>OX940887.1:17524670-18724670 GCA_954871355.1 Cabera pusaria
GCCCGCTATCAAAGTAGCTACAGTCCCACTGAATTAGGGCTACGGATCTCTAAAAACAATTGAAGCGCACGGTAAAGTTAGAATTCTACTTAGCAATTAAAAAGTGGAAAAAGCCGCTCCGTCGTCAGATAATAGAACTTCAAACAAAGTCATTAGGGTCCAAAATGGCCTTATAACGAAGCTGTTCGTTTCAAAGATATATTTGTTTTGTAAGTAAGAAAGGCTTCCACCTATTCACTGAAAATAAAGTGAGAGAAAAAAGGCGGATGTTTTAAAGAAAATTAAAAACAAGGAAGTTTTGCCGATCGCGCCTGGTACCTAATCTACTCCGTGTAAAGAAGAAATTAAAACAACTTTCTTGGATATTTATTACGCTACTTTTATTACCTTCTTGCCTTTGTTTAACGGAGGCGAATTTAAAAATAAGAAACGCTCAACATTAATGAATTTACGCAAATAGGCTCGCGTTAAGACCTTAAGGCGATAGGGCGGGAGCACACTGACGGCTTCAACCCATAGTTGTCTTTTTTTTCATTTATTATTATTTAAATGTCGATGAATTCGATTGTAATGTGTTTATAAAAGTTGTTTTGATCACTTATTTTAGTTTACAAATGTCAAATCGATATCTCTATTACAATATGACGTATACATACATATTAGATGTGCGCAGACAGGCAATTCCTTAAAGCTAAGATATTACAAAAGGAATAATGTATTTATGTGAAAAGTCCGTGAAAGCTTAAAACGTATATTATCAGTAGAAGTGCCCCGCAGCTTTGCCCGCGTTAAAAACTTATTTTATTTACACAAAACTTTTCTTTTGTAAGAACCTTTCTATTATAAAAGACATCAAAAAAGAATTAGCAAAATCTCTTCACCCGATTTCATTTTATCGTGTGACTAAGGGAATAGGGATTCATACATATAAAGCCCGAAAACCACATTGTATTTCAGACTTTTTTTACCAACCCCATTTCGAAAAATCTTACTATACGTATTTACTCTTATGGGATTGGAACCTATAATAGATGTTAAAAAAACACAAGAAACTTTAACATACTTGTATTGGGTTCAAAACACTTCCAAAGAATACTTAACTTAAACTCTACATTGAACGTTCTTAAATCTTTAGGCCCATACTTCCTTGTGAATCTGGTGAGAGTCCCCGTCGTTTACAATCATTCCAGCAGTATTACAGTTAATACTGCAACAGTTTGCAGGAACATCATCGATTATAGCGGCTATTGGCAAGCAGTTAAAGCACAGCCCTCTATAGTTTTGTTATTCCGTCGTTTAAATTCATCGTGCCTCGTATATTCACCACTAATAATACGTGTCGCCTCTAATTGCAGCAGATACCTATAACATAAATTAGTGAATATTTCCCCAGACTTGTTGCAGAGTCCTGAACCGGCATCGTATTCTCGCGTCGGCATCCTTTTATTTTTTTATTTTTTCCTTATAATTTCGTACGTTTGCTCGTATATCAACATATTCATGTTTGTTGACTGACACGATTTTTCCTTGTCATTTCCTAAAATCAATTATTTAAAAGTGTTCTAAATATAAAAGAAACATTTATCAAAAACGTATGGATCCCGAATATGAATGGAGGTGATTCAAGAAAGATATACTACAGGGTTGAATTTCGGAAACGCTTGAAATACGTATTTACTTATTTATTTACTAAAGCAATTGTGTGAAGTTTCAAATAGAGAAGACTATCTAATCTTGTTTCTCCATATAAACTTTGAACCCCCATTTTATCCCCTTAAGGGGTGAATTTTCGAAAATCCTTTCTTAGTACCTTAGCACCTTTACGTACTAAGACAAATATACCCTCCAAATTTCAAGTCTCTACGACCTGTGGTTTAGGCTGTGCGTTGTCTGTCAGTCAGTATGTCAGGACAAAGATTCTTATACTATTACTTTATTTGCGGATAAAACTGTAGGGCTATGCTAGTGCAATTTATTAGTATGGTTTGTCAAAACCTTGTACATAGTACAACATGCAAAGTATTATCTAGGTGTATCCTAAACTTAAATTTAGTTAATATTAGGTACTTAATTTCTCGGAATATTATCAGTTAATTTAAATTTTATATTCACTCATCAAAATGTAACTATGTATATCGTCATACATTGTTTTGTATTAAATGAGTTAGGTAACAAATAAATAAATACTTTTAGCTCGTCTGTGTCATTCTAATAAGGTTATTCAAAAAAGTGCCTAAAGGAATTGATATGACTAGGCAAAATAAATATTTAATTGAAGCGCAAATTTTGTTAGTTAGTTCTGTGTTTTCTCCTTTGTATTAAATTTTACATTGATGACAAGATTTTATTATATTTTTATATCAGAAAAATAGTAAGTTTACATCATTGAACGTTCTATTTAAGTTATTACAACTAATAAACTAATTATTAAATTGGTTTGGTAGACTAAATTTTAGTTTTTATTGATTTTGATTAAGGTTTATTTGTGTGTTTATACTCGTAGTTAGGTAGTTTTATTGTATATACTATTATGTAAATAACTTCTTTAAATAAAGAAATCTACTGACATATTAATAATTATTAAAACTTATAAATGATATGGATACATTAAAATCAAAACATCATAAGTAGTTTAAGTTTCAAATTGCCAAATACCTGTATAGAATGCAGAATTACCTCATTTATATTTAGTCATAATTCTATGTGAATATTCAGACATATGGAACGAAATCTCGACGAGCAACAGGAAACATTCATTTTTACTGTTCTCAATGTGTTTGACTTAAGTAGATTTTTCAAATGAAATTATTTAACGACAGGTCCACTGAAATATGACCTGACCTGATGAAAAACGAGGATGCAATCTATTATACACATTATTTGTCTGCAAGTGTGATGTTGTTTGTCATATGAATAGCATCTAGCTATATTTTCTTGTCTTGCGCAACTTTCCATAATTGTCTTTACCAAATTGCTACACCAAATAGGACCTACTCTAGAGCCACAACGGACATCATACGGCGACATACCTGCCTAGCTCTATTCGAACCACGACCGAGGCCTACCACCAGAGTCTCACTTTAGCACCACCCAGGGATCACGTGTAATATAAGGTAACATTTGACCCCACATGTATAAAATATACACGGAAGCGATATGGCATACACAAAATTTCTACCTATGAGTACTTATAACAGAATTTACGCTTAAATGATCGCTTATAACCGTGTTGACGTCAGCTGTTTGTTGGTAAGCGTAATTAATTTATTTGTAAACGTCGAACGTGTCAGACCATTTTTGGTGTTATAAAGCTGATACAATATATGCTTGCTTGTGAACCGTCGATTTTATGATTACAATCTAAAGATCCAAATGAAAGCTGTATAAGATCAATGAATACGTAAACTGTCCATAAAATAGAGATTTCGAGACCGCCCACGGTGATTTTGACAGTTAGCAGGTAGAGTGTACTAGGACCAGGCTCTTGAATTTAAAATAAGCAATAAACATCGCAAAATGCATCACTGAATTTACATATTTTACAAAAAAAAAAATAGTACAGACTAAAACTGTTTACATTAAATACATTAGGTAGATGCACTATTTTGGACTGTGCTGTGCACAACACTTAGTACTATACTGAATTTACTAAAATATTTCAGACATTTTTACGTGATCAAATATTCAAACAGGATAGATCCGATAGACCTTTGCGTTTACATTTATTATGAGAATTTATAATATCAAGCATGCCTACGAGTACTAGTATTTAAATTCACAAATTGATAACTATTCAACGACAACTGCTCCCATAACGAGGTGAAAAGTATAATTTAGAGCTCGTTCTTTTAATACGTCAATTTCTTTCAAAATATTTCTTCCTCTACTTTCAAAAATAGATTGATTAAAATTGATAGAATCTAAATAAAATTGATAAAGCTTAATAGAAGATATAAGCTTGTTGATTGCGATTGGTATCATGTCATAAACGGGTGTCGAGTTATTTGTCCGTTTACTGCTAACTTCCTGTCCATACCTACTTATAGTTAATAAACATCCTACTTAAATTGTTCATGGGTAAATATAATGTATATATATTTATATATCTGATAGGCGTTTAACTACTATCTCGCCTGGTAGTAAGCAATGATGCGTTCGAAGATGGTAAACACGCTAGGCCTAGAATGGTCTGACTGTCAATGTCTTAATGTTAGTTTCCGGAGACTCAACAGATCGCTTTCAAAAAGAACGCAAATGTCTGACTTAGTAAAAAAATTTACAAACCACATGTTATCTTCTAATTCTTTTTTTAGCCACGACGAAACTGAGACGGTATGAGCGTTTGGGGTGAGAGTAGTTTTGTGTGTGCAAATCCATGTTGCCATTTTTCTCCAAAACTACTAGTCCGATTTTGATTGATTGATGTCAATACCGATTTTATTCCTTAAATTACTAAGATATGTTATTTTAAAAGAGCTATTTTTCGCAACAAACTATAAACAAACATACACATCAAAGTAGGTTTCCATCAAAAGCTTCCTAGCATGCGTAGTGGATCTCTATATTTTTATAAAAACGGCCGAGTATGAAAGCGAAAATAAAAAGCTCTAATAAAGCGCCGTTTAATATTAATTAGTGCTTACTGCTTGTGTAAATATCTGTTGACAAAAATCTAAATAGACATACAAATAGACATCTACAAGGCATGGTCATGCGTGTATAAACCTTGGATGATGTGAATATCAAATTAACCCCATAATGCTTTACTGTAAAAATGCACAAACATCAATATTTATCAATACATATTCTATAGTAGTGTAGTAACTTAGTTGTAGTTTGTACAGACAGGATTTTAAATATAACTCGTATATTGATTTTTGCTTAGGTATATTTTAGCAGATATAATGTGTCAAACTAATCGTCCACAAGTATTTTGCAACTCGTGTACGTTGTTTGTTTTTGCTTCAGAAACTCTACAATGAATTCACAGTAAAGTACTTAATCGTACTAACTCTCATGTCCACATTAAAAAGAGTACTTTAACACTTTTCCTCTTTCACCTCATCGACACTGATCGTATAGATTTATATCAGCAATGTTATTTCATTGAGGACATTTAAAACAGATTTTCGTTATGGGGCCGTGTAGACGTTTCTGATTATTTATCAAGTTGGAAGGACCATAAACTTAAAATGCCTTTTAGAATCAGATTAAAAAACAAGTTCTTTGTTTCTATATAAAAAAGATGACGGTCCTTTGAAAGGCTATAATGAGTATTGATTTAAATTACTCGGATTAAAAATCTGGGAAAAATTATAACGAGAGAATGCCGCCTTGTGTTAGGATACAGTTGGCATAATGTTGATACGTCATTTTTTTAATAAAACATCTTTGATGGCCGCTTTCTGAGTACATTTATTGAGAGTTTATGTATTCAATAACAGTACATTTGCGTAATACGTAATCATTAATTGAATGATATAATACCTGTAATTGAGCTTCCATTTTTTTGTTTCCATTCAAATGATCGTTTTTATAAATGCTTTAATATATATAGGATGTATTTTGTATAAAGGATGCATTACAAATACATAAGATTTATTTTTAGCCTATATATTTTAAGCCTATAAATATCATATAAAAAACAAGAAGTAAACAAGAATTTTGAGCAAAAAATTGATATCACCTATTCTATCTATTCCGTATCTACATTATGATCCCCTCATTTTTTCGAAGAATAATGAAGCAGACATTTTTATAACAAAGGTCCTTGGCCGTGCATCTTGATCTTAATGTTATCTCTAATAGGCCAATAAATAAGAAGCAACGTGCGAGCTTCGGCGACACATACACGCCGGGCCTTATTAAAATAAAAAATAATGAATACGATCGCTGTTCCCAACACAAAGTTGTCTCTTATATTCATATTTTAATGGCTGACCTGACTCATTAAATTCTTACTCTTATATGGACATAAAATATTACGCCGATGCCCTTCATGTAGGCGTAAAAATGCAGAATATGTCCCCAATTCTTATCAATTTGCAGAAATGTGAAATATTTGCGCGATCCGATCAAAACTGTTATTGCAGCGATGAGCGTCGAGAGTTACGAAAGTTAGAGAATAAACGTCGATAGCGAGGAATCAAAGGATGTTACAAAAGTAATATAAAGTTACGTTTTACGATAGGACAATCTGGCTTATGAATGAAATGTAAACAGCCGCAATGAACTGATATAAATGATAGTGTGGTCCCGGGCCGCGGCCGCGGCGGACGCAATCTTCTCGCGGCATCTACTACACTGCCCGCCCGGTGCTGTCCGCCAGTCCTCCGCTTTATGATGTTTTACTCTTTTATTTAGATATTTATACTTATCCCCTCATTTTTATTCACCCAAAAACAATATTATGCATAAATAAGTATTCTTGTATTTTATTCCCATCGTTATTTCAATACGCTGGGGTTGAGTTGGCTACGACACCTTTTACCTCGCGCGTCGCTTGAGATGTGGCGACAATATTTAACAGATACAAAGATAAGAGTTCCTAAAGCGGTTTGATGTAACTCGATACCAACTTGGGTAAATCTATTATGTTTTATGGGCAGGATGTTAAAGGAATATTTCTCATACTTTTTAAAATATTTTATTTAATGGAAAGATTTATATTTAATGGCTTTCGTTCTTAGCTTTAAATTTTATCATGATTATTAGGGCAATGCATAATTACTTACAACAAAAATGTCCTGCTAATTAATAATAAGCCGTTTTTTAAAGCATATTTTATCCCTGAAATTAGTAAACTGCGTCCAGTCCAGGGTGAGGCATGTTGTTAGGAATTTTTCATAGTGTTGCAAGGTGTCAGACACGACGCGGGGTCGACCATTACAATTAGCCGGCACGACCGCCGCACGGTCCGACGGACGGTAGCACCGCCCGCTGTGACCCCCGCTGCGACACGCGCCTCTCCGCCTCCAAAACGCAATATTTAATATCTTAATAACCGTTTAGGGTATTTATTATGCAATTTGAATAATTATTCACTTAGTTTGTATAGAATAATTACAGATTATATTGTTATTGATGTAGCGACGTTGATTAAGCAAACGAAGTAAGTGGAGAGGCACAGATAGCACTACACATATCTGATCTGGTTTCATGTAGAGATATAAGAAGTCGGTTACAAAGCTCTTGCTTTCAATGACCTTCCTACACTTCGCAATAGTAGGTAGTATGTTATAGGTAGGCACTAGATAATCAAATACGTACCTAATGACTTAGAATATATTATGTACTATTATTATTGGAAATTATTAGCCTTATAATTAAAAATAATAAAATGAAATCTTGCTACGCTGGAGAGCGGAAGATGCAGCTCCAACATCCCACTCTGTCTATAAAAAAATATATACACATTTATAAATGATGATAACCTGTGGTGTTAACCTTACTTAAAATCCACTATCATATGAGACAAGCCACTGAAAGTGAATAAAACACATTATGTCATATGTATATATATATATATACATATATATATATATATATATATATATATATATATATATATATATATATATATATATATCTAACAATGCAACAAAAGAAAGTAATATCGAAAAATTTTAGACAAGTAATCGATGGACTTTATTAAAATGCTGGCATTATGAATGCATTAATTAAGAATTTCAACGTACATCAAATTAATAGCAATTCAAGATTTCACTCTGATTTGATAACGTGACCCCGAAATGACAAATGTTTGTCGTCTGGGGTCGTTAATGGCTGGAAAGTTCTGAATTGGCACTACACGAGTCCAAAGGGTTGCCAGCAATATTTTGATTAAATATAGTAAGGTACACCTAAGATATGATGATCGATGACAGATAGATCTTTGTGATGAGCAAAATAATCAAGAGGATACGTAAAAGAAAGTTAGACAAATAATAGTCTTAGTCGTGACCCTAGAAGTAGTATAGAAAATAGTAAACAGGAAGTCTGGCAGCCCTAAGTACTGGCGCGGGCTCGCTTCGCTCATACATCGGTTATTGAGCGCGATTTGGGCAAGCACTCTCAATGCGCCTGATTTACGAGACGAAACGTGTGCCCTTTGTCCTCACTGACTAATGGACAGACGCTCACGGACATTTATGTAGATTGATTGTATGAATTTTATTCACAATGTTAATACACTAACAGATTTAGATGTCATTTAGAAATAGCGCTCTAAAGTTGTGCAATTTAGGCCGTGAATAATGGATGACGAATGGATGGTTTCTATAGGCTCGTGCCGAGGTGGGGCTGATTGTAACGTGCGCACACACGATATGTTGGTCAATTCATTCTGAAATAGATATCGGCACCAATAAATCAGGCACCATCCCAATGGCCATGATTCATTTACAGCATTCACTGCTAACTATATCAAAACATAGTTGTAAGTAGGACCGTATCGAATCCTTGATGAGGTTCTCATAATCTATATATCTATATATATATAGAAAAGAATGTCGTGTTAGTTACACTATTTATAACTCAAAAACGGCTTTACCGATATGGGTGAAAATTGGTGAGGAGGTAGCTTAGAGGTAGGTAGATATATATAAAAGAAAGTCGTGTTAGTTACTACACTTATAACTCAAGAACGGCTGAACCAATTTTTAAGATTTTTGTATTTTTAGAATTGTCTTTGTCAGGAATAGGATAATAAGTATTAAAAACAATGAATAATTGACCTAAAAAAATCATATAAGAATAAATATTTTTCCAAAATGTTCCTGGGTTTAAAAACTGCCGATTATTTGATAGTCAATTGTTTATCACGCCGTCTTTTTTTGTATAATTATAGCTCCACACGATTAGTGTATTTAGCCCGTGTTAAGTAGTAAGTCAAGTAAAAATTATTCAAGTTTTTGTGAATTCAAGTCATGTAGATTTTAAAAATGTCAAATATTGTCAGTAATGATAATTGCTTGACATATTTATTGATTGTCAAATATGCATGCGTTCAGAAATGTATGCTTACAAGCAACTTAAAAAAGTTTATGTTTACAATAACCATTTTTACCTATTTTTATTCTATATCTGGATTGCCATAATACATTAATAAACTTAATATCTCTTTTGTATTAATTTATTACGTTCATAAAAGCCTAAAACCTAAAGTGCCTCTAAAAGTTAACACGACATTCATTGTCTGTTAGGTGGTACGAAGTTCGCCGGGCCAGCTAGTACTTTATAATAATATTATCTCGTAACAATATCGTATGATAGGTTTTATGATTTGAGTATAAGAAAAAATGCCATAGTACAAAAAACTTATTAAAAGTCGATCCGATGAAAGTAAAAGGAACTGCGCCCGCATTCCTGATATTACCCAGGATAATATCTAAACCTAATAACTACGGGGGGCAATAAAAAATATACACAAACGTTTAGTAACGGCTCGAAGGAAAAGGACAATATGCAGTGGTCCTGCAAGTCATCTTATCGACACGGATCAATCGTTGTTAATCAAAAATTTTAATGACCATAGTTCGGAAAATAATAACTTCTCTAGTGCTACCGATGCTTTTACTTGATAAACGTAGTTGATACTTTGAAATATTTAATTTAAACTTTTTCCAACAATAATTTCGGCAATGTTTTGATATTTGTTTGATATAATTAAGCAAAAAAATGTAACGCAAACCTAGTATTTTTTTATATTTGAGAGGCTAGCATTTGACTACTAAATGCCTGGTGGTAAGCGATGATAAAACACGAATCCGCTTGGTCTAGAATGGTCTCACACTCAAGGAATGTGTGCTGCCGGAACACCGTGAGTTATGGCGGCAAATTTTCTCCTTGATGGCGGTAAGCTACTTTTTGGAAGCACGTAGCGAAAAATCAATATTACGCTTCTACCACCTGTGTAAAATTGAATTGGCTGGACTTGGATGATTGATAGAATTTTGCGCGTTACTGTACAATGCCCGTTAGTTACCCTGAGACATTAGATGTTGAGTCTCGTACGCCTGTTATTTCACTGATCTTTAAAAGTGGTAAGTTTGAAAAGCAAAGCCTACCATAAATTATTTATTGTTACTTTATTTTTTTAATATACCTAACTAATTGCGTTTTGTGTATATTTTTCTTTTTATGGATTTAGTACATTCATCATTATTAAATATTAACAAAAAATTAATAAGCAGGACTTGATAACCACATTGTCTTTATAAATGGTATAAAGTATCAAATTCGGTCACAGGTACCGGTCACGGAGCGTGGCGACGCGAGACATTTCGGCATTCAGTCATTGTGATGATGTTATTGACTGGTTCCGATCTGGTCATCAAGTCATCCCTTGATACGTGCTTCTGTTTGACATCTCCACGCCTCGGAGCATTCCGCTTCGTAACGAGTAGACCTACAAAATACTGGAAATAATATGTATGGACAGCAGTACCTACCTAGCTTTTGAAATTGAAGCATCAACAAAGATTATTACAATAAATAACCTCATGGCAAGTAGACAGCTGGAATTTTAGATATAAAAACTAAATTGAGCACGCACATAAAGGAAATATAAATATACAAAAACTAAAACAAACATTTTGTTCACCAAATTCTTAAAATATTGTCTGAAATATTAAATAAATCTTACAAATCGCCGGGCAATAAAGCGAAGTCCGGGTGGGCGACCAATAAAACATACAGCAAAATGACATGAAAAACTTCAAAAATATATTTTATTCATACCCACGCAGAAAAATATGATAATAAAATAATGCGAAGCTCAACCACAATGGCAATTTAATTATTTGCTTAAAACAAAAGGGATGTTAAGTCAGTAATCGAAAGATTCCAATACGTCAGGTATGGTGATAAGTAATTGTTCGAGTCGATATTAAATTTTTAAGTATCGATAGCCGGAGAAAACTTCTCAGTAACTACATCATAAAAAAATAGGGTAAATTCAATCTTATTCACAAAAGATAAGAGTATATTTTTGTGCGTTTGTTTTATCAGCATGGTAGAGATGATGGTGAAGCACAGTAGCGTCATTCAATCGATTAGGTACGGATTAATATCGACCTCGGTTCGATTATGTGTGGACAAATTAAAGAAACTCGATAAGTTTATTTTATTCGATACTAAATGATTTCTTCAAAGCGTTAAGTCATTTAGAAAAAAAAATAAAAACTACATTCACAAGATTTTACGTTTTTATATTTATTTATATAGTTTTATTTTTATTTTATATTTGATATTATGTAGTTATAATTAATAACACACCTCGCCTGATATATAAGCTGATATTATATCTCTTTAAATGATTAAACGATTGATGTTAATTGGCAAACTATCAAATTCAGTTTAGCTTTTTATCATATCAAATCAGATCATTTGAGATATCTAACAACCATAAAATACGTGACAATGATAGCTTGAATCTTATTCAATAGTGAACCTGTTTTGGTGGAATATCATCACGCTGTCATCGCCCCGATACCGAAGTACCTACTTACATAAATACATTTAAAAAACGTTGTCACGTACTCCACGAATTATATGGGGTAAGTCAATCTATCACTTTGTAATTATTGTAAAATGTTACTTATCTACGAAAAGTCATAGTTTTTATTTGAAAATGCTCCATTCAATGTCCAATCCTGTGGCCGGTAAATTAAGCACGCTCGTCGTTTACGACAGTTGGTGAAATTCGGGTAGGTGACTGGCTTTATTCTGTTTTGAATGAAAGTTTAGTTCTTTATAAATCATTAGTGGCATATCTGTGATTAGAATTCCGTATTGAATAGTCGATTTCGTTTTGGTTTTGATGTAGTTATACGCGAATGAAGCCGGGCGCGGCTGCCTCGCTCCGCTGCAGCTCATTGTGATCTACAATAAATGGCAACAACAGGTGAATAACTAATTTCACTCATAAAATTAGCTCTCCATGGGTGGAGTGCAATATTTATCTGTCGGCAGCATCCGCCGCTTATTATGTAGGTATGGGGTAACGCCGTCATGGATCCATTCAATTTCTATTGTGAACATGACTCGACGTTTTGTACAATAATATTTACCTACATTGAAATCGATATAAAATATCGGTCGATGTTATCCGCATACGTGTCTATTGTTAGTGATCCATTTGTTGACTAGGAAAATTTATTCGATTTTAAATTAATCCCTACCGACCTTAAACGATAGAATTTAATCGAGTTAGGTATCAAAATAGTAAATTCGTATACCTGTAAAATACATTGAAACATTATTTTTGTCGCTATTTAATATGCAAAACTGGGAAAGAAATATTTGATGCGGTCAGTGCCATTATATAAATGGAATTATTCATGGACCCAGACGCCGGAAAAAGCCAGTGAAATTCGACAATTCATTTGTTTATGCGAGTGTTGCGGGTTGATCGCCGTTTGATACGATTCCATATTAAATATTTCCAACCATTTTTGGAACCACCATAATTGAGTTAACGATATGCGTCAGCCTATTTAATTGCAACTATTTTGTAAGAGACATTCAATATCTATTCTTGTTACTACACTGTTGATTAGGCGTCGCGTGACAACATTAATCCCCATTCATTAATCCTATGAATGAATGAATGAATGAATGAATGAATGAATGACAACTCTTTATTGTACAAAATATAAAGATAACAATATAAAGGTTCTAAAAATAGTACAATGGGCGGTCTTATCGCTTAAAGCGATCTCTACCAGACAACCTACGGATGGAGTGGAGAGTACGAACATGTCAAGGGCTGAGTTGTACATTTAAGAATTAAACTAATCAAAAACACTACATTAAACTAATATTTTAAGTTATGAAACGAAACATATACATGTACATGTAACACTAATATACATAAACATACTTACGATATACAAGCTAATATGCCAAATTGACTTAGGATAAAATTGAGGTAGTCACTTTTAGATTTCAAAATATTTGTTAAGCTTTTTTAAATAATTTTGTTTTTCCATTCATAAGCCTCACAAAGCTGGTCATTAATATTTTTGAGATGTATTTTTTTGTAAATTGTTAAACACAATCCAAAATTTCATCGTACCGACGGGACTCGAACCCGCACCCCCCGGATTACACGTCCAGGTGCTCTGCCAATTAAGCCACGGTTCGATACATCGATACGACGAAATTAGTGGATTGCATTTGTTAACCCAATTATGCATTGGTGGCGTCATCTATGACTACTTATTACGTAAGTTAATCATTCGGAAGAAAACATTACAGTTTTCAAATCCGACGAGAGATATTGCACTGCGTAAATCAAATATTATGTTTCTTTGAAGTGTCTCACACTTTATATTTTTTGTAAATTGTTAAACACAATCCAAAATTTCATCGTACCGACGGGACTCGAACCCGCACCCCCCGGATTACACGTCCAGGTGCTCTGCCAATTAAGCCACGGTTCGATACATCGATACGACGAAATTAGTGGATTGCATTTGTTAACCCAATTATGCATTGGTGGCGTCATCTATGACTACTTATTACGTAAGTTAATCATTCGGAAGAAAACATTACAGTTTTCAAATCCGACGAGAGATGTTGCACTGCGTAAATCAAATATTATGTTTCTTTGAAGTGTCTTACACTTTATATTTTTTGTAAATTGTTAAACACAATCCAAAATTTCGGATTGTGTTTAACAATTTACAAAAAATATAAAGTGTGAGACACTTCAAAGAAACATAATATGTATTTTTTTATTTAGATTTAGATTTGTTTGAATAAAAAAACGTTATAGTTCGATTTTATTTTCTTATCTATACTAATATTATAAAGAGAGAACATTTGTATTTTTGTATGTTTGTAATGATTAAGCTCAAAAATTGTTGTACAACTTAATAAGACCTACAAAAAAGTCCGCGACAGCATATGTCTATCTCTTAAGGTTGACTCACAGTAACCATTTTAATCTTAAAATGTTTGTTAAAAAATATTACATAACTTCCAAGGCTATTTTCAAGTATATAGTATTCATCCTTATCCAAATAATTAAAATTGTCCTTTACAGTATATAATTCAAATGAAAACTCTAGAAGATATCACGAATTTCACATACACGCAACGCAAAATTAATAAAATATTTGCAGTGAAACCACAGATTAGGTCATAGTTACTACGAAAATATTATTATAAGCTTAGCTATGCTGTAGATCCCCACCGATCACAATCAATTTGAAGTCAATATAGTATAATAATATGATCTATTGTATAAAATAATATTCATCTATATATATATATATATAGTAATATAATATTTTAAACCACCCCGACTGATCTATGTATAATATTTTCATTAAAAGCATTCCAATGACTCTAAACACGATATTTAAAATCTGAGCTGTAAGTTGGTGTGGATTTGAGTATTCTGTAGAGTCCAGGAGATGTCCCAGCATCAGGTCAATGCTTCCATGTTCTTACAATATCGTTGAAGAAGAAGATTTTGGAATTGATCAGACCTATGAAAGTTGATTTCATAGCGCAATTAACTAGAAAAAAGCTCATAGTTTTATAACGACTGAACGAATTTTCATGAATCAAAGCTAAGAACACTCTCGATGAAGACATCTATCAAACAAAAAAAAAACTATCAATAATAAAAACAAAATCGGTTCATCCGGTTAGGTGCTAAGATGCTACAGACAGACACAGATACACACGTTATACGTATATATTACCCCTACTATTTGCGTCGGGGAACGCCGGCAGATGTTCTACTTGGTGGTAAGCTACTTTTTGGTAGATTTAATGATCACACTAGCACTGTACGAAATCCATGATTCATGGATGCACATAAAACTTTCATTGGTAGGTATATAGCTAGGATTAGAACCAACGACCGTCCGGTCAGAATCAGGGTAACTATCCTTTACGCCAAAGTGCCGTCCAATATCACTACGTAAGTATTATAAAACAAAGTCCATCACTGCGTCTGTCTGTCTGTTCGCAATAATCTCAATAGCTACTGAACGGATTATCCTGCGGTTTTCACCAATAGCCAGAGTGTTTATGAGGAAGGTTTAGGTGCATAATTCGTTAAGGTTTTGTGTAAATTGGTTGAAATATGACGATGATTGTTAAATATGTTCATATTTTATATTCGATGCAACAAACTGATGCAAATTTTGTATGCATATATGTTCTACCCGTGCGAAGCCGGGGCGGGCTGCTAGTGTTATATATTAGGGTTTAAGAACTGTTCGATCAGGCAAATTTCAGCAAACATACATAAAATCACGCCCTTTTCCCCTAAGAGTAGGCAGTGATTACTTCTTTCCACATGCTACGATTTGACATTGGTACCTCTTTCGCATCTTTTACTTTTATGAGGGCCTTAATACAGGGTCGTCGGTTATAGGTACTTTTGACCTGGCCTTCTTTAAAACGTCTCCGATCTGGTCGTGATACATTTGCCTATTAGGTCGGCCTCTACTGGCTGGCCCATTCACACTCGTCTCATAAATTTATTTCGTCAATCTTGCTGAATAAAATTTATTAACATAACGCAATAGTCAAAACAATTAAAAAAACTAAATCTTGCTTCATCATAAATTGAAAAATATAAAACTAGCAGCTCTGTGAGAACAGTAGACCTCGCGTGCCCTTATAACTCGTTTTCCATGGCTTAGCATAGCGATTTCAGAGTTTGGGATTTTTCCAAAAATAGGGATATAATTTTGAGCCATAACTTGCGTTCCCTTGGTCCTAGAAGTTTAAACCTAGTGTGCGGGTTTGTCTTGTGAAGGCTAAGACTGCGTAGTCAGATTAGTGTAGGGAAGGTAAACATTTTCCGAAAAATTTTTTCAAAAATTAAAATCCATCCATTTATAACGCTACAGCAAACTTCAACCCCCTTTCCCTCCTCCACTCCCCCCTTTTATATTTCTTTTCGCAACATTTTATGTAGAATGAAGTTCTTACTGTGCCTCTTAAATTCGATTGAAATCCATCGATAAATTACGCTACAGCAAAGTTCTCCCCTTCTCCTCTCCTCTCCCCCCCCCCATATTTTGCTCCCAATTAAAAAAACGCGGTCGACAATTTTTTTTAAATAAATCAAGGAACTTGTGTGCCAATTTTCGTCAAAATCGGTTGAAAAATGCGACCTGTAGGCGAGAACAAACAAACATCCGGACATAAGCATTTTTTGGCAATTTCGAAACTGAGACGCTTCGCTCGCTACGCTCGCTCGGTGAATTACAAATATTATAAAACTAGCAGTCCGCCGCGGCTTCGCACGGGTGAAATAGATACATTATATTGGACGGCCCGTTGGAGTAAAGGATAGTTACCTTGACTTTTAAGCCGACGGTGCTGGTTATAATCCTAGTCATATTGATTTTCTCAAGTTTTTATGTGCATTCATGAATCATGGGTATTTACAGGTAGTCCGATCATTAAATCAATGTTCTGCCTAACTTGCTACCAAAAAGTAGCTTACCACCATCAAGGAATAAGTCTGCCGCCATAACCTTACGGTGTCCCGGCAACAGCTCTCGGGAGTCATTACATTCTAGGCCTAGCCTGCTCACCATGCGAAAATGCGAAAGTCAATTTGTATATTTGTTTGTTTGGGACTCCTTCACGGTCAAACGGCTGGACCGATTCAGCTGAAATTTTGCACAGAGATAGGCATTACTTCTTCATGGATAAGGCCATAGGATACTTTTTATTACGCTTTCGCCCGCGGGGCACAGCTTATCAGTGGATCAAACTGTATTGACATAAAATTGATTTATCGGTTTTAATCTACAGAAATAGCGAAGCTAATAATGTTTACGTAGTAACTATTGTCTAATCTGTGGTTTCGCTGCAACTATTTTGATGCGCATAATTTTCTCTCGTAGGGTTCAGCCAGCGTTTTGCGCCATTGCAATGTAAAAAAGTGTTTATTTACGACATCACATTAGAAAGCTCTAAAATTGTCAGTGTTTTTCTACTATATTATGCGTGTATTTACATATAAACCTTCCTCTTGAATCACGCTATCTATTAAAAAAACATCTTAAATCCGTTGCGTAGTTTTAAAGATTTAAGCATACATAGGGACTGACAGACAGCGACAGCGACTTTGTTTTATACTATGTAGTGATGATAATGTTGTATGAAAAATCATCTAAACTTAATTTACGACAAGCTGATAAGTACAAACATTGATTAACCTAAAACGATATTCAAAACTATAGTTTATACTTGTCTTAAATACGCTTTTAAAACGCGCTCCACTATTGTTTTACCATGCCTTCACACAACATTTTTGTCATGTCATCATAAATCACCTAAATACCTCTCCAGTATAGTAATGCACCTGCATGCTATAATAACTGGATAGGTAGGTATGTCTCTTCCGAACCAATCGAATAAAGCTTATGAAATGACAGACGTGAGTTAGTAATATACCTATGCTATAAACTCTATGCTAATATTTCGCCGGTCTCCACATTTCCTCGTATGCAAACCGGGTGGTACACCCCACAAGTGTTCAAAGCGGGCGGAACGACTAGTCAACCCTTTGCCGATCACTCGTTCGTGAAATCACTCAAATACTGAATATTTTAATCTGAGCAGATAACGAGCTTGCAATTCTATTAGATGAAACATAGCTGTGTGAGTTTAAACATGGGCCCCTTACTGCAGTTTGAGCGGCTCTTTCATAGTGCCTAATGCAATCACTTTTGTATTATGTTCCGGAACTACTAATTGAACTGTGCTTGTAGTTTCTAATCTAATATTTGTAGGTAGATATATTCTGAATATTGCTGTTCTATACCAGCTATCAATGTTTCTAAATACCATATGCGTACCTATGGCTATGGCTTAGGTAACTTTCGGGATTTTAACCTCTGGAACACGGTATACTTTGCACAAGGCATACTTTAATTGTTGCCGATTTTTATAGAGGTAAGAGTAAGTTGACCTGCACAACCTTAGGTCATAGATCACAACATTGAACTAACTTTTATTTTGGAATTCATTTACGTTTATCTATTAATCCAATTTTCAACATTGTTTTGTTTTACTGTCAAAGACAAAAAGAGCGTTTACTTTGTCGAAAACCTTGACAACATAAATACCGATATTCAATCCCCAAGGCTGACTTCACACTTCACTTTATTTTAAAAGCATGTATAAATATATCACGCCGAGCAATAAAGCTATCAAATATTTACTAATCTGAAGCGGTGAGAGTCGCCTACCCCTTCTGTGAGAGGGGCTCATAAAATAAATTGAAATAGTCGCGCCTCCCCCCAAATTAAAATATTCAAATGGGACGCACGCGCAAGAAAATTGAAAATTGTCGTCTATCGCCCGCAAATGAAACCTATAACTCCTCACGTACACTGCGACCCATAAAAACTGGCACATTAAAACGACACGCATTGTCGGATAATTTTGAATTATAATTCGACGTGTTGTTTTGATAATATCGGCGGACGTGCAAGGAATCACGGTTGTGGTGTGACGGGAAAGTGATTATTTACGATGTGCGGTGCCGTAAACATTGAAGGTTTAACGATATTTCGAATGTAATAAAGTAGACTTGATCTTATCTAAGTATTACGTTTTATCTTTATTTATATAAGCGGCCGACTGCAAAGTTCTTTTCACAGTTACACTTTACTCACAAAAAATAACATTTTTTCAACATATAAAGTAACCAGCTGAGCCCTGCGGCTTTGCCCGCGTTAAAAAGTATCGTATAGCTTATTCCATAATACTTGCTATCCCTGTGCATAATTTCAGTTATATCCGTCCAGCTGTTTGACCGTGAAGAAGTCCCAAACAAATAAACACACTGACTTTCGCATTTATAATATGGGTGTTGATATGTTGACAGTTATTTTATTTCAATCAAACTGGTATCAACAATTTCATTCAGACTTTTACAACGTGTGTGCCATAAGTTTGCTCTGCACTGTAACCATACAGTAAGCAGTAAGCACCTTCGATATGCCTCCGAATAATGCCCATAAATGGTGTTCATTTTTATTACTGCAATTTGGAGCTGATACAGAATTAGTGTTTGTTTTATGCAAGACTGAATTTAATAGATAGACTGTAATAAAAGATTTATGACGAAATTATCTTTTTATTGTATGCAAAGTGGATGGGTTATTTAAGTTATAAATGTGACTAAAGCTAGTAAATTGAAAAGTTAATAGTCATGAAATAAATTGAGGTAATTGTTTAGCTGATTTGATAAAAGAAAATATTGGTTGAATATTTCCTATAGTTTTTTAAATGGACATAGAACTACGTAAAATAGTTTGCTGTATGTAAGGGTATGGGCGCGTTCACGCATACGCCTATCATTGATAATTCATTATTAATATGTTAATTAAAAAGCCGATTTTTTAAAATACGAATAGTTGTTTTAAAAACGAATCTTGTTCATAATTTATTGGACGATCTGTCTGTCCTGACGATTCGCCTTTTTGGACGTATTCGTGATATTTGTATGAGGACGTGTGAATCTTCTAATGCTATAATATATACTATAATATGTATCATTTGAGGGCCCGGTGGCGTAATCGGGAGAACGGTCGGCTTTGATGCCAGAGGTACCGAGTTCAAACCCCGCCGTGCACCAATGGATTTTTCTATCGAAAAATTTATGTGTGCTTCTCACCGTGCCCTCCAGTGAAAGAAAAACATCGTTAAGAAACCAACAACCCCCGCATGGTGGTAGGACACTGTCTTATGTCCGCTTGGCCAGCTTCTACCCTCAAGTTAGAAAATCTGTCGCCAAACATTTACTGTGTTCCGGCAGCTATCCTTGAGAGCCAGTTCCCATTCTAGGCCTAGCGTGCTTACCATCTTCGACCGCATCATCACTTAACAACAGTGAGATAGTGGTCAAACGCTAGCATATAAGATACATTAAAAAAACTACAAGTATCTTTGTCCTGACATACTGACTGCCTGACTAACTTAGAGACAACGCACAGGCTAAGCCGCTGGTCGTAAAGACTTGAAATTTAAAGGGTATATTTATCGTAGTACGCAAAGGTGTAATAAGAAAGGTTTTCCAATATTCAGCCTTTAAGGGGATAAATTGGAGGTTTAAAGTTTGTATGGAGAAACAAGATTAGAAAGTCTTTTTCATTCGAAACTTTACACAAGTACTTCTGTAAATAAATAAGTAAATACGTGTTTCAGGCTTTTTCGAAATTCCATCCCTAAAAGGGAGCAAAGTCTGTCTGGGGTAACAAAGTCTGCTAATCAATATTTTTTCAGATTGCGCTGAAATTTGGCATGCAGATAGTTATTATGACGTTAGTATCGGCTAAGAAAGAATTTTCCAAAATTCTTCCCTTAATGGGATGAAACGGGGGTTCAAAGTTTGTATGGAGAAACAAGATTAGATAGTCTTTTTTATTTGAAACTTCACACAAGTACTTCTTGCTAATAAATAAGTTAATATGTGTTTCAGGCTTTTTCGAAATTCCACCCCTATGAGGGTAAAATGGTCAAAGTCTGAAAATTAATATATTTTCGGATTGCGCTGAAATTTGGCATGCAGCTACTCGTAGTTATTATGCGTAGGTATCCACTAAGAAAGGATATTCCAAAATTCAGCCCTTAAGGATGAATATCTCTGGAGATACTAATTAGATCTCAATGAAATTACAATGGGACCAAACGAAAAGTATACTCTCTCAAACAAACAAAAAATAATATTTCGAATCGGTTGGTGACATGACAATTTTTACTTTTTTCAACTTTACAACCCTTTTACGTATGTATTTTTTAATATTTTTAGTTTTTTTTACAAGGAATTTTATAGAAAACAAATAGAGAAAAAAAAACGAGCAAATTCAAAAATATATTATATTGTAATACCATAAAATTTTATAGGTGAAACAAATTAGCAGAAAAGTGAGAAAGTTCTCAATCCGCTAGACAGCTATTACGGTGGCTTGTCTTCATATCTCTGGTGATATTCATCAGATCACGATGAATTTACAATGGGACCACACGGGTAACACCCTCCCAAACAAAACAAGAGTGTATTAAGTCGGTTAATAAATGACGGAGTTATGAGGTGACAACATTTGCTGGCTTGTAGTGAAGAAGTACCGTTGTCTATCTCCGAAACTCATCATCAGCTCTTTACGAAATCTTTTATGGAACCATTTCGAAGAAAGCCTCTTATTAACGAAAAAAAAAGAGCTTTCCAAATCGGTTAATAAAATGACGAAGATTTGGGGTATAGACATTTCCTGACATTTATTGAAGAGTTCCATTGTCTGTCTCCGAGACTTATCATCAGATTAAAAAAAAATACGACTCTTTTGGCACAAACTTCTTTCGTTCAAAAAAAATTTTGCAAATCTTTCCGTTATGCCCGTACATAAAAAAATAGTTTCTCCCGAATTGAGAACCTCCTCCTACTTTTTTGAAGTCGGTGGAAAACCTTCTTCTTCTCTAGGTCTCATATAGAGAAGAATTATTTAATACGTTACTTCTATCTATGGTATTCAATGGCGGACGGATCACACTGAAGTCCATTTTTATACACCACGTTTATAAGTAGGTGAGTAAGTCCTAGATAGTTCGTGAGAGCGCCGGGCCCTTCACAGTGGCTTCCGTTTTGTGGCTGCGCTGATTTTGTGGTTTCATTTTGCGTAACTTGATAGAGATATGTGCACATCCTTATATTACTCTAGAGGTGGACTTTATCGATGTTTGAATAGATCAGTGATGTAGTTAACGATTATATTTCATCGAAATATTAAAAAGTTGAATAACAAACTCTTTATTAATGAAAACTGCATGCCATCACAAGAAAATAATTAAATGTGACCTGCCCAGATTATTGGTCAAAGACGTAGGTGGTACTATACCAATAGTACTAAATGCTTACTTATTATTATAGTTATGAAAGGTCATTTGCTTTGTAAAAATCGTTAGTAGTTGATCATTAAGATATTTTGTAATTTTTATGGATTAGATCTACATTTATTTAGATTTAACTCTACTGAGTTTTTCAATTAAATCGTCTAAAGAAGTTTTATTCAGTATTAACTATGTGCTATTTTCTTATTTGGCTGAGTGGACGTAAAGCAAGTAAAGAGGTACGCAGTCGACGATTTTATATGCAGTTCCAATTAAAATTAATTATATTTCAAATAGTTGTAGTACAAAGACTTCATTGATCCGACAAGCAAGCTTCATGCTTGTCCTATTACCTTAAGTCATCAAAAAATAAGAGCAAACCGTGGAGGGAAAATTAAATGGAGTAGAATTTGGCGTATACGATGAAATAGCCATAGAGATATAACCAGTCTAAAATGATGAACACGTGATACATATGCCAGCCATGAGATATAATTAACAACTTCATTTGGTCGGGTTATATATGACACCGGGTGAAAGCCAATAGGCGCCGCTAGAGCTGGAGGCAGAGTTGGTGGCAAACAATAAAATCGCATACGCGTGAAGGATTAAAAAAAATGTTGTCCGTCTCGCTCACTCAAACTAGTGATTGTATAGTTTTATCCTTCTATTCTATATATAGTTTTAGTTCTTTATATAGTTTTATTCTTCTATTATTATTAATATTTTAATGTCAGATCTTTTTAATTATCCATCTACGGAGCAAACAAATACTGTAACAACCGATATTAATGTCATTTTATGTGATTTGCTATCGAACAAATTCATCGACAAACTGTTAGCAGCCTCACTCACTAACGAATAATCGATAAAACTGTCGTATCATCGTGCCACTCGAAGGGGGATATCAACGTTTATGTATACAAAACCAGCGTCCGGCGTCCTGCAAGCGACACCCTGGGAACCGACCGTCTTCCGCCGTCGCGATGCGTTTACTACATTTACCCTTCCACCACGGTATACCACCTCCGACAACTTCGCCGCAGCCATAACTGCACACCGCAGTGCCATCCGATATCACATCGCATCCCATTACGTTTTAGCACCTACGATATGACCTCAATCGACCCCGACCGACAATACTTTTTATTCATTTCATCGGCTCAAACCGTTTGCTTCCATTCATAAAATTATTAATGTGATCGTAAAATTGGGCAAATTTTATTGTCTCGAAGGCATAATGGGAAACTAATGTAGCGTGTTATTATTCAGTTCGGTTGTAGCCGTAAAATGCGGGTATCTATTTGTGCGGAGAGAGTGATGCGGCGCTGGACGAGCTCGAGTGCCGGGCCGGCCGGTTCCCAGCGCGCGGCGGAAGCACCCTAGCCTATTTGAATATCAAACGTATTTCGGTCATATATCATCGCAACAGTTATGATATTCTTCCACCGCTTCACACTACGTGCATCCAATACTAACAGCAATATGCTAATTGTCCAGGTCAAAGATTTCAAAATTAGAATCCTGACGCACTGACACTTAACATTAGAATACATTACAACATTATATTTTAAATATCCGTATTGAATTCGGACATTAGAATTATTTATGAATTTAGTAGATAGGTTATTTTATGAATAGAAAATAATCAAAAGTATTGTGTGTTAATTCGTATCGACAATAATGGATTTGTAATTTGGCCTGCATGTACCAACTCGTAAGTGGAGTAACGTGGAATTAGTTATAGGGTTATGAGTAAATAACTTGATGAGCTTGTGAGCTTCCGAGATGGTATCGAGAGGTTCACAGAAGAGCACAGAGAGCCTCTTGTTGCGCCTTTACGGTCAGCGAGCATATCTGCTGATGCGAATATGAAATATTATTGAAACCACATGTTTACATCTTACTTGGAACATCAAGCAAAAACTCTAGTCATTTGAAGAATTGAGAATTTATATGGAGTAATTTAAATACAAATTTTATGTATTTAAGAATTGTTTATGAAAAGAGAAACTGTTAAACGTTGTAACGTAACGGAGTGCCTGGAGGAGGCCTACCTCTCGCTACGGGTAACCTAGACAAAATAAACTACAGGAGATGGTTTATATATGTATTGAAATAAAAACAACTAATTCTAACACACTACACAAACTGTTCTGGCGTAGATCTTCGGGCCCGTTACATTCTGCGGGGAAGCTCGGCAAATACCGGACCTCCTAAGATTTTCCGTCACCGAATCCGGCATTGTTTCAGGTAACGAGATAAGACGTGCAGGGCTACCAGAGTAACGAACAAATGATGGGACAACAGTCTCAGCTGCGAGCACAGATTATTCATAATACTTATCTTTATCATGCAGCAGTCTTTTCGCACACATCTTCTGCCAAATGACAACATTCTGGCCAAAAAATACGGAAGGAAGAATTTCCGTTTCTCCGTATTTTGACCTAATAATAGGTTTGATAGTTCAATCGTGCTTTATTTTTACATTTTCGTCCTTTTTCCCGTAAAACTTAATTTTCTACTTTTTGAATCATTTTCAGTATATTTCTTTGTCTAGACTCACTTCTCCATATTTTCCGTCATTGTTTTTCGTTTTTCAATTTTGAAAACGTTCCGTAATAAAAAAAACGTAAAGGTGGTTTACGAAATGCCACAGCGTGCGAGTTTTTCTTTGTCGAAAAGTAAGTTACTTCAATGAGCATTCCCGAAAATGCATGCATACCCTCCATAACTCAGTGGTGTCTTATTGCCTCGCAATTAACGTAAACATATCGAGATAAAGAAACAACTGATATCGAATCGCATAGGAAGCGCAAATAATCACAAACAAAAGCTTATTTAGTGCTAAATATCGGCGGCATCCCAGCTGCTGAAGTATTTTGGAAACTGCTAATAAATATTAATAAAACAACGCGACTGTCATTCTTTTCACAAGAAAACGCGAGGGGAGAGCGAAGACAATATGCTTTTGTTTTTCTTTATTGTTATTACCGTAAAACATTTAGCGAGCAACGTTCGACAATAAAACACGTTATTTTGTGTGACAAAACGTCGAGCTTCATGAGAAAATATTGACCCGCAGATAGTGGTATAAGCGAATTATGGGTGATACTCATCACGGGAAGGAACCACTCGATGCGAACTTATTCTTTGTCAACATAACGTTTTGTTTTTAGTGATATCATTTGTGTTGTTTTGCGGTCACCTACTTTAAGGAACACTGATTAAGAGACACAATGGAACGCTCTATATTTTACTTTTTACACCTCAGTATTTTTAATTTTGAGTATTATTTTAAGGTACGGACACACCGCAGCGTCATGCGTGCGCGATCTAGGCGGCGCAGTAGTATTTGTACCGAATGGTTCAGACCAAACGCGATCAGAAAACAATTGAAAAGTACTGAGATTGCGCCCGCAGATCGCAGGACGCCGTGGTGTGGCCGTACCTTTAAATGTTGTAAAGTATCTCAAATCTATGCTTTTTTAGGGTTCCGTACCCAAAGGGTACCAACGGAACCCTATTACTGAGACTCCGCTGTCCGTCTGTCAGTCTGTCTGTATGTCTGTCTGTCTGTCTGTCCGTCTGTCACCAAGCTGCATCTCATGAACCGTGATAGTTAGACTATTGAAATTTTCACAGATGATGTATTTCTGTTACCGCTTTAACAACAAATACTAAAAACAGAATAAAGTTAAAGATAATAGAGGGTCCCCATACAAGACACGTGTTTTTTTCGGAATTGCACGCCATCTATGAACGCTTAGTTAGGTAAACGTCCCATAGATGGCGTTATATTGAAATAGTCGATCCCTCACACCTTTGTTAGACGTTAGAAGGCGTTATAAGAAACGAAATGTTTATTAATTATAATTTTTTGCTGGCGAAAAATGATAGTGGCATTTTTTGCTCGATCTTATAAAATACTGTAGTATGGTACGGAACCCTACGAGTGCAAGTCCGACTTGCACTTGGCCAGTTTATTAAAGGTTTCAGAATTCAGTTACAAAAAAGAAGTGTGAATTAATTTAATGTTAATTTAAACTTTGCTCCCACACTATATTGGTAACTGATAATAAAAAGAAGATTATTCTCATTTCATGTACAAGTCTTTTTAATTGTTAACCACATATTATGTATATATATTATGTACATGCAGTGTAGGTTGACCTCTTTTATATTGATCTCATGGATTCTTTCAGAGTATACTAGTACAGAGAAAAACACTCGCCGTCTAACAACAATAAAACGCAATTTGATTTAATTTTCGCCCTTTAAATAATTATCAAAACCACAGAATAATGAATAGTACAAGTACAAAACTTAGGTACCAAGAAAGAAAGCAAAAGGGATAAAATGAAGTGAATATTATGTAAATTGACAAGCCTGGCAAACAGATAGCTATAGGTACCTAACTGTATAACTGTAGTCCAAGATAGGAAATCGATGATGTATATATTTTACGGTGGCTGACTCCCTTTAACATGACTCGTCCGTATGTTAATGTGACGAACGATAAATCGGTCGCTAATAAGATAATTGGTTGAGCTCTATATCAACGTAAATCAACAACTAAACAGCTGTACAGGGCAAAGTCAAGTCTACATAACTGCAAAAATATATCTGTTATATTTTATGCCATAACTTCTAACGCATTCGGAATTGACGGTATTAGTCAGATATGCGGAACCTTTTGATTAATGTTAACCTCCTTACCTTTTGCCGTATCATTAATTCTTACATTTTGAATAGTACCGTTCCTTTAATATGGGAAGGAAGTGTAAATTATACCTCTTCCTAAAAAACCCAAACCAAAGCCCTTTTCTGAATACTGTCCAATATCCATCCTCCCCTTTCTCTCTAAAGTACTTGAACGCCTCATCTATCACCAACTACATTCCTTACTTGTCTATAATTAACTCTTCAATTATTTTCTTTTTTTTTTCTTCGTTAAAAATACTGATGAAATCCGTTTTGCTATAGAAAACGGACAGTTAACTGTGCTGACACTACTATATTTTAGCAATGCCTTCAGTACCGTTGGTTTCGATATTCTTCTTGAAATTCTTCGCTTTATTAAAATCTCCAACGGTGGCTGACTGGTGTCATAGTTACCTGTTTGGTCGACGTCAGCGCGTCCGTGTTGAAGAGATTTCCACTTCTTGGTGCGACAACACTGTCGGCGTATATCTTATCTTATACCTATTTATTATTTTTATTACCTCTATATTTCAATATATTTCTTCTTCTTTGCACCTCTATGCAGAATATCACCAAATTTACTGTCACGCACCCCTCAATAAAATAGCAATTGCTGTGAACAATTTAAAATATGTAACTTAGGTACTTACGTAAAATAGGTGAGAGTACCTTTTTTACGGAACGTAATTGCATTTTTGAGCAAATGTGTTGAAAAATACATCATCTACTGCTGCCTATTCAAATAAATATCTGAAAGCTTAAAAGTACAAATCGAGAAGTAGAAAAGTCCAAAAATTACGAAGTTTTCTTCTCGCTATACGCTCAGTATTCAAAATAGCGGCCTCAAAGACAAATACAATGTTGCGCCGGCGTGATACTGATTGTAATTTAGAACAACACCAGTTTTATTCTGTTATTCAATTATGCACAGACAGAAACTAAATAATTTAATACATGTAGGTGATTAAATGAATGATGAAATTCAAAGGTGACCTGAGTAATTGCGGTTGCATCCAGACGTTCTAGCGATTAATTTGTTTTTATTTTTTTGCATTGGCACCACCTTGGTTTTTTATGTTTTGTAATAAATTTGCGTTGATTAGTCGCGACCATCACTTTACATTGGATGAATAAGTGCATCGGTCTGCTGAAACAAAACAAATTTACAAACATCTAACTAAGTGTATCTAGTATTACATTGTTATAGAGTAGACCGAATATTCGGACCGATTACACTACTGTATAATACACCCCGGCACGGATCTAGAGCAGCGAGAAAAATTGTTGCGCATCGTTACTGTCATGTGCTAACAGCGCGGGAACCAAACTCTCACTGACGGCACAGGGATAATAAATAATAACTTCTACGTACTGACGGACCAATCAACGACGCGCACCTCAAAAAAAAACCTCACCCTCACCCGGCAAAAAAAAAACTAATATTGATTTCTGCGCATATAAAGGTCAGATATTAGGATAGGTGCCGGCAGTTATACTTATGCCAAATAATATATCAATATAGATGATTAATTCTATGAACAATATACAGAAATCGCGCGAAGTCATTCGAGTAATTTAGGATATATTGAAACAATTGTCAAACATCCTGTATTTAGATACACAGTATGATTCACATCATTGTTCTTAGTTTTTGGTTCCATTCCGAGTAAAATGGAAGTAAACAATCAATTACACTCGAATTACGGGCCGACCAATAATAGAGGTTATTTATAGTCATTGAAGCATTTTATAACCATTTTATTAATTTAATTGTTATTGATGAGCACTGGCGGGGACTGTGTGGGCTTGTAAATTCATTTTCCGTAGGAGGAGAGCCTTTGTTTTAATGCGCACGACCTCGATTTGATTTGATGAGAAAATTATTTACTTACAAAGTTTGTTTTGTCAAAAACTAAGCGTAGAATTATTTATTTGATCTTCTATCTCTTCCACTCCAACCTTTTAGAATTTTTATACATATCTACACATATTGCAAGCTTTAAAATCATTTACAATTTCACAATATGGGAGCTGCCAACTAAATACTAGATGAGCAAGGTATAAATGTACACCCAAGCAATCCTAGAGGAATATGTCATCCGTGTACAAGCAATGCATTCGTAGCATAGCGCGTAGCATTTGCACTGTGCCACCCAGTTGATACCATCTACATAATTTGTCAACGCTTCACTGCGCCACACAAATGCTTTTTAGGTCAACTGTTGATTGGGAAACGATCTGTCCATGTAGTAAAATATAAATAATTTGTTAAACGAAATGAGGGCTATTTAGAAACATGAGGGTAATAAAACTAGTGCGTGTCATGTAAACTCGGTCGCAGACCTATGGTTACCGTAGCCAAATTACGTAGGACCTTCCGTCTGAGTACAGTGTCATAGAATAGTGAGAGAGCTGGAGAGGTCTGGGTTTCTGGTTGTGGTGAAGTACGTCCGTCGATATGTCGGGCGAAATGTCGCATCATTAGGATTCTCAGCACAAAATGGTCATACGTGAGCTGCGGGCAGCACACTGTTGACATCGATATCCTTGTTTGCGTCATAACATGTTGTTATTACAATTCTTAGAAATTATAAATAATTATATCAAGCTATTTGGAGTTCTCCAAGCTAATATTTGACTGTCCTCTTCGATGTTGGAGTTGTGTCAACCTTAAGGAAAATCGCGTAACATTCTGTCCTATATTGTAAACAAATCTTTCTCTGTCTAATGCGTCACTAACAAGTCTAACCAAGGTTCGTCCGCAGCGTGATACCATTCAGTAATACCAGTCGAATTCGAATTGAGAGGATCCATGACTATTTTAAATATCTGAACTATCTTGTCTGAAAGTTATAAATTAACGAGAGTCGAAACAACAGCATGAATCTATAATTAAATACCGATAGTAAACGAAACGTGTTTAATAATTTATACCCTAGAAATTGTAATGGAAAAATTCAGTTTTAATTTAAATCGCAGAAATTCAAATTAAAACTTTTATTGACGTAGCGTATACCAGTGTGACTGGCAGGTTAAATAAATCTACGATATCGATAGATACAGTACATTATGAAACCGGTACGATGTCTGGATTAAAAATATATGAAAAAATAGGAGAATGTTAGTAGTTGCTTGTGTGTGCGTAATGTTATGCTTTGGCTACATTTAAACCACTATTGATATGAATCAGTCCAGACAATGTGTGAGTGCATTTTTATTATTTTAAAATACCTACATTTATCCTTCAAAGAGGTATTTTTTAATGTGAAAGTTTGTAGGTACGTTAGACTTTTGTGTGTATGTTTGCAAATCAAGCAGAAACATTTGAATGGATGAAATTTGGTACTGAGATTGTTTATAACCTTGATAACACATATGCTTTTTAACGCGGACAAAACCGTGGGGCATCACTAGTAAACAAATCGTGCTTTGAATTTGTAGGCTGGAGTTTTTTATCTGGTTTCATCGACGTCATAGCAATTGTTATGACGTCGATGCATCAGCTATACAACTCTCGGACTATACAACTCGTTTGTCTCGACAAAATCGTATTGTAAGGATCGTTAGTCAAAGAAAAGGCTAAGTCAATTCAAATACGAGTAAGTAAGTAAGTAGGTAGGTATAACTTTGTTGGTTTCAGCTGTGCACTGACATGTCAGTCAATTAGTCAGTCATATTAATCTTTTTTTAGGTAGGTACCTACAGAACCTACGTTACATACCTACAGTAAATAATAAAATAACCTAACAATTTCAAGTAGGTTATCTATACTAATATTATAAAGAGATATTTTTGTATGTTTGTAATGATTTGGCTCAAATACTACTGGACAGATTTAAAAAATTCTTTCACTAATATATAGAATGGACTTTCGAAATGAAAATAGGCTATATATTATTCTGTTTAAATCAAAGGTACATTCGTGGAGACCTAATTTGTAACCTAAGTCGACAAAAAAACGGTCGAAAAAACAGGTTTCTTACGAACGCTGCTCAATTGAAAACAGATGGAAGAATATTTTCTATGGAAGAGTTGTACAACTTAATAAGACCTACAAAAAAGTCCGCGACAGCATATGTCTATCTCTGAACGTTGACTCACAGTAACCATTTTAATCTTTAATTTTTTGTTAAAAAATATTACTTAACTTCCAGGGCTATTTTTAAGTACGAGTATATAGTATTAATCCTTATCCAAATAAATACGTTAAATAGCTTGGCCACATATTATAGATTAAAATTGTCCTTTACAGTATATAATTCAAATGAAAACTCTAGAAGATATCACGGATTTCACATACACGCAACGCAGCATTAATAAAATATTTGCAGTCAAACCACAGAATAGGTCATAGTTACTACGAAAATATTATTATAAGCTAAGCTTTTCTGTAGATCCCCACCGATCGCAATCAATTTGAAGTAAATATAGTATAATAATATGATCTATTGTATAAAATTATAATGATCTATATATATATAATGTAATATTTTAAACCACCCCGACTGATCTATGTATAATCTTTTCATTAAAAGCATTACAATGACTCTAAACACGACATTTAAAATCTGAGCTGTAAGTTGGTGAGGATTTGAGTATTCTGTCAGGTCAATGCTTCCATGTTCTTACAATATCGTTGAAGAAGAAGATTTTCGAATTGATCAGACCTATTAAAGCTCATAGTTTTATAACGATTGAACGAATTTTCATAAATCAAAGCTGAAACACAAACACTCTCGATGAAGATGTCAATCAAAAATAAACTATCAATAATAAAATCAAAATCGGTTCATCCGGTTGGGTGCTAAGATGCTACAGACAGACACACAGATAGACACGTTAAACGTATAATACCCCTACTTTAAATCAAAATCGGTTCATCCGGTTGGGTGCTAAGATGATACAGACAGACACACAGATACACACGTTAAACGAATAATACCCCTACTTTTTGCGTCGGGGAACGCCGTAAGGTTACGGCGGCAGATGTTCTCCTTAGTGGTAAGCTACTTTTCAACCGACTTCCAAAAAGAAGGAAGTTCTCAATTCGTCTGTATGTTTCTTTTTTCTTTCTTTTTTGTGTGTGTATGTAACGCGATTACTCCGTCAATTGTGAACCGATTCGTTTGTAATCGGTAGGGTACGTTTTCGAGGTGGTCCCATTGTAATTTCATTGAGATGTGATTAGTATCTTCAGAGATATGACGATAAACGTCTCAAACTTGCTACTGAAATTGACTCGCGGGGCATTGAAGTCAGTTGTTTTAGTTTTTAAACTATCTTAATTATTTGTAGATTTAATGATTCCACAAAAACCCATGATTCATGTATGCACATAAAACTTTCATTGGTAGGTATATAGCTAGGATTAGAACCATCGACCCTTGGGTCAGAATCAGGGTAACTATCCTTTACGCCAAAGGGCCGTCCAATATCACTACGTAAGTATTATAAAACAATGTCCATGACTGCGTCGGTCTGTTCGCAATAATCTCAATAGCTTCTGAACGGATTATCATGCGGTTTTCACCAATAGCAAGAGTGTTTATGAGGAAGGTTTAGGTCTTAGGTACATAATTCGTTAAGGTTTTGTGTAAATTGGTTGACATATGACGATGATTGTTAAATATGTTAATATTTTATATTGACAAACTGATGCAAATTTTGTAGGCATATATGTTCTACCCGTGCGAAGCCGGGGCGGGCTGCTAGTAATTACTATTTTGCAAGATATTGTCATGTCGATAGAAATTCCCTAAAGATCATAACGTGAATTCCCTTGAAACATAAAACTCAGCTGATTTATACCTATCTACCATTTTATGTGTGACATTCTTTGCTTTTTACATAGTTACTCTTTACAGTTACTATATGTTAATATCGTAAGCATGGAATATAATATTGGGGTAGGTACAAGTAAGGCGCGTGGCCGATCGAGAGCGCGCGTGACACTTTACTGACTGAACTTGTACCAAAGCGGGTGCGTGGAGGTACTTGTAGTTTCATAGCTACAGCGCGGAGTGCGACAGGCCTGATTCTACCTAAAATTTCATAGAAAGCCGAACAACAATTATTAACTATATATTTTCGGGAAGCATACAAGCGGGCTAAATCTCTACTTTGAGGTTAATTATCATCCTGCAACCAACGTACACCCCTTTTTTGAGGAGTTTGGCGATTGACGCGAGAATGAGTGTGTGTGCTCTCATTGTATTTTTTAGTAAAACATTTGTGCATCCAGGCGTTAATATGTAATACTAACCATTAAGTGCCAGTAAATATATGTAAATGCAGAAAACCAGTACTATGTTGAAAAACATGCCATGTTGCGGTCCCAACAAAATTCTACTGAAATCCTTCACTAAAGTCCACCTCTTTGTTGAGGGTATGAGTTGCAATAATATGTCTCCATGACTTAACTTGACTTGAATGTGACTTTGACTTGTCTTAAACTTGAAAATATATAATAGTTTGACATTGACTAAATGCACAACTCGCGTGAAGCCAGAATGACACCAAATGACGAATGTTTATAAAAATACATAGGTAATAATAAATCCTGGTGAGCATTTTTCTCGTTCACGGCAAAAGTCCCAATATGACCTTATTCCACTTTCGTTTTCCATTTTAAATATAGAACCCTGAAAATACACAAATTACCAGATACCGCTATTACAAGCAATGAATTATGAATCTCAGTTTAGTATATTGAAAGTGTAATCAAGTGAATATGAAATTCAGACATGGCCACGTTGAGCGCCACGTGAATATGACATAACACAAATGATTACAATGCAAGAACATCATTTTGTTATGAATCTGTAACCGATACGATAAAAAGCATTACCATATTTTGTTCTCTTTAAACATATAACAAGGTCTCAACCTAGTCTAAATTCAGTAGTCGATTTCATTGTCATAATTTTGAATTTTTTTTATAGTGTAGGTGCGCAATGGTGACTAGTGTGTTGTTTGTTTTAGGACAGCTGTTTGTTTTTTTTAGAATGAGGAACGAGATGTTTAGGGATATCCAAGCGGATACCTACATAGATTCTCACGATGTGATTGATAAGGTGGAACATCGGTTGGGAAGAGTATTATTAGATCAGAGTTGCTAGCAAGTGATGGAAGATTGCTTCATCTAAAGCGTGGTAGAGTAGAATTAAAGATACAAAACAAACATATATTTATACTATAAACGGCCATACGCTTACGCGTTGATTTGTCCGATATCCCTGACCACTTTCTTGCATTCTTTGAAGTTTTTAGGAGCCATGTACCTATTTCAAAAACTGTTCGTGCAGCGTTCTTATAATAACTGTATTACTAGGTACTAATACTTATAAAGGCCACATCAAAAGTACCTATAACCGGCGAGCTTGTATGAAGGCGCTCATGAAAGTGGAAGAAGCGAAAGACGTGTTTAAGGATCATAGCATGTAGAAAAAAGTAGTTTCTGCCTACCCCAACGGGAAAAAGGCGTGATTTTATGTATGTAATAGTATTAAAATTGAACGTACTAATCAGCGACGTTATAAATTTCTTAGTATATTGGTCGCAGCTATTCCTCATTTTAATGCTTGAGCGGTTTGATATTGAATAAATTATTCGTTATCACTCATAAATAATATACCAGTATCTAAAATATCCTTAAAAATGCACTCAAACCAAAAGTAGTTTAAAGAGTAATAACCACCACGGCAAGCATAAATCCGCTGTCGGCCGTACATCATTGTCCATGCATTCTGTTGCTAATTAATTTAACGCTTTCTTTTTCATAGGGGAGTGAATGAAATTCCTTAAAGAGTAATAGGACGTGTGGTGTATAAGTTATTAAGTCCCGGCATTCCGGGAGCCGTCACTCATAGCGTACTTACACAGGTGGTTGCAAAATCACGGTACCTAATGAGTAAAAAATAAACTGGCTAAGTGCGAGTCGGACTCGCACACGTAGGGTTCCGATTGAACAAAATTTACCGAAGAAATAAGTTTTTTGTATGACCCCCTTTAGTTTTTAAAGGGTAAAACGGGACCCTATTACTAAGACTCCGCTGTCCATCTGTTTGTCTGTCTGTCTGTCTGTCTTTCTGTTTGTCTGTCCGTCTGTCACCAGGCTGTATCTCATGAACCGAGATAGTTAGACAGTTGAAATTTTCACAGATGATGTATTTTTGTTGCCGCTATAACAACAAATACTAAAAACAGAATAAAGTTAAAAATAATGGGGGATCCCCATACAAGAAACGTGTTTTTTTCGGCATTTTAATATAACGCCATCTATAAACGCTTAGGTAAACGTTCATAGATGGCGTTATATTGAAATGCCGATCCCTAACACCTTTGTTAGATGTTAGATGGCGTTATAAGAAGTAAAATGTGTATTAATTATTATTTTTTGCCGGCGAAAAATTATAGTGGTATTTTTTGCTCAATCTTATAAAATACTGTAGTGTGGTACGGGACCCAGCGAGTGCGAGTCCGACTTGCACTTGGCCAGTTTATTGTTATTTGATGTTATAGCAACCATTAAAAATACACACTGTGTGAAAATTTCATATAAACGTCTGAAAATACACGTTTTTTGTATGGGGGTCCCTTTTTAGGGTTCCGTAGTCCTGACAAGAAACCCTTATAGTTTAGTCATGTCCTTTGTCTCTCTGTATGTATGTCTGTCTGTCTATCTGTCCGAGGTTTTGCTAAGAGACCGTTAGTACTAGAAAGCTGAAATTTTGTAGTGGTGTGTTTATAAAGTACGCCAACAATGTGGTAAAATAAAATTTTGGAAAATATTTTTTTTAGATTAGCCCCTTACATGTGAAGTGGGGATGAATTTTTTTTTCGTCTTCTACCCCACCGTGTGGGTTATCGTTGAATAGCTCTTGTAAAATGACTTAGGTGTTGCTAATACTATTTTTCGATTTGATGTTCTATTTACGAAATATTAAGTGTACATTTTTGTTCTAGTAGGGCGTCCTCCCAAAAGCTCTAAAAGCTAAACCGCTAGCTTAAAATCTGCGAAAATTCTTGATGATATTGCATTTCATGAACTTTAACTAAAGAAAGTTATAGCGGTTACGATAACTTTATTAGTTTAGTAGTAATAGACGTTGAACTTGTGTTCTGGATAATTTTAAAAATAATTATGTTAAATATTATACTACTTCGGAACCCTACACTGCGCGTGGCCCGACACGCACTTGGCCGGTTTTTTATTATTTTTAACTTTATTATATTTTATATATTTTGTAAAGAGATTCAAGTCTCAATCTATTATGGTTCATAAGTTCAAGCAAAAAAGTCGATAAAACACGTTTCTTGTATGGGGATCTCCTTTCATAATTTTTTTTTTTCGTTTTTACTACTTATTGTTAAATCCCCTATATTATTACATATCCCTATAATCTACCTATTACGTTTAAGGAGATATACAGCCCTCTGAAATGCGGAGGGACGGACGGACAGCGAAGTCTTAGCAATAGGGTTCCTTTTGTACCTTTTGGGTACGGAACCCAAAAATGATCGCGTATCGATTTAAATACTTTAATCAATAAACAATATTTATCTATACAAGATTGATAATAATACCCACAAACACATTTTCGTGTGCAAAACCTTATACATTTTAACAACATACTGTTAAACATTGACCCTAAACTATTTAATAGTATAATTCAAGTAAACATTTTATATTAGGTATTAAAAAGTTATTGAAATGTACCTTTTAAAACTGTATTACTTACCGTAACTGCTGAAGCCACTTTCAGAGATTATCAGAAGATGATAATGTTGGGAATTGAGAAGCAAATTATTCCGGTTTTCGGATTCTTGTAGGTGGCTGAAACAATTTTAAACGAATTCCTCCGTTTGGGAACTGTGAAATACGGAATACAGTTATTCATTCCCGGCTTAATTATAAGATTAGACGCTTTGCTAAAGTTGTTCTTCCCATTTCGCGTTTTTCTCAAATTGAATTTTGAGTGCCGAAATTAATCGTATGCGTTTTAGAACAACGTTAAAAGTTACTAGCGTTAATAATGACAAACTTTTTTAAATAAACGTGTTAATTATAAGTGATCTTGATTTATAAAATAAAGTGGATAAACTCATTCTGCTCATTAGTAGAAAAATTACTCGAAATTTTTTTGTTTTAATTACTTAGCACTTTGTTTTATTATATCTTCGCATGTGGAAAAATGCGACGGAATCAATTTGCCTTCTTAATTATATGACCTGTAAATGTGTTTTTGTTCTGTAATTACTTTTGCAGAGTTACCAGATTCTCGGTACTTTTTCAATTTATATTAACTGCCTCATTTTTAAAAGAATAAAAAGAATTACCCCCTGCCCTTGTATTAATTAGGACGGCCAGCATTTTATTGTAGAATGTGCTAGATTATTGAACTCATTGCTAAATCGAACTAATAAGTATACAGGGGCTCATACCGTAAAATTATGACTTGACATTATTAATATTGCATTTACATAAAACCCTCTTGCTCACTCTTTGGCCACAAAACATATCTTTCTACAAACACTCATTACTACATACCTAAATAGCTAGTAAGCTTTTTTTTTTTAAAATAACTCGGTCTGCGATTGCAAAGTGTTCGGCACTTCAGTTTATAAATAAAACTCGATATACATTTACATATACTCATAACAACAATATTATTACGATGCATCTTATACACATTTCGGTTTGCTCAAAAAAGGAGCACCCTGTACAGAGCGACATAGTCCGAGTATGACGGGCGGTTAGCTCGCTTCTGTATGCGCGGTTCTGTCATCTCATGATATACCGAGCACATTGTGTGGTAATTTCCCTCGACGTTTAATTGCCGAGCCACTGTGGTCCAACGGCCGACAGATTAATTTATTGAGACACCTTGGATATGCCGCTTTAAAATATAATTTATCATCATTAGAGACGAATATGTCATGCGAATGAAGATACCTCATAATCATAAGTAGCTGTGAAGACGGACATATAGAAATGAAGTCGTGCATTTTGTAGCATACAGTTATCATTAAGAGCGATATTAGATATATTAGGAATATGTCTCACGTTCTTATTATATGTATTAAATCATTTTCGAGCTCAAGTCTCGACAAAAGTGTCTCCACTTTAATATAGAACCACGATTTATTCCAACATCTAAAATTGACTATGAAAAATACCCTGTCATTTATACGATACAAAACTATTCGTGAAAAGAATTTAATATGAATGTTAATTCCACGACCCATTAAAACAATAGATATTCTTGTGTGAGCTCTTAAGCTAAACTATAAATAATGCTATAAAATTTAAAGGCATCCGACAGCAAAAGTCTCCTCAAATATGAAATGAGTCTAATCGAACTGAACAGCTATAAGTAATGTCAGCTTTTCTTCGAGCTAAAGCCATACATACTAGAGGCACCACTTAATTCAATATGGCATAGTTTGTCAAAATTATATATATTAGGTATTATTATGTTCTCCAGGAATATTCATACTATGATTAAATTAATAAACCGTTCAGGGTTCCGACTAGTATAATAGTGTAGTATATGTCTCAGCCTTAGCCGTTTAATTTACCAATTTTGAAGCAGATATCTTCTACCGATTGAGCTGAAATTTTGCACACACGTTTAGATTAGATGACAATCCTTGGTTAACTATGTGACGTCATTCTAAATCATGGTGAAATACTCATAATGGCGAACAAGTTGTTTTAAATGTACACTACAATATGTACTCATGTACTCTTACAATATGGGAATCAAATTTTTTTTTGGGCAAGGAAATGAAAGGCCATGCTGAGAATAACTCGAAAAATAAAGTGACGTCACTCTAAATCCAATATGGCGAACTTCTAAAGATGGCGGACTAAGTTTTTTAATGCTTTCCTACAATATGGTTATCAAAAATGAAAGTGCGTATTCCCAGAAAGTGCTGTTACAATAAATTATATAAAAATCGTCATACCGAGAGCTCAGAGTTCAATGTTATTTTATTTTTCTTAGGTAATAAAGCTTTTATTTATTTATTTATAGATAGCATTATCATTATCATTAGTTATGTGATTCATTAGAGAATGAATCACAGGACCATTGGAAATCACCTCTACTACAATGTCGTACAGCAACATTTATTTTTTTTCGTTGACATGACGCCTCAGCGGTATTTCCTGATACCGCATAACAATTAAAAGCTATACAATATTAAACTCTAACACGAGGAAATTAAGATTAATTTATATAAATAGAGTGAAATAATGCGCAGCTTTTAGCAAAGTGGTGATTAATTGTGTTATAAAGACTTTTATATTTCTGTTGTTCTGTCGCATCATTTCAAAAATACAACATTAGTTTCCCTTTAGATGGACATTCTACATATTTTTATATTTTCAACCGACTTCCAAAAAGAAGGAGGTTCTCAATTTGTATCAATGTTTTATTTTTATTTTTATGTATGTTACGCGATTACTCCGTCAATTGTAAACCGATTCGAATAATTCTTTTTTCTATCGGTAGGGTACATTTCCGAGGTAGTCCCATTGTAATTTCATCTAGATCTGATAATTATCTCCAGAGATCATCATATCTCTGGAGATACTTATCAGATCTGGATCGGCACACCCAGGATTCACATCCTAGGTCTGTATTGTAGGATTCACTACGTTAATAATGAATCCTAGGACTGTGGGTCAATCGCTGTCATGTAAGGTATAAAAAATATAGTTAATAAACAACAGTGATACATTCGTTAAGGTACGAACTTTCATTCATATCAACATTTTCAACAACAACAGCACCACTCAATAACAGATGTTCCAATTAATGAATAGCAAATATCAACGTCGGTATTATATCACGGAAATGACCAATTAGCCCGAGCTGGCAGTCCGAGTTCGAGTCCGATAATACCTCTCATCGATGCTGTCGCGGCCGATAGCGGCTGAATGTTCTCCGCTATCAGATCTGCGTGTCCTGCCGACCACCACGTGGGAATGTCTGTACTTAGTATGAAAGTAGAGTATTAAGTCTTTATCGGCGTTTCGTTTAGGTTAGATGTATCTTGATATGTGCTTATGAGGTTGCATCATCGAATGTTTTCACTGTATGTCAATATATTTATGCGTTTCCTTTTAACGGCTTGGTGGCGCAAGAATTTACACAGAATATTAAATCTTGCAGGGGAATATAAGATCGTTTAAAAAACTAAAAGAACCGACTTCAAAAGCCGCGCTATTAATTTTTAGTACCAAGTTTGAGGTGTTTATCTTTATAGCTCTGAAGGTATCTCCAGAGATATAGAGATATCAGATCTCGATGAAATTACAATGGCACAATCTCCTTTCCAACAAAAAAAAAAGAATCATCAATATCGGTTCATAAACGACGAAGTTATCCGCGAATACACATATATATATATACGGTCGAATAGAGAAACGTCCTCCTTTTTTTTCGAAGTCGATTGAAACATAGATTAAAACTTTAAAGTCATTACGTTACAATGTATAATTGGACAGAAAGCTACCTTCATCTGCAATTATTACAACATGAGTAGCTTTCTGTCCCATGGTCTATCTATATTTATTTTAACCACCTCTATATTTATTTTATTTTCACGAGGCAGTTTCTCAAAGTTATAGAAAAATATTAAAATAACCAGCAATTAAAAGTTTAGTAACTATATTTTTCGCGGAACCTATAAAAACATTCTACATGTATAGTGGCAGAAATATATGGTTGATAGATCCTTCGGTCTATCAGTGATCATTTTATAATGGTAAAGCAACTACTTGAGAAAGCATTGAAACAACACCTACAGTCAACCAAATTGCTGAAGATTCTACCATCAACAATCGTCTTTTTTGTGTGGGCACTTTTAATACCTCCCTAAATATAAAGTATCGTAAACAACAGCATTTAAAGTAACTAAACATCCAAATAATTTGTGTTTACAACGAGAAACATACAATTATGCTAATTTTCATCGCCATTTACGGTATGTATTGGCTCAAAGAGGCAAACGACCGTAGCATTCTAGCTTCATATTTTACAACTATAAAAAGCGTATATGGAGCAATATGTGCATAAATGTCAATATTTACTCGGTTAGTCCCTGCGCCGCACGATTTATAAGCTGACTTTGGTCTCTAAGATCACAGCGCGCAGCGGTGGCGCGCACAGCGGTGCGTCTCCAGTTATAACGTCCAGCATCGTAATTGTCGATTAATTATAACCATTTCAATAAAACATACACCATACACATGAAATTGTATAATTTTAGACGATAAAACCGCCGCTAATAAGGCATAACTGCCGCTGGAACCGACGAAAATTATTCTAAAGTATGCACATAAAAACTTTACTCTGTATCGAATGTATAGAGTTGATGTACTTAAGTATTTTGAACGACTGTATCTGACTATACTACTATACATGCGAAAATGGTAAAGATCCGGTTAACGGATTGGATCGTCTACAAGTGTCAGTTGGTGTGCAGTAGCACCTATGTTACAGAACTGGCGCGGCCGCTGAATTCGAAACAAACATTTTTTGGGCGTATGTTCTGTGTGAACAGAGGTCATTTCTTAGACGCTAGAACTGGATAAGTAGATGCCAGGCCACGAGTAGATATGTGAAAGTATAATGCCGGTGTAAGTATTAATGTTCATTAATGCATGCTTGTGTTATTAAAGACGCATCACGTCGTCGGTTCACAAGCGAGCATGGATCACGCCGCATTTATATTCAGTTGGTGAGCCGTAGCGTTTAGATTTGGATTATATTTGGTCATTGTCATTCCGATAACGGTGACAAAAGTTTGTTTCATTTGGGAAAACAATAATTGAACGGATTACATGTCTATTGAATAGGAGACGACACCTTCATTGTTTTTAGGTTAATTTGTAGCCAGGAGTCTGCATTTTAACTACTTAAAGATCGTTTAATGTAACTGTATAGTTTATTATCTCTTTCCTGTCATATATTTATGCACAATGGACATTCCATACAATGAAAAATATCAAACATCTCTAATATGCTATAAAAAGACTTTAATTTGAACCTAATTGACACATTTATCAATTCAATAGACTCTACACAAAAGTCGGTGGGCTTATAATAATATCGACACCTTCACTTAGTCACGAAAAGGGCAACAGAGATCACTTCAAACGCTATTAAGCTCTATAAGGCTAACAAAATGACAACATTAAAGTGGAATGAGAACAAATGACAAATTATAATAATAGGGGACACCTGCTATTCTTTTGATCCAACATTTCTCTCATTTATGAAACTAATCGAGCGGAATGCTCTCGTTTTAACATAGTTGTGTCCCCAACAAAGCGCCGCACTCAGACAATACTTCACTTTAGTAATATTTTTTGTATCAAGCACAAAATTCCCTTTCATCTCTCTTAATTTTAGATCAAACTATAGTGCTTACATTTAGAACATGTCATTATTGTCTCTGGTGACAATAACAGCGGAACATAATAGTATCATAACGATGGAACGAATCGCGCGAATGGAGACTTTAACGATATCGTGATAGGAGAGAGATCGCTTTGTTTGTAGAATGAGATATGCGTTTGATTAAGTTGGTATTGTATGTTGATAAATAATAAGCGGCGATGCTTACAAGATAGTATATGGATGTCGCGTGAACGCTTACGTTGGTATCGCGGGTCGAATTAGTGAATTGTTGGTTGCGTACGCGCAGGCGGTAGGTTTTGTCTAGCCGCGCTCGTTCTCTCTCGCACATTAATCTCCAGGCCCGAGATGAAGCGATATGCATTTGTCATCGTGTCCGCGATTAACTCCGAGAAACTCTTTCCATTGTGTTGAATCAATTCGATTATTATTTAAGCTTTGATATTAAGCAATGGAAACTTATTCATGAGGAATAATTTGATAGAGTTCTGCGTAAATTTTGCAGCTGTTATTTTGTGTAATTAAGGTGTTATCCAATTTTGTTGAATAAATTAGCTGGTCGTTAGGCCGTCCGCGTCGCTATATCTCTGAAAATATTACGTGCATGAATAGCGGTCCGTATGACGGACAGCAGAAAGGGGCTGCCCTTATACTTACCATGTATTATTTTGTCATTATTAAATTCCCCTGTCAAGGCTCCGTTCTCATTTCTCCCTAAGAAAATATTGTATGCAAAATTATATGACATTTGAATGAGCATAAAAATGTCCTATCGTGATTTGTTTATAATAGCAGCCAAGGTTTGTTGGATTGTTCGTGAAAAATTGTTTACGATCCTTAATAACAAACTAGACAGTAGCTTAACATTGCTTATTAAGGTTATGTCATGACAACTTTAAAGAGTTAAATTAACTATCCGAGTGCTGTTAATATTAAAAGCTCTAAGCCTATTCTATAGCTATATATATAGCTATATATATAGTATAGTATAGTCTAGTATAGGTACTCAAAACAATAAGTAGAGAATCATAGATCTACAAACACAGATACACACTCAAAAAGACATTTTCAAAATCAAACCAACTTCTCTTTTATATTCTCACTTAATGACCAAGCAGTCAAAACCACCAAATTATATATCAAATACAGATATATTTAATTTTTGTATCTGTATATTAATAAACGCTCAGTTCATTAACTATTCAAGTATCTAATAGAGGCTTCCAGAAGCTACGATTAAATGAACAGCTCCACACAATAATCATTTAGACAGCCAGTGAGTCCTTGAATAACCATTGGCTCGTCGATAACAGTGCAAAATGTGTGAAATGAAGTGAGAGATGAGAGTAACAACAGGTCCTCGAGGAGGCAATCAGGGGCTCAGCCAGGAGTGGCTGTCACGAAGGTCTCAACAAGCCACAAAATGAAATTTCTCGATGCCGTCAATCATTTTCCCCTCGCTGCACCCGCTACTAGATCTTCAAATTGGGTTTAAGTTAAAAGCGGTTGTTGAATTAATATTTAATTTGATTTATTCTTAAAACAATGAATTAAAAAAACATTAACATGACATTAATTTATCGCAAAATATAATACAATACAATAAAATACAAAAACTCTTTATTGATCACCAAAGAAATTACAAATTGTACATACTATGTGATGAAAGACAGTAGAATAATAAGGCAATACAATCGGCGGTCTTATTGCATAAAGCAATTTCTTCCAGACAACCTTGGCATGGAAAAGAAGAATACAAACAAAAATTGGGGGTAGCGTACAAATTAATGATGTCAGAAAAAAATATATATAATAATAATACACAAAATAGACTACTAAAATTATAGTATATTAAGATATAATACATAAAAATACCCTACATATATATAATAATGTTCCCAAATATATTAATATAAATACATATATATGTATATATAATATTAAATACACATATACATAACCATATATATTAAATCACAGTAGTGTTGCAGTTTTAACATGTTTGGAACAAGTAATGGGCTTTTACCATGGATTTAAAGATAGCCAGCGATTTGGCATGTCTAATCTCCACTGGTAGCGCGTTCCATAAATGGACCGCATGCACAGTAAAAGATTTTTCATAAGCAAGTGAGGAATGGATAGGGGTTAAAAGTTGTAGAGTTTCAGCGGATCTCAAGGAAAACGGATTTGAAAGGTGAAGGAACGTGAAACGTTCCTTAAGGTAGGAAGGGGTAGACGGGATAAATAGAATAGAGTATAGAAGAGAAAGGACGTGACTATTCCGGCGAAGACGAATAGGTAACCATTTCAGCTTTTTACGGAATTCTGAAATGTGGTCATACTTGCGTAATCCAAATATGAACCGTATACAAAGGTTCTGCAGTCTCTCAAGCTTACTAAGCTGTTCCTCGGTTAAATCCAAATAGCAGGTGTCAGCATAATCTAGTATAGGAAGCAAAAGGGATTGCGCAAGCGCAGTTTTGGTGGAAATTGGAAGAAGATTACGTAATCGTCGTAACGAACCTGCAGATGCGAAAATCTTGCGACTAACTTCAGCTATTTGGGGTGCCCAAGAAAATGTCCTATCAAAGAGTATCCCAAGGTTTTTGATTGTATCGCTGATAGGTATATGTGTTCCGTCGAATATTACCTGAGGAAGGTGGAACCAGTCAACCTTGGATATCATCCTGGAACCGCCGATGACTATCAATTGTGTTTTCACCGGATTCACACTTATGCCGTACCATTTACTCCATTTGAGAACACAATTTAGGTCAGAGTTTGTCTTTGTGATGGCTTCTGATAGCTGAGAGAGTGGTACTTGTCTGTAAATTTGCAAATCATCTGCATAAAGGTGGTAGGAAGTAGAAAGCTGTTGAGAGATAGAGTTTATGAAAATAGCGAAAAGAAGAGGAGATATAACGCCGCCCTGAGGGACACCCGCAGTCGTGTCACACCAAGATGAAAAGGAATCATCAATGCGGACACGCTGCAGACGTCCATACAGGTAAGTACGAAACCAGTCAATTACTGAAGGAGATATGTTAAGAGAGCGGAGAATTGCCAGTAAAATGTCAAAGTCGACATTATTAAAGGCATTGCTAAAAATCGAGTAACGACAGCACTGTTACATGCCCTCTTTCAATGCCATATCGAATATCATCAGTGATCTTCACCAGTGCCGAAACAGTGCTATGGCCTGGACGAAAACCGGATTGAAAAGGATTCAATAGATTGTTTCTGTTAAGGAAGACGGAAAGTTGTTGATGAATTAGGCGTTCTAGGACTTTGGAAAGAAAAGGTAAAATAGAAATAGGACGAAAATCAGTGAAGGACAAAGGAGTGGATTTTTTAGGAAGCGGTATAATCTGAGCTTCTTTCCAAAGCGATGGAAAAGACGCAGAGGTAACAGATTCGTTTAGGATATGTATGATTATGGGAAGGATTTCGTCCAGGAGTAGCTCAATCATGTTACGACTGATACTGTCGCTACCGATAGCATTTGAGGCAATGGCAGAGATGCTACTCTTAACATCACTAGCAGTAAATTGACGGAAGACAAAAGAAGAGTAGTCGGGAGTCGGAATAGAGGAAAGATGATCCAAAGTAGCTACTTTTGTGGATGCATGGAAATTACTAGAAGAAGAAAAATGTTGATTTAATGAATTGAGATCAAGATTTTTATGTAAAGGATTTTGACGCTGTTTACCAACTCCCAACGAACGAAGAAATTTCCAAACTTTCTAAGGATCTTCATTTTCTACAGAATCATGAATATGCTGTCGTTGTGCATTCCTACACACCTTATTGCAGTGATTCCGGGTTTCAATGTACTTTTCCTTATTTACGTCAGTAGGTCGCACCTTAAATCTCGTTTTGGCTACAAGTTTTTTTTGCATTACAGTTTTTATATCAGTTGTAAGCCAAGGGGCAGGTAGATGTTTGATTTTAATAGGCCGTAACGGTGCGTGAATATCATAAAGATCTAATAATTTACTATTGAAAATATCAACCTTGTCATCGATAGTGCGTGCATCTATAATCGGAGACCAATCCATTTCTAAGGCATCTTTACGTAGACACTCGAGTTCAATACCACCAAAACTACGCTGCAGACGAATAGTGGGCTTGACTTTAGGTGGTCTTATTTTAAAAGATAGATATATTAGATCATGGTACGAGAAGGCATCCGCAGCACATTGGCCATGTTTGCCAACTAGATCTACGGAAGAAACAAGAATCAAGTCAAGAAGAGATGGAGTTGAATTTGGAAAGAAATGTGTTGGACTAGAAGGAAGAATAGACAAGTTGTTAGCTCTAATGAGCATTTCAAAAGTAGACGAACGAAAATCTTTTTTGAGCAGACAAGTGTTAAAATCACCCATAATAATGGTGTGATTAAAGGAAGGACAGAGGTTTTCAAGAAGTTTTTCGAAAGAGGCAAAGTAATTAATACGGAGAGAAGGGCAAAGTAATATACACCAAGTAGTACTTTAGTATGGGAAAGTGAAACTTCTAAGAAAAGGTGTTCCCCAGCATCGGCAGGAGGTGGTTGTGCTGACACATTTACAATGGCAAAAGGAATGTGAGTACAAAGGTAAATAGCAACACCCCCACCCCCGCTACCGATGCGGTCATTACGTAGAAGTCGAAAACCAGGTGAGTAAAGAGTTGTGGAAAGACAAGGTTTTAACCAAGACTCCGAAACAAGGATAGCATGAATATTTTTATGCATAAATGACACCTGCATTTCAGTGAAATGTGCCGGAATACTCTGAGCGTTTATGTGGATCACGTTGAAATTTTTTGGCACATCGCAAAATTGCGAGTCTATGCTATCAGACAGGGTAGGTATACTGGCAAAACTATCAACACTTGTATTCATATCTGTAGACAGAGACAGATATCCATCGTCACTACTGTTTATAGACATACTTAATAGGTATAAATATAATAAACTAACTATAATAAATATATCCCAATTAAAAAATAAAGAACAAGTCATTCCATTTCAGTTCACACAACATTTCTTGACCTAGGACTTTATTTTTTTATGTTTGCTATTTTATTTCTTATTTTTATTGCATTTACTCTATTTATTTTTTTATAAATAAATTAGGATACACAATACAAGTATTGTATCGCCTAATCATACTACAATCTAGCCTAGGTAGGCTAATAAGTAATTTAAATCTATCATAAACTTATAAATTGACATAAACAAAGAATGTGCCCATCGGCACTTTTTTTTTTTTTTTTTTTTTTTATACGTTATAGGCTAGCGTTTGACCACTATCTCACCTGTTGGTAAGTGATGATGCGGTCGAAGATGGTAAGCACGCTAGGCCTAGAATGGGAACTGGCTCTCAAGGATAGCTGCCGGAACACATTAGATGTTTTGGTGACAGATTTTCTAACTTGAGGGTGGTAGCTGGCCAGGCGGACACTAGATAGTGTCCTACCACCATGCGGGGGTTGTTGGTTTCTTAACGATGTTTTCCTTCATCGGAGGGCCACTGTGAGAAGCGCACATAAATTTTTCGATAGAAAAATCCATTGGTGCACGGCGGTTTGAACTCGGTACCACGGCATCAAAGCCGAACGTTCTCCCGATTACGCCACCGGGCCCTCAACTTTTCTTATTGTCTCTATTGTTAAGGTGAAGACACATTGTTATCGTGTTCTTTATGCATAGCACTTACACTTACATATAGTGATAGTGTATAGTGAACCTTAGTGGAAACTAAGGTTCACTATACACTATCACTACACTAATTCGAACGGTTTTGTTCTTTTGAGTCTTCTCTCTATATTTGTGAGGTCGAGGAGTTGTATTGCCTCGACGTTCACGTGATGGTGAAGCCTTCGTTCGTGAGCTTCTGCGCATTTTTTTATGGTGCTGGCGACAATCTCAATGTGAAGGTCCCTATGGAGGTCATCATTGCGTATATACCAGGGTGCTCCAACGATTCCCCTCAGTACTTTATTTTGGAATCTCTGTATGATGGAAATGTTGCTTTGTTTGGTGCAGCCCCATAGCTGCGCACCATAAGTCCAGACGGGCATAAGGACTTGTTTGTATATAAGAATTTTGTTTTGTATTGATAGTTTGGATTGTTTTCCAAGCAACTAATACATGTTCTTATAGCGGAGGTCTAATTCATCTCTTTTTTTCTTAACATGGGCTTTCCATCGTAGTTTCGTATCAAGCGTCATGCCTAAATATTTGGCTGTATTCTCATATGGTACTTTATTGCCATTGAGAAAGACTTCACAATAGTTTTCATTTTTGTTGGTAAAGTTGATATGGATGGATTTCGATTCATTTAGCTTCATCTTCCATTTTGTTGTCCAGTTATAAACCTTATTGATAGCTTTTTGGACTTTAGCAGCCGCTTCTTCGTGAGTGCTGCCTACGGCCATAATAGCTGTGTCATCTGCGAAGGTAGCTATTGTGCTGTCTTCTAATTTCGGAATATCGCAGGTGTACAGAAGGTTCAGGACCGGACCAAGTACACTTCCTTGCGGAACTCCGGCTTTGATTAGTTTTAATTCTGAATGAGCCTCGTCTTGTCTTATCCTAAACATTCTGTCTGAAATATAAGATTCCAGAATATCTGATTACGGCTTCGGTAAAAACTTTTTAAGCTTATGCACAAGGCCTTCATGCCAGACTTTGTCAAAAACTTGTGCCACGTCAAGAAATACAGTTGAGCATACCTTCTTTTCTTCGAGTGTTTTTTCTATAATGTTAGTTATTCGGTGGACTTGATCAATAGTCGAATGTTGTTCTCTAAACCCAAACTGGTACTCAGGGATGAGGTTAGAGCTATATATGATTGGTTTTAACCTTTTGAGTAACAGCTTTTCAAATAGTTTAGACATTATCGGCAAAAGAGATATTGGTCTATAGGATGATGTTAAATGGGGTGGCTTGCCTGGCTTTCCTATCATTATTACTTCTGCAACTTTCCACAAATCTGGTACATATTTCATTCTAAATGAGGCATTTATGATTGTTGTTAATTTTACCATGCTCTTTTTCGGCAAATTTCGCAGTATTTCCCCTGGTATCAGATCATATCCAGGGGCTTTTCTTGGGCTTATACTATATTTAATTTCTCGTAGAACTTCTCTTGGCGTCACTAATTTGATGTATTTTGGTTCGTCTAAGTTGGTAGAGTTTACTTCTAAGGTTAAGGATTCGCAACTAATCTCAGAATCGTTTGGTCTGAATATATTTTCTAGATGCTCAGCAAATCTTTTTGCTTTCTACTCGTTGTTAATAGCCCACGTTCCATTTTCTTCTTTAATAGGCGGAATTTGTACGGTTGGCTTTTTTATGTTTTTAATTGCTTTCCACAAAGAGTAGTCTGTGCTTTTATCACTGGTTAGTTTCTCGAGGTACATGTTAGTATTGTCGTCGTTATAACTCTTTATCTGTCTTCTTAGGTTAGCGGTAAGATTGTTCAGCTTTCTTTTGTCTTCTGGGCATCTAGAGCTATGCCATTTTTTTCTTTGTTTTCTTTTTTCTTTTATAAGACGCTTAATTATTGCCGGATATATATTGCATTTAGTTGTTCTATTAAAATCAGGTGTGTTTTTCCATGCTGCTTGTTGAATATGTTCTATAAATCTTTGTAACTCCAAATTTAATTGATCTGGTGTTTTTAATGGTACCTTAAGATCTACAGAACTATCCAGATCTTGCTTAAAATGCTCCCAATATGTGTGCCGGTTACATAGAGATGGTACTTTTTCTCTATGTTTTATACTCTCACATATTTCGAGATATATAGCAGAGTGATCAGAGTTTAAGTCGTAGCTCTGGCGTGTTGTCATATAATTTAATGACAAATTCTTGACTATAAAGAAGTCTAAGAGGTCAGGAATCTTGTTCGTATATGTGGGCCAGTAGGTAGGCGTTCCAGTTGAAATTGAATCGCATTTCATGTCTTTAATTGCGCTGAATAGTTGCCTACCTTTAGTATTTGACAGTCTTGAGCTCCAATAAGTGTGCTTAGCATTGAAGTCACCTCCAAGTACAAATCTGTTACCCAAACTTGTCAAAAAGCTCACATACTGTTCTTTTTTTATCATATACCGCGGCGGGCAGTAGATAGCTGATACCGTTACAGGATATTTTTTTGTTTTAAGACAGATAGCTACAGCTTGGATATCCTTTTCCCTCGTAAGTTACATTTTTATGATGATCAGTATTGTCTTTTAACATACGTCGATTCTTTCCATATCTAGGATTACTTGCAACTCATTTTGATGTTTTAGTAATCCATTGCAGTTCCAGGCCATAATTTTTAGTTGTTTGTTCATTATGTAGCTCTAGATTTTACTCTTTTGGTGCTATTTTCAATTATTTTCAGTCTCTCGTCAAATGATAATATAAAATTCATTATTTTATCCAACTTTTTTTCAGTACTAATTGCTGAAAGAGGAGCATGAGGTATTTTAGGTATGCCCGTTGAAGCGACTTGTGCGTAAGAAATATTCTTATTCACTTCGGATTTGTTACTTGTAAATGGCTTTGATTGAATATGACTGTCTCTTGTTGAGCACGTATCTCTTTTTGTGTTGGAGCAGATTTTTTTGTGATTTTGTTTCTAAGTAATTGTATCTCTTTTGCTACAGAGCATTCTCGGTAGTTAGCTGGATGAGGCGCTCCACAGTGGACATATTTTGGCTTAGCATCTTTTGGTTTCTGGCATTCCTTTGTTAAGTGCTTACCCGTGCATTTGACGCACCTTGGTTCCTTAAAACAATATCTCTAGGTGTGCCCATAAGCTTGACACCTTTAACATTGAGGGACGAGCTTTGTCGATTTTATCGCTTGTATCTCTACTTTACATTCCATAATAATTTTAATCCCAAAGATTTTGTTGATCTCCTCGTTATTGTCGAACGTCAGCATAAACATGTTGAGAGGTTCCTTAGTTTTCCAACTAAGTTTGTTTACTGCTTCGATAATTTTGAAGCCTTTATTTTTCAAGTCATCTATTATTCGTTCTGGTTCGCAGGTGGCGTGTAATTTTTTAGCCATTACTCGTATTGGCCTTTCTTGTTTGTTTTCATAAGAATGAAACACACAGTTATTGACATTGAGAGCCGTTGTTATTGCTCTGTATGACTCGTCACTTACAGTGTTTACCTTAACTGTACCACCGCTCATCATTTTAATGCTAAATGCATCAGCTGGCTGCTTATTAGACAAGAAGTCATAAAACTTTTGGTAATTGTTTATACCGTCGACGATAATTGGTGGTGGCAGAGGAATTTTTCGGACTTTTTCCTTGGACACATTTTCTTCAATGTTTTTTTCGTCCGCTTTCTCTTGAGTGGGAGAGGTGTTCAATTTTCTTTTTTTTTCGTGTTTTGTTCCGAATCCACCCCGTTTCTCGAGCGAGCTCTTCCTCGTCCGTGTTGTATTCAACATTGGCTTCAGAATGCTCATTGGTTGGAAGTGCAGGCTCGACAGTATTCGTTTCTGCGAGGCACTTCAACTGTTTTTGAAGAATTTCGATTTGACTATTTAGGTCATCAATAAGACTTGCCATTCTTTTGCGCTCTTGTCTCTCTTCAACAAAACGCTCGTAGAGCATATGTTCAAGCCTAGTTGTTAATTCTATGGGCTCACTATTTGGCGAATTGGGATCCATGATTAGGGCGGTCAGTATAACCTCGCCTTAATAATTTACTCACTGTCGACCTTGCACAACGATAACTAGGTCATCGTCGCGGAGCGGCCGCGTCTTGACGCAGCGGTAGCGTTTTTTGATGCGTTAGCACTACACAGTAGGTTAAGCGCGGGCGCGATTCACAACCGATCTTAGCGAAAATCGAACGATCACTGACTGATTTACTCTATTTAACTTAAATAAATAATCTACTTGTGTATGTCAATTAATTTGATGATGATTACTCTGATAGTATTTCACTGGCTGCAAAGACCAGTGAAAGCATATGGCAAAGACCGTAGGCTGATTGATCTACGCTGCGTATACTTTGACTGCGTGGCATACATTGTAATCAGACCCGATGAAACAACTATAATAATAGACGTCATTTTCAACAATGTACTAAGCTAAAATAACCCTTATAAGGAAACCTTTAAAGAAATTAATATAATATGATATTAAACAAAATAAATACCTACGCAGATATTTAAATACTTTTTGACTTTTCTACCTACAAAATTCCTTGAAATCAAATGTCTCCCATGACTGAGACTCAAGCCGGCAATCGAAACATTATCTCGGTGAGTAACCCCCGTTCAGAAAACGTTACGTGGAAACTATTATATCCCGTAACCCTTATGATTTATGTTTCTGTTTGTCAGCGGCCTGTCTCAATATGTCATCTAAACTCTTTAGTAATGGGCCTTTAGGTTGCCATTAGCGTGACTTTATAGGAGCTTTCCAGGTAATTCAAAAATATGTAGTACATTAATTTTTTTGTCAAATAGAAAATATGCAGGATATTATATTTTAAATAATTTTCTGCATATAATATATTTTAAAGAAACGGTCGGTTTTGGTTGAAGTAAAGAAATGTTGAAATTATTTTCATGGATAGGTGCATTAGAAAAAGTTGACATTTCTAAAATATTTTCAGTAACTTTTTTATGAAAGTAACCTAAATGTAGATTTTAGCAAGCTAAAGGTGATCATAAAATCAATCCAAAATGCATTACCAAGTTACTACGAGCTTACACCAAAAAAAATACTAAAAAAGTTCTCTATTTTCCAGCTATTTTGTAAAGCAAGCAAGTAGGCAAGTAGGTACACAGAAGCGCTCAGACGCGGCCGTAGACTGAAAAATATTTCGGAATTGAGATTGATGTCACACGCATGTGCAGACGGCCGCCCGTATGCAAAACAACCTAACCAAATATAGAACTAATTTATGTTCATACACAGCGATTATGCTCACAAAAATAGCCCACCGCGCCCGTTTACTGCTCATAATTTATACATTTCTTTGCGTGCTTAGCAAAATATAGCGTGCGAAGTTAAGATCTTGCTCTGATTTACTACCGAATATATCAGTGTCGTCAATCTATGCAAACTGCCTGATAAGGCCTAATTTTATCAAATAGTTTTAATTATGCCAATAATTTCAGTAACCAGTAAGTACTGAATTATCTTTGGTTACACATACAATTTTATTGCATTTGATGTTATTTTATTAGAAATCTCGTGGTGAAGGTAAAATTATTTTCATTTTCCCCCGATAAATAATTAAAATATATCCCATTTAAGGGTAGACTCCCACGCGATAAGAACGTTATTTATATACCCTCATCTCACAAAGGCACCGCTGCCGAATATCAACACATAAATATTGGTCTGAGGTGTAATTTTTCACATACCACGTCCTCGAGCGTCGCACCTTTAAAATAAATGCAAACAAAATTTAATAGGGAGAGATGCGCAGAACCGCGCTTCAGGTAAAAATAAACGATAGTCGAACTCGTCCAATCGTTTGAGGATGTTTTATATCGGAGTTGAACTCTATTATCCTGTTATGCTTTATTTGGTGACAGCGAGACATTTTACATTACATTTTACTTTTATATTGCTTGCCGGCACTTTCTATTTATTAATTACATCAGTTTCACGTCATCAGTCTAGCTTGAAGATAATCAACTCTGGAGACTGAATATCAAAACACACTGCGTCTTCATCTGCTATTTTGTAGTCAGTCGTTTCCTATTTAGTATATTAAACCTGCAAATTCATAATATTATTAATATTGAATTAGCTCTAACATACGAGTAGCTCCGTCAATCGAATTACAACTAACAGTTTAGTACATTAAAAAGTCAAAGGTGGTTTCCAAATGTGGTTTCCAAAGGTGGTAGGAACATATTATATCTATGTTCCACCTGACTTGCTACCAAAGAGTAGCTTACCACCACCAAAGAGAACATCTGCCGCTATAACCTTACGGTGTTACGGCAGCAAACAGCCCTTGAGAGTTAGAGAAATCTAGATCTAGCGTGTTCACCATCTTCGACTAAGTCATTGCTTACCACCAGGCGAGATAGTGGTCGAACGCTAGCCTATCAGATATAAAAGAAAATTAAAAAGAAAGTTTTCTTTAGAAAGACTTTTTTATTTTATTTTCCACGGCTGCTCTTGATGGCATGTGATCATGCGGTCTACTATAGGACGTGGGTAACAGTAACTCACTTTACATATCGATAATGTGCCGCAATGTCAATCTAACGTAGGTGCATTAATAGGAAACGCCGTGAACATATTTTAGCACCTAAAAATCACGCTTGACAATATGTGTAATAATTTACCTATGGTCTTTCTAGAAGGTACACAATACATTATTATTTATCTATCTACGCTGAATTGTACGAACTGACCTCTACGCTGCTTTACGACTGTATAGCAGCATTGCATTTCACTCTATACAGCGTTTTAAACCTTGTGGTAGGCACCCTGGACCTGAACCTGACATCTAGGGGCAGTCACCTACTACTTACTCTACTACTCTTTGGGGTCCTTTTTATTAGACCGTTAAGATACCAATCTAAAAAAATGTTTCGTTTCATTTGTAATTTTTTTGTTACTCATATTATTCAACAACTATCCCAGTGAAGAGATATCCAAATACTGCCCGATTCCCTCACGCGTAAACTTTGCGCAAACCATGCGCAAAGTTAGCGATTTCGTTTATAATTTCGCTGACGTATGTCCGTTTGGAAAGGCGCGGATCGGCGGACGTTTATTTACGGTTATTGGTTATGGACAGAGTTGATCGCAGGCTATTCCCGAGAGCCTCGTAACGCCTCGGACTTTACCCCGCGTCGCCGAGGGTGCTCGCTGCAGCCATGACGGATATATCCGTCTTCAGGGATGAGGCCAGAATACAAACACACTATTATGAATCGTTAAACGAAATAAAATATACGTCAATCGCTTCGGTTATGACTGTAATAAGTATCAGTTTATTCTGCTTACAATTTTCCAAAATGTTACATGAGCATGTCATGAGTCACATGAGTATGTAACTTTTGTCTAGTATTCAGTGACGTTTAATTAAATCGATATCTACCAATATCTGAAGTGTTACTAGTAACTGGTTAACTAGTTACAGTAACAACATTTCTAAATTGACGGTGCTGTCTATAGTTTGCAAAATATTAACTGTAAGCTTAGGCTTACTCCAGCGTTCTTAAAAATACATTACTAGTCTAACGAATCATGTACAAACACTACAATCACGCATAGCCGTTGGCGTAAAGGAGAGACCTTGACTTCTAGCCCGCAAGGTCACTGGTGCAAAATCCTAGAAGTGTACCAATGGATTTTTCTATATGCATTCATGGATGTTCGTCTACAGGCGGTGGAAGCATTATTTCGATGTTCCATGTGACTCGCTACCAAAAAATAGCCTACCAGCATCAAGGACGAAATCTGCTGTCATAACCTTACGGTACTGCCAGTACAGCACTTGAAAGTCCTTTCTAGGCCTAGCATATTCACCATCCTCAACCATTGCTTAACATCAGGCAAGACAACAATAGCATATAAAATATAAATAAAAAAAAGCTTCTAAAAATTAAGAATATACCCAATAGGCAACAAAAGCACAAAAAGCTTCATCGTTCACAAGAATTCAATATCCACGACTTATCGGATACAGCAATAACAGAAAACAACCAATAAAATAGTCCTATCTGTATTTGTCACAAAATAAGAATTCCATCAAATAATTCGATGGCAATAAAAAACGGATAGAGACATCGCACGCATTCGTAATAAAAGTCTTGCCATAAATAACGTTCATGAAATATAATACACCTGCAATCTTGGGGAAATGGGAAAATCATTTTCGTAGGGCGGGCGCGGTCGCCGTAATATTGTTATAAATGTAGTCTTCTCGAGGGCATAAATAATAATGCTGGTCGAGCCGGCCAGTGCTTGGACAACTGGATAACGTAGCAACTGCATTTTTGTAAAATTTGTGTGATAAAAGATTAATTTCATTAATAATAATCAGAATCAAAATACATTTATTGATTTAACTAAATATACTTTTAGTTACTACTAAAAGCATCAGAGCTCTGCGCTAGACAAAAAAATATGTAAAACATATCATGAATATATATGGTAAATATTTTCAACAATATCTAAAATAAATAAAACAGCACTAAAATACAAAAAAATAATGACTACAGGTAGGGGTACAGGTAGTAGCAATGTGCCAAAAATTGTATTTTAATAGTCGATTATGCAAACTTTAAGGCCAATCGATTGCATGCAGTTAAACATTTAAGATCGTTTAAAAAACTAAAAGAACCGACTTTAAACATCGCGCTAGTCAATGTAACCAGTTGCCAGCATCATGTCATCGAGGTATATAAATGTATCGTAATACAAATGTTGATATATTAAAAACCGCTAGACCGATTTCGTTAAAATTTAAATGGGACTACCTGGGAAGAACAAAGAAGATTTTTTTGTAAAGTCGGTTAATAATGATAAGAAAATCGCAAACATGCCAAATAATAAATCTTCATAACAAACAAAATCACCAGACAAACTTAAGTACCTAACTAGTTGTATAAAATTCGATAATTCCCAGAATTTTGCAATGTTTTAACTAATTTTTCCTCTAAAACTAACCTTTTTATTTCCAGATACAACCACACCCATATCAGCCGTAGTGAGGAGTCGCGCGCCTGTGGGAGTCATTCCAGGCCGACAGCCTGTAAATTCTCCATTACGCGATATGAAATATGCCGCTACGCCCTTCCACGCTACGGCTATAAGCGTAGACATCAGCTGGTCACCTTTTGATTTTTGTCGATAGATAAAAAGGTGTTGATGTTGTTTTGATTTTTTATCACAATATTTTTATAATAATTTGAAAGGAATGTTTATTAATCTATATAACAGATTTTTTTATTATAAATACTCTTGAAATGCGGCAGATTCTAATTGTTTGGGTACAAATATGAAATTTGTTTTCTTACATAATACAATAAGGATGATCACACGTATAATGTGTACTCTTAAACAGAAGTTTAAAAAAGTCCAAAGGAGTTTTCAATGTACAGTAGAACTACGAAGGTGAGAAGCTACAAATAAAGAGTTATTTATTCGTATATTAAGGGTTTAAAGAATAAGGATAGTATGGACTGAAAGACACAGAAGTAATGAACTTATAAAGACGTTCTACACCACAGAGAAAGGAAAAAATAACTTCTTTGCTGTGGTCTACACGGACTAATACCACGGAACCCTAATAAAATGATCAGTCAACACACTCTCGTCCCGCAGTTGACTGCAAGCCATATTATAAAATCAGAATAAGTTGAACACAACAGGCAATAAAGTTTCTAAATGAAAGCTCTCAGGTGAGGCTTTGCAATCAAACGTTATTATTATAAAATCCAGCGTTCTCCTTTCGGCCGAATGAGTCAACTAAATAATTATACCTTTATACGAGAACGATTCTCGCATTACAATATATCGCGGTTTCAACACAAAATTTGGCTTTTGTTCTCTCTCTGCGTAATGTCTTTATGCGACCACTAAAAGCAATATTATTTCAATTAAGAGCTTGATTTAGGACCGAAGGAAAAACTCAAAACAATGAGGTGTCGAGAATTGAAGACAAAATAATGTGTAATGAAACGTCTGATTTGTGCGATTGCGCACTTACATGCTTGGAAATTGTAAGATAATGCATCGATAAAGTGCAGGTGTGCCATATAATTTCAATTGTTTTTACAATAACAGATATCTAAAATAGCATCACTAAACACACTAAAATTAACCGCTTATTCCACCGACACCAATCGTAAAACATGGGCAAGAATAGTCAATGCTTTTAAACGTATACTTCGTTAAAATGCACTTAAAACGCTTTTTAAAACGGTACTACCTAATGAAAAATGACGCCGTCATTAACATATAACTTATTCGTTAACGCCGCCATAAGCTTCTGATATAAATAATAATCATAAGAACTGTGTCTAAGAATAGGACGGTATTAAGAGGCACGTCCCAACAATTAAACACGTCGTCGCTTGTCTTGTAAGACATCAAAATAAAATGACTACTATTTATGTATCAGAGAGTGTATTAACGGCACGCACGGTCGCTCTTATAATGTCATAAATCGTCTGGAAAATATAACCGTCAGCGCGATGTCATACGCTTTATGCGTCGCTGGGAAGATGCGAGATGAACGTCCGTTGTCTGAGCCCGCCACTCATCAGTCGTCGTAGCGATCATATCTACCGTCTATCTAAAAGAGGGTATCTTACTCATAAATTCGCGTTTTTAGCCATTAGAAATAAACATATGTATCACTACATATTTGAATAATAACTTCTGAATTTTAGGTTTTTCAAATAAGATTTCTCATTCTTTCGCTATTACTTTGATGTTTGCCTCAGACAAAAGATCATCGCACACAATTGTATATGAAAAACTCCTTGTCAAATTCAGGCATTGATTCCAAAAAACTATTTTTTCAAATATAGTACAAGGCTAGCATTTAACAATCATCCCGTCTGATGGTAAGCGATGATGTGGTCGAAGATGATGAACACACTAAGCAAAGAATACTCTTGACACTCAAGGGCTGTGTGCTGCCGGAACACCGTAAGGTTATGCAGATTTTCTCCTTGACAGTGGTAAGCTATTTTGGTAACAAGTCAGGCGGAACTTTGATATAATATGCTCCTACCATCTGTGGACGAACACCCGTGACAGGATTTAAGCCGGTGACCTCTCGCTTAGAAGTGAAGTCATTTATTCCAACGGGGCTCTGATAATCAAGGCGGCAGTAGCCCAACGGATAGGGTGTCGGACTGGGGATCGAGAGGTCGTGAGTTCGAATCCCACCCCACCCATTGCACTACTGAAGTGAACCCACTCCAGACACAAGCATATTTAGCTTAATTGGAGGGGTTAACAAGAATACTAGTAATGTGCAGCCCACATTGCGAGTAATCTATTAAACAAGAAATAAATTATATCCTAGTTAAATCCTTACTAGGAAAGGATATGACTAGGACTCAAGTCCTAGATGCCGTACTTTGTCAGCTTCATTAGATACTCATTATCTTCCTAAAGAATCGGTGAGCTTTTCGTCATTATGCGATTGAAGTCAATCTAACTTCAACAGTCCCAACATTACACGAATTCAACCGTCCCCCTGCTAGCAGGCGATATGTTGTAGACGCAATAAATCTCACAAACGTAAATAAATTCTGGCCTTCCATATTTTAAAACTTCATTTTAATGGCCCACTATTCACAGAGAGATTAGGACGTGTTTATAGACCGCTCGTAATACAAACAACTCATCCTTTCATGATACACTTGTACTGAATCGCTGTAAATCTGTATACAAGTAAGTCATAACATAGAATCATTCATTGGAATTGACCAAATGTTCTCGTATCGTAATTATTATAATGACTGACAAGTATAATAGGGTTAGTACTCATCATTTTAAAATTTACTGGCTCACGAAATGATGATTTGCTTATGGTTTTTCTTCTTCTCTTTAGTGTTCCGTACCCAAAGGGTGCCAACGGGACCCTATTACTACAACTCTGCTGTCCGTTTGTTCGTTCGCCCGTCTGCCACAGGTCTTCTAAACCGTAATAGGTAGGCACTTCACAACAACAAATAGTAGGTACAAATGTAAGCAGGTAACGTTAATAATTGAGATTGTTTAAAAACTATAATTTAAGATCGTTTAAAAAACTAAAAGAACCGACTTCAAACGTCGCGCTAGTCATTTTCTGTACTAAGTTTGAGGTGTTTATCTTCATATCTCTGAAGATATTTAACATATCTCGATGAAATTTAAATGGGACCACCTCTGAAGTATATATACCTTTTCAAATAAAAAAAGAATTTTACATATCGGTTCAGGCGTCTTCGAGTAATCGGTGAACATACATAAAAAAAATACATACAGTCGAACATATAACCTCCTCCTTTTTGGAAGTCGGTTAAAAATTAAAAGGGCTCGCCATACAAGAAACCGACTATGACATCTATCTTCTAATTTTATAAGAATCTTTGTCCTGACATACTGACTGACTTAGAGACAATGCCTTAACCAGGTCGTAGTCGTACTTGAAATTTGGAGTTTACTTGAAAATTGTAAATGATTTTCTAAAATTCACCCCTTAAGGGGAAGAAACGGGGGTTCAAAGTTTGTATATAGAGAAACAAGATTAGATAGTCTTTTTTTTATTCTAAACTTCACACAAGTACTCTTGTAAATAAATAAATAAATACGTGTTCCGGGGTTTTTCAAAATTCCACCCCTAAGAGGGTGAGGGGTCAGAGACTCCGAAATCAATGTTGCTTCGGATTGCGCTGAAATTTGGCATGCAGATGTTTATTATGAAATAAGTATCCGCTAAGAAAGGATTTTCTAAAATTCACCCCTTATGGGAATGAAAATGGGGTTCAAAGTTTGTATGGAGAAACAAGATAAAATAGTCTGTTTATTCGAAACTTTGCATTAGTATTTCTGTAAGTAAGTAAATACGTGTATCAGAATTTTTCGAAATTTCACCCCTAAGAGGGTGAAGTAAGGTAACAAAGTCTGATATCAATATAGTTTCAGATTACGCTGAAATTTAGCATGCAGATAGTTATTATGACATAGGTATCCGCTAAGAAAGTTTCTTTTTTTAATTCTCTCCGTTTCTCCCTTAGAAACGGGTGTTCAAAGTTTGTATGAAGAAACAAAATTAGATAGTCTGTTTTATTCGAAACTTTACATAAGTTCTTCTGTAAGTAAATAATTAAATACGTGTTGCAGGATTTTTCAAAATTCTACCCCTAAGAGGGTGAAATGGGGTAAAAAGTCTGAAAATCAATATGGTTTTCGGGTTTTATAAAAATTAATCCCTATTTCCCTTATGGTCGGTTTCTGAGGTACGTTGATTGAGAGTTTATCTACTCAATTGTATCGTTATTGAATACATAAACTCTCAATAAATGTACTCAGAAACCGGCCATTAGTCATGCGATAACTTGAAAACGAGTTGGCTAATTCTTTTTTTAAGAGTATTTGTGTGGTAGAAAGTTTTTACGAAAGAAAAGTTTTAAGTACCTAAATGAAAGAGGTTTTATAACGCGGGCGAAGCGGCAGGGCACTTGCAGTATACGATATTTGACATGTTCAAAGAGTGTGTATTACTATGGTTGCTATGACAACCAATAATTAAAATAAAATTGTTTATAAACAATTTTATTTTAATTATATTATTAATTATTATTATAATATTATTATTTTAATCACGAATATAACCCATATTTTAACGGATATAGATATCCGTTAAAATATGGGTTATATTCGTGGTGTATGTGATGTATACCTAAAAGAAACGTGTTTTCTTTTCAGCATTTTTGCTAGTTTTAATTAAATATTGTACACGATAGGTCCGATTCCCACTTGTCCGGCTTATTTTTTATGATAATTTAAGCAAAACGCTTGCATTTTGGTAAGCAGTTTTGTCGGTCTATAACAGATACTGTGACACGCAATACTTTAGATTACCAGAATTCTCTCTCTCCACTGCACTGCGGTTGTTACTTTGAGCCATTCAGATGTTAAGACATCCAGAATAAATTACACATGACACTATCCTTCAAACCGAAAAAAAATCTATTCCATGCGTGACATAGATATACCAATAAACTTGAAAATCGGTAAACGTAGCGTAGGACGCCCTGTGACCAGGTGGAGCGATGACATTCGCAAAGCGGTGGGCAGTGACTGGAAACAAAGAGCCGAAAATCGGGCTCAGTGACGTGACTTGGGAGAGGGCTATGTCCAGCAGTGGACTGATACCGGCTTATTATGATGACTGACAGATATTTAAAACCAAGCAAACTTACAACGAAGTCATGATTAACTTTTAACATAATTAATCATAAACTAAACCGCGTATATTTTCAAATAATCGTAAAATATTTTCACTTATTTTTTTATTTAAAACTGAATACTACTCGTACTTGTCTACTACGTCGACTGTACAAAACATTTGTAACATTACTGACCAAGTGTTAAAATGCGGTTAAAATGCGGTTACACGTTTAAAACCCCGACATCACTCATGTGCTAAAATGCACAGCCACTTTTTTCGTAGAACAATACAAAGTGGTTAATGAGAACCCACAACAGCTGTCCTACCAATCAATTAAGCGTTCTCAAAATATGACTCTAGTGTCTTGAAGTCTATAAAATTGCCACACATAAAAATATTTCTGTGCCAAAAATCAACATCATCGCAGACGGAATGTTAACAACATAATATTTTTCAGCCCGATCTTAATCTCAACAAATTGTTCAAAATGAAAATTTCTATTTGTGCGCGTTCAAGAACAAAAATGTAACAACAACAAAAATTCTGAGACTAGCAACACATTCGCGTTTTTGATAATTATTCTGAAACAATGGTCGAAATTTTAAGACGAAGTAATAATTTAATTTGCTTACAGTTGACTCTCTGCCAAAATGACTAATTTTATTCCCGTTTTATTACTATATTTTCTAGTCATTGTTAAATTCGAATAGAAATCTCACAAATTAATATAATGAATCGCTGCAACGAACAATTAAACTGCGTATCGTTTTATTTTCAGAAATGAGTCGTTATCTATTTTAATTTAGTAAAGAAGGTATATTGCTATTTTCTACCAAGTTGTTATGGCTTGTATATTATTTTCTAAATCTTTACCAGTACAGTCGGTCAATTATTCTAGTCGCCCAACCATCTTGATTTGAGCCTGATATCTTAAATGTTAAGAATAAAGAAATTCTTTAGCACAGTCGAAAGTTGGAGTCGAAAGATCGAAATGAAATCGAAAGAGATACAATAAAAGGCTTGCCTACAAAGTCGTTAGATAAGTACCTACTTTCAAAAAGTCTGTATGACATGTTTTAGGACGTGACAAAATCGCGCAATAACCGCAACATTCCTGCACCATGTAATAAAATTTTATAAAACCACGGTTATCGTAAACAGAACAAATAGCAAAGTTTATGAGCCATTTCACGCTTTTCCATTTGCATGATACGAGTATGACACAGGATCGAGCAGACAGAGTTACTGCCGCCCCTAGGTCATCACAAGTTATTATTTATTTGCATTCCCAACGTTTTATTACAACGACAATACGTCGGTCGGCAAGGTCGACGTCGTCGCCGCTGCGCCTCTGTGAATACGGATTGATATCAATCTTGTGATATTCATATTCATTAAAATATTCCCTTTCGAAATACCTCTCTTTCCTCCATAAACAATGTGTGAACAATCATAAAACTGAAAAAATAAAAGAATAGGCAATAAAACGAAACAGCGCGGCGTATTACAAAAATCCTTGACGGACACATTTAGAGCTGTTAGCGCTTCTTTATTATAAAAAGGCTCCAACAAAGGGCCATTAAAATCTGAAGTCATAACAGGAAACGTGATACGGTGGCTGGCCGGTTTCGAGAAGCACCTCTTTCATCATAAAGGCGCGGTGGCAGCAGCTGGCGCTTCACTTTATGTGGTTTCCTAACGGCTCCTCTTTAATAATCTTGTTTATTTTTGAAAACGGAACACCCATAACTTTCCAAGTGCTTCTTCAGATTCCTATGAAGATGTGTCATTGACTGCCGGTATCAGTTACATTATTTTCATAGCATCTGCCACCGCTATTAATAAAGCTACTCGACACGCCCAGAGCGTTGTCACGAACAAAACCGGTGCGGTGGAGCTCATCAAGTTGGTATCCATCGGAGCAATATTAGCGGAACGGTACGAATAGTAGCGAACAGCGTGCAATAAACTTCCTCGTCAGCTAATAACAACAGTGGCATCTCCGGCGATATCTCAATATCGTAGGTGCGAGCAGTAAGCAGTTAATTAACACATGACGCTTGTCGTGGAAATAGAATTCCTGTAAGCGAGTGCGGGGTGCGCTCGCGCCCCGGGCCTCGCCACCCGCTGCCGCTCCGCGCCCGATGTTTGTTTACAAGCAACGAGACTTCATTACGCCGCTGGCTAATGTATTCAGCTTCAGCCTCCACGTTAACAGCGACACTTCTCGGAATCAATATGCTCCTTGTATGTTTTGATTGGCTGCTGCCGCAACCTCCGACCCGAAAACGTTCTAATCCCCACGCGTCTAAACACAGTTTCCTCTATCGGTGCATCTCCACTTTAATGACACTGAATACAACGAACGGATTTCAGTGTTAATACTTGCTGAGGATAAATTTCTAATAGTGGTAACGACCTCCGCATTGAACTTGTCCAATTTTAGGGTTAACGCGCATTAAATTGCTTTAACTTTCGTCTTTAAACGTTTGGCCGTTTCCTGTCCGAGCCGGTTTCTGTTATACTTACTGTTTATTTTTATTGCTGTAAAGTAATAAAATCGAGAAAATCGTATCATTTCACTAAGATCACCATAAACAAGCCAAATCGAACCACGTAGTATCTGGTTGATATAGATAAGCAATGTTTCCAAATCCATCGTAGCAACTTCTGATCCTTTCACCCCCAAAAATAATAATGTTTCATCTTATAAAAATATTTCCCTTACGACTGTCGCTCGGTATATCACGGTATTTGTCACAGAGGATCACCCTTTATGTTCGTTTCCAGTCAAACCCCTTAGATAAGCGAGCCTTTTATATGCCAAATATAATATATTATGGTTTACAACTCTTGTTGGAGCATAACATGGATATGCCTCTAAAGCAAATATGGCAAAAAACTACGCCAATGTTGGTTTCACAACAATCTGAACAGCATTCTATTTATACCTGCGAAGGATGCCGAATTTATTCACGCCAACCTAACCTATTACCTACTTAAATTCAAGGAAGCATTTAAATTCGGTTTAATGAATATAAACTAGAGTTTAGTAGAGCATGGCATTCACATAACGTTGCAAATCATTATAAATATTTAGTTATAGTAGTACTACAAAATTGCTAGACTACATGTAAAACGGCAACAATTAATTTGCAATCGATTCCCTTTTACAAAAGCTCGTTTAAGATTGTTTTATCGTCGTCATCAAGGTATTGAAGCTTGAATTTATTTCTGTAATATCCACATCAAGCTAGCGAGCACGAGCCATTACTTCCAACATATGAGCAACGCAGAAATATCAGCGTATTATAGGTTATCAGAGCAGAGTCGTCTCGGAGACTCCGGCCATTCATGGCCCGCACTTTAATGGATTGCTCGCTTTCATATTCCGAAACGTACACAATGTTCACGCTCCTATGATCACGTATAGTGATTTAAAGCTTTGTATTCTTCTACTTTTATCCTTGGAATTGAAACTACTGTCGACAATACAAGACAGAGGATCGACTCGCCAAAATATAATTTACATTTCATCGTAATAGCATTTTCCGATACAAAAGCTTTGAGAGCTCGCTTGTCACCCATCTGTTTGCACGTCTGTAGCTCCCCTTTCATATGAAAGACGAAAACAAACAGCGAATGTGCCAAATAGCAAACAATATTATACGGAATGCACAATAATATCAGTTCCGGCGGCGGGAACGGGGCGGAGGGTGTTTGCTTCCGCGAATAAATATGAAATTCGAAGAGTCTCGCCTCGGCCTCAGACGAGCAAATATTATCTAAGGTTTGCTTTGGTAAAATGATAACCGGCAAGATTGGAAAGTCGGGCTTAGCCGCGAGGCAGGGGCGCACTATTGAACAAACGAATGGAAAATTCTTATCTCGACAAGAGGTTCTCATATTAAAGTTCTAAGTAAACTATTTGCTTTGCTTCTGATATTTCTGTTTAGTGAAATATTTCTGGATGAGTGTACGAAAACTTTTGACAACAATCACAGGGGCTGGTTATACTTTTTGGTCTTCTGTATAGCCTGCCGTCTACATGGTGCCGTATTCTACTCGAAATCCAGCCTAATTAGTGGGCTAAAATTCGTTGAGACTACGCAAAAAACGATTCGTCAATGTCGTCAATGTAAATTCGCAAAACATAAATTATTTATAGAGTATTAATAAGCTAAGCACACCTAAAAATTCCATCGTTGGACCAATTTTGTTATTTATTACATTTAACTCAAAATACTTTACAGAAAATGTATTTTTATGCTCAGACATGATTTATATCATCTAATTACTTGCTAGAAATGCCGATTAGGTTTATTTTCGCTAATAGTACCTTTTATTCCTACTTATCTATGGAGCTGAACTTAGTCCGGTTTCTGGTAGGCAAAAAAAATCTCTAACCATATGACAACCTTGTCAATCCCAATAATAATAATTGTACATGGCAAAACATTTGACATGAGACATGATTTTTTTTACCTATAATGGCGTACGGTCCACCAGAAATCAGGTGTCAGTGTTAAAAACATTATGTTAGAAACAAACAGTGTACTCGTAATGTTTATATGTAAATGATAATAGAAGTTGCATCCTCCCAGGTCGGCCATCAAGTCTCAGTCAGGGATCGAACCCCACCTTATCATCCCGTGAGAATAGCTCACAGATTTATGTTTCACGTAAAACTTTATGTCGTGTTTTGTTCTCCACTATTCCAATACTGTTTTATTATAAACATGCTAGTTCATTGTGCAGCAATGTTTCGATTTATAATAGAACTAGATTTGTTTGAGTAAATTCATTTATTTACGTGTAGTAGACGTAAAAGTTGCAGGTATTCAGACATGGAATAGAAGTATAGCGTGCTTACCATCTTTGACCGCATCATCACTTACCAACAGGTGAGATAGTGGTCAAACGCTAGCCTATAAGATATATAAAAATGGAAAAATATATATTTCGTTTGAAGGGCAAAGTCTTGTATTATATCGATGTTCCGGCTAACTTGCTACCAATAAGTAGCTTATCACCTACAAGGAAAAAAAGACAGAGATAGTCAGAGAGAGTCAGACCATTCTAGGCCTAGCGTGTTCACCATCCTCCACCACATTATCGCTTACCACCACGCATATCAGACATAAAAATAGTGTCAGGTGACATTACAGGACATGCAAGAGGCAATATCTGTGCATTTATAATAGACGCGCAATATTCTGGAAATTATAATAAAAATTGAGGTAATTTAAAGGTATACACCATGATTGGGTCTGTTGCTGTTACTGGCATAGGCAGAATCATCATTCCCATGATATTTTGTTCGACGTAGTATATTATTATAGAAAATGCAATCGTTAATTACCTTCTACTAAAATCAGTGTATGTACTAATGGGATCCAATTATTAAAATAAAAAAACACATCTTATACACATTCATTTATTTTATTGAAAACGGCTAAACAAAAATATAATACCATTTGTAGAAATTTACTAGCGAATTAAAATGTTTGAACCATCAAATAAACATTCGAATTCTATTTAATTTTATAATTCTAATCAAACGAGACTTTGCTGAGAAATGTTTCATTACACAGTACAAAATTTAAATAATATAATTCATTTATTTAGTTTATTATACAGTTTTAATACTGTAAAAGTTTATCAATATTCCTAATACGAAAGCGTATATACACAAGTTCATGACTTTTGATCTAAGGTTCTTTATTACTGTTCATTTAAATTGAATGAATGATGATATTCCATGTTTATGAAATTAGTATTAGCATACGGTTTCCTTCATTATTTTATACATTGTTTCATTTAGAGGTGACTTCTATATATTATCAAAGTGCGTCTATGTGTTAGTATAATTAACTCAAAATACATTTTGAGAATTTTTATTTCTCTTGCACGACGAAGATCCCAGAATATTATAATTAAGATAGTTTAAAAACTAAAACAACCGACTTCAATGCCCCGCGAGTCATATTCCGTAGCAAGTTTGAGACGTTTATCGTCATATCTCTGGAGATACTTATCAGATCTCAATGAATTTACAATGGGACCACCTCGAAAACGAACCCTACCGATTACAAAAAAAAATCATTCGAATCGGTTCACAATTGACGGAGTAATCGCGTAACATACACACAAAAAAAAACATACAGACGAATTGAGAACCTCGTTCTTTTTGGAAGTTGGTTGAAAATTGATAATTAATTGATAATGATTAATTGATTTTAGTCAAATAAACCCTCTTAAATTAGATGAAGCTATTTAATCAGAGTTTGCTTATTCAGGAGGACCAACAATATTTACTATTTGTATAAAATACTAGCTGAGCCCCACGGTATCGTCCGCGTGGAAATTGATGTGTGGCAAATGGAGAACATATATCTAGATTCAGATGTTAATATTACCAAACTCACACCTTCACTTCACTTCACTTCGTACATCTTCTAGGGGTAGATTAAAAAAAAAAATACGTTTCTGATTATTTGTCTTAGAGTTTATTCATACCGAGTTTTTAGTGAATCGGACCAGGGAATACGTGGAAACAAGCATTAAGTACTGAATTTTCTATCATTTATCCAAACAAAATAATGTTACACACCCATAAGGGGTTGATTTAACAAAATAAAAAATAAGTTTCTCATTATTTGTCTTAAGGTTTATTTGTACCGAGGTTTAAGTTAATCGGACCAAGGAATACAATTTTCCATAAACATTTTACCACTCTATTTAACCCCTTTAGGGGATGGTTTTCAAAAATAAGATATGCATATGTCTTATTTCAGAGCCTACACTACGTTTACTTAGTTTTAAATTTTGTTGAAATTATACATAAGTAGTTATGGAGATACATGGTGACAAACATTCGCACACACACTTACTTACTTTCGCATTTATGATCTTATTATATATTATATTCATAGTAGGATTAGTAGGTTAGGAAGTAGAATAGGATAGGATATGCTTATACATTCATGATTCATTGCTAAGCATGTAATAAAAACCCATTTGTTAATATTAAATGAATATTCAAGCCTGCGTTGCAAAAAAAGATTTTTCCACATTCAATCACAATTTTTCTAAGCTCACTTTTATTTCAGACAGCTGATTAAATTGAAGCCTATATATCATTTTGAAAACGCAACATGTATTCTTAACTTATTGCATAGAAGAAAAAAAAACAGAAACATAATCAGAAAAAAATTAAAAAAAATATTTTAAGCAGTAAGATAACTACTACTACTATATCTGAAAATTCATTAAAAAAAATGATAACTCAAAAACCAAAAAAACGAACAACATTCATGGGGGGTTTAATAGGTGGGCAGTTAAGTTTGATCCATCGTTTGGATCATCCTGATTGTATACGTGTTGTGTAGTAATCGTTGTTCTACTTCTTTCGGTATACCTACATAAAAACCATGTGCATGTGCAAGTGACTAAATAATCATAGTTTTATCAAAAAACAACCGACTTTATGTTTATAAATGCCGTTTGTCTGTTCGCTAGCACTTAGCGATTTAAATATTCTAATAATGCCAAAGTAAAGGCTTTTTATAAAATGTATAAATAAGATCTTCACATCTTGACTATTTTCAATACTCAAACAAAACCAAAGATAGTACATTTTATGCTGCAATATTTTTTTACGTACAAAAGGTGCCTCGAAGCCTTTAGGTAGAGTTATTAATAAGTTACGTATAATTCCTCTCCTATTTGAAGTAAGCCTATACCAGTAACAACCAAGTTATTTAACAAAGCAGACTAAATTCGATATGACATACATATGAAATACATAGTGTAAGTTTTTATATATATATATATTTCCACATTACCATGTTTATCTTTCGTTCACAGTGCTGAGCCCTGCAACAATTTTATCTTCGAATGCTTATTCGATAGAGTCAAGTCCATCATTGCTATTGGAAATATTCAGCAGACTATAGCCGACCCCGAGGTGAGCCCTCGAGAGCTCGATAATAGACAACGTCTTTACGAGTGAGGAACCCGCTTGACACATCAACTTCATCCCGACATTGTGCTTCTAAAGAAACTACAGAGCTGTACCTTCGAGTGTGACAGTGAGGTTTGGGTGTGACAAACATTTGGAGATGTTTGAGTTAATCTATGGAAATATTAGAAAAAATATGATATTAAAAATTGTGATTCTCAAAATATCTCAAAAAAAACAGCATAGGGCAAGAAAATCTAAAATATATTTTGCAAATAGCCCAAGGAGGATATTTATCTACAAAAATATAAAATTTTAATTCTAAAATTGTTTATTTAGAGATATTTTGACGATATAAAGCGATTCTAAGGTATAGTTCAATCGGGAAAATATGAAATTTTACTAACAAAAATACGATGTAAAGGTACGGACACACCGCAGCGTCCTGCATGCACAATCTAGGCGGCGATCAGATAGCGCAGCAGTATTTGTACCAACTTGTTCACACCAAACGCCGCGGTGTGGCCGTACGTAGATAAACGAAATATGCATAAAATTTTATCTTTCATAAAATGTATTTAAGTAAAACATTACGAGTATTCTGACAAAAGAATGAAAAAAATTGTAACAAAGACATTTCCAAAACGTAGATGCATCTAATTTCATACTGCCGCAGTATAAAATACGTAATCATCAGAAACCCGAACTGCTCCATAAAAATCAAAAGCCGGCCGGCACTTTCTGCAATGTCATCGCTGCATATAAAAAGTTATGACCGCTGGCAATATTTCCGAGGCGGCCGGGCCTCGTAGGAAACGATATGCAGTAAACGGTCGGGCGTGAGGTCTCCTGGGCCCTCGACCCCACCGGGCTGACCCGCGGACTTTATGCCAATTTTCATAAAAATAAATCTGAGCGGCGTTGATTGAACCAGTCGCCCAGCGGCGTCCTCTGATCGACTTTCTATTTTATTGTTATTAGCTCACTCGCTAGGGTACGAATTATTGTTTTGCCATTTGTTCCCGAAAAATAGAAACGTCGATCGGTCCGAGGGTATAAGTTTATGTGACAAGTTTGATACACCGATACGGATGGGTTTCCTTCGCAGAATATTGTTTTCTCGGAGCGAGCTCGTGTATCACAGAAAAAGGTTGCTTGGTTTATTTTTTCGACAAATGTGATTTTAGTGTATGAGTTTCTTGAAGAAGTCCTTAGAAAGTAAGATAAGTATAGAACAAATTGTGTGAAGGTATATTGGTAGCCGAATCAAATTACTAGCTACATGGAAATCGCAAAAATAAATACAACTGTTTTCTTTCTCACTTAGATCTGATGTGTTGTCTGTTTAAAAATCGGCAATGGAATCAAAACAAAAAGATTTATTTTATATATTTTTTCGTTCAACTTGTTCTTTAACGATCCTCGTTTTAATAAAGGAAATACTACTAATGTGCATAGTAATAATAAAATGCTGCTTGTAAGGAAATAGATAAACACAATTAGGTAGGTATATATAGAGTATGTATATAGCAGTACTAAGAAGGGCGACGAGTAAGGATTAGAGGGATGACAGTCCGTCTGATGGTAAGCTGCAATCACCGGCACCTGTGGACACATGGAACACCAGCGACGTTGCTGATGCGTTACCTGCTCTTTTTACTGTTCTTGAAGAACCCTTTTATCCCAGCGGGAAGATCTCAAGGGCTCAGGTGAAAGCTTCTTCCACATTTTACATGTGTGTGGCAGTGAGGATCTGTTGAACCTAACTGTAGTATGGTATTTCAAGAATGTGGGGGATGAACTTTGGTACGATCTTAAAAGTCCTTATTACTTGCTATGAAATATCTTTTAGCAGCGTTTTTCTCTTTACCATAGTAAGATTAAATTCTTTTAGAGTGTATGGTAGGTCCCGAGTATAGTAATGACCCTTCCAAAGCTTGACGCGTTAGAGCGACACCTGCTATCGGCGGTTACATCTGATGAAACCAGTGTTATGGCGTCGCACGCCGACTTTTACGATAGAAAACCTCTCAAACGGGCATATTGAGATGCCTATCGACAGCCACACACGGCTGCGACAACCCGCGGCATAACTAGCCGACCAACTACTACCGCCAATTTGCGACACTTTTACGCTCATAACTGCATCTGATACCATTTAAGCATGTCTCGCTACTGCCATTTCAAACCTTGTTTGCCTTGTTAACTTTAACACCGTATTATTTATAAGCAATAAACTGCCGTTTAGCATGAAAGTGTCCATTTACTTAGAAGTCCTCAAGTGAAAAACAAAATGATAAGCAATGTCCGTCGAAATGTGAGGAGTTGAAGAAGCATGGTGAGATTTCGTGATTTATCACCGTCCGCTTTTGAATATTAAATAATGTTTAATCCCGGCCGATCATGCGCTCCCAGCGCATGATCGGCCCATTAGCCGACGTCGCTCCTTTCACGTTTAATAAAGAGTCATTTATAAGCCTGCGACGCTTTTCCCTTATCTGCTCGAAGTATGTCGTGCGACTGAGAGGTGCCGCCCCGCCCTATCGGGATTAATTCATAATTTTATCCATGTATATAGGAGAGTTCGAGGCCTTAAAACTCGAAATGTCCACTAATTAGATTACCATTCGGACACGACTATCCTTTAGGTTCGGAATTCTTTATTAAGCGCTTTAGCCACCGATAGCGATGGCAGAGTCGGAACTTCATTTCGAGCGCCCGAACCCTTAAATGTAACAAGTGTGTATTCGATTCCCACGACGGGTGACTATCACCTCATTGAATCATTAGAAAATTAGCCCGTTTCCCTCGCGCCAACCGACGCCGATCCGACCGATCGCGTCTAATGTCATTCCTGTAGACCTTTGAATTCCAACGCCAAATTATCTCACAATTATTGCGAGAACTTTCCAGCGTACATTGTGACGGATCTGTTTGCTTCAACACATACACTTAATCATTTTCCATGCCTCTAACATTGCGGCAAGGATGGACGTTGACGTCTTATTATCCAGAATTGGCATAAATTACATGTTGCTGACCTTACTTAGGTTGCTCTACTACAGGTGGTAAAAGCATATTATATCCATGTTCCGCCCGACTTGCCACCATAAAGTAGCGTACCACTATCAAGAAGAAAATCTAACGCTATAACCTTACGGCGTTCCGGCAGCACACAACCCTTGAGAGTCAGAGTATTCTAGGCCTAGCGCGATGACCTTCTTCGACTACAGCATCGCTTACTACAAGCCGAGATAGTGGTCAAACACTAGCCTATAAGATATTTTAAAAAAAACATACAGACGAATTGAGAACCTCCTCCTTTTTTGTGAAGTCGGTAAAAAAATAGTACAAAATAAGACCACTCAGAGTTAAGTTTTGATATTTTAATGTTACTATTTTCATTCAATGCACTTAATTTTGTGGACATTATTCATAAAGTCTGAAATAAATAATTTGAACTGAATTGAATTTGGTAAAAACGCTCATCGTTTTGTATTTAAAGTGGCAGCGGGCGTCTCAATCGTATCGACCGGTATGTCAATAAAGCCGATGCGAAACGAAAAAGCTTGCGTTATTACTAATGCGTACCGTACTTAGTCTCCGGATGCGTAATTGTGAAGATTAATCTCCTCCGTGAGCTCCGGTTAACATAACTCGAGGGCGCACACCGCCGGTTGAGAGTTCCTAATGACACTTCGATCGCGGCGGGGCTCATTATCGCGAATCAGTCGATCGGCTCCCGGGAGTTATTCCTCTTAATATCTCGGCGGCGGGATGAGAGCCGGGATATCGTCACGTATGCGTGCCCGTGGCCCGCCGCTCTAATTATATCGACGCAATTAAACTCAACTAATATATTATAATCGGCCGGTTAGCATCGGCAGTTTTTGCAAGAGGCGCAGGAGCCGACGGCCGTAACCACGTTCACACACTCATCCCGCAGCACCCTATTACGGGCTCACGTGATTGCTAATCTTCTGGGAATCTCGAAATCGAGACATTGTAATTATCTTCTCTTTAGGACTCGAACTCTTGAACAATTTGTCCTTCGTACTGATAAAGGTTACAAAAACTACTCCGTCGACTTCAGTCGAAAAGCAATAATGCGATAAATGGCCGGCAAACATATTACAAAATACACAATGCAGGCACAATAAAGCTCAAGGAAATCTGCAGTAGAATTACATAACTGCCTATAATTTGCGTTGTAGGCGTAATATAGGTTAGTATACATTAGGCAGTCACGTCAATGTGACTGCCTAATAAACGGGTAGGGCAGTTTGATTTCCTCGCGAATCATGAGAAAATTATTCTGCGCGCGGCGAGCGAGGGCTCTTTGAGAACATCCGACGGATAAGAATAATTACTTACATTGATTGAACCCTTATAATCCGTTTATTTAATAGTCGACAGATGTTAATCGGAGCACTGCCTATAATTACGCTTCGACTCTTGACAAGAAAAACGCTGAATCGCAGCTCTAGAACATAGCGATCTGCACCGATTTACCACTAAGTTGAGATGTTCAATTCGCGTAATGTGGAATCTATATATTGCATGACTACAAAACTTACAAAATATTGAAACTCAGTCAAGTTTTAGTAGTACCATCAATTTACTTTGACTTTAATTCTAAAGCGCTTAGACGATATTAACATGGGAAAATAAATTCAAATAGTAACATAGGTTCACAGACGTAAAAATACAACCGAAAATTAACACATCGTGAAATACGAAGTTACAAAACGGCATTCAAAGTGATATAGTTGTTTTAATTAGCGTTCATAGTCGTATCCGCTAGTCGACTTTTTATGTACTATTTTTCCATTGTATGCAAAGTAGCAGTCAGAGTTCATCCATCACTTCATATTTGCAGCTTTCTGACGGCTTAGATTGCCGTGTCCCTACACAGTACACACTTTACACTAATTGGGTTTTACTGTTCAAAATAAACTTTTAATTATCTTATTACATTAATAAAATAATTCAGAGTTCGCTAATATATTGTCATCAATTGATTGCGTAATAATCCTTAACATTAAATAGCTTTTCTTTCGCATACATGTACTATTATTTATTCTGTGGCAAAGATCGTATTCGCCATGTCCCGCCACAATATAGTATACCTACTTCCTTACTTACCCAGGTAAGTAAGCGTTCATCGCAAAAATAAGTAAAACATGTTTTGTCGTTGATGTGTATTTAATTCACTGCAACCATCATAACTTTCCCTGAAGCTAGGTTTAAGTAATTGCTTACAATACAAGGCATTGTAGAAAATCTAAGTAAAAGTAGAGATTGAATGAAGCTCAAAGCAAGAATGCAGAACAGGCAAATGCCACACCATATCCGATGCAGACTCAACCTTTTACTATTCAAGCAGCCATTGAGTAGTTGGCAAGATGGAGTGAGTTCAGTATTTAAATATCAAAGTCATAAATGCCATACGCGTGCTTGTTAACGCGCTCATGGAAATTCTAATCCTCGTTGCATTTAGAACGGGGCCTAGTAATTACGTGCTTTCATTTGTCTGTTCCGAGGAACAAACGAGCTCGGCGGCGTGTAAGTCCGCTCCATGTAAAGCAGTTAGCAGTACTCTAATCTCGCGCACACATTAATTTAAAGAATACGTCTGCGTAACCGACTTTACCAACAACGTCGAAACACAATTCTCCTACACATATTCTTATTTGCATATTAAAATAATTTCGAGTAAACGCAATACGTAAAGTCGCCTTGTGCCCGCGCGGGCGTTTCCGAAATGGCTTACGTTGCTTTTGTTCGAACTCCCAAAATAAGCTTTATGGTTATTATGTTCTAATACAATATCCTAAAGAGCTTTATTGTCATGACGCTCGTATAGAACCGGAAAGGTGAAGAACGATGACAGATAAAAGCGGGTTGTGGGCCCAAATAGATAAACTAGTGTGGAAATTAATGTCTACATTTACTGGTGCATGAAGTTTGTAGTTAATTATAGTTTTATAGCTGTACGCTTTTTAAATGTGTATTAAACCACAAAGACCGAGCATTATCGTTACAAAAGGAAGTGTATAAATTATCCATACTTAGTGGGGGCTTATCGCGAGACACACAAATATTTATCAAGCGAAATAGAACTTCCCATGAAGCATGAAATTGTGTTTTAGTTGATAACAGCGATATATTTGTGTGAGTAAAGCGGAACATAATTTGTAGCACATCTTTAATTAAGCTTTAGATTTATGTAGACAAGATTGCAACGTAGCTTCATGAAAATATGGCGCATCGTAAGTTCTACCTCGCGGTAGCGCTGTACCAGCTGCACACCTTTATTAGAAAACTACTTAGTTCAGCTCGCCTTCAGTTTTAACTCTAAACTCATATTTTACTAACCACATTTAAAGAAACACAGCAATTCCCGTATCTCCAGTAATTAATAAAATTAATTACTTAAACAGCGTATGTACTTAGAATAAAACATGGGCACACATGCGTTAAGCGTTCCAGGCTTACAAGTCGCCAGCATTTAAGCAAATTAATAAATTACAGGGGCGTAAACCTACAACGTTTCGTTTACTGATACACCATCTAAATACAACACTGTTATGAATAACTAATTTTATGATTATGACGCTCGTTTCACACCGTAATTAAGTGTTATAATTTTATGATGTGTTCATTAACAACAACTTAACACGTTCAATCGCACGACGGCAACCGTATGTTGATTAAAAATACAAACGTGTAACTTACACTTACATTATTTTTTATTTTTTAATTCTAATAATGTCAAAATTATGAAATTAACTAATTATAAATAATAATAGTATTGATTTTCGTATCAATGTAATAGAATACTTGTAAAGGTTTCCCATAGCTAATCGAGCGCTCGCGATGATAAGCCATATAATTTGAAATATAGCCCCTTCCGATGCAACCCTACGATGACTTTGATACACTTCACTAGCTTTTAACGTTTGTAGTATCAATTAATTAAGGAATATCGACTGCATGCATATTAAAAGCAGAGGCGAATCGTTTGATATCGATAGTAGATATTATAGTATTGGAGGAATCGATAATTTTTTCACACATTCCTCGGAGGCGAGACCGCGTCGTGGTTGGGCTTACCGGCACCCGGCAAGAGGCGCTCGCGCGTGAAATTATTATCATATAATACCCCGCTCTTGAGAACAGCTCGATTATTCAAATGCTCATCGCAACGCGCCCCGTCTCGACTTCCAACTACCTTTTGCGCATACCTCCACCGCTATTTCACACCACCACTTCTGCTAAAACTTGTCAAATATATTCATGTTTAATGCACGAGACTTGTCATGTGAGCGATAAGCAAATGACACAAAATGTTATGTAAATTCAGAGGAGCTATAATCCTGGCGAACGCCTTATAATGCGAGGTTGTGGGGATGGAGCCGTGAGTTATTCCGCCCGATAAGACGACGCTTTGTCTAAACAAAGAGTTTAAAACTGAAAAAAATGTGCGCTCGTAAATTGAAACTAATACCCGCTTGAATTATTTATGTGCAGATAATAGGTATCATGCTGGGCTGATCGATATCGATAGACGGTGCTTCGATGCATGCTAAGACACAATCGGTTGCACTTTTAATACAAATTCACTTATCGTTATGTATCGTTGATCTTTTCCGTGGTTCAACTTATACATAAACCAAACAGATTAAACGCAATAATATATAAATATTTAAAAAAATAAATCATGTCGGTCATTATCCTTTTTCTTATTAAATACCTACTAGAGACTCTCTCCGGCTTCGCACGAGTAGATAGATTTTAATGCCTATATTTTTGCATCAGTTTGTGGCGTCGAGTATGAATTAGCACCTTCAACAATCATCGCCATACTTCAATCAATTTATACAAAACCTTAAAAAATTATACACCTCAACCTTCCTAATGAATCACTCTGTCTATAGGTGAAAACCGCATGTAAAAATCCGTTCAGTATTTTTTGAGTTAATCGCGAACAGACTGACAGACGCAGCGGGGGACTTTTTCGTATAATATGTAGTGATACATAATTATCCTGGCCTATATTATATATATCTGAAAGATGTTATTTTTACCTCTTTACGACTGAAAGCCATAACAAATTAAAATCGGACCATGAATCTGCGTTCTTCAGGATCTCATGTAAACTTGATTACGTTCAATATTCTGATGTATCTGCAAATGCTATGACAATCCTTAAAACGTATCACTCATAAATGTACTCAGAATTGTACCTACAAAGAAAAAGGTAAAACACGTTTGTTAGCACAATAATTTAATTAAATACCAAACGTGAGCATCAAAAGATTTACATTAGCACAGATACGTATTTAGGTCAGTGATCGTATAACGATCAATTGGGATTACATTACATGCAATACTAATGCTAGTATTTGTAGATTAACAAAACACCTGTTGGGAACAAGAATTGCATCGAACTCGATATTTACAAGCTAAATTAACAGACTGACTTTTTCCTTAGAAACATTTTTAGGTTACATTTCTTGGCTCGGAAATTACATTTTCGAAAAAGTAACTATGGAGTTTTATTTGTCGTATAAATATTCCATCCACCTGCGTTCGTAGGTCCTACAACTGTTCTCTGGGTGGTTCTGAATTGGTGACCACTAAGTGGTATTCCTGGCCGTGGCTTGAATCACTCACCAAACAAAAACATAATATCGTAGCTTAAGCTTAGAGAGCCCTCAGACTTGTAGAGTAATTGATTTTCACAAGATGGCTGGCTTTAACTAGATGATATTATGACAACTGCTTTTTGCAGTGGTTCTGTTAGTCCGCCTTTGCCGGTACCACCACTTTGTCAGTTATTCGGCTGTGAAATAGGAATGTTTTTCGGTTTAAACAGCAAAGTGACGATTGAGATTACAGGGCATGTGAGACCTAAGGTACGACCACACCGCGGCGTCCTGCATGCGCGATCAGGTGGCGATCAGATAGCACAGTAGTATTTTTACCGACTGGTTAACACCAAACGAGATCTACGGCGATCAGAAAACAATAGAAATTCAGATCGCGAACGCGCACGCGGTCGCATGACGCCGCGGTGTGTTCCTACCTTTAAGGTACGGCCACACAGCAGCGTCCTGCGTGCGCGATATTGGCGGCGATCAGATAGCGCCGTTGTATTTTTACCAACTGGTTTACACCAAACGCGATCTACGGCGATCAGAAAACAATAGACATTCAGATCGTGAACGCGCACGCGGTCGCAGAAGGCCGCGGTGTGGTCGTACCTTTAAGGTACGGTCACACCGCAGTGTCCTGCGTGCGTGATCTTGGCGACGATCAGATAGCGCAGTTGTATTTTTATCGACTGGTTCACACCAAACGCGATCTACTGCGATCAGAAAACGATTGAAAAACAGATTGCGAACGCGCACTCGGACTCAGGACGCCGCGGTGTGGTCGTACCTATAAAATCTTTATGTCTTAAGGTAGCAAGCGCAGTGCAGTAACGTACAAAACCCTGACTATCCATAATTTTGCATGTACCTGTATCTGTAATAGGTAGACGTCTTCGCGTACCATCAGGCGAGTGTCGTGCTTGTTCTATTATGTTATTACCATAAAAAGTTAAAAGATAGAAGACGTATTTTCAGCTATTTTCGTTGTTATTAGTTACAAAAAGGTCGCAGTATAATCTGATAAGGTCTATTTTATAACCGTTTGTTGTTCGTATAGGGCCAGCGATTGCATCAATCTGTCAGAATGTGAGCTAGACAGTGTCCTTGTCCACTAGACGCTATAGTTACACTTTACTATTATTCTAATAAATATGATTATAATATGGATACCTAATACTATTTTCAACCGACTTCCAAAAAGGAGAAGGTTCTCAGTTTTTCTATTAGGGTACTTTTATCTCCCAGACAGAGTTTGCAATGCATACCGTACTGGAAAAATCCTTAGAGATATCAAATCTGTTTCTAAAGGAATTTTGTCACATGATTGGAAACTTTCCAACAATTTCAGAAGATTTTGTATGCACTCAAACTTAAAATCCTAAAACAAAAATTGCCTCGTTGGCGTCAAGGATAGATGGCTTGATTTCAAAGCGCAAGGTCACCGGCTTAAATCCTAACTAACACGGGTGTTCGTCCACAGGTGGTACGAGCATAATATATCGATGTTCCACCTGACTTGCCACCAAAAAGTAGCTTACCATCATCAAGAAGAAAGTCTGCGGCCATAACCTTACGGTGTTTCTGACTTTCTGACTATCAAGGTATACAGCCCCTGAAAGTCAAAGTATTCTAAGCCTAGCATGTTCACCATCTTCGACCACACCATCGTTTACCACCAGACGAGATAGTGGTCAAACGCTAGCCTATAAGATATTTTAAAAAAAGGCAAAGGTGTTCTAAAATCGTAAATAATTACAAACTTGTTGTATGATGCTTATGCATGACTTTCTATTTGTTCGTAAATCTATTGTGTTTGTAAAATATACCAAAAAATTGTAAATATAGTTTAGGAATATGATATGCTGTTAGCATCTTATCTTCGGATGCAAAAAAAATATGATACTTATATTAAAAGTTATTTGGAGTTGAGTACAAAATTATTCGTAATATTACTCCGTTTTTTTTTCAATATATATAACTAATCTAGTTAATTTAATTTACATCTAGTTTATCCCTATTTTATTCGTCTTTTTCTATTTTAAGTAAAACTTAACAAGCGGTCTAAACAACACTATTGTAGTAAGTAGGAGTAAGTATCATAACTCCACCCAACACAAATTTAATTGACTGAGAGATTTCTCCGTCCCGTAAAGTACCCTAACACCCACTGACTCGATTATAAAGCGAAAATTTAATTACAAAATAGTAGTAAACTTAAATAAAGTTGCGAGTTTACCCTCCGGCCGATGCTAAAGTAAGCAAGTGGAAAAGGGCCCGAAGCATCAAGTACTTACGTTACGGGTGTTATCTTGAAGTATATTTTGCTTTGGACGGTTTATGAGTTTCAAACGAGATCCGTCACGCGACGTTAACTTCAGATATATAAAATAGTGGCGATAAAGTGGCTGCTAATCTGTACTATTCGGGACACACTTAGTACAGTTTATTAATCACAAAGCTTACAAATTACAGCATGCTTCCTGCGGCGTGACGTGCTTTCCACTAGGTATGTTAATTTTATTGTGTTCTTTGGAAGACTCGGACACCGTGACACATTTTGTAGGGGTCGAATGCGATACTATTTCAACTTCTTTCTTTGTCAAAATTTAACGATTATCGCTACAAGTGAAGAAATATTATGAAATAGAATTGGAATTTTCATGAATTTAAACACGTCCACTTCACTCTCTTATGATTTTGTAACGTTAAATTAGATGGTGAATATTTAAATTTAACTGTGTGAAACTATGTCAATATCCATTTTGCTAAGGTCGTGTATGAATTACAAATTCATTGTTATTTCAGTTGATAGCCAAATTAACTGAATTGAATTTCTAAATGAGATAATAAATTTATATACTATAGCTATAATTCTAAATTCAGTAATTTATTAGGACAGTTTACTGTGGCCTTTTTTTAATAGAGTGACGTATTCATGGTAATTCGTGGTTTAAATTATCAAAACTACTTACCATTTATTTAAACTTTTACACGTATAAAATCGCAAAATTTACAAGTAGGGTTCTCGACATGACGCCTTATGCAAAGCAGGTGCTACCTGATACGTGAGCAAGCCTACGACCAGAAACGTAACATGTGCTAGTTTAGAATACAAACAAAAATATATATAATTCATCAACTTCAACCGTTATTAAGGACTATAATCCTTTAGCAAAACTATTTAACAAATCAGTCTGCTGTAACGAAAATTTAGGACATTAATATAATTCAGCTACGTTAATTCTCCGGTACTTATAACAATGTTCATAAGCAACGTTTTAGTCGGGTACCCTCGGCGTTTGCGACTGTTTGTACGGAGCACTCTTATCAGGTGTCTATCGCGTTACGCCATCATAAAACGGTCATATCGGGGTGGAAATTTACCGGTGGAAATAAAAATAAAGGCTTCGTACCCGTGTACGTAGGTAATACAAGTACTTATTAGTATTTGGAGATAAAATGAAGTTGGCCCGCTCGGGGCAATTTATTGGGGTAAGTTATGGGCGGCGCGCGGGTTGGAGCGACTAATTTATTCGCCGTGCACATAAATTACTTGATTATGAATTCAAGTTAGCTCCACTGAATTGTTTGTCTGTTGTTGTAAGCAGCGCTTTTGTGTAACAAACAAGGATATTAGAATTTGCCCGGCTCTGTTTTAGCGTTGCATAAATTTCGTACGCTATGTAACTGGAATGAATTAAGACGGTGGGCAATTTACAGATTTATGTGTGAACAGGTTTATTACTTTGTTATCTTTGTACCGATGTCAAATTCTATTATAAGGTCCTTTTCTTTAAGCTACGCCTACGCTCAACGACATTGTACGGAGCTTCCAAATGAGATACCTTCTGAATTTTACTAGTTATTAACTTTATCGAAATAGCATTTATACAAACGCGTCTTTGTAAAACATATGTTATCTAATTTTTTTTAAGTAGACACGGCGTAGTTTAACGTAGAATACTCTCTACAAAGTGAGAGCCATCACGTCAAGCCTTAAAAAAGAGTTAAACGCGTGTAATGGGTAATCAAGGCGCGAAAATAGACGCAATACAATAAAAAGCAATAGTAGGGGATTATGTTGAACACCGATGGTAATGCGGAGTTGTTTTCCAGGCAGCAGTAACGCGCCGCAAGTCGCTGCAGCGCGGAATAATCGCGGATACCCATAAAAGATGTAATTTCAGATAAGCTGAAACAGACGAGCTCCGCCCTTCTCCCTCCCCCTCCTCCCACCTGGCCCCTCGCTACTTTCTAATGACTAATTATTATGCTGTGCGTTGCGAGCTTTAACGTCGGTGAGGCCTACCTGCTTATACTTGCGCCGAGTTTGTGGCAGCCCATCCATCTGCAGATACGAGTAGCTACGGGGCTAGGTGCTGCTTATATTTTATACTTGTTTATCTTTTATTTTTAAACTATTTTATTTTGTAGGAACAAGGTACAAGTAATCTTGGTTATTGAACTGAAACTAATACCTACGTTGGTGACTTTGCAATTTTGAATTATGTTTATAACTTACATTTACTTGAGAATAAAACTCGAACAGTTGCATGTAAGCTACTTTACTGCAGGCCATTACGACTTCACTTTTTCCAGCTCTCTATTCGTCATTGTCAGCTTAGACTATATTCAGAAATCATTAGTAAATAATCATGCTACCCTATCCTCCGCCAGGCTGGTCAGCTTGGATTGAAAATAGCATTATGTTTCCTCCCACTTACGTGAACCTACCATACTCACTCATCCAGTGATATCAGTAGCCACACATATTTCAATTTAGCTTGTTAAATTAATACGTGCCGTATTACAATGCATGCAATATTAATCAGTTGTATATTATAACTAAATGAGTGGAGTTCGAGCGCTGCGGCTGGCGCCTGATGTCGCGATAGAGACGCCGGCGTCGGTCGCGACATGTCGATGTGTGATACCGCATTACCATTACCATAGTCTTCGCCAACTTTCTGCGATACACCTGCTAATGTGGTCGCGCACGTGATGGGGACTACTCATACGGGTCCGAGGGATAATTGTCTATGGTAATTTTTAGAGTTGGATACTTTTCAGGTTGCTAGCTAGAAGTTTTAGTTGTATCTGTTTGTGGATAGTTTCTTCTATCGTACATCCATATTATCTGAACTTAAAAAATACTTTTTGTGGTGATTTACTAATGTGTCGGTCACTTTGCATAAATTATCTATGATATTTTTAGACCCTCAGGTTAGAGCTAGATTTCCATGCTAGAGTTGCTAGATGTCACAATTTTTGTGAGAATTTAGATAGATTCTATGGTTAGATACATTAACAAAATGTTAGAATTTATGAATCTTTTTGCGCTATATTTGCTTACCTACCTATGTAGTGAACTCATATGGGTGCGGGAGTAAATTGTCTATGGCATATTTCAAACTAGGGAAACTTTCAGCTTGAGGGTGTCACATTATATATATAAAAATATATATTATAAGATTAAGAATAGTTCCTATTGTCCCTCTTTGCAGTAACTTAATTATGTATTTTTAGATTAGTGTTGTTGTTATGAGTGTTGTGTTAATTATGTCTTTAAAACGCAATAGTTTACCATTATACCATTCATCCATAAACGCAATAACACTAACAAGTAGTTTAGACTGTATCGGTGACGTTCTATTGCAAGATTGCAAGAGGTCGTTAAACAAATATAGAGCTGGCCACATAAAAAAGTCTTACTTAACACCAAGCATCAACATTACAGTAGCGATATGCCTTACCCCACTTTTAGTGCAGGAGGCTCCGCTGCCGATAGCAACACCAATTAATATGCAATGCTGTGGCACCCGTAAACTAGTCACGAACATATGCCGATATACCGACGCAGTTAGACAACGGCTATTTGTACTGCCCGGACGATTTACTTGGAGGTACCTAGGTTTAATAGTCGTGAATTGTCTTCGTGGGTTTGCCGATAATATAGTATCAATAGTGATCTTCCTTATGAAAATTATATCGTTTATATCGCGCGAGTCATTTCAGTTGCAAGTTAGATAGAATGAAGAATACTTTGAACTGAAGATAACTTAAGATACTTAGAAGATTAATAATAAGAAATTGAATACCTTTTATAAATTTACGGAATAAACGCAAATACTTGCTGCTTAATTTAAATTTTTATTAGTTATGGATTACCGCAAAGTAACGTCTGAATCAATTTTATAACCTAGTGCTGTTATATGTATGTTAGTATTTAAAAAATCCATTAAGGAAAATAAATAAAAATACTTATGTATATACCTAATTTACGATACTTAACCTACACAAAGAGTCTCATAGCCCCTTAAGATTCGAGCAAGCTCAAAATATATATAGGTGTAAGTTAAGCCACCGATAATATAATAGTTACTACGGTTAGGCCCTCTGCGCCTCTGCATAAACTATTGATAACTGACGCGTAGAAGAACTCTGAACCTAACCTTAACAAGAAACGAATACAGTATTAGTTAACGTATCAATATCTAAGGTTAATTACCACACTGGCAGGTATTCGCTAGATTCATAAAGATAGATCCATCTGAATACATATTACTCGCGAATAATTCATTCAAAACAAATTAATACTTACCTATAAAAATATATATAAGTTTAATCAACTCAAAGCTTTACCCGACTCAGGGAACAACTTGCCCTTTACTAGATTATCGAACCTTCCCATAGCAAATATAACTTCACTTATTAATTGAACGAACGAAAGGCTTACATGAGGCAACATGACGGCCCATGCATCGTCGCTATCAGCCAGCAACTTATCTACTTGCCAACAAACTCGTCACTCCACTGGAGCGAGTGCACTCGCCCAATCCGCACGCAGATAGAGTGAGCGCAGTCTAATATGCAAATGTATTTAAATGCTAAGCCCTCTTCATTACGACGGTATCGATCTTAGATACACAATTTGTAACCCGATAGGTACGTCTAACGAATCTGTTGCTAATACCGCTTAATTGGCGGAGGATATTGCACTGAAAATGATTACTTTGGTACTAAGTTCATTAGATAAAGTGGCTAGCGAGAAAAATTGTCTCGTGCGTAGTACGATAGTTGCGTCATCGCATCCCTTACTCTACAGTCACATAGGTTGCCTAGATAGATGCTTTGGCTGCTGTTTAAATTGATGTGGTGAATTGAATTAAGTAAATATGTTGTAATATAAATTTATAACATAAATTTATACATGTGTATGTGTATTTTTCGAGTGGTAGGACTTCTGCTAGTCCGCCTGGGGCGGTACCACCACTTTGCCAAATAATTTTCAGCCGTGAAATAGGAATGTTTTTCGGTTGAAATGGCAAGGTGTCTAGTGAAATTACATGGCATGTGAGACTCAACATCTTTATGTCTCAAGGTAACAGGCGCAGTGCAGTGACATGCAACATTCTGGCAGTCCAAAATTTTGCATGCCGCTGTATCTGTTATAGGTAGACGCCATCCCTTACCATCAGGCGAGCGTCATGCTTGTCCTGTTACCTTTTACCATAAAATATGGATGTGAGGTGTACGTTTTATTTGAAATACTGATTTCTATAATCAATTTAGCATACGTAGGTGGAGCAATTCCGCTGCAGAGAGGAGCAATCACAACAAGATTATATATACGAGTATATATATTTTTTATGATATAAGGTAACAGGACAAGCACGACGCTCGCCTGATGGTATGCGATGACGTCTACCTATTACAGACACAGCGGCATGCAAAATTCTGGCAGTCCAGTCCACTGCGCCTGTTATCTTGAGACATAAAGATGTTGTCTCACATTTTTTTTTGTAATAAAGATTACTCGCAATGTGGGTTGCACATTACTAGTATTCTTGTTAACCCCGATTGAAAATCTTTCGCCAAATCTAATCTAATGTGCACCGAAGGCTGTCCTTGAAAGCTAGTTCCCTTTCTAGTTCTAGCGTGCTTCCATCCTTGACCGCATCATCACTCTCCAATAGCTGAGATAGTGGTTAATCGCTAGCCTATCCGATATAAAACATGAGACAAATAATAATATTACTGATTATGATAAGGGATTTCTTCGATTTGTAAATTATTCCCATTAGCAACACTGGTACGACATCTTCGAGTGTTACTGATGGAAAGCTCTATGAACATTAATAATGACCTCATAAATAATATGAATATTCTCAAAGCAAACAATAACTAGCCAACTATCCTATAAGTCAAAGCCTGTCCATACAGTAAAGCATTACTTACCAGCTAAGTATTACCAAACAGCCTTCATAAATTCATTAAACCTCACTAACAAACTAAACCCTCAATCTATACAATTAGACAGTGTTTTACAGGCGTACAGCATTTCTCGACGATCGTTAGTATTCTAACGAGACTCGGTCCCCAATCAGATTAATCTTAAATATTTATTGCACATAGTGCTGGCAAGCGGAGCCTTGGTAAATTAGTATGACGATGGCCACACTGATGGTGGAGAAATGTTAGGAGTTGCAGACGTGGGTGGGCTATGGTGCCTGATTAAGACATGATGAATAATAAGCCATAGATTTCTGCTAACTGTATGGTGATGACAACGACATGCGATTTGAATTATACATTTGAATATAAGCTGGTGCCATCAATGATGGTGTTTCTAATGAGCATTTGTTCATGTTAGATACCTGACCCTTTTCTCTAGAAGATTTTTATTTAAACAAAAATAAAAATATTTTTGACTGGTTTGACCATTATATCCTACCTGATGTAAAGTGAAGATGTGGTCCAAGATGTAGCACGCTTGCCTAAAAGATTCACTCGCGACTTGTAGACCCGTAGGTGGTAGTTATCAGGAAACACAGACTCGGGCAAATAATTCTATTCCTTGGCAGTGCGTATGAGGAATGTACAAGCAAATTACTAAAGATTTGCTAAAGAATAATTATTCGAAATTCGGTTTCTGATATTAAGTAATATAAAACCAATATATATGTATAGTAGTTGCCACATACATCTATCAAATGACCAATAACTTAGTCTATGTTGAAATACATGTTACAATAATACTTTAAAAAATATAATTGCTAAATATTGGGCAAGGCTATGCCAGGAACGTACGCGTTTAACTGCGCAAAGATTATTTGTGCTCCTTTAAGTAAAATGGAGAAGAACCTTCCTCTAATATTTTATTTGCTCAATAATAGCTTAAAATGAATATCAGTTGATAACAATAGCAGCATTATTAACGCTATAAAACACTTCCCGTTCCGTATCGAGAATCGATTAGTTACCAACTAATCCTTAACCTACAGCGAAGTTAAAACGAATAACAGAAACGGCTCCACCTGTCGAATCTGATAAAAGTGTTTTATTTAAATTTCTTTGGTTGGCGATTCAAAAACGAGCACAAAGTTGCATTTGTGTCTTATTAAATGAAATTTATAGTTGGGATATATTCGCTGATTGACCTCGGTCAATGCAAGGATAACAGGTTCGCATGAATGCTAAAAATGAGACGTCCTATGAGAACAGGGTCTCAGGTTCGAATACGCCAAACCCAACTTTGCATATCAGATGGTTTCAATCTTTTAAGATATAAACATAGATAAAAAGGTCGCAACTAATCGTTTCACTGAATCTAACGAAACTGGTGGAGTTACCAAAATTTAATATCGAAATTACCATACGCATATAAATATCCGACATATTTTTATTTATGCACATTACATTTTAAGTAACTTAAAAGTGCTACTTATTATTCATATCACTTACATTTCACTCAATGATAAAAACTATGGCTGAAATAAAATTCATATTTACAACTCTATATGTAAGAAACGCAATGGTGAGCAGCATTAAGGAGACATCGTAAAAAGTTAAGTGCGACTCATTTGTACCACAAAAATGTACTTAGGTTTGTAGTTATCACCAATAAACAAGTGAAATAGGCCAATACAATATCTTATAAATAAAATACCACTTAATTTTACGTTCACAAACGAAGCGTTGTGCAAGGTGCGCGTACGCACGTGCCCGTCGCCCGTGGCTCCACAACAATATCTGTTCCCAATTCAAATTCGTGTCATACATCTTTACGCTTAGTAAGAATTACACTATGTAAACTGGACTTTAGAACCCCTACGTTAAGGATGATTTGAATAATAATGATAAAGGAAATGGATATTCAAAATAATATCACCTCGGGGTTAACGATTACCGGTGCTCGCGCATGCGCCCCAGATGGTGGGATAAGTCGACGTTTGTTTCCGCACTGATATCTGAATTAATGGCGATACGAAAAGCTCGAAAGGTGCTCATTACCATGATTTATGCAAGATAATATGTTTCTTGTGCCGTCCCTATTGTACTGATTAACGTCCCAAATTAACTAGGGCCTTCGAATATTCATTATTTTTCGGCGCTCACAATATTTTCTTGTTTCTTACCGAATGAATCAAGTCACCTGCCTGCATGTTCATTGTTTTCAATGTTTTTTCTGATACCATATATATTGTTGCGTACTGAGGGATTTATACTGAGTATTCAATTTAAAATAGTTTTTAATTACATTGTTTTGTATTGAAATACTTAAAATTGATAAAGCGGCATTTACATGACATTTTATGAGGTTAAAATGTCAATTCCGAACAATGCTGTACCTGTAAAAGCCGATAATATTCAATGCAGGATACGAGAAAAGGGCTCTTTATTATAATTTTATCCGTGGTCTTTAGAAGTAATTTCATAAATACTGAGATCAAATGCCGCACTAGTCATTTTCAGTTACCAAGTTTGAAGTGTTTATCTCCATATATAGAGATAGGTACTCATCTAATCTCGATAAAACTACAATGGGACCAAAAGGGAAGTATACTTTTACACACATTTTTTTTAATCGTTCATAAATGACAGAGTTCTGAGAAAAAACTTTTTTTTAATACAGGCGAATTGAGAACCTCCCATTTTTGTGAAGTCGGTTGAAAAGCAGAAAATACAAGTTATCTCCGTTATCACTAAGACTCTTAGTCTCAAAATGTATTTTAGTTTGGTGTGCAATAAAGTGTTCATCCATCTGAGACGGCCTTTCTGGTGCTAAAACATCCATGGAGCGGCTTTCAGCCATCCTTTTACTAGAAGTATCCGTTCGCACAACAAAGCGTGTCAGGAATAATTTTCGCTGGTCGCATTAGCTGGCCAGTACAAGGATCTGTGAGAGAAGCGGAGCGGAGAGCGGGCCGAAGTGCCGTCCATCTCGCAGCTCGTTCGCTCACTGAGTACATTCCCGTGTAAGTTTTTACACCTATTATTTTATGTGTCGGCAAGTAAAGTTCGGTACGTGAGTTATAAACTCGCGCGCGCCTCTTTCGCCCCTACTTTATAGGTATTAACGACTTGTCCGAGAGTTTTCTTATAAATAAATTTGAAGGGTAACAAGGCTCGCTTTTGTCGGATTAGTGGAGTGGATCTTGTTTCACTTTGTTGCGTGGCCTCTATGTTTTTTTTAGATGGGAAATTCATGAGCCTGTGTACTCCCTTTGTTTTGATTATTTTCACAAACAAGGCTAAAAGAAACTACACAAAAATCAAAGAACAATTAAATGAATGAGTAGGTGTTTTCAAGGTATTTTCTAGTGACACCGATTAATCACAAAATAAAATGTAAAGGAAGCCCCTGAATCTAAAATAGTTTGTTTTTAGGGCCGAATCCAAAGGGTACCAAAGGAACCCTATTGCTGTCCGTCCGTCCATCCGTCTGTCCGCACTTTACAGGGCTGGTATATCCTAAACCGTAACAGGTAGATACATTAATTCACAAAGTATTTATTACTATGGAACAAATACTAAAAAAATATAAAACTTAAAAAAAGTGGTGGTCCCCATACTAGAAACGTGTTTGCTTCTGGCGCTTTTCGCTCGATTTAATGAACTGTAATATATAACCTTCTTGTATCTGTACCATTACTAACACGTTATCCTTTTGTGGTCTACGGTAGAGTCACTCCAAAATAAGACTGCCAAATCAGAGCATCACGTGACATTAGGCCATAACGCGTAGGGCGGACTATAAAAGCGGGACATATGGAAGTTAAGAGCACTACCTGTAAAATATCAGAGTAATAAAGTAAATGCAGTACTAGAGCTACGAGTACGTGCCTTTGCTGACTGTACTATACCTTTCTTTGTCCTGAGAAATATACAGGAGCTTTTTTGATTTTTCATTATCAATTTGTACTAAAATCAAATAAACAAATGAAGTAAATCGTTGGTTGCAAGAAGGCTATAACATACATTATTTTGAGATTTGACTTATTGACTTACTTCACAAGTTTAGTCAGCATAAATTGAGATTTTAATGGAGTTAAAAAAAATCGAGCGAGCAGGAGGACGTACGGATTTTTTTATTGATTAATTTTATTTGCAAAAATGTTCATATCAATAACCAATATGATCATAATATTATACGAAACCCATAATACGTGAGCTCTGTGACAGCGAAGCAGAATAAGTACGTTTTAATAAAAATAAATGAGAAGATTTGGACGCAAAAAATTGTGTCAGTTCTTTTATTAGACTCTTTAGTTTTTTTTCCAATTTTTTTTATATTTTATGATTTTTTTTGAATAAAAATGTCTGACGAAAGGACTGCAGGGCTTTCTCGTCGCTCCTGCATTAGCTGCAGAGATTCTCTTGAAAGCTTAAACTCTGTGTCTCCTCTTCACTGAAGATTTCCACCACTTGGTCGAGATCCTAGTCAACATCAACGTCAATTGTGGTTTCTAAATTGCTTCTCCAGTTTGAACTGGAACGTTTCAGACGCAAACTATGGATTGGAGCAAATTAGGCCGGAGCGTAGATTTCATTAAATGGACTCGTTCAAGTTTAGAGTCGACAACTGCCTCGGACCAGTCGACCACTTCCGGATTTGAACATAATGATCACTGAGACATACATACATACATACATACAATCACGCCTTTTTCCCGTTGAGGTAAGCAGATAATACTTCTCTGCACATGCTACGATCCTGACACACCTGAAAGTAGAAGAAGCGAAAGTTCTTCCACTTTTCTGGGCATAACTGGGACATCTCTAAATTTGTATACGCATAATGAAATCAATCTCATTTTAGGTCACAGCGTCAGAGCTTTGCCACGTCCACTTCCACCGGGGGTGGTATTTCTCCAGAAGGTTGACAAGCATTTGCCCATATGATTCCTACTTCCTAATAACGGCTTAGTAAAATGGGTAAATATGTAAACCAAAAATTGATGGCTATGATAATACGACACCTAGGCCGGTAGTCTCTTAATGAATAGCGATGAATTTCCAGCGATATCATCACTAATAATTCTTAGCTGCATCTCTTTTGAGATGCAGCTAAGAACTGTCTAGGTGCATCTCATTTTAGCAGAAGTTTGCGATCACAAGACGTATCGCTATCAATGTAAAGACTTCCACCCTTGGAGTAATATTTTAAAGGTTTTAGCTTGACTAATATTAAACAATAGCATATCACTATTCTTAGATCATGTGCCGCATATTATTACTAACAAAAGTGAATTTATGAGGGCACTCTCAAGTTTCACATATCCCTAATGGAGTAAGAGTGAGCCGTTACACATCTTCCCCCACAAACTGCATTATAATGTGTCGCCGAAAATAACCGCACATAAATATAAAACAATGTGAAACCACTTAAAGCGAATAAAATACACGTCGACTTCAACTCACTAAAATGAATTTATTAATAACGGAGACAATGAACGTCTGAAACAAACGTTTCACTTTTTGTATTTTTAATTGTCCTCCGGTCGACAGCGAAGACGCATTAGACGAACGAAAATAACCTGGGATCATATTCGGAGTCGCTACCGGGCTACCGGCGACACCTATACACGGACTCACTTTTAAAATCATTGTACGGTTCCGTGACGATATGCACCTGCCTTTTTCCATACTATTTACCCAGTAGTGAGGTTATAAAAATATAAATTTCCTCATTGAAAAAAACATTTATGAGACGTAAGTACTTCAGAGAGTAACCAAAGACATAACTAAAGAGTTCTTGTATTTGTAACTAACTTGGAGAACTGCTCGATCGCATCGTTTAGTTGTCCTTTCTTATCTTGGAATGTATTCATCGCGCTTTTAGTTGACCGTCCAAGTAATCTTTACGACACTAACCACGGATAAGTTTCATGTCAACCACCAGTTAAACTGTCATTAATTAAGAATATTCCTTTACCCTCCTCCGAAGGTATAATTATTGAATTGTAATTTCACGATGTGTCTCTCCAACATCGGGTGCAGTTCTGAGATGATATCTCAGACGTAATTAAAAATCTTGTCGTGACATTCAAAACCCCGCGTCGCCCCCGCGCTCCCGGCTCCTTCAATATTGTTGCGATTGAATCGCAATTAAATGTAACGATTCAAACTACACTTTATTAAAAGAGACCGATAGCTCAGAATGCAGGGAATATCGCGCTGCGGAATCGAACGTGCTCCCGTCGAAATGCCAACCATTTTATTTATTCACCTTAATTATGTATCTTGTCTTAATTTACGATTGGATCATATGATAATCTGGGACGTTATTTATAACGGATGCCTAGGGTATTCGAGTCGTGTCCATAACGAGATTTAGGATCATGTCGGTGACGGCCGAGGTTCAGATTAAATTTATTATCGGCATTCATTGGCATTTCGCAATTAAGTGAGCTCGCGCTATCCCGCGCCGGCGCAGACCTCGCGGCGAGCGGGCGGGCTATGCAGCGCAGCGATGCGCGCGCTTCGATAGCGTCATCGCATTCAATTTCGTTATGTGTCGATGGCATGACGGCAGACCGACATCTCGATACGGCCACTGTCCGCAGATATCCCCTAATGAAAGTAATGGAGGTTTATTAACGATACGGCGCCGACTGCTCTCGCCGACGTACACGCTGGAGTAATAGATGCAAACCGATGGCAGAACGTGCGAGAGAGAACAAAGAAAGCCACATTTGCTAATTGCGGTTTTGCTCGTGTCGTGAGCACGGAGCGGGGGCTGGGTCGTGAGCTCCGGAGATATGACGATAACACATTCATAAATAATTAGAGCGAAATTTTCTCATTTGTAAGACGACAGTCTAGATATTTGGTAGCAGTCTTCTTTCTCGGAACGCCTTGATCGAGATAAGTACAGCGGCGACACGCCTGTTGTCTGGTTATTTCGCTACGACGAGTGTATTTGAACTACCAATATAGCTTTCAGTTATGTAGAATGCCTTCAAAGTCTATTACAGAACGCGTTATATTTTTGTAGCAAACAAATATTATGTACATAATTTCTTTCAAGCAGCTAGAATTATTGGCTCCATAGATAAGTTAGTCGTAAGCTAAGTACTCTGTATTCCTATATTTACGTAAAATTTCTCACTAACATAGAAAACGTAATGTGCCTGTAAAATATAATGTATATATAGCAGTATAAGTGGATATTACTGTAAGAAGTAACTGTACCTAAACGTAAAAATAAATAAAAAATGTCAGTGACTATTTAAATTGATTTGTATAGAATCTATTGAGACAATAGACAATATAAAAAGTAAACGTGATGTAAAACATTTCTGGGCTCGGTCACGGCTGTCGAGCCTTGGCGGGGCTCAAATTTCCACTTCCGCTGGCCCATGGACAATCGACATCGCTGCTCCGACTTTCATTATAAACTAAACAAACTTACTAAAATAATACCTTGTTCTATTTTAGGGTTCCGTACCTCAAAAGGAAAAAAGGATCCCTTACAGGATCACTTTGTTGTCCGTTTGTCCATTCGTCCGTCTGTCTGTTTGTCTGTCTGTCTGTCCGTCTGTCAAGACCCTTTATCTCCGAAATGCGTAGAGCTTTCAAGTTGAAACTTATACTAAATACTTGGGTATATATCTTCCGGCTGTGATAAAATCAAACCTGCAAGTCAACGCGATTAAAAGATATGATCGTTTATTTTGCATATTTTGCGATTTCATAAGGGAATCAAAACCTTCAACCTAAAGGGTGCTTCCCGTTGACATAGAATCATCAAGAAGCAAGGTCTTGAAGCACGTATATAGGAATAAGTCTGAAAACCGTAAATATATAGTTTAATAACAAACAAACTTTTTAACTCAGCCTTAATGTGCAACCCATATTGCTAGTAATATTTAAAAAAAATTACCTAGAGGTGGTGGAATCAAGTGTCGAATCCAATTCTTACATCCGGATTGTGACATGTTAATCAAATCTCGAATCAGCTGAGAAACTTGTCATGTTAGCATAGCGGTAAAGTCTCAGCTCATAATAGCTAGAATTAGATATTTTAGACTCACCAATTACTTCACTAATTATTGGATTGCACCAATTTGTACTTTGACAGACTGATGTGATTTAATTTTGACAGACAAAATCTATTCTAGATAACTAAACAATTTTTATCTATGACTAATATACATTTTTACTGAGATCTGCGTACAGGCAACTACTCACTTAGGTACTTAGGCGGAATAGTGGTCAAACGCTAGCCTGACAGATATAAATAAAACTGGCAAGTGCGAGTCAGACTTTAACAGTTAAGAGGGAAAGCAGGGTTCACTTTTCCATACAAATGTATTCCCCCGTTTCTTCCCTGGAAAATACTTCTAGAGCAAATTTTGTTTCTACAAAAAATCAAGGTCTGCTTCCACGCCCCTATTATTTGCTTTTTTTGACCAACCACAATGACCGAGGCGTAGCTACAGCAGACCTTGATTTTTTGTAGAAACAAATTTTTCTCTAGAAGCATTTTCCAGGGAGGAAACGGGGGAATATATTTGTATGGAAAGCGCACCCTGCATTCCCTCTTAAAAAATGAATGGTGAAATGTTGTCTTACAATAATTAAAATATGTATAGCAGAAATATATATACTTATATATATATATATTGCAAGTCAAATGTCAAACTTATTACTTAATAAACTCACTTTAAAATGTATTTCGATCACATGCCTTATTAAAAGCATCGTAAATCACTACCGAGATAAATGTATTTAATTGAAATACGAAGCCTTGTATTAAAACATCCGATTTTCGCCTCATCATTCGACAGATTAGATTCCTAAGCGAGACGAATGACTGCAGTATGAAAATTAGATACGGGCATCAAACAAATTATAATTTCATGGATGTGCCTGTACTGCTATTACTTATTCGAGGCTAGATATTACGATTAGACTCCCTTGTTAAGGTTTGTAGTTATTATGTTAAGAAGTAAAATAGTTGCTAGTTTAACTCACTGTTAATAGAAACCTAACGGTTTGACTAAGGCACCTCGCGCATTTGACGGCTACGACTCCGGCCAGCCAGTGGTCGCAACGACCAGGCTAACTAAAGAAGCCATATGATAGTCGCGCACAACTTGACGGCCACAGCCTCGGCCAGTGGCGCGGCCAAGTGCGTGACGTTTTTATGGTTTCCTTATTTAACCTAGTCGTTGCGGCCACTGGCCGGAGTTGTGGCCGTCTAGTGGGCGAGGTGCCTAAGTTAGAAAGAAAGTGTATGTCATGCAAATAATTATTTTCCGTAAGATATTCGATGCTAGCCAATTTGGAAGACTAAATAGTCTATGTGTAGTCGATTCTTAGCTCGCTTGTCCTGCATCTCGGCTCACTACCATTTTCGTACAATTTCACATTAGACATCATTGTCACTAACATAGTCTCTTAATAATATTAAGGCCATACAACTTTCATTCAATTTCAGCTTATTGCAAATTCTAATATACAAATGTGTATGTAACATTTGTATAATGGCCAAGTACGAGTAATAATCGTTACCTACATAGATGACTAACTTACGGCTTAGTATAGTATCTCTAAGTAATTGCAACATGACACAAGAAAACATTGGTACCTTTAAAAATACATGACACTTCTATAAGTGTCATGTATTTTCTTTTTTCGTCAGCCTATGCTGACGAACCATACAAATTATTTACATAAACTCAAGATGACTTCAGTCCATCATGTAAAAGAAGTTTTAAATTATTACCCAAATCATCAAACTGTTTATTTGACTTTATTGAGCAAAAAGCGAATTTTTCGTAACTTCCGCGACTTAGATGTTTTTGTTGGAAAAAAATAACGATAGCATAAAAACAAACAATCTCCAGCGCATAAATTAAAATTTCCGCTTGCCGATTGTAGTGGCAAATCAAGCATAAACATTATTGGGGGAGCGAGTAACAATATTATTTGTTATTACTGATTCTTATAAAGGGAATATTTACGAGCTGATATCGAAGTCTCTTTTAGTAGTTTTGTTGAATATAGCCCATAAGCTTTCCATATTAAGAGATTGCATATCGTTATACACGAATTGAACCGTTATACAAAAATTGAAGGATAAAACGTATTTCGTGTTTGTGTTTACATTCAGTATTTCCAAATATTATATTTTAATTGAATAAAAACTATCGATATCAGTAGTTCATCATCATCATCATCATCAGCCTGTATCAGTCCACTGCTGGACATAGGCCTCTCCCAAGATGCGCCACTGAGCCCGATCTTCGGCTCTTCTTTTCCAGTCACTGCCCACCGCTTTGCGTATGTCGTCGCTCCACCTGGTCACAGGACGTCCTACGCTACGTTTGCCGATTCGCGGTCTCCACTCTAGGACAAGTCTGCCCCAACGGTTATCAGTCCTGCGGCAGATATGACCAGCCCACTGCCACTTCAGCTTGCTAATCCGTTGAGCTATGTCGATAACTTTTATTTCTCTGGCGAATTACTTCGTTCCGGATTCGATCCCGCAGAGAAATACCGAGCATAGCTCTCTCCATAACTCGCTGAGCGACTTTAAACTGGTGGACCAGTCGGACTGTGAGTGTCCACGTCTCGGCTCCGTATGTCATCACAGGTAGGACGCACTGGTTAAAGACTTTTGTCTTTAGACACTGTGGTATAGGCGATGAGAAGACTCGACGGAGTTTTCCGAATGCTGCCCTGAATTCCCAGCTGAATTCTTCTCTGGATTTCCTTCTCGAAGTTATGTTTGCCTAGTTGGAGCGTTTGCCCTAGGTAAACATACTTAGTGACAACTTCGAGTGGGATTCCATCTACGGCAATCGGTTCCGGAACAACGTGCTCGTTGTACATGACTTTGGTTTTGTCCAAATTCATCCGGAGACCGATGCTACGAGAAGCATCAGCTAGGCCATTCAACATCCTTTGTAGGTCCTGCAGCGTCTCTGCCATAATGACGATGTCATCTGCGAATCGTAAGTTATTAACATCAACTAATCGTAAGTTATTAAAATCAAATAATTAACATCAACGGCAGGTACATCTCTCGATGTACCTGCCGTTGATGTTAATGCCACGATCTTTCCAGTCCAGCGTCTTAAACATATCCTCCAAGGCGTTAGTGAACAGTTTCGGGGATATGACGTCCCCCTGTCTCACTCCTCGACGCAGGTGGACATGTTTAGTTCGCTGGTTCTGTACTTGTACAGTCATCGTTGCGGCATTATATAGACATCTCATCACTTCGATATATCGCCAGTCGACTTGGCAACGCTGCAAGGACTCGAGAATAGACCAGGTTTCGATTGAGTCAAAGGCCTTCTCATAGTCCACAAAGCACAGGGGCCGATTATACTCTTCGGTCTTCTGTACAATCTGCCGCACCGTGTGGATGTGGTCTATGGTGCCGTAACCGCTTCGAAACCCGGCCTGTTCCGGAGGTTGAAACTCGTCGAGTCTTCGCGCAAGACGGTTTGTGATGACCCTTGAAAACAGCTTGTAGACATGGCTCAGAAGCGAAATCGGGCGATAGTTTTTCAATAGGGTTTTGTCTCCTTTTTTGAAAAACAAAACCACCATGCTTCTGTTCCATGCCTGTGGAGTTCTCCCAGTAAAAAGAACGGAATTAAATAGCTGCTGAAGCTGTTGAACTGCTGGAGCTCCTCCGGCTTTTAAAAGCTCCGTTGTGATTCCGTCTTCTCCTGGGGCTTTTCCATTTTTGAGTTGTTTAAGGGCCATCACGATTTCGTCTCGGCTAATTTCGGGCAGATCTTCTGTGAAGTGGCGGGTTAAGGTGGCTCTAGAATCCTCAGTATCGGGTTCGGGCCTTGAAGCATGCGATGCATAGAGCTTGCCGTAGAAGTCTTCATCTTCCGACAGAATCTCCGGCTTGGATGCGACGACGTTCCCCGTTGACGTTGTCAGCTTTGTGAGGTGGCTTCTACCCAGAGGCTGGACGAACACTTTCGACCCCCGATTCTGCTCAATTGATTCTTTAATCAAGAGCGTGTTAGAGGATAGGAGGTCGCGTCGTACCAGCTTCTTTATGGATTTGTTGCGCGCCAGGTTAGTTGACAAAGCTGACAAAGGGTCTGTTCGTCTCTCTTCCATTAGCCGAAGTGTTTCTGCCGAGAGTTTGGACTTTTTGCCCGTACGCTTGCTCTCGCAAAACTTCGTCCCTTCATCCCTGAGGATTTCCACCACTTCTTCGAGTTTCTGGTCTACGTCATCTGTGGTTTCCAAGGCAGCGAATCGATTTTCCAATTTTAATTGGAATTTTTCGGACCCAACAACGGTTTGGAGTAGGTTCGGACGGAGCGTAGACTTCATCAATCGGAATCTCTCGGCTTTAAAGTCGATGTCCAGAGTGCCTCGTACAAATCGGTGATCACTTCCAGTATTAAACCTAGTGATTACTGAGACGTCTCTGAATATGCGCCGTTTGTCCGTAATGATGAAGTCAATCTCGTTTTTAGTCACAAAGTCGGGGCTTTGCCACGTCCATTTCCTTTGGGGCTGTTTCTTGAAGAACGAGTTCATCAAGAAAAGCCCCTCTCTCTCGAGGAAATTGACGAGCATTTGTCCCCTGTGATTCCTACTCCCAAATCCGTGTGGTCCTATAGACGATTCGCCGCAAGTTTGTACTCCCACTTTGGCGTTAAAGTATCCCATGACAACGTTGTAGTGAGCCTTGGAGGTGGTGTGTAAAGCTCTGGAGATATCTTCATACATGCTCTCCACCTCATCATCCAAGTGTGTCGAGGTCGGTGCGTAGACCTGGATAACCTTGAGGCTGTACCTCTTGGTTAACTTAATTATGAGGTACGCTACCCTGGTCGACACACTGGAGATTTCTACAACGTTGTCACTGAGAACCTTGTTGACCAGAAACCCGACGCCGCCTTGGATGGCTGATCTCCTTCTCTGTATCAGTAGTTACTGATGAGTTTTTAATTTATGGTAGGTAGGTTAGTACCTACTTGTATCCTTTTGAGGTTCGAAACTCTGAATAGTTTCAGAGTTTCGTACTTCAAAAGAAAACAAGGAACCCTTATAAGATCACTTTTTTGTCCGTCTATCCGTCTGTCAAAACTCTTTTTCTCAGGGACGCGTTGAAGTATCAAGTTAAACTTATATCAAAACTCAGGTCTACGGTTATTATCAGCTGTGAAAAAATTAAACTTGTAAGTCAACATGATTCAAAAGGTAGGTATTACCGTTTATGTCGCATTTTTTCGCATATTTCACAAGATAATCAAAACTTATAGAGTTCTTCCCGTTGACCTAGAATCATTAATTTTGGCAAGAAGCAAGAGGTCTTAACATCACTTATATAGTACCGTAAATATGTAGTTAAAGCGATTTTACAAACATCATTTGTGATTGATGCATTAACCATGTCTAGGCATCGGTCTAGGGATCGAACTGCAAAGTAAGTAAGTATATAACTGCAAAGTAAGTATAACTCGCACTTGGACGGTTTATTTTTTTACTACCTACAAAACGGTTAACAACAACACACTCTTTAACAATCGGCTTTAAAAGATATCTCCTATCAAAGATCTAAACAATACAGATAGCAAGAGGCCATATTCAGGCCCTTCAAACTAAGATACCTATCAATTACTTTTAGTGCACATCATATTCATTTGAAAGTGCACTTTCGTTGATTAGTGGAATGCTCTGTAAGACACGAAGAGCCATTAAAATAAATATACATACATTGGAAACAATTCCAAGTGTTAAGTGACTAGTGGCTATCAAAAATTACCAGATAAGCCTTGACAATGGCCTGCAGTGACTTATGAAGAGATTATAGGATGGTAGAGTCAGCAAAGAAAGAAGTTCAACATAACTTTTTAAATGTCTTATCTTATTATTAAACTCAAATACAGTTTTCAATGAAAATTCATGAATACCGTTTACATGTATCTTATTATACCTTATAAAGAATACATTAAACATTAAAACGAGCACATTAAATATTCATTTAACTTTAAATAACAGAAGTAAATTTAGAAGATAATTTGATTTTTGCAGATCTTCAGATTTCTACATGAGACTATCATATCACTCTTCCTCTAAAACGCTTCCTCAAAAAACCAAGGTCCGAGTATTTTTCCAACTTTACGTCGCCTATTACAATGTCCGATAGGTGCAATCAGCTAACAGTCCCAATGACATCTTTATGATGTTCCTAACGCCATTACTAACGACACCTTTTTAGTTACTCGCGATAGCCGCGTCGCCCACCATGCGTTTGGACAAAACGGTTTAGACTCACGGCACCTGTGCGGTCCTAACTTTAATAGCGGGAAAGTGTTTAATGTTATGAGGTTACAGGACAAGCAGGATGCTGGTTTGATGGGAAGCGATGATGTCTGCCTATAACAGAAACTGGCATACATCTGGCATAAACTGGCATAAATTAATAATAAAGTAACTGTAAGTTTAACCGTAGTTCATACGTATCGTAATTTACTATTATAGGTAACCGCACTATGTTAATTCATATGATTTTATTTTAAACCAGCCGGAACGCGTAAACGTTAGTCTCCAACAAGCTATAAAAATGTTATTCGATATGATCTAATTAGATGTAAAAATATCGGTACAATATTCATAAATCATATTTTATAGACCATGTTAGTTATCTGATCACGAAATAGAATGTAGCGAATAAATTTGGAATTATTATTTTGGCCTTCATATTTACCTACTTACATAAAAATATTTTATAGATATTTGTAAATTATGATGAGTTTGTTATGCAATGTACATCATTAGAATATTAGTTATTATCTATAATATTGTTGGTATAACTCATATTTGGAACAAATGTTTAATACTACCCTCTTGGTAATTATATTTAAATAGGTGGATGATATCCCCGTATATTGTAGTTACCGTATTATCTTAGCCGCATGATATTATACTACCTATCACTTTACACTGTAATTATTCTGATCATACAATGTTAATTATTAGTATTAGTACCTTATCCTTTGCCCACAGGGTGAAGATTTCTTATTACGAGATTATCAAAACAGCAATATACTTAATTACTTACTTTGATTACTTAGTTATATCCTTGAGAGTCAGAGTATTCTAGGCCTTCACCATTTACGACCACATCATCGCTTACCACCAGGCGAGAAGGTGGTTGTCCATGTCTAAGTTGGTTAAAGAATTTGGGCGTGCTACCCAGTTAGCCGCGGGTTCGAGACGGCGAAATGTTGGATTGTATACATATCATAATAAATAACTATGAACGATGTAAGTACATACTATGAATAAAAATATTAAGTATAAAAAGTTTTTTATTAATCTACAAGGTAGAGTGAAGTATAAAAACGCTAAACCAACCCTAAAACAAGATTGACAGGTATTTCAGTGTCAAAAGATACATCCTGTTGAATATGTTGTCGAAGACAGAACAAATGTCCCCAAAACTATATTCAGTTTTGTAGTCATGTGATGTGAAGATAAAAAATTATGAATATTAGAGGATTTTATGAAACTAAATAAGAGATATTATGAAACTTAATAATTTAAAAAAACGAATAAAAATGTTAGAGTACAAATATGTCTAGTCGCTTATCTAGCACTCACAACCTCCAATCAATACCCAATTGCTCTTCATAGGCCGAGCGAGCGCGATGTATGCGTTTCTGATTGGCCAAAAAAGCTTTCATATGTCTATCCGGCGGATATCCGTATGTTCTGCTCTACAATATTTAACAACCTTACAGGTCGCATCAACTGATTTTCGCGAAATTTAGTGAGCAGATTCCATAATTATATGTAGGATTTTTTTTAAAAAGGCGTAGGGTGTGGAGGTTGCAAAAAATCATATATCAGCCATTTCCAAAAATGTTCAAATCTATCACAAAACGTTTAATATAGAATTAATTATAATATTTTCTTAGGTTTCATACTATCTGTATTCTCCCTTCAGTCATCTTCTGGGAAAAAATTCTAAAAAGGGGGTGGTTTTATACTCGATGACTTTATTGCAACCTCTACAGCAATTTTGTACTCTGATATATTTCGATCTCTGCCAGAACGCCGTATCGATATTACTAACATAAATTCGGCACAGAGGTGTCTTAAAAATGAACGTTGGACATGAAATCGATACATTTGAGCGTTTTACCGACGTGGAAGCGCGTTATGGGAGCATAAATCTCTGACGTTAGTGGTCGACTAGTTGTACCCCCTTAACCCACTGCTACCCCTTGCTACGATAGACTTTTGATACAGTGACACAGCTTTTAATGGGCATCAAATACATCATATGTATGATTCGTATTTCTTTCTATATCTTTCTATATAGGTGTTCAACAAAGAGTATCGAAACAGGGTCACACATAACTAATTTTACTAGGTAGACGGGATTTCAGCGTTTAAGAAGGTGGATGCTAACCATACGATTAAGTGTCAAAATATTATATATTTTCAAAGCGAAATGCCAAGTGCATTTCCAAGTTAAAGTCACATTCAAGTCATATTTCAAGTAACAGTCCAGTTAAAGTCATACGCAGTAAAGTAAAGGAATTTACTGAAGGCTTTTCAGTGAAATTTTGGTGGGAGCGTATACTCGTAATGACATGTTGTTGAACATTGTGCTGCTTGCCTACACTCGTACACATTCACTGTACTATATAAAAAAAAAAAAAACTGTTACCGGCACTTATTGGTTAATAATCCACATTTGTAATGCATTACATCGCGACCATCGAAGAACCTTAATTTTAGGAAAAAATAATGAGAGTACACACACTCTTTGTCACCTTCCTGCCATAACTCTTTGTAGGTCTTTATTTTTCGGAAATATAGGTGTCGCTGTAGCCGATTTTTATCCAAGCCAAATTATACCAAAAGATAATTTCGTCATCAGGGTCCGTAGTCTCTATATAAATAGGGATACATTTGGAGCGATGGTCGTTGTTAAGAAAAGAGATATAATTATACAAATGTGTCGAAGTCGATGCAAGTATACAAACAAATGTGTCAGTAATTAAATGTATTTGGATACATTTTGGATAAGAAAGACAACAACAAGGAGACTAGAAAGATTTATTTGTATATTTATTATTGGGAACAAAATAGCACTTGACCACTATCTCACCTGATGTAATGCTGAGAGGGTATTGTGCTATTGTCTGGAAGACGGAAATAAGACTAGGACTAAATCCATATAGCCTTATACTATCTCACATAATCTCAATTCAACCTGTCTCCTAACTTGAGTTGTGTATGAAGTTTGATAACTGTCTCTGCGTTGATCTTGCGATATACGGGACCGCATCAGATGTTAGAGATACGGACGGCTCGGATCCAGCCTTATTCATTACGCTATATCGATTGGTCATGTAGTGCACTGCTCGGGAAATACGCTAGCTTTCCTTTGGTGTAGCGATTTTTTGCGAGGATAGATGCAATGCACACTACATTTACTGTGGCATTTACTGACGTTAGGTATGTATATCTATCGATTTTTTTTATATCTCATAGTTTAGCGTAATATAGCGTAGCGTAATATAGCAACATAGCGTTTAACCAATATCTCACCTGGTGTTAAGCGATTATGTGCTCGAAAATGAAGAACCCGCTAGGCCTAGAATACTCTGACTCTCAGGGGCTAATAGGCAATAATTCTTTCCATCTGGTGAGAAATCACCAGGGCGTGTAAAGTTCTTCTTGGTGAATACAATGGGAATAATTCTGACATGTAGGTATAAGTTACATCGCATACATACTAACCTACCGGCCCTATATAAAAAAAAATACCTACCTACAAAAAATATTTGTAAATTTTATTCAATTATGATAATTTTGTCATTTTAAAAATTGATAACACACATTTAATATCTATTTCGAAACAAAAATTTTGAAAACCCATTACTAATGTGTTTCTTATATAATTTAAATACTTAAAATATTAATAATAATGCTCTTATCATAAATTATAAATTTAACGTCTGATATTTCAACAAAAAGCTTGCTTAACGTCCGATATTTAAAATTTATGAGAGAAATAGAATTTATTAATATTGAGCAGTTGAAGAATACGTAGATTTTTCACTATTTATTCACTGGTTTTATAGTTACCTGTTATGGGCGTCGGCAGTGTGTACGCATCGAAGATTTATTTTCTTTATGGTGTGTGACACAAGTGCTGGCATCCTTCAAGGTAGTGTGCTATCTCCTCATTTATTTTCCAATTTCATTAATTTTATATACATATATATAAATATACATATATATATATATATATATATATATATATATATATTCCTCGTATCACCTCTATGCAAGCGACCTCCAAATATAAATACAAGCATCCATCAAACGTGAAGAAGATGAAGCTATTAGAACTACCAGCGATGGCTAATGCCGTCAGATTAGAGAAAATCATAAGTTGAAACGTTGACCACACTAAAAGTCTAGGTATCATTGTGGGCAATTCTAGAATTCTTTCAAAGGTAGACTCTTCTCTCTTAATAAGTACTATTAAGTATTCTGTGCTTAAGACTTTCTTCAATAGTTTTGTGGTTGTCCCCTACCTACAGCGATCAAGTAAACAATCTTGGTGTCGTACTTGATTTACATTTTACGTGGGATCCTCAAATTCAGTCTGATAGCCACAAGTTGTTTGTGACTGCAGCTTCACCCAAAGACTGCGAATAATAGTCCTCTCTTTAACTTTGCAACTTTCTAGTCCTAAAAAAATGTCATGTAACTAAGAAGCAAGATCATATCAAGCATAAACTAGCATCGATTCCCGGCGTTCCATAATCCATATAACCGAACCGAGATATCAAACTGATGAGTGGCTCCATTCGCGTTCGGGCGAGGCATTATGAAATTGGCCGTATGTTAGAGCCGTAACTCGCGATAAAATATGACCGCTCCTCTGACTCATATCTGTCGAACTGGCATTTTCTCAGTGAGATCACGTGCTCAGCTGTACCCATCATTTTGCTTATACGGACCATCAATAATTCCTTAACGCATTGCCGGTTTGTTGGTTTTGGCGGCATAGAATTATTTCACTATAGTGAGCACTTATAACTGTAAAAGTGTCGATGGTATTGTACTAAATCTTAAATATTTGCTGTACGAAATGAATTATCTGTACAGTTATTGTACTTTTACATAGGAAATTAGGCAAATTTAGCAAGTAGTTTCGTACTTACAGGTCTATTCCATGAGATTATTTATCAGTCTTGTACAGTGGCACTCGAACATTTCTGCAGTTTATGCATAGGAATCATAAGGGTATTTATTAAATTCAGTTATCTTACAGTGATTTAACAGACTTGGTTCTTATTAGTAATAAATATGGAATATGGCCAAAAAGAGTTGATTTTATTTTATCGGACAAGCAGGGATACTAAGAGGCGCCACCGCTTCATGGTAGATATACCATTTATGCGTAGAAAGCGATTCGCTTCTTCTTTCATCATACGTACTGACTACTGCCAAGGAATGGAATTCCCTGCCCGAGTCCGTGTCTCCGATTAGAAACAACATAGGGGTCTTCAAGTCGCGAGTGAATAGGTATTTCTTGGGTAAGCGCGCTACATCATCGACCGCATCGTCACTTAACATCAGGTGAGATAGTGGAAAAGCGATACCCATTTTCGCATTAATAAAAAACATTGAATTTTCAATACGATATGCGAGATCAACCTATCGCGGCTAATCTGTCTGTATACATTTTAGATTTTTTAAATTATATTTATATATCTTATAGGCTAGCGTTTGACCACTATCTCACCCGTTGGTAAGTGATGATGCGGTCGAAGATGGTAAGCACGCTAGGCCTAGAATGGCAACTGGTTCTCAAGGATAGCTGCCGGAACACATTAGATGTTTGGCGACAGATTTTCTATCTAGTAGGTAGCTGGGCAGGCGGACACTAGATAGTGTCCGATTTCTTTAATTCCACAAATTAACATTGTCATAACATCAATAACATTATAACAAATAAAATCCATACTAAGCACATAATAAATATTAACTTTTAAATGAATTTAAACTATATTTTTAACATTTTAATCTCAGACATCACACAAACATAAAAAAAATATACTTCATAACACAGTTTCTAATAGACATGATGCTTGGACAGTTAATTTTTAGTTTACAGTCATAAAAATCACAGTTTATTAAACATGACTAATTATAACAAACATTTCATCTAATACCCTGTAGATTATGATAATACAAACTGTCGGAACAGACGACTCATTCTGTCAAATAAGTCATCACAGCGTCAGTTAACTCAATTACCAGAGATCAACACACGGCTACTGTGCATGATTAACTCGCGCCTTCAACGAACGAAATAACACTCAGTAACTAATACAAATAACTTCCAAAGTTGTCCGACAAAACATACACCCCGTAATCCTCCTCCATAAATCATTTAATAACACGAATGTACAGCCACACACTGAGCTATTCCTTCCGTTGTCGAAGTTATGATAAAACGATTTATAGTAATTTCGACTTTATATTTTAAAACCGATAGTTTAATTTCGTATTTACTAGTAAAAATGCTAGCGCTCTTTGAAAACTGGAGGCTGAAGAATACGTTGTTATAACAGTAACATGTAACACACGAAAGTGCACTGAAAATGCTGCTATAAATCTTGGTGGTTTAGCTCTTTTTAACACGTCCCTGATTCTGGCCTACATTGTGACGGCTTATCCTCAGGTCGAAACGGATGCCACGATTTGATGTCAACCCTTGACATCTCGGATAAGTTTGACGGATCGAGCCTGAGCATGATTTACGACATCTGTTAGGAATCTGTATGGATCAAATACAGTTCCGGATTACCATATTTTCTAACCAAGGTGAGATGTCAACGGCCCCGCCAAAAGATTTAAGATATTTAAGCTGATGACCATAATTAATATTACAAAATACTCATTTGAATATGTCATTGCGTATCACATTTCACATCAGTTATGAAAATTATTATTAAGAATGACCAGAACTATTCATATCAGTAATAACATCTCCAAAGAAATATAATATGTGGTTATTCTGTAACACTATATCGAGGGGCTAATAGGTCTATTTTATGTGACAACAACGTTGACAGAACCGTTGACCTTTCCATCGGCGCTAAGCAAATATTGTCATTAAAAATATTAAGTTTTAAATTTGGGGCGGAAAGAGATCGTTAAATTTGGACAGAGGAGGGTCATAAAAATAAAATATTAATAATTAGCGGCAAGAGGTTTTATAGTCCATTAGCTGCGCGTTCGTTTACGCCGTGACTTGTCGGTCGCGCGCACCCATTACCATTCTACTGACACTTTGATGTTTATAATAATCGACGTCGTGATACATTGATACTCCTACTCATTATTAATGTATAATTCAATCAAAACCATAAAATATTTTAACAATAATTAGCACAAATATAGACACGACCGGCCCTTAACAAACTTCCGTTTACGAAACTTTCACACCGACGACCCAGCGTAAGTCTAAAACACAATAATGTAACGGTCCGCTGGGTACTCTTCGAAAAAATCGAGGTGAACTACTTCCCTAGTCGCAATATGAAATCACGTAAAAACTATCGCCTAATAATAAAATTAAAAACGGTGATTCTTTCGTCGAAGCGAGCAGGTGCGACGGCAAGACCCGGCCTCAACTAGAGTACGACGATGAGCGATAAGGAAAAACTACACAATGTAAAAACAAATTATCAAACAAGAAATAAAATTAATCGAGGAAGCGGTCACAGTTGACTGTATCCACAGATTATCTACAGCTCTATGGATGGTTCTCTTTCTTTACAAATTTTTACTCGATGACGGAAACGAGCGGTCCTTGATTGTTTGATCAGTTTTCCAATAATTATTCCCTATAAAAACACCGGAAATGAAACGCTTTAATCGATTCCGGACCGCGCCTCGAAGTGACGTAGCGTTTGATTACTGAAATTATATGGCGAGACGAATCGCGACAACTTTGTTTTGTGTATTGTTGAGCGTGACCTTCGACTGTAGCGAAAAATAAAAACTAATACCAACTATTGTTTTAATCATGTCATTATTATCGCCAGGAAGTTAATTTACGCTACCAAGGCGAACAAAAAAGTTTTAAAGTAAACTATTCACAATTACCAGTTATCTATTCAGAAGCGACAATAAACATGAAAATATACGCCAATTTATGTTCCACTGGCTGAATATATTCTGAAACCGATGCATATTAAAGTTTTATTTTATTATGGCACTACCGAAAGGTCTCCGATTTTTGGATCTGAGAGTAAAAGACTCATCTTTGAACACAAATAGCATTAGATACGCCACATATGAAGTGTGCCCTGTGTTCGCATTAAACATTGATGTCAGACGAAAAGATGGAGCCACTCTGCAAAATTTATTTCACATCTCCACTCTACCAATGACAAGAAAACTGTTACGGTTTGCAGCGGTCTGAGTGTAACATTAAAAATTCAAGTCATCTTACCCACTTGTGTGAGGGATTGCCGCATATTCGCCTTTGGACAGCATTTATATTTCCTTTGGATGTGGTTATACTTATGTCTCATGGGAATGGATCTTTGACGGACCTTTTCCTAACGGCCTAGCTCGTTCCGGGTTTCCTCTTCTTAATATTGTGTTATCTTTTGTATGCTAGTTTGTATATAATGAGTGGTAGTTGAGGCTACTTATCCGTACTGAGACATTAAGTCATTAAGTAGGTAATTAAATACTTATTTACGAGTCACTGTGTTACAGCACATACTATATACCAACAGTCAACTAAGATATCAAATTACGGCGTAAAATGCAATTTCAAACATGCAGTGTTTAACGTTGTATTAAGACATGCGGCGTTAGATAAGGCAAAGATAAAATAATAATAAAACGCAATACACGTATAAAAGCACGTATAAAACTAGTTCGTCAAAAACTGTTTTTATAAAAATCAAGTCGACCTATTGTTCTGATGCTAGATGAGAGTTAGAAAAATCAATCAGCCTATCACTCTTCATAAGAGTATATCGATTTATTTTCCTGCGTAAAGTTTTTGACACAAGATCTTGACACAAGATTATTGAATGATGATCGAACTTTTCTTTGATAGAAAAGTTGCCAAAGTCTGTTAAAAGTTTATAGAATTTTATCTTTACTTGTATTTACCAAACATAAATCAAACTAGGGTGTCCAAACTTGCCTCGTGTCATACTATTAATTATTCTGTGCTTGTATCTCAAAGTGGTATGTTACAGTGTCCTCCAAAATAATTTTGATTGTTAATTAGGTAACTCTGACTTTGCACTACTAAGTGTAATTAACGACAAGCATTCTTATCCTATTAATTTGCATAAACGTTTCCTTAGTTTAATTCGATAATACCTTTAACCTTAATGAAAACCAATGAAGGGCAAAATTATAATATCCATGTTGTGGAAAGGTCAAACTATTGACGTTCACATGCATTGTAACCTTTTTATGAATATAATAGCGATGTTGAACTTGATATTTCCGTTTGACATCGTTGAATGGACACTAGAGATAAAACATAGTCCATAATAATAAACCAGCAGGTATTGTGATGCCATACAAAGGATGCGATCATATATCTTGCGTGACCCACTCAACCTATAAGCTTATTAACTACATTGTTCTGTAATTAACTGATACAATATATTATACATTGTTACACACATTCTAAACTTTCATCGTACCGACGGGATTCGAACCCGCACGAATTACACACACAACTACAGCTAGGAATCAAATACACTGACTGATTACTGCTACGCTGTTTCGGTCGGTCAATGGTCAAAGTCTATAGACTTGAACACTGATTTACAAACGACTAATAGAAGTCGTTTGCACAGGCGGTAGGAGCATATTATATCGATGTTCACCTGATTTACTACCAAAAAGTAGCTGACCAAGGAGAAAATCTGCCACCATAACCTTACGGTGTTTCGGCAGCACAGCCCTGCAGAGTTTAGAGTTTTCTAGGCCTAGCGTGTTCACCGTCTTTGATCACATCATTGTATACCACCAGACGAGATCGTGGTCAAACGTTAGTCTATAAGTAATAAAAAACTATATATTATATGGTGGTCCATACTGCAGATTGCATTCATCATCATTATCATCATAAACAGCCGGTATCAGTCCACTGCTGGACCTAGACCTCTCTGAAGATACGCCACTGAGCCCGATCTTCGGCTCTTCTTTTCCAGTTACTGCCTACCGCTTTGCGTATATCGTCACTCCACCTGGTCACAGGACATCCTACGCTACGTTTGCCGATTTGCGGTCTCCACTCTAGGACAAGTCTACCCCAACGGTTATGAGTCTCGCGGCAGATATGACCAGCCCACTGCCACTTCAGTTTGCTATACATATTTGAGCTATGTCGATCACTTTAGTAGATTTTAGCAGATTGCATTAGGAATAATAATAATTTAAGGCTTTCACAAGCACCGCTCTGAACTGTGATTTGAAGCGATTTTATGAAACCACAATATCAAATAAACTGGCCAAGTGCAAGTTGGACTCGCACTCGTAGGGTTCCGTACCACACTACAGTATTTTATAAGATCGAGCAAAAAATACCACTATTATTTTCGTCATCTAACGTCTAACAACGGTATTAGGGATGGGCATTTCAATATAACGCCATCTATGGACGCTTACCTAAGCTTTCATAGAGGGCGTTATATTGAAATGCCGAAAAAACACGTTTCTTGTATATTTATTTTATATATATTTTTTAACTACTCTGTTTTTAGTATTTGTTGTTATAGCGGCAACAGAAATACATCATCTGTGAAAATTTCAACTGTCTAACTATCACGGTTCATGAGATACTGCCTGGTGACAGACGGACAGACAGACAGACAGACAGACAGACCGACAGCGGAGTCTCAGTACCAGGGTCCCGTCTTACCCTTTGGGTACAAAATCCTAATAAAAACTGTATATTTTTGTGATATTGTAGTAATGAATAATATATTATTATTTTAGTTCTGAACAAAATGTATTACGATTTTTGTCAATTTTATTTATATGTAAGAAGCAAATTTTGTCAAGCTTGAAATGTATTTACCTACTATTAATTTAGGTAAATATTTGCGGTAAAGCATGCGGTATTTAAGTCTATGAATTATTTTATTTTATATGTATATTTTTGGACGAAAAACCTTTTTATTATTTCATTATTATTTAAAAGCACTTTTTAGGAATCCTAGATATTTATCTTAATGTACGCATTTGATTAAGAACATAGTATAGGAGGAATATACTTCAATTTCATATTAAACAAGCAAACCCCTCTCGCGGCTTCGCCATACTTATTGGGCAATATTCCTCAATGCCCATGTTACTCGCTGATAATTAAGCTTTTGAAAGCTGAAACAAATTTTAAAATTGGTCCATTAGTTTTTAGAACATTCATCACAAACAAACAAAGATTTTTTTCTCTCCTTATAATATTAGCATTGATATAGATTAGTATTAACATAATGCATATTGTTTAAATATTTATTATAATGCATGTTTTCAACAAAGAAAATATCATTAATTTATTACGTTTGTATTACGCAGGCCTCTTAACCGCTACCACCATTGGGTAATTTATACCCATAAACATGATCTTCACTTGTTCAGTTTTTTACTGTACCTACCTACACATTATTGTACTAAAGTGGCCACCACAGTCTCCGGTGGCATCGTCACAGACCACTGAACTGATCACAATGTCCCAATCGGTCTCGGGTGCTATTATAATTTAAATTAAAATAAAAACTTCCTTTCGTCTTATTTAGTCATAGATTTTGAGGCGATTTGTGTTTGAGTTTAAAAGAATATTATGTAACAGTTGGTACACCTGTAACAAAAATAAAAACGGCAAATGTTTCAATTTGCAATAGATTTTTTATTGATTTATAAATAATCGTGCCGCATATATTATAGGGTACAGATTAAAAAAAACACCTGCACAGGAGGCTTAACATTTGCAAAAGCAAGAGTAGAGAAAGGTAAAATCTTAATTTGAAAATGGGAATTTAATGTGATTAAAGGTACGACCACACCGCGCCGCCCTGCGTCCTTGTGCGCGTTCGCGATCTGATTTTCAATCGTTTTCTGATCGCCGTAGATCGCGTTTGGTGTGAAGCAGTCGGCACAAATACTATTACGCTATCTGATCGCCGCCTAGATCGCGCACGCAGGACACTGCGGTGTGGTCGCACCTTAAAGCGATGTCGATAAAGTAATCGACATCGCTCGTTTCAGCTTCATACGGAACCCTTCTTCAGGATCTCGAATGCGTGGCGTTCGCCGACGCGCCTAGCCTAGCGCTGAGGGCCGCTGCTCGTGCAGCGTGAATCCTAATAGATTTAACACGGACCATCTACCGAACAAAGCCATGCCGCCAATCGGAATGGGTTGAGCCTCTTCTCACAACAGTCGCCAACTTTCAGATAAGCGAAATACCATCTTAGAACGCATTGTCTTTCAGATATAAAATAATTAAGATAGTTTAAAAACTAAACAACCGACTTCAATGCTCCGCGAGTTCGTTTCAGTGGTAAGTTTGAGACGTTTTTCGTTATAACTCTGGAGATACTTATCAGAAAAACAATTACAATCATTACTATTGTCGAAATGCTTTTATAGTGTCAATGAATATTTTGATCACAAATTTGACAAATAACTTTATTAATAATTACTTATAAGCGACAATCTTAATATTTTTTGTTATTTATAATTTGAATTTAGCGCCTTGACATTTGTATATTTTTATTTTAAGTATTTTAAATTCAAAATAACTGAGCAATAGCTGCAGACATGTTGCACACTTTGAAAGAGAGTAGATTGTATTGATCTTTTTTATTCAGACCAACTGCGTATCTATATAATAAATAAATTCAATTTTAAATAGACAGATCTCGATGAAGTTACAATACGGTCACCTTGGAAATGTACCTTACGAATTGAAAAAATAATCATTCGAATCGATTCACAATTGACGGAGTGATTGCGTACTATACATACAAAAAAAACTTACAGACGAATTGAGAACCTCTTCTTTTTTGAAGTCGGTTAATAACATCACGTGAGATAGTGGCCCAGTGTTTATTTACTCACAATAAAAAGGCTCCAGTGAGTGTTTGTACATTTTTCAAGATATGACATAGTTAAATTTTGTGATAGGCCTACTTGATCCACTACTACTAAGTAAGTAAGGCATGGTGCACTTCTAACCAAACAAGTCAAACATCGCTTCTAAATTTTGTGGCATGTGGCTTAGGGTTAAGTCTCGAACACGAGTAGTGGTTTCGAATGTGGCAGTAACTGTAAACTGTTTAAGTAGTAACTGCTGAGTAATCTACGTGTCGGATGCGCACGCGCCGATGGTTGTATTGACAGATCTCGGAGCGGGTGGCGCACATGCCGCGACAGCTTCCGTTTCATAAACTTTAATGGCTCGGTTGACCCAGCTTTGTTTGCGTTAACCAGTCGACCATTCATGCTCATTCCCGTGAACTATTAATTGCTTATCTCGGAATTGTGGAGCTTTAAACAGATCACTCACTCTTTGTTCGTAACTGTTTCAGAGCGCAATATTACACTAAAGTCGGCGGTCCAGTGATTTGTCTCATTGAATCTATTCAAGCACGATTCATTCTCAACGGCATCCTCACTTTTTTATATTTTAAGGCTAGCGTTTGACTACTATTTCACCTGTTGGTAAGTGACGATGTGGTCCGCCGCGGATAGCACGTTAGGCCTACAATAAGATCAGAGTGCTTAGTGCGAGTTTTTTTTTACATTTATTTACTCACTCGATCAGTTAAAGTAAACGCAGATTTGTATGTAAACTAGAATGCTACCTCTTATGCACACTAGATGGCGCTTCTTAATTCCATACAAATCTACGTTTACTGTAACGTGATGGAGTAAGTACCTAAACCACTCTATAAAAATCGCGCTAGCCACTCAGGTGAGTTGGATAAGTGCTAGTCTGTCTTCAATAATAAATTAAAATCATTTCACGCAAGTTTTTCAGAAACATTTTACCACGTTGTAAAAACACTAGCACGCAATGTAGCAAGAAATTTGTGAAATCTCCTCTACTGTTATAAATACTATACGTATTACTACATACCATACCGCAGTAGGTACATTTATTATATATATATATATATTTATATTTAATAAGTTCGAACTTTGATTTAAATTTATTGTTTATTATTTGTTATTATAGCACCTATATTAGGTTTATATTTTTTATTTATATTAGGTATAAGATCGAGCAAATAAACGCCCAAAAAACACGTTTCTTGTATGTCCCCATACAAGTAATTAGTTTTTTAACTTTATTATGTTTTAAGTAAGTATTTGTTGTTATAGCGACTATGATAATTTCGAGTGTCTACTTTTTTTTATAAGTTACTAGTTGTGCCCCGCGGCATTGCGCGCGTTTGGGCCAACGCCTACCACCCTAAAAATGTGTTAAAAACCTATTCTCATACCTACTGAATATACATAAATAAGTCATCAAAATCGGTCAAGCCGTTTCGGAGGAGTATAAACACTAAAACTGTGACACAAGAATTTTATACATATAGAGAAGAAGATATAGGCAAGCGCAATATTCAATACAAATCGCGTAGGACTCATAGTAGTATTACGATAGGAGGTTGTGTAAAAATATACGTCCTTCCGAAAAGCTTACAGTAGGCGTGGCGTGTCCATCAGATAATCTATAATAAAAGATGCAATCAACACCAACATTTACAAATGAAAATTTTCACAGTGATAAAAAATATTGGCTATCCATGAGCAATATTTCAGCCAAATCTGTCGAGCCGTGTAACCATGAAAAGGTCACAAACAAAAAAAACTTACTTATACATTTAGAATAATATTGGTGAATTGGTTAAAAGACTGCGCTTACATTTAATAAGATACAAAAACAGAAGTTACGATGACTTCATGTCAACGTCATCTTTGAGGGAGTTTAAAAATACGTACTTAATACAAAGGATCACTTCATCGCTTTAACGTTTCCTTAATTAACAGAAAACTTGAGGCTGCTTCACAAATATTAGGGAGACTTAATCAGAGGATCACATCTCTTAATATACGGGCCAGCGACGAGTGAGATCTGACACGAAATTCCCTAAAAATAATATTTAAAATGGTAATGGGCCCTCTGGTTCATAAATTGCCGCGCCATATGTTCCGAGTGTTGCACCTACTGTGTACATAAATATGTCAAGTATTGAAGACTGCCGTGTTATTTCACTGACTATGTGTCTTGATCTTGACAAGATAGATCGCAGACGTGTGTGACGAATTGAAGTTCCAAAATATGACCGTCCATAACATGAAAAGCTTTTCACTTATTTTGATTTTACTTACATAAACATTATAATTTTTAGACTTGTTTCAGATCGAACTTAATTTCATCAAGTAAAGTAAAAGCCTGTTTGGATACAGGCGTTTACTAGGCGTTTTAATTATTGGACTAATTGGTATACTTTAGAGTGCTAGGGGTTACTGAATTCCAGCATCATATTGACAGTGTAACCAGTTTGTAAATTGGTCAGTGGACATGTACTCGTACTTCAACCATATTTTAATGTGTTCCGGCAGCTATCCTTGGGAGCCAGTTCCCATTCTAGGCCTAGCGTGCTTACCATCTTCGACCGCATCATCACTTACCAACAGGTGAGATAGTGGTCAAACGCCAGCCTTTAAGATATTAAATATACATATATATATATATATATAGGATTGGACTAAAGTTAAAATACCATACCATACCTCATCTTAAATTAGTTCCCAGTAAACACGTGTTATGTACTTATGTATGTATAACATTGCATGTAGTTTTCTCAGCTACCAAGTTTATTGAAATGTAGGTAACATTCTACGTTTCAGCTCCACTGGTCATACATATCTACATTATGCACTATTTGAAGTTTTGACGACGATAAGACTTGACGTAGGTTTCAGCTGAGTTGAGAGAGATTTTTAATTTTCAATTGAGTTACTTATTCATGAAACGGCTTAAGGACTGGATTAAAGGTAGTTAGTTAATTTTTCTACTTCTGCTTTCAGGCAAGCGCGATTATATTCAAGACCACATCGTCATTTTTCATCGGGTGAAAATAGTTTTCACGTGTTGCTCTGTAAACAAAAGTATTAGGTATTAGGTATTAGGTTAGTATTATTAGTATTAGTTGTTAGGTATTAGGTATCAGGTATTACAAAAGTATTATTATTTATTAGGAGCTTGTGCACATTTAATTTTCATGTCACACACATTAAAAAAAAAGTAATGCAAAAAAAGTTACTATCACAGTTTGGAATTAAATCTACTCAATACGCAGAAGTCACAGCATGTTCCAGATTTAATATGCCATCGGTTAGCCTTTAACATTATGGTTATGGTACCTATTATCGTTAGTTTAATTCCGATGAACTGTCTTATAACATAAAATTGATTTCACACCTATTTGAGATAAAACGTGTTACCTAACATTTAGTAGAGTTCAGTGACCCGAAGGTCGTTCGAGATCAATCTGCGCACGCGCTCATGGTTCACAGATGGCGCTGCCACCTCACGACTTCGTTAATTAGTTAAAAACATTCGGTGCTGCTAGGCTTGAGACTCCTCGATATTGTGTATTTGTTTTTCAGTTTTATTGTATAAAATTATTGTTTAAATTTGCGTTAGGTACCAAACACTTATTTTTTTTGTTATTTTTTAATAAACTGTATCCTTTTACAAATAAAAAAAACATAAATAAGTATACCTACTTACTATACATTTTTTTATTCTCTCTTCAAATGTTATGGTATCAGATGAAGATTTTAGAGCAGCCGAATCAGCTGTCGCACTGTTTTGAACTCATTTAATATATTTGATAATATTTTAATAATAATCATAATCATTTATTCATATAAAAAAATACACGTTAATACGTGTATTAATTTTTTTATATTATTAAATAATACTGTTATAATATTATCATTATCGGCTGCTCTAAGATCTGCATCTGGCAACATAACATTTGAAGAGATTAAACGAAAGAATTATTGCCAGTTTAGCACCCCATGTTAAGATGAAATATCTAATCCGAAGAATAATCTAAAATCTCACAATCGAGGCCACGTGTGCGAACTTTAAAAATAGACAATACCTATTTACACAGCGGCCATACAAAAATAAACGGGAGTTTACGTAAAATTGTAGGTTACCTAATGGTGCAAATGAAAATAAGAGTGGGTTAGTCAATGCCATTATACATACTTACTTATGACTGCAACTGAGGTAGACAGTTCATTTGGACTGAAATATAGAATCACATTACAAATGTATCTTGAACATTTTTTATGAATATGAATGTTTCTTGAAGTGACTGAATATTTTTGTAAATTGGTATACAACATAAAAAAAAGAACTAAATTACTGGAAAAGAAGAGCCAAAGACCGGGCTCAGTGGCACATCTTGGGAGAGGCCTACGTCCAGCAGTGGACTGACACCGGCTGATGACGATGATGATGTTTTACACCGTTACATATATATGTTATTATATTATCCGGGGGGTGCGGGTTCGAGTCCGGTCGTACGATGAAATTTTGAATTGTGTATAACAATTTTTTGTAAAATAAAATCAATAAAACTGTGACAGGCTTTGACTAGTTTATACCAATACAAACAGCAAAGGTTATGCTTAAAACTTTCCCTTCTAACAAAAAGGATAGGTAAACAATGAACTTGCAAATAGGAACATTTAAAATATCCTTATCAGACTCTGGGAAGCATTAGTTATCTTGGTCAACGGTGAGTAATCTTAAAATCCGGCTAAGCAGTCGCTACAGGACCCCAAACTATGACCAAAGAAAACTATAAATCGTAATGACGGCGCGCCCCTGGGCACCCTCGGATGCTCGCTATTTTCGACTATAAATAAATGTGTAGATGGATTGATAAATATAAATATTAGGGGCGAAACGAAGAAAAACAATGTTTATGAAACTGGTGTCGTTCGCATCATAACTGTGAGTTACGACTTCCGACGTCTGCCGGCATATGGGGTCTATGCGGAATTTTTTGTCAACTTAGTTGAAGATAAAAATAGATTAATTAATGTTCGAGAGTGGCGACCTTTTATACCAATTGGAATGCATAATTTGATCAAAAGAAAGGCAATCGTCGATTATAGCGTCATAAAACGTGGCATGTCGAACAGGTTTCGTCAATAAATATCGTCGCCATAATAAGATCAACAGAGAGATGCGTAGAGTAGGCGCGTCGCCGTCGTCGGTCGACAGGCGTTAGTCACCTGCGCTATACTTAGACCGTTGCATTGTCTTCTGAAATATCTATTAAAGATTATTGACAAGGCATCGGCACGCAAATTCTCCCCGCGATAGGTGCGACGAACTACTATTAATATACTTAATGTGCGACGCAGCGCAACGCCCGCAGGTATTTGGACGTCGCATGCGACAACTGAACCGTACAAGAATTCATCCGAACTCGAACCGCGAATACATATACCTATTACTCATCGGATTCAGTGTAAAGAATGGTCGTATTGATGATATAATTTCCGAAAATATGAATCGGTTAATCGATTAATACGTGCTTACCTGCTTCGAATTAATCTAAGATAAGCTAAGCCACCAGATGTCTATGTATTATTTCAGATTTGAACCAACGTCAAACAAACATAGTTTGTTAGTCACCGGATTACTCCTAAACATCGAAGCGGAACAAACGTGCAGAATGTACCTATTCCGACAACCTCCAATTAGTTTCAACCAACTAATCGCTCATTAAAATGCATTGAATCATAACATTTTATAATGAAGTGAGCGTCAAAATTGCAAATTGCGAATTCAAATAGCTACTACAATCCGACAATTGATTACGATATGCACACAACGTCCACAAACACAGGCGAGCAGTCAGTCGGCACACATCGATTCATATCCAACGAGAGCCGCTTTTCATTTTGTATGTTAAATTAAATTTCCATGAAACATGATTGAATTTTTCGCAATCAACGCGAGCAAAGCTCGTGCTGACAGAGCTTTGAGTAGGTACCTACATTGTATAGACCTAACTATGTATATCAACAAGCGCCGGTATTTTCATTATGAAATGAATTAATAATGCCATGCTCTCCACATTTTTATTCGGGCATAAAAATAAATACGTTTTAATTTTCAGCAAATGTTCGTGTGTTAACGAGTAGGTAGTACATATCGTAAACACAAAGGTAGTTTAGCTGATCCACAATGTTATCAAAAGCAGCAACAAACAGCAAACCGCAGCGGGCGCGGCGCGGCGGATACGGCCGCAGCGCGCGGCAGCGGCTGCGAGCTAGCATCGGCTTAGCTAATTTACAATTTAATTATCAGCCGGGATGATGCATCGTTAGCGCGCGCCAAACCGAGTTTATGCGACTAATCAATTGTTTGACGCGGCCGCTGCAATCACGCGCCGGCCGCCCACCGCCCGCTCCCCACGACGCCCGCCCTTCGCTACCGCCTAGATACCGATGCAATTTGCTACATATTCCAGTTAGTCGAACACCCTTTACATTGTAAGCGAACATTTTCTGTTCTCAATATAATGAATCTCAATCGACACCACGTAAAATAAGTTTCGATAGACGCTCGAGCGACCCAATCGGGAGAACAATGCGGCGGCGTGTCGCGCCCGCGTTGATTAAATATAGCTCAGAATCCATCAAGCGGCCGATCGAACCGTTGCTATGGATTTATGCGCTAAATATTCGACAGGTGCCAAGTGTGTCGTTCACAGAGTTCGATCGCCGATGACTAACTACGTAGCTACGCCCCAAATTTTATTGCAAATGTCAAATATATCGAGCACTTGAAGCCCGAGATTCGGTCACGTCACGATCATTCCACTTTTTCTCACAATAAATGTCACAGTATGCGACAATAGATGAATGACTATTAACACACAGATATAAATTATAGCATCAAAACGTGCTATTTGTATGTCAGCGTAGCGCTCGCGAGCCATTTAATATTTTGTACAGGCAAATAGGTAATGTCATTGTATAATTGCGTTGGCACAATACCCACTCGATTAGCTTATTTTATTTAATAACGGTATACGATCGCCTTCACACATCATTAGAAAGTCACGCGAAGTTTTCATTAATTTATTAAGGACGGTTAAAATTAACCGCTCACGAATGGGAATCGTGCGACACAATAGTAATGTGAACGCTCACAATTCGCTAATCCCGCGTCGCTACCGTTACATAAGACAGCCGACTTGAATATAAATGTAAAACACAATAAATTTCATGGCCCGTAGGAAATGAATATTCATCACGAAATCGCCATGCATATTCTCTTTTGCTAGGGAATTTAGCGTTCGTACCGATACGTTCGGCTGGGTAACAATGTGAACCTTATATCCGAGGGCATCAGTTAGAATTCGCATGGAACGGCTACGATATTAGAGCCGGGGTTGGCGCTCCAACAAACCATCTCTCGTAAATTTCAACATATAGTAAAGTGATTTACGAATAATTGTTGTGTTGGTGTATAACTAGAGAAATCTTTCCGCTGTTTGCCGCCGGTTAATTTATATATGAGGCTTAGGTAATTCGCGGCCCGCGAGTAATTGGTGTACAGAACAATAGCTTTTGTCATACCCTTATCTTGCGCGCCACGGTTGTCTCTCTTCGGAGTCCTCGCAAGCTCTATAACATTCTCGGCTAATGTTATCTTAACAATGCGATTATTTAATATTTATTTTATAACTCTGATGTTGGGGAATTTAATACAAGGTTCGTTGAAGGTTTGGGATACATTTATTAATTCTCAGTATTTTGCTGTGAGAATTCTATGATAGTTTTATTTATCTATTTATTTATTTTCACAACAATTAGGATAAGTATTACAGTTTCCCAATTCACTTACCTAATCTAATCTAATTTTGTCGTACGACTACTTAATGCAGTGACTTATACTAACTAGTTCTTTGTGCTCTACCTACAAACAAAATTGGCTATACACTGAGGAGTAAAATCTATATTTATCAAAAGTCATCCGTCTGTTGCCTCTGACACAGAATAATGAATAGTACAACCCCTGATTACAAAAGTAGGTTGTATTACAAAAATACCATATAACAATAAATTAAAGCCGAACATTACCCTCATTCGGCAGGGTTTACCCATCGCATTAACTTCCAATTTCTATTCTCATCGAGCTAATGGCAAGTAGGTAAAAACAAAGCCTACCAATTCCGTGTGTGTGCGACGGCATGAGCCGAGTGGCCAATAAGCACGGGTCGACATTAGCGTAACACTTAATCGAAGCATGTGTTTATATATACATGCGAATCGGCCTAAGGCGAATTAGTTCTCGCACAATGCAATTTGAATGCACATTACACAACGGACGAGGTACGAGCGCTTTTTATTGCGGCATCGTGAGATCTTATCTTAAAACTGCCACTTCCAGCAGGCAAATTTCAGATTCTAGTGCGCCTTCGTCGATTTTGCACCGTACTACGACCGCCCAAAGCAACTATCGGCTTTTCGTACACACCGCTCAACTGGTGTGGGTATGAGCACGGACGCGCCCGCTCACGCACCCTAGCTTACATTTTTAAAGAATTCAACATAAAATCAGCAATAAAATTGAAAACATTCTGTTACCTTTTAAATAAGTTTAGTCCTTTCGGCTCGGCGCGACGAACGACTTTGATCCCTGTTCGCGCACACAAATGTACAAATTTCCTGCGTGGCTCCCCGCTCTCAAATCATTTCTCGATCGATAAGAAGCGTTAATTTTACGAGCCAGTGATAATTTGCTAACTTCCGACGGAGCAATTCGCTAGTCGAATCGTTCCGAACACTTGTTACATTAAATTACAAGCTGGAAAAGGAAGACTCTAATTAGATGCGTCTATCTGTTACTCCATGATTGTAGGTAGATTAAAATAAATTCTAAAAGAAGGCGTGTTGCTAACGCGGCGTGTAACATAACTTTGAAATTGTTTAGTCTGTATTTTTATTGAGAAATCGGACGGAACGAAATGTTCACTTTTTCAAGAGTACCAGCATGATCAATATTCTGCTTGATAACCGAATATGGGCACCGCGGGCGGCGCCGGTGCAACTCTACGAACTCGATACTTCTCAAAAATAATAATTATCATCACTAATGTGGTATCTTGTTTAATTAATACCCACCGCGATGAACTGGGCTGGTTTTGTCGTCCGTAGTGGTATCCTTACTGCGTAACACGGCGGGCCCTCACCAACAATGGGCAATTATTTTCACGCAACGCTTTTTATTAATTACACAAAGGCAAAACAAGCCTTTGTATTTTAATTTTGACAAATTCTCAGCTTTCCCAGAAGAGAGATTCGACAGAAGCAAATCCCACCATCTTGTGTCGGAATCGTGCAATCGCTTTATTATTACGCATTCTTCGCCCCTATTACATATTAATGTTGTAATGAATATGTAAGGAACAATGAAAGCCTCTGTTATCTGAAATATAACAACACTGTTCATGTTTATGTTGTACAAATGGAGTTCCTGATCTGTGTACCGCAAGATTTTGCTACGGCTCCGAAAACATAACTGTAAAAGGTTAATGTACTTATTATTATTTGATACATACAATACGACACGTACAAAATAAATAAGACGAAAGTTAGGTACTCTTTGAAATTCAGACTACAATATGAATACAATGCCGTGAAAAGTCTTTACATTTCGTTACTATCAAATGAAATGTAAAGACTTTTCACGGTAGACCATTTCTGTGAAGACAAATTAACTCACATCACATCAAAAATCTGTCGCTAGCCTTGGTAAAACTTCGTGATGTGCAATAGTCAATAACAATGATATAATTTTTAAATATATTTTTCAATAACTAAAAAAGAAACCAGCCAATTTCGAGTTGGACTCGCGCACCGACGCTTCCGTACAAATTTGTCAAAATAAGTTAAAGGACCAACTTAACTTTGCAATTCGATCCATTGAAAATTAATTGCACCAACCGCAAATAATAAGTTTGTAATACTACATATTTAAGGTTTTCAGATTTATTCCTATTCAAGAACTTGCTCATTGCTAAATTTCTAATTCTCTCGTCAACGGGAAAATATGTTTTGATTCCCTTGTGAAATCGCAAATATGCGAAAATATGTGACATAAATGATATATTTATCTTTTGATCGCGTTGACTTACAATTTTTTAAAACTCCAACAGGGACCGTAGAACCGAGTATTTCATATAAGTTTCAAGTTGATATCTCTACGTGTTCCTGAGAAAGAGGGGTCTTGACTGACGGACAGAAAGAAGGACTGACAAACAGACGGACAAAAAAGTGATCCTATGAGAGTTCTATTTTTCTTTTTGAGGTACGGAACCCTAAAAAGATACCGAATTTATGCCACGAGCTTTCTGATAACTGATGATTTTTTTAAAATCCTTCTAGCAAAAATGGGTTACACATTACTACATAGTAATCTTGTTAACCCCTCCAACTAAGCTAAATATGCTTGTGTCTGATGATGGGTTCACGACAGTAGTGCAATGGGTGGGGATCGAACCCACGACCTCTCGATCGCCAGGCCGACGCCTTATCATTGAGCTATTGCCGCTTTTATGGTAATTTACATTATGGTCACACGTATCATACATATAATACATTACATTAATGACTAGCTGTGCCCCGCGGCTTCGCCTGCGTTAAAAAATATCCTATGGCCTCCATCCATATCCATAATATATATCCATATCCATAATGCTGGCTAAAGGAAATCCAGAGAAGAATTCAGCTGGGCTGGGCAGCATTCGGAAAACTCCGTCGAGTCTTCTCGTCGCCTATACCACAGTGTCTAAAGACAAAAGTCTTTAACCAGTGCGTCCTACCTGTGATGACATACGGAGCCGAGACGTGGACACTCACAGTCCGACTGGTCCACCAGTTTAAAGTCGCTCAGCGAGCTATGGAGAGAGCTATGCTCGGTATTTCTCTGCGGGATCGAATCCGGAACGAAGTAATTCGCCAGAGAACTAAAGTTATCGACATAGCTCAACGGATTAGCAAGCTGAAGTGGCAGTGGGCTGGTCATATCTGCCGCAGGACTGATAACCGTTGGGGCAGACTTGTCCTAGAGTGGAGACCGCGAATCGGCAAACGTAGCGTAGGACGTCCTGTGACCAGGTGGAGCGACGACATACGCAAAGCGGTGGGCAGTGACTGGAAGAGAAGAGCCGAAGATCGGGCTCAGTGGCGCATCTTGGGAGAGGCCTATGTCCAGCAGTGGACTGATACAGGCTGATGATGATGATAATACTGGCTATCCCAGTGCAAAATTTCAGCTTAATCGGTGCAGCCTCTTCACCGTGAAGTAGTCCCAAACAATCAAACAAATATACAAACTGACTTTCCCATTTACGCTTCGTTTAACGCCGCGAGCCGTGGTCTCCACTCTAGAACACGTCTACGCCAATGGTTATCGGTTCTACGACAGATTTGACCACTTCAGTTTGCTAATCCTTTGAGCTATATCGATAACTACATAAAGTAAACTAAATAAAACTAAAGTAACTAAATAAAGTATTTATTGTGCAAAAAAAATGTATTAGAGCAATATGCGGTGTAGGCCCACTAGAGTCATGTCAGCCATTGTTTAAAAAATTGCATATTTTGACGTTGACTGGTTTATATATAATGCAAGTGGGCATATTTGTCAAAGAGCACCCTGATGAGTTCGAAAAAGTAGTTATCAAAGAATTTGCTCGTTCTACGAGAGTTGATCCAACTAAATTACAACATATAAAGACTACAACTGCTTTATGTCAGAAAAATTGCAAATGCATGTCTATAAAAGTGTTTAACAAAATACCGAAACACATCAGGGAGCTACCTCTAAGATTATTTAAAAACAGACTGCACAAATGGTTAGTCGAAAATTGTTTTTATAATCTTAACGAATATTGGATTATTAAATAAATAAATAAGTATTGTTATGACGTAATATATATATTGACATGCAAATTAAGATTGGTCATCCAATAGTGTATTATGTAATTTGACTTAATTTTCTAGTTTGACATTTGATTTGATTAATTATTATTTTATTTTGGCACCCAGAGCCTTGACATCATTTATTTGAGTATAACTTGAATGTAAAAATAATCAAAATAATTTTAAATTAATATAAATAATTTAAATTTTCAATTGCCCTGTCTGAGGACTAGGATTGTGTACTAAGAATTACTTATAATGAACAATTAATTGATACCACTGTACAATTTTGCATGCCATATTTTGGCGAAATGTGTCGAACATATTTTTAAAATTTGTTAACAACTGTTACCTGCCATATTTCATGCAAAATATACTATTTCATTTATTTCATTTCATTTCAACTTTCGAAGTACTTATACTCACTGAAAAATATTCAATGTGTACATCGAATATATTACACTCGGTTTTTCAAAAACTTTATTATACACTAGCTGACCCGGCGAACTTCGTACCGCGAATATAAATAAACTGTCTAAGTGCGAGTCACACCTGCACACGTAGGGTTCTGATTGAACAATATTTGCCGGAAAAAATCTTGAATCTTGTATTTTATTTTTAATTTAGTTCTTATTATTTGATCTTGCAGCCATTGCAATAAACACCATGAGTAAATTTCAAGTCTTGTTCTATTAAGGTCTATAAGATCGAGCATAAAAAGGCTCAAAAACTCGTTTCTTGTATGGAGACCCCCTTTATTATTTGATTTTATCGGTTTTTATACACTAATAGCGAATACCCATGTACGGAAGCGCTATAATATGTCAATACAATGACAAAAATTAACGGACTGAAAACGAACGGACCAACAATGACAACCTGGGACAACCATCAAAATTCAAAATATATCAGAGTAATGTGGATATATTATGTTGTCGATTTAAACCTCTTAATTTAATACGTGCTTCTGACTGAAGTGGGTCATTCATTCCCTTCGTGGGTTTGCGTAGTGGGCTTCGAGGTAACACCTCCTTACCCAGGTTCGGCTCTGGGGTTCACTGCCCCCAGGGATTTCTAGGGCTTGATACTAGCCCTTTGTGGCGGTTTCGATGGGCTGGTTGGCCTATCTGGGCGTGGTGGTCGTGTTGGCCATCTTGGCATGGTGGATCCACAAGTGTGGTATGCCGCTACTCCTCCTCAACGTTCTCGTCCGTCACCAGGACAAGGTCTCGTGGGAGTGCACGCCTGGTCGATACGTCGTCATCGGGTGGCCGGGCGTGATGTGGCGCAATGTTGTTGAGGTGAGGGTGTGGCCCGTTGTCAGCGCGGTCATATTGACGGCGTGCCATACGGACCACGAACTCCCTCACCGTCTCGATTTTTACGTCCCGGGCGATGACATCATTGCGAACGTATCCACCGGCTCCCGGGCACATCCGCAGGGTGACGTTTTGAACGACTTCCAGTCGTTTCCTCTGGCTCTCTGGACATAGGGCATACCATGCAGGGGCGGCGTAAGTTAGTTTAGTACGAATGTACGTTTTGTAGATGCCGATTTTTGTATGTAATGGCAACTTCGATTGGAGGACCGGACGGAGTAAGGCTCTGGCGGCTTTTGCCTGGTGGACCGCGTGGTCCACGTGCCGGCGCATCCTCAACGCCCGGTCAATGTAGACGCCCAGGTACTTCGTGCTCGTTTCCCACGCGACGTCTTGTCCTCGAAGTTGCAGTGGTGGTGGTAGTTTGCGTTGAGCGCTGGTGAGCAGCGCGGTTTTTCCCACATTAACGGCCATACGCCACTTTTCCAGCCAGATGGGCAGGAGGTCCAGCGTTCTCTGCATTCTATTTGCGGCGATGTTCGCTCTGACGGAGGACGTGATGTACGCGCTGTCGTCGGCGAACAAGGCTAGGCTAATCATGTCGTCTGTATATATACATATAGATGCGGCGACAGACAACTCCCCTGGGGGACTCCCGCGGCAATTGGGCGTAGTCCGGAGTTGACGCCCTCGACGGACACGCAGAATTGTCGCTTGGTCAGGAATGATGCGATGATTTGGATCAGCGCCGCTGGAGTCGTTGTCCTGGATAGTTTGAAGAGCAGACCTTCGTGCCATACTCTATCAAAGGCTTTTTCAATATCCAGGAACACTGCGACGCTTCTTCTTCCGAGGTTTGTTTCGTCTGCCAAATGATGCAGTACTCTTGTCAACTGGAGCGTCGTGGAGTGGCGCGTGCGGAAACCGAACTGCTCCTCTCGTGGGGTGAAGTAGGGATTCAGTCTCCGCAGCAGCAGACGCTCGAACAGTTTGGCAAGGTGTGGCAGGAGGGTTATGGGGCGGTAGCTGCATGGCTGGCGGCGGTCTTTACCCGGCTTCGGCAGCACAATTACTTTCCCGGTCTTCCATGATTCGGGAAAGTGTTTGGTTCTTAGGATGCCGTTGAAGAGTCTGGCTATACACACCAGGCCCCTCGACGGCATCTGCTTGAGGTCTGCATTTGAAATCTCATCAATTCCAGGCGCTTTTTTAGTTTGTACCCTTTTCACGGCTCGTGCCACTTCTGCTGGTGAGATGAACATTTCTCCTTCTAGGGTCGGCATTTTGGGGGACGGGGTGCAGTTGGAATTGTGTCTACAAGTGTTCTGCCAACAATTCCGCCCTTTCTTCGGCGGCATATAGGCGTTTGCCTGTCGCGTCCACCAGTGGGCAGATAGGTACTTTTGCCCTGAGCAGCTGCCGGTTGAGCGTATATAGGTTTGTTTGGTCTTCTCTATACGCTCATCCCAGGTGTTGCCTCTCCACTTTTTTACCTCGTTGGAGAGGTTTTCTGACAATTGATTCAGTTGCGCTTTGGTGGTGGGGCAGCGGGTTCGGGCCCAGAGTTCGCGGAGCTTTCTTTTCTTAGCCCTTATGCGCTGCAAATTTCGAGGTAGCTCTTCTCTCCAGGTTGTTATGGGTTGAGTTGTGGTTGCTTCGGTTTTAGCCGTTCTTATCGCTTGTGTTAGCTCGGTTGCGCACGTTTCTACGTCCTCCGGGGTGGTCAACCGGCCGACGGACAAGGTCTTCAATTGAGTCTGGTACGCTGTCCAGTCGGTTCTCCTGTGTAGTCCTCATACGTGCTTCAAATTTCAATTCGAGAGTGGAAAAGAGTCTACCCTACCGTACAGAAGGGACGATCGTCAAATGTTTGATGGGAAAGTAGGTAGAACAGTTTATATGGGAAAATGAAATTTTTGTTATTGCAATTTTTCTACTTTTCTCACCGTTTAAACCTTCCCTGGACTACGACAAACATTTTAAAACCATAATCAGCTAAATCGGCCCAGCCATTCTCGAGTTCTAGCGAGACTAACGAACAGCAATTGATTTTTATATACATACTAGCAGCCCGCCCCAGCTTCGCCCGGGTAGAACATATATGCCGGTAGAAAATTTGCATCAGTTTGTTGCATCGAATATAAAATATGAAGATATTTAACAATCATCGTCAAATTTCATCCAATTTACACAAAACCTTAATGAATTATGCACCTAAACCTTGCTCATAAACACTCTGGCTATTGGTGAAAACCACATGATAATCCGTTCAGTAGCTATTGAGATTATTGCGAACAGACAGACAGACGCAGTGATGAACTTTGTTTTATAATACTTACGTAGTGATATTGGACGGCCCTTTGGCGTAAAGGATAGTTACCCTGATTCTGACCCGACGGTCGTTGGTTTTAATCCTAGCTATATACTACCAATGAAAGTTTTATGTGCATTCATGAATCATGAGTTTTCGTACAGTGGTAGTGGGATCATTAAATCTACCAAAAAGTAGCTTAACACCAAGGAGAACATTTGCCGCCGTAACCTTACGGCGTTCCCCGACGCAAAATGTAGGGGTAATATACGTTTAACGTGTGTATCTGTGTGTCTGTCTGTAGCATCTTAGCACCTAACCGGATGAACCCATTTTGTTTCTATTATTCATAGTTTTTTTTGTTGATAAATGTCTTCATCGAGAGTTTTCTTAGCTTTGATTCATGAAAATTCGCTCAATCGTTATAAAACTATGAGCTTTTTTCTAGTTAATTGCACTATGAAATAAACTTTCATAGGTCTGATCAATTTGAAAATCTTCTTCTTCAACGATTTTGTAAGAACATGGAAGCATTGACCTGATGCTGGGACATCTCCTGGACTCTACAGAATACTCAAATCCTCACCAACTTACAGCTCAGATTTTAAATGTCGTGTTTAGAGTCATTGGAATGCTTTTAATGAAAAGATTAGGTATACATAGATCAGTCGGGGTGGTTTAAAATATTATATTATATTATTATATATATAGATGAATATTATTTTATACAATAGATCATATTATTATACTAAATTGACTTCAAATTGATTGTGATCGGTGGGGATCTACAGCATAGCTAAGCTTATAATAATATTTTCGTAGTAACTATGACCTAATCTGTGGTTTTACTGCAAATATTTTATTAATTTTGCGATGCGTGTATGTGAAATTCGTGATATCTTCTAGAGTTTTCATTTGAATTATATACTGTAAAGGACAATTTTGATCTATACTATGTGGCCAAGCTAAGTAACGTAATTATTTGGATAAGAATTAATACTATATACTTGAAAATAGCCTTGGAAGTTATGTAATATTTTTTAACAAACATTTTAAGATTAAAATGGTTACTGTGAGTCAACCTTAAGAGATAGATAGACATATGCTGTCGCGGACTTTTTTGTTTGTCTTATTAAGTTGTACAACTCTTGTATAAAAAATATTCTTCTATCTATTTTCAATAAAGCAGCGTTCGTAAGAAACGTGTTTTTTCGACTGTTTTATTGCCGATTTCGGTTGCAAATTAGGTCTCCATGAATGTACCTTTGATTTAAACGGGATAATATATAGCTTATTTTCATTCCGAAAGTCCATTCTATGTATTAGTGAAAGAATTTTTTAAATCGGTTCTGTAGTTTTTGAGCTAAATGATTACAAACATACAAAAATACAAAAATACAAATGTTCTCTCTTTATAATATTAGTATAGACTAGTATAGATAAGAGAAGAAGATATATAGAGATAGAGAAGAGATGTGACAATTGTAAGCATAAGATCGCCAATTCACCATAGACACTACAAGATCGACATAGTGGTGATATAATGTTAAGCATGTAAGGCACGGTTCGTCGCGTTTCCGACAAAGTGGTAAGTTCGGTGCCAATATGCGGTCGCCGCTGATCCTGCTACACCGGTAGCGGCCGGCAAGCTTCCAAAAAATGTACGGGATATATTCGCTTTTTACTGGCAACATTTGAACACCTAGCCCATTTTTTGTTAGTACATAGAATCCAGAGTAATTTTATAAATACCTTTGTAACTGTCACTCGGTTTTGTTTTGTCCCTAATCAAGCCTTAACGGACGTTCTGATCCTACTGAAATTTAACGAGGAGATACTTATAGCATGAGATTGAATATAGGCTACTAAGTTCTTGGTGTAAGATTTCAATTGTTATGATTTATAAAACGTTATCATTAGGTTTAAGTAGACATGAAATGCACAGGGCCGAATCGAATAGTATAAAATTTTGAATATATATGGCCTATATCTTATAATGTATTGATGTTTGTGTATAGGCTAAACTTACTCAGGGTGATGATAAAGATGATAATTTTTAGAAAGTGAGCAGCGGCATGATAGACTTACTAAAAAAATCTCAAATCATAATGCATCACAAGAAATTTTTTTACTGTGACTGATATATTTTTTTTTACCGTGCACTACGTATGATTTTGTATTTCGAGTAGGTATATTTGTCTACTACTGCCTGCAATTCTGGCCTGCCATAGAGTATCTAGATGAGACCGCTATTTGCGATAATACCAACCATTGTAATACATTATTATATTAAGTAAAAGTTATTGTGTTTTGTAATAATTTTATTGTTTATGTTGGTAAAGAGTCCGTATTTTATAGTAATCTATATCTATACTAATATTATAAAGAGAGAACATTTGTATTTTTGTATTTTTGTATGTTTGTAATGAGTAAGCTCAAAAACTACTGAACCGATTTAAAAAATTCTTTCACTAATACATAGAATGGACTTTCGGAATGAAAATAGGCTATATATTATCCCGTTTAAATCAAAGGTACATTCGTGGAGACCTAATTTGCAACCTAAGTCGGCAAATAAACGGTCGAAAAAACACGTTTCTTACGAACGCTGCTTAATTGAAAATAGATAGAAGAATATTTTCTATGCAAGAGTTGTACAACTTAATAAGACCTACAAAAAAGTCCGCGACAGCATATGTCTCTTAAGGATGACTCACAGTAACCATTTTAATCTTTAATTTTTTGTTAAAAAATATTACATAACTTCCTAGGCTATTTTCAAGTATATAGTATTATTACTTATCCAAATAATTAGCTTGGCCACATAGTATAGATTAAAATTGTCCTTTACAGTATATAATTCAAATGAAAACTCTAGAAGATATCACGAATTTCACAAACACGCATCGCAAAATTAATAAAATATTTGCAGTGAAACCACAGATTAGGTCATAGTTACTACGAAAATATTATTATAAGCTTAGCTATGCTGTAGATCCCCACCGATCACAATCAATTTGAAGTCAATATAGTATAATAATATGATCTATTGTATAAAATAATATTCATCTATATATATAATAATATAATATAATATTTTAAACCACCCCGACTGATCTATGTATAATAGCTTTTTCCAATGACTCTAACCACGACATTTAAAATCAGCTAGGCTATTCTGTAAGCTATCTCGTCAGTGGAATCCGCGGTGAGATTCGAATTTCGTACTACGAAATTCAATCGTATCACGTTCGTAATACGGTTGAATTTCGTAATACGAAATTCAAAACTCACCGCGGATTCCACTGACGAGATAGCTTACAGAATAGCCTAGCTAAGCTGTAAGTTGGTGAGGATTTGAGTATTCTGTAGAGTCCAGGAGGCTTCCATGTTCTTACAATATCGTTGAAGAAGAAGATTTTCGAATTGATCAGACCTATGAAAGTTGATTTCATAGCGCAATTAACTAGAAAAAAGCTCATAATTTTATAACGATTGAACGAATTTTCATGAATCAAAGCTAAGAAAACTCTCGATGAAGACATCTATCAAACAAAAAAAAACTATCAATAATAAAAACAAAATCGGTTCATCCGGTTAGGTGCTAAGATGCTACAGACAGACACACAGATACACACGTTAAACGTATATTACCCCTACATTTTGAGTCGGGGAACGCCGTAAGGTTACGGCGGCAGATGTACTCCTTGGTGGTAAGCTACTTTTTGGTAGATTTAATGATTCCACTACCACTGTACGAAAACTCATGATTCATGAATGCAAATAAAACTTTCATTGGTAGGTATATAGCTAGGATTAGAACCAACGACCGTCGGGTCAGAATCAGGGTAACTATCCTTTACGCCAAAGGGCCGTCCAATATCAATACGTAAGTATTATAAAACAAAGTTCATCACTGCGTCTGTCTGTCTGTTCGCAATAATCTCAATAGCTACTGAACGGATTATCATGCGGTTTTGACTAATAGCCAGAGTGTTTATGAGGAAGGTTTAGGTGCATAATTCGTTAAGATTTTGTGTAAATTGGATGAAATATGACGATGGTTGTTAAATATGTTCATATTTTATATTCGATGCAACAAACTGATGCAAATTTTGTAGGCATATATGTTCTACCCGTGCGAAGCCGGGGCGGGCTGCTAGTGTTGTTATAATTTATTAGCATTACACAATAACTGCTCTCGTATATGTCACGTTATTAGTTTGGGCATTCTAATAACTTATTTTATGAACTTAACTATTTATTTCACAACATAGCCATTATCATAAAATCATAATCGCTAAACAGTTAATAATTACCAAGGTTTATATAAAAACCATATAAAAATAGGTAATATTTTTAAAATCAGTATTGGTAAATTTCAGACTGCTGAGTTAACTAACAAAAAATTTATATTTGCTAATATTAAAGTTGAATAAAAGAAAACTTCGATGATTTATTTTTGGTATGTCAAATCAATATGTATTGAAATTGCAACCATATTAATGTCGAAATTTGTCTATTTTAAACATTTTATTTTAGTCCCAAATAAAATTTCTTCTACAAACATCTAAATAAAGTTTTGCCAAAGTAAAGAACTATGATAACTAGTCTTATTGAATTACTAACATTGTGTCTTATTAGATTTTTTAATAATTATTATTTCATTTTGAACCTTATAGAAGCCACGCTATTAAAACTGAGGTATGTACACAGACCTACGTAGTTAATCCCATGTCTGTATCTATGTACATATGAGGTATTTGAACTGAGGTATATTTCGGATCAAATAAATCTTATAGTATAGATCCGTCGTTATCATCATCAGCCATTACTAGTCAACTGCTGGACAAAGGCCTCTTCAACTGCATACTGAACACGATCTTCGATTACTCTCATCCAGGTCATGTCAGCCACCTTGCAAAGATTACTTCATATGGTGAAACAAGGTGGAGCGGTGATCCCATAATCTTCGCAAGATCCGCCGTATTGCAATAAAGAATCATTTCCGTCATGTTTTCTCTACGTCATCTATTCCCGTAACGTCGAATTCTCTCTACGTCAAGGAATTTCTACATCGATTTTCCCTAGAATTCGAACTCCCTTGAAGTTCCTTCTACGTCAAGTTGGCTCCAGAGAGCGTTTCTAAGCATAACTAGCTCCTCACAGATTAGACCGGTTTGGGTTTAAATCAACTTTACAAATGGAGGAGGTTCTTCAATTGACACAAAATTGAATGATTTTTTAAACTTTTCGTAAAATTTTTAGATTTTGATGATAATTTTTAACCGGATTGAACTAAGAGAAGGTTTTCTGATATACGAGAATTTCAATATATTACAAATAATGTGTACTTGCACTTTTACAATTTATTCTTTTATGTAGAACAAGCATAACTTTTCACATAGTACCAAGACAGTTATATACTGCACTATCTTCTAACGTATACGAGAATGAAGGCTTGAATTACTATTAGCAGTTTTAACACTTGTTTGAGACGACGCGGCCAGCGATACAGCTCGTGTTTTCGCTATTACCAGATAAGCGGACATTATGAGCTGATCGGGGATATATTTCCGCATGTCGGAAGGAATTGGTAGTACTATGCAAGTGTGTTTTGCGCTCAGATTACCCGTACAGATGCCGCATGCATAACAACAACAACTACGTTAAGAAAACATGTAAAAGGACCGTGCGTTACATGCAGCGCAGTTTTATTTTTGCTGCTCGTTGAAATATTTTCTTGGTATTCCTAAGTTAGTATGGTTAGAGAAGTTTGAACCTGGATAACTTATTATACTATACTCATGGTATATGAGACCACACCACAACCATATCTGTTTCAAAAATTCCATAATATTTCCATTATAATTCCATATAACTGATGATAAAGATTTGACAAAACACGTTTAAGTAATTATATTCACACGAGAACCTCGTCATTTTGTAAAGTTGGTCATCACTCGCACTGCAAATTATGCAAATGATTAGTTCAAACGGTGATATTTAGTCAGTTTGAAACTTGTATCAGATTTGTGAGCGATATTAAACTATTTTAATGCCATTGGAACTCGCATATTATATACTCGTTTACAGTTCAACTAAAGCCATAGTTCGTAGCGACGATTCACTAAGCGTTTGCGTGTGGTGCGTTTTCGTTGTTCTGGTATGGGGCATCTAGGTTTAATGGGGGTGTCTATGTCTCTGCCCCAGTGCGTGGAAATTGTGGCATTCACCTTGTTGGCAGCGGGCCAGCCCGCTCCCGCGACCGCTTGTGTCGCCGTCGCCACCGATGTCACTTGGTGACACGCAAAATCGAGGTAAATACGCGACAAATTCTTATTGGAGTTTTGGTATGCGATCGAATTAGTGTTCGGGTAAACTGTAGGAAGTTGTTCAGAGTTTAATTGAACATTGAAATACATACAAGTAGGTACTTATATGTGTTATACTTTTGTAGATTGACGTTTCAAATTACAACTAAGTATGTAGCTAGTAGGCTGATACAAAAATTCGGATTATAACCATAATTTGCGCCTAAATAGTAGCGCCCTTCAGCTTAACTCGCGTTAAAAAGTAACCTGTATTATTTTGGCTATATTTGTTCACTAGCAGCCCGCCCCGGCTTCGCACGGGTAGAACATATATGCCTACAAAATTTGCATCAGTTTGTTGCATCGAATATAAAATATGAACATATTTAACAATCATCGTCATATTTCATCTAATTTACACAAAACCTTAGCGAATTATGCACCTAAACCTTCCTCATAAACACTCTGGCTATTGGTGAAAACCGCATGATAATCCGTTCAGTAGCTATTGAGATTATTGTGAACAGACAGACAGACGCAGTGATGGACTTTGTTTTATAATACTTACGTAGTGATATTGGACGGCCCTTTGGCGTAAAGGATAGTTACCCTGATTATGACCCGACGGTCGTTGGTTCTAATCCTAGCTATGTACCTACCAATGAAAGTTTTATGTGCATTCATGAATCATGAGTTTTCGTACAGTGGTAGTGGGATCATTAAATCTACCAAAAAGTAGCTTACCACCAAGGAGAACATATGCCGCCGTAACCTTACGCGTTCCCCGACGCAAAATGTAGGGGTAATATACGTTTAACGTGTGTATCTGTGTGTCTGTCTGTAGTATCTTAGCACCTAACCGAATGAACCGATTTTGTTTTTATTGTTGATAGTTATTTTTTGTTTGATAGATGTCTTCATCGAGAGTTTTCTTAGCTTTGATTTATGAAAATTCTTTCAATCGTTATAAAACTATAAGCTTTTTTCTAGTTTATTGCGCTATGAAATCAACTTTCATAGGTCTGATCAATTCGAAAATCTTCTTCTTCAACGATATTGTAAGAACATGGAACATTGACCTGATGCTGGGACATCTCCTGGACTATACAGAATACTCAAATCCTCACCAACATACAGCTCAGATTTTAAATGTCGTGTTTAGAGTCATTGGAATGCTTTTAATGAAAAGAATATACATAGATCAGTCGGGGTGGTTTAAAATATTATATTATTATATATATAGATGAATATTATTTTATACAATAGATCATAATAATAACAATATGATCTATTGTATAAAATAATATTATTAATTAAGTCAATATAGTATAAACTATATTGACTTCAAATTGATTGTGATCGGTGGGGATCTACAGCATAGCTAAGCTTATAATAATATTTTCGTAGTAACTATGACCTAATCTGTGGTTTCACTGCAAATATTTTATTAATTTTGCGATGCGTGTATGTGAAATTCGTCATATCTTCTAGAGTTTTCATTTGAATTATATACTGTAAAGGACAATTTTAATTTATAATATGTGGCCAAGCTAATTAACGTAATTATTACGATTAGGATTAATACTATATACTTGAAAATAGCCTTGGAAGTTATGTAATATATTTTAACAAAAATTTTAAGATTAAAATGGTTACTGTGAGTCAACCTTAAGAGATAGACATATGCTGTCGCGGACTTTTTTGTATGTCTTATTAAGTTGTACAACTCTTGCATAAAAAATATTCTTCTGTCTATTTTCAATTAAGCAGCGTTCGGAAGAAACGTGTTTTTTCGACCGTTTTTTTGCCGACTTAGGTTGCAAATTTGGTCTCCACGAATGTACCTTTGATTTAAACGGGATAATATATAGCCTATTTTCATTCCGAAAGTCTATTCTATGTATTAGTGAAAGAATTTTTTTAATCGGTTCAGTGGTTTTTGAGCCAAATCATTACAAACATACAAAAATACAAAATTACAAATGTTCTCTCTTTATGATATTATTAGTATAGATAGATAATTCAGCTAAGTCGGTCAAGCAGTTTAGTTTGGGGCGTTAAAAAAGAAAAGAGAATATACAAACAAACACAATAAACTATTTCGTCCTAGTATATTGTATTCCATAATATTGCATTGTCACCAAACTAAATAAATAATAAATAAGTAAATAAATATGCCAAATATACCAAAAAATGTTTCAAATATGGTTTCCAAACGCTCACGTACAACTTACATACGAACGTGGCAAAAATAACGACTTTCTGAAAATAATATCCAATCTTTAGTGTAGATAGATAGGTACACAAAAAAAACTTTTACTCTATGTGAGCTTGTTCCACAACAAACACTACTGTGTGCTCTACCTTGAGCACATATTATAAGAATACTTAATATTGTCTTTATGACAATATTTTACGTTATCTCTATTACAGAGTAAAATGTTTGTCTATTGTTCTAGGTACAAAATGACTAAAAAGCCAAAACGCTATACAAACATGTAACCTAATACTAAATAAGAACCTTAACTCTTTCATAATTTGAATGATAATATAATAAATAAATGATAATAATACCTACATAAATTTAAAATGTTAACCACCCCCGACCGAACTATTCATAATTTGTTTATTGAGACCAGTTCAATGAGCCTAAATTCGACATCAAGTTGGTGAGGAGTATAGTATTCTGCAGATTCCAGGAGATGACCCAGCATCATGTCATCGCTACCTAATTCTTACAATATCGTTTAATAATAACCAACAAAAGCTTATTTCATAGCGTCATCATCTAGAAAAAGCTCATAGTCTTAAAACGTCTGAACGTCAAAGCTAAGAACACTCTTGATGAAGACACCTATCAAACAAAAAAACATCAAAATCGATTCGTAGCCGTTTGGGCGCTACGATGCTACAGACAAACACACTCATACACAGATAAATACGTCAAACTTATAACACCCATCTTTTTTCATCGGGGGCTAATTAAAGAAATTAGCACAAGCCTACTTGATATGACTGAAAGGACAATTGTGATTAAAACTCTAATTAGAAAGTGTAGGTAGGCTTTATTCTCGTGAGAATCCCATACACGACCCGTTAGCGTCCAGTTTATTAGTAGTCAGGCTAGGTAATACATACAGCACTAAGGAGAAATTAGTACATTATGTACATAAATAATGATGCAAATGTCATATCTACCCTGGTATTCGACGTGTAGGTATCCAACTGAAATGCAAATTGATATAATGCAGGAAACGTCTGAGTGGGCCTCATAGCGGGGGCCCGTACCGCATGAGTAGCATAAGTTCGTTTACATACGACAGTCGCTCGTATTTGCATCCCAAATGTTCAGCTCGTCCGCCGGTTCGCCTGACTTATATCTACCGGGCGAAATATTACAGTTTGTGCATCGCCACTCGCAATGTGCATAACTGAATCTCAATAAAGGAATAAAAAAGGCCACCGGAGGCGTTCCCGCTCCATCGAGGCGGATGTGCTTTAAACCAATGGGCGAACGGAGCTCGGCATATTCATAACGATATTACCGCCGTCGGAGCCGCGGCGTCGTCATAATTCATATATAATAACCCTTCCGACGACGCAGCGCGACGCCCGGCCGCCCTGCGTCTCGCTCGCTCTCGCGCCCCGCCTCGACACCGACAGAGAACAGCAATCGCGTGGCTCCGAATATCATCATAATTCATATTTTCATTTTTTACGACCGCGTACAATTTACATGAAAGATTTTCCGTTTCGTTTTCGCCCGCGGCACTGTCCGAGCCAGAGCGTGAAGGCGAATTGTTTACAGAACTTTAATTATAAATCTGAAAGATATAACTAGCGGGAATATGGGAAACAGAGCATGTTGGGCATGTAAAGACGATGACAGCTATTTGTAATTGGAATATGACGAGACGCGTGCGCGCGCGCTCTGCGCGTCTCATTCGTCAGTTTATTAATAGAGCTCGGCGTCTGCGCCGTGACGACTCGCACCATTAATTTATATGAAATAACTGTCGGCAGACGGAAAAATAAGTCCGCTATAGAACGGCCTTCTTCAAGATAATATTTATGTTTTACGGAGTGGCAGACGAGTCCGAATCGTGTTGATGTACGCATGTCAGAAACCTACCGAACTATAAAAAATGTATACGTTATACTCATACCGACTCCCACTTACATTATCTATTAAATAAACTATCTATTTCCTTTCACTTTATTTAATGTATGACGTTTTAAAACATTAAAAGTTTTTTTTTCTATGTAATGGAAGCGGCAGTTATTGTCTTAGTCTATATTGTATACATAGATAAATTTGTACCTACCTACGGGTATTACGCAGATAAGGCCTCTGCCCGCATACTTATTGTAGGTATTATTACCACCATATCTATATATACTTATGTAATAAATAACACCTTCACACAAATCCACCAACCAGAATTTAACCGGCGAAAAGGCCATTTCGTTCCTCATTACATTTTATAACCATCAACAAAGCCACTTTCACAGATCTTTTCAAATTCAATAAACTTCCTAAAATACTGATTTCAGACGATATAATCTGTGCAAAGTACGCGAAGGCAAGCGAGACATAAATTCGTTAGCACATTTGTAATCGTCAAGAATATTCTGTACAATAATTTACGTCAGTAAATTTTAAAGTTGACATCAGAAAGAACATCTTATAAGCCATAATTCAGGGCGATTTTAATGAGTCATTACGGAGAAGTGCCGAGGATGAGCCTGAGTTATAGAGGTACTCACGGCCTGACATTACTTTTTATTTTATGCCTAATTTTATGATACGCCTCATATTTTTGCACTGGAATTCGTGTAGACAAACGAGAGCGTCGCATAGTTTCTTCATAAACTTTCTACGTTCATGATAGAATAAAAACCATGATTAAATGCTGCTACAATAAATAATACAGTAAAATGTAATGTTGCTACATACAGATAATAAACTAGATACAAAAGTATACCTATCCCACACATTAATATTATCATCTTCAAAACATTCCAAATAATTAACTTAAAAACAAAGAATTAATGGCTTTAGAATGACTGCCTACCCGCATAAAGTGAGTATTCCGATTAATTTCTTTCAAAATAAATTCGAAGACTAATCAACGAAAGATAAGCAATATTAACCTAATGGATTCTCGAGTAACTCGAAGTGAACTCGTATTTAAAATCTAAAGATATTTAAACACATCGCCCTCGCGCCGCGCCCGCCATAAATAAAATAAGTACAAATATTCTCACGTAAACGAGTACCTCGAAAGCGTTCATTTACATTTGTGAATGTAATAAATGGGGCATCTCGAAATACAAAGGTAAACTTACCAAAATAATCTATTTTTGTATTACCACCGACTCTATGATTAGAAACAGAGAGGAAACTTGGTGAATCAACATTCTACAATGTTTATGTTTCGTGTAAAAACATTTCTATTAAGTTATAAACCGATCGTCACAATATGACATCTTATTGTAGCTATGTACAATTATACGCATATAAAAAGTATTAGGTACGGTAAAAGGGTTGGAGCACCTGCATTATTATGTTCATTCTCATACCCGGCCACGATTTACGACCAGGTATGAACCAACAAATAAGATCCTCCAAAAAATGCCTTCAAAAATATAATAAGAGCACAAAAAGCTCACCAAGACACGTCAACGTCGACCGCGCACCATTGGTTGCCCGAACAAAGAAATATTACCGCACGTTTATTTGCGCTTTTTCTTGCCATATTATTATTTAAACTCGGAGGATATCTCAGGCTGTAAAGGTTAATTAAATCCAATAGAAATTAAAACAAAAAGCTGACTTTATTGTGAGTAATATGGGAACGGAGCCGGGTGGAGACATCATAAAATTGTGTCAATAAAGACCCGACGAAGAACGCATCTCTGGAGGACTTAATACAAATATCATGATACTAATTATAGGTCAGTTTATTTAGATTATACTTATCTAGTTTATAACATATTTTAGTGCACCATAAACAAACATAGCAAGATTTTACAGCGCTGCCGGTCCCGGGGCACATTTGAGCATTGTGCCTCTTATAATTTTTATTAGGGGCAATCCGTTCGCCTTGATTTACTCCTTCCCGAACTGACGGATCTTTCGTTTAATTTACGATTCTACCCTAGTGTTCAGTTCTAATAAAAACTAAAAAAACAAGCAAAAATTATATGGATACGTTACTCTTTTATTGTATTATTTCATAGAGTAAATAAATTGACTCTATTCATTGTTAAAGATAAAACTAAAGTACTTCAACATTAGATGTGAAATATTCTAGTGTACGTACACTATTTGCATGTAATTTAAACGACTAGGCAGAATTTAGAAAAAACATTGGTTTTTCCCGAATGAGTCTACGTGGTGTGTTTAGTAAAAGAATCGGCTACTGCTACTAATAATTAGAATCGCACTGAGAGTCAACGAACTTGAAATGTAGGCAAGTATTTATTTTATTTCTAGATTAATTTATCTGGCGCTGCGGAAGCGGCCCACGTTTTAAGACTGTATGATTTATTTAGAATACAATCGTTATAATATAATAAATTATTGTTTATATTTTCAGTACAAATATTCATGCGATCTTCCCACTCTCGATGCTGTCCTGTCGTATCCGACACGCATTTGGCAACAGTTCAGAAATTGTTATAATCATAATGACTTTTCCACTCATAACACTTTTGCCTCGCCAAATGTCTTCATAGTCACAATAAGCTATAACTCTCTTATACATTAGAGTTCGTTCAAATGAAGCTTCTAATGAATTCTTTGATTTATAATACATATAGGAAAAAAAACAGAAAGAATAAAAGCTTTAAAATAAATGTAAATGCTAAGATTACCCCGCGGCTGAATAAGGTCTCGCAAAACGAGCACGGTGACGATAGCTTCCCATGAGCTTCTTTTGAAAATTAAATAAAAATAATGCAATAAGGAGTTTTAATTATTCGTGCGTAGCAACATCATGAAGGAGCCACACCAGCATGTTCGCACTGTGTCTCATTTGCAAGTAACAGGACGCATATTATAGACCCACGAAGGCAATAAGATAAAAAGACGCTCAATAAGGCGCGATCAGAGGCAAAAATGAAATAAATTGCCGGTGAATAAGAGGGCTGTGTGCAATTGAGGAGAACACGCTGGCTCATTAGACGTGAGCACTACCGTACCGGCTCGGTCGCCCGCCAAATGAATTAAAAAATACCAATAAATTAAATACCGATTCTAAATGTCCCTAAATACCGATTGTTACCCTTTTGAACAAAAATAAAAGTCAACGAAAATTCTCAGAAAGTTTCACATGTCCCAGGGTTATGTTTGCAACAATGAGAAGCAGATTGCTTCTTTGCCGAAAAGTAGTAAAATAGATGGTCATTAGCATGACAAAGATGGTGATTTAGAATGACAGAGGCGGCCGGTCCGCACACGATGTCACTTTCACTTATTCCCGGCAAAAAATGTTGGTAGTATTATTATAAAGTATTTAGCCTGTGTGTATGTCGATATGGAAATTGTTTAAAACCGCAGGCCACGGGAACAATGACAAAACGACGGGAGCCACAGCAGCGTGTCGTGACGATACAAAAACTTATTTCTCTCGGATATGGAATCGAACGAGGAATAATGGAAGAGATGTCTCGGATTATATAACGCGGTAAATTAAACGCATTTTTGGTGCTGCTAAACGAATAGACAAAATACGTGGAGACGCGTTGATCTCTTTTTAATCATAATTTAACTATTCACACTCAATTATTTACGTTCTCCTTTATCAATTCTTCTATTTTATATAAATCATTTCAAAATTGTATTCGTTGTATTCACACCATGAGAACGCTCGGTTCTAGTAGAAACTTTTGTACTCTACTACCTAGTAGCTTTTATACATACACTAGCTGTGCCCCGCGGCTTAGCCCACGTAGGCAGAACCTTCTTTGGCTCATACACAACAACTTTGCTAAAGATCATCACATGATCAAATGCATACTATAAGTAATGTATGGATTTCAATCGCATGTATGCGATTTTTATGCTTACACTCGGACATAAGTAATAATAAATTAATTAGATCACGATTACCATCTCCACATATCTCCTGTTCTTACCACGTTACAAGTAACGAGGGTGTACCGTCTACGTCATACATCTCTACGCACCATTTGCATGCGCCCGCGCGTATCCCAACCCAACGCACCGTCGCATACACAGATATCTATGGTATATCTGTGGTCGCATTACTACTACTACAAAAATAGTACAATATACATATATATATTATATATGTATATTGTTACATGTTTATAGTTGTTATATATCTATATATGTTGTTATATAGTTGTTATTTTATATCAATGAGTCCAATAATCTATACAAAGAGAAAAATCGTAGCACAATCGTAGAGGCGTTGTTATGCCAAGATGGGTTGGTTATACATATTATATGACGGTCAGTTGGCGTACCTAAAAGACATACTTGCCTTCAAACCCGTAGGTCGTTGATTCGAATCCTTGCCGCGCACCCACACGCGCACTAATAGATTTTTTATGGGCATGCATGGGTGTTCGTTCGTCTACAGGTGGTAAATTATATCAATGTTCTGCTAGATTTGCTCCCACAAAGTAGCTTACCTTCATCAAGGATCAAATCTGCCGCCATATTCTTCGGTGTTTCGGTAGCACAGCCGTTTAGAGGCAGACTATTCTAGGCCTACTTCGGCTACGCTACTATCGATACGACAAAACTAATGGATTACATTTTTACCAATTATGCGTTGAAATGCAAATTAGTTTCATTAGTGAAATTGTTTTATTAATATCATCGTATCGATAGGATGGTAGCGTATCTGAATTAGAACAGCTCCGTTGTTTATGTGTTTCCGGAGGCACGGGTTTGAATCCCGTCGGTACAATAAAATGTTCGGCTTAGTAATACAATACAAATACCTACTCTTTATTGATGACCATATAAAAGATAAAAAAATACAATTTTTTAAACACGGTGAGACAATCGGCGGTCTTATCGCTTATAGCAATCTCTTCCAGATAACCCTTGTAAGGACTGGAAAAATGCTTACATACTAGCGGTGATATAGGTAAGTTATATTTGAGTTCTAAGTTAAACAATTCACCTTATAATTATTAACATATTACATAAATCTATCGCACTAAATAACTACACAGTAATTCTAAACATAATAAATATACAATCATAGTTAAAAATATATTCATGTGTATGCATACACATATATACACATAAAACACACATACATATATTCAATAATTCGACATAATTATAAATATACCCATAAGTTAAAATTTTATTTCACATTGCTAGATAATTTATACTGGCATGCCCAGTTTTCTTTCACAACTGTTTTAACTTATAGGTATATTTATAATGACGCTTAACCATAAACTTCAAAATTGAATTAATAGCATTTATGATGTCTACACTCTACAGGCAGCTAATTCTATAACCTAGCTCTAGCACTGTAAACGATTTGTCGTGAAACCCGGATGAATGGATAGGAAATATTAACTGGAGAGTTTCAGAGGAGCGGAGGGCAAGAGGATTAGAAACCTGTAGGAATTGAAAGCTTTCTTTGAGATATGGAGGTGTAGAAGAGATGAAAATAACAGTGTGCAAAAGTGAAAGAATGTGGCTAGGTACGGTAACGAATAGGAAGTCACTGAAATTTCTGCCAATATTCCGAGACGTGGTCGTACTTTCGTAAGCCATATATGATACGAATGCACAGGTTTTGTAAACTTTCGAGCTTATTAAGCTGCTCTTCGGTCTCATCCAGATAAGGTGTTGGCATAATCCAATATGAGAAGTAGAACTGATTTAGCGAGTGCAGTTTTGGTGGAGACCGGAAGAAAACTGCGTAACCTACGTAGAGAACTAGCTGAAGCGAAAAGTTTTTAACTAACTTCGGCAATTTGAGGTTGCCATGAGAGAGTTCTGTCAAAAAGCACACCAATATTTATAATTGACTTACTAAATGATATACAGGTACCGTCGAAATAACTTGAGCTAGGCGGAACCAGTCAATTTTAGAAATCATCCTGGAACTGACAATTACGATCACTTGCGTTTTAGGTGGATTGACGCTGATACCATATGACTTACTCCAACTGTGAATCTTGCGTAAGTCGTTGTTAGTAAGAAGAATGGCATCAGACAATTGGATAATAGGGAATATGCATGATTTTTTTAAATATTTTTAATTCACTGATTACATCCATTTAACACAGTAAAAAAATGAAATAATACTGAAAGTGTTCAAATTAAACTAAAAAAAATAGTTTTAGCATTGAATAAATATGAGGTATGTAAAACGCTACTAAATTTTCGCGCGCCTTTGTGACGTCACAGTGCAACACATCGTCTCCACAGATTAAATATTTTTATTAGAAATAGTAGGTATTCGTTCGACAGTGCATAGTATTTCTATGAAAAAGATTTAATCTGTGGAGACCGTGTGGTGCCCTGTGACGTCACTTTCTAATTGACAAGTGGTGATGTGTTTTGCAAATTAAAATTTCCCACGCTCTTTTTGCATTTTTAATATAATATTTTAACACATTTAAGAGTATTTTATTTATAAAAAAATGTTTAACAAACAACACCAGAACAATAATGATTCGAAAATAAATGATTTCAAGTAAATGTATGCTACATGTATATTCCCTATTGGAATTTGTCTATAAATCTGTAAGACATCTGCATAAAGGTGGTAGGACGATGTAAGTTAACGTTAAATAGAGTTCATAAAGACGGAAAATAATAGATGATGAAGAGAGAGTAATGTTAAGATAAATTATTCAATGCAGCACCGACAATTTTATCACGACTATTTGTTTAACGGGATTTACGGGCGTGCTACAAACTTATAAGTTTTATAAAGATACGGAATTGGCCAAAATTTTTGAGAGGTTTGACTACTTATATTATTAAACGATATTCAACCGACTTACACAAAAGGAGGAGGATCTCAATTCAACTGTATTTATTTTTAGGAAATTGTATTTTTTTTGTTTTAGAGACGATACTTTCCGTTTGGTCCCATAGTCATTTTATCGAGATTTAATGAGTATCTCCAGAGATATGGAAATAAGCACTTCAACCTTAGATAGTGAATATGAGTAGCGCGGCATTGAATGAAGTCAGTTTTATTTCGTGTTGTAAACTTTTTTTAATAATTATCAGTCTAAATTATCAGTATTTGTCTCTACTCCGTGATGAACTGCACGAATCAACTATCGCCTAGCTACATTCAACTTTTGCTTCTTTATGAGTGACAGAACCCATTAAATGCTCCCGGGTTCGCTAATAAATAACCACCACAAAAGATAAACCTATTTTTACACCTTTTGTTTTCTATTCTTCATAAACATCTCCGCAATAAATTAAACAAGAATTTAAATTTGCGCAATAGCTATTTGGCTACCTGCGTCAAAACCAACATTAAAACGGAGACGTAATAGAACGATTGATAATAAAATAGGTACGTTTTCCACAGAACAGTAATAAAGACGACCTTCCAAAGTGTTAAAATTTTATTAACATTTAAACAATAGCACACAAATGCTTATGACCACCGGACTAGTCGTAAATTTCTGAGACGTGTCATTTTTTGCCCTGAAATAAGTTTTTTTTCATAGTCATGACTAATTGGCGCTGCTACAGAGTTGAGCGACGGGGTGCAATGTGGCTCATTTTTGTTTCGGGTTTTGCAAATATAATAATAAAAGTTTATTACCCCGTTTTGAAAGGGTTTGTCTCAAGCTGCTCTCAAAGGGTAGCAGTAAAACCTCGGTCCATCGTAAGTCAAAACGGACCGATTGTTCGGTTGCATATCCTCATAAATCAGTTTTTAGAAAACATTCAATGAATAGTGGTCGTTACTCAATACGAGATCATTATACAAATATAGATTTTTGGCATTTGTGCACGTACCACTGTGGGAGGTTTGACAAATTTCTATGCGAAATTGTTATTGACAAAAAAATTCTGAGAAAAGAAAGTTAAAATAAATATAGTTATGTTGACATCTGCCCGTTATTGCTTCGCCACCTGCTTGTTATTTCGTAGCGGTGATTTAATTAAGAGATTTAGGCAGGCTATAGAGGAATATTTAGAGGTACACTGGACCTATGATATGAGTATTTTATTAGATGTTATCAAATTGCAGACATGGTAATTTAAATAAGCGTTATAAGCGTCGTTTATATTGTTTGGATATTCAATCGATTGGAATTAGGAGCTTAGGAGATTTCCTTGAATTGTCAAGATGATATAATTGAGCTGTGGTGATGGAAGAATTATGGAGTGGGTCGGTTGCGGGGTCAGCCGCGCCATGCGTCATCGCTAACGACGACAAATGACGTGACGCGACGCGACGTGACACCACTAACAACGTTAACATGTCACGCTGTATAATATCGGTGTTAGTACTACTTATAGTTGTATGATTAGGTACTAGATTAATAACTTTAAGTAAAAATACTATTTAATAGTATTCTTATTTTTTGTCGACTATTTTTCAACTTAGGTTTCGTGCATGTCTGTTACACACAATCTACATATTTCTAAATTATACCGTAATAAAATTAAGTACAACTAGCTGCGTATCGCGGCTTTGCCCGGTTTTCCAGTACTTACAATCTACATAATGATGTTTTCCACACATTTATTCTGTGTCCATGGTATATTCGATTTTTTTTCGTATCTGATAGGCTAGGGTCTAATCACTATCTTGCCTGGTGGTAAGCGAATAATATTGTCATAAATTCAAATTCAATATTTCATTAACAGTAGTTAAGCTGAGAGTTACACTGTGAGGGGTTAGATAACACATCAGGAGAAAGAAAGCGGGGATACTTATTTAAATTTGAAGAAAGCAAAGTAAATATCTAATTAAAATGAATAAGCCTTCAACATAATTATTAGTTGAAGGCAAAGTGATATCTGTAAAATCTGTCCATAAGTACTCGTAAAATCAATGTGGAGTTCCAATTCATCAACCACAGTGCACGAGTGTATTTTTTAAAATAAAAGAACTTGTTTTTTAGAAAACAGAAGGAAGGTATCTTTCGTCGCCGCTACCCGTCACGTTACCGGCTTCCTGCTTGCTTGCAGCAAATAAATTAACTTTTTAAATAGTGCTGACTTCACCATTAACATTGAGATCACCGTTAAATTAACTAACACGTTTTTTTATGGAAGCAATGCAATATAACTTTTTAAATAAAAAGTTATTCGTGTATTGCGATAAAGGGAGAACTTTACGTAAATGTTGTGAATTAGTCACATATGTCGTAATAGAAATAAAACGTTGAAAAGCAAGATCAGTGGTGAGACGAGATTCCCACAGAGATTTAGCGGCGAGACCGCGCGCCGGCTGCACGCGACTCAAAAATAGCACACACTGGTCGAAAAATAAAAATTTCCCCAAAATAGACGGAAATATACAAAAATGTGAGCCAAAGAGCGAGGGGCGAACGTGATGGCGTGCCGTAATGTGCGCCCCTAATTAAAACGTTAAAAACCGACCGCTTCTGAAAAACGTCAATTTTGAAGAGAAATGTGCCGTCCAAAGGATCCCCTTTCATACCTTTGTTTCGTTTATTTTAACATTTAAACGCTCTTTGGTTACATTTCGCCGGGAAATTGCGTACGTCATTGCTTATTTTGGTTGTTACAGTACCGATGGGATTATATCTCTGTAGCAAATTAACATTGACAGCGTTCTAATTGAATTCAAAAGATACTGTGCAAAATATTTAAAATATTTGTTAGTGTTACACCATATGAAAAACATTTGAATATGTCGAATTTACTATCAGATCAATAAACATTTCAGAATAGGAACACAGAACTGCGAGAATCATCTATTTGCCAATCTATGCTTTGACAGAACCGTAAATTGGGAATTTGGTCAGAGCGTTTGAAATACGGACTGGCAGCGAATGGATAAATCTAGCCGTTAAACCGATATGCAGATCTGCATCGACATTCATTACCTAATTAAAATCGCAAGCCCCTTCCGCTCGCTACATTTCTCCAGCGCGCTGCCAATAAATTTCATCCGCCAGTCGCCCCATAACGATAACCAGTTCCTCGGGAACTATCGTTCAATCTGGCGTCGATGGCGTATGTTGATTCGGTCGTGTACCCGCCGCTCTTCGCAGACGGCAACGTCGATACCTATGTATTATTTAGTGGCAGCTAGTGCTACGCCACGCTCGACGCTCGTCGCTCGGCCGCGGCCTGCCTGCTGCCTGTGTGACACACACCCGCACACTCGAAGCCTCTACGTCAGCCCACAGATAACGACCTTACATATTCATAAAGAATAAAGAATTATCCAAAGACGTCTTCTCTTCCGCGCCCTCTTCCCCCTGCTATCGTAATGCTCTCATTCACACTCTACGCCCGATCGCGATCTATCCGTTCCCCTCTAAGGATCTCGATAAGAAGGATGTTACGACGACCCGCACAGAAATTGGATTATCGACTTTAATTTATTCCGAAGAAGAAATATTTCATTAAACGTAGGCACACGTTCATGAAACCCTTTCGACTCATCGCGAGGTTTCTCGGAGCGGTTTCAAAACGATCATTCTAGTCTGAGATGTAACGACCGGTTTTAATTCTTACATCCATGATATGAGGGCCCATTTCATCGGCGGGTCGGGTCGGAACAAAAGTTTGTTATAGAATTAACAGGTTCGGGGTCCAACCCTCGACGCAGCATCTTTATGGGCGACATATTTGATTCGATAACTTGTTATGCTTCGTCCTAAATAAATTATAACGAGAAATTGTAATCATTAAATGGATATATTTAATGTGTGTAGATGGCCGGTGCCCGGCCGGCGCGGCTCGTCGCCGCGTCCTATCTGCCTACACAAATGCGCGCCTCGAGGTGATAGCTCGCACAATTCTCATCGACCTTCGTAGCTGCTTCACTTTATACGTCATTCTTACTCTTTGTCAATTTGATCTCCTGGGATTTATGGTTTCGATATTTTGTGTTATTGTTTATCTTATTTTTCAATTTTATTTATTTTAAAAACAAGTCTCACCCTGCTTTGCCGCATTAAGAACTATCAAGCAACCCAAACAACTTGTCTTTGTTCGGTAGGGTTTTACTGTCACAGCTGAAACCTATCACCAGTGGTAGAGATTTTTCACCATTCGAAATCAAATTTAGGTCCTTACATATAATGTGTATAATTTATTTGCAGCAAAGTATAATAATACTAACGCATAAAGACAGGGCTTCAAAACGACTATAATTATGTACCTACATAATTATTTATTGTAAAATAAAGATAACTTATTTTGTATTTGAATCATGAGTGAGTAAAAAACAACCTTGAGTAGGTATACAAAATCATATCCAGTTTCTATTGAGTAAATATTAACGACCATAATCAGTATCTATATTTTAAGTAAACGCTCAATACATAATAAACTAAAAGAAATTCAGTTGCGACGCTGCATAATTAACAACCTATTCTCTACCACCGAATAAATAATAGTATACTCCGCCTCTACACAAATAATATTTAAATGGTACTAATACCAAGATTTATAGCACTAGATTTATCGAAGCCTGATTCCGATATAAAATCAATATGTGGGTAGGTATAATCATTCATTAAAATACATGCACCAAATAAAAAATCTACATCTACATGAAACTATTTCATTAATTAAGATGGAAATTGTTTATTGGCGTGGGCGGTAATCCAGTTCGAACACAGAATTAAGTATCAGCTATTTTAGAGTCATTTCTAGCTGTTTTAATACACTATATAATTTACAGTGTATTGATAAATATAAGCTATGTAAGTAAGTTATATTTAAATTATAGAGATTTTTGGTGACGATTTTTGAAAGCATTTATTGACACTTGTTCCCTTATGTACCTAAGTTAAGCAAATAAAATCTAACTTCACCCACTTGTATTTAGTAGCTTTCGATCTAGCTTTTTTAGGGTTCCGTAGTCCTGACAAGGAACCCTTATAGCTTCGTCATGTCCGTCTGTCTGTCTGTCCGAGGTTTTGCTAAGAGACCGTTAATACTAGAAAACTGTAATTTTGTGGGGGTATGTAAATAAATGACGCCGACAAAGTACTGAAATAAAATTTTGAAAAATATTTTTTTTTAGGGTAGCTCCCCTATATGAGAAGTGGGGATGAATTTTTTTTTCATCGTTTATCCCATCGTGTGAGGTATCGTTGAATAGGTCTTTTAAAATGACTTAAGGGTTGCTAATACCGTTTTTCGATTTAACGCTTCATTTACGAAATATTAAAATTTAAAGGGCAAATTTTTGTTCCATAGGGCGTCCCCCCCCCCCCCCCTCTAAAAGCTAAACTGCTGGCTTGAAAAATCTGGAAAAAATCGTGATAATAGCGCATTTGATGAACTTAAAAGGAAAATTATAGCGTTATAGCGGTTAAGATAACTTTATTAGTTTAGCAGTAATAGTCGTTGAACTTGGGTGTTGGATAATTTTGTACAAATACAAAATCCTAAGAATAAATCCTTAAGTGACAAAAACGGAGTACCTAGTTGCTTGTTTATAACGGGTAAAGACTTGCATTGAATAATAGGCTACTACGGAACCCTACACTGCGAGTGTCCCGACGCGCACTTGGCCGGTTATTTATAGCTGACGTTTGGCTATAATTTCAATTTTTAACAATGTTTTTTTTTAATATCCCTTATAATCTAGCGTTTGACCACTATCTCGCCTGGTGGTAAGCGATGCTGTGGTCGAAGATGGTGAAAACGCTAGGCCTACAATACTTTTGGCTGCATCGTCACTTAACATCACGCTAATTATACATTTTCTATTTAATTATATTACTATACTTATATTTTCAATATAGAAAATATAAGTATAGTATTTTCTATATTGAAAATATAAGTATAGTAAATATGAGCAAATGTACATTTGCTCAGCAGATACATACACAGAGCACTGAATCACTCTTGATTTGAACATTTTCACTATTCACTGGATGTATTTCGGAGGAAAGACCGCCAAGTTTTCCAATGTTTGGCTGTTATCATGATACATGTAGAGCCGAACAGCTTCCTGCGAATTTAATGTATGTACACTCAAAACCAATTAATCTGCTTGTCAGTTAACATATTTATTCAATGTAAATGATGTACATATTATGTAAGTACAGGACAATTTATGACTAAATAGAAGCTAAATAAAAACAATTCAGTAATCGACCATTTACCCACAAAATTTACTCGACAATCCATGCATGATTAATAAAAGTTAAGCCAACGATGTGTTGAATACACAAAAAGGAATACAAGACGTACAAATAAAATTTTATATAGTGGTCGTTAACATGGCCCAGCTCGATATTAAATGGACATCGGTGAGGGAGTAAAAATTAAAGACAAAAATAAATATCTGAGAAAAAAAGTTTGATTCAAGAAGAGACTAGCTGTGACGATTGAGACTGTTTGAAACTTGATAGTTTATCCAACGTCCCTTTGTAACCTACATTGATAAAGAGGAACGCGTTATTTTGTCGGTTTTATTAGCTGTTTTATGAATGGAATCACGTGTTACTATTAGGAAGATAGTATTATGAACTTCGCTCGAAAAGCAGTTTCAGAAATCTTAGATTTAAATTACATAGGATAGAAAAAAAACATTTGTTTTCAACTTCAAATTCCCATGCACATCAACTTTTATCTACAGTCACAGATATCGATGATGTACTTACAAGCTCAAATCCAGTAAAGTTTCGAACCGGTTGACATTTGTCCAAAACCCTTTAAACAACCGCCTAATAATATTTCATTCCCATCTTCAAGCGGCTGTCATCGTTTTTTTTAGGAAATAAAACGGAGATATTTACTAAATTACAGATAATTAGATATTAAGAAGTGTTAAGGCGAGCTCAGTGGAACTGGCCAGATGAATAAATTAGGAGTTAAGTTATGAGCGGTCTGTTCTACCAACATGAATGAATGCCCCGCCCCGCGCGCGTCTGCCCCGCGACTCGTGTGGCCTCCACCACGGGCTCCGCAGGTGGGGACTAAGAGAAAACCTCTTTTAAATATATTACAATATTATTTTATATTGTATCAGACTTATTTATTTGTTTTTCGTCATTTTCATCCATCATGTAGCTCTAGGATGATTTTAGATAGAATCTCGATAACCTAAATTAATATAACAGTTAAGCACCGATAAACATTTTACCACAGATCCTGTAAAGAACGTCCTTTTTATAGGATCTGTGCATTTTCCATAAACGACGTTTTAAGATTATGTATATGCATGGTATGCATTTTGTTCATAAAATTCACTAATGCATTTTTAAAAAGATGTGATAATTCTTTATGATTTATATTTATTATATCAAAAAAGTTACATTATTTTTTGGATAATAAGTATATGATGTTTTATCCTTAATCCCTCCCAGTAAAAAGGTGAGATGACATGTTATCGGTCTCGGTAATCTGAGCCCAAAATATTACGATACAAAACTTGGTCAAGACCTTGCGCCGACGCGTCGAAAGCACCATCTCGATACTCTGGCTACCATTAAAGAAAACCCGACCATTTATAACTCAACCCGTCGAATACTTTACTTTTGTTCCTCCATAAGTAATAAAAAGATGTCAATTAAAACCAACTCCAAATTAATGTTCAGCCCTTTTCTGAGTGGGCACATAATAGCGACTATAATTTTAATTTTTTACTCTAAGCCATGATAAGTAGACGCAATAAATGTCCCGATAACATCGCTATTTCTGCGTGCCATTTCTGTTACCTCAGCTATAGATGGACGGACTACTTTAATTACTGTAGGTACTTTGTTGATTATTATCCTTTATTATCTTAATTAAACTAGCTCCTTGACGAGTTAACAACATTCGGTTGACGACTTAGTATGTAATTATTTTTACGTCAGAGCAAATGTCAATCGTTTATTTTGACATCGAGTTGTCTCTGAGATAACGACGCCCGATTAGAACAAGCAGTGGCTTTCACCATCGGCGTGTGATCATAAAAAAATAATAAACATTTTATTCTATTTAGTTTGGTCATGTGGTCATGCGACATGGACAAACGAGTTCTTAGATTGCTTGGATTGCCTTATTCCAGGACAAAACGCTGGCGATATATTAGGGAGGGTGTAAAAATTCCTCTCCTCGTTATGTATCGCAATTTAATTGAGATCTTATATTAATTAGGGTGGTGTGAGGCAGCGAATGTGCCCGCCGCACGCAGCCTCTGCACGCAACTATGCGTCAACGACAGCCTTTTTATCGTCACTTTTGTTATTTCTTAAGAAAATTCTTTAAGGATAGTTGGGTAAATGTATTCTCTAGAAATGTTTAATGTATTGATTAGATTACCTTAACAGAGATGCGAAAATGATGATAATGAATTGCACATGCTTACAAACTAACCCTGACTTCTCATTTTGTTTCGCAGACAACTTAATACACGCGACAGCATTATCGCTGTACCTTCGCGGCTATAGTTTTGCGTGATTTACTAACAAATAAAGGAACAGACACGGCAAGTTTCGCATTTATAATTGCTACAGGGATGAGGAGTAAATCCATCGGGAGCGTGTTCGCGTGACGATGACGTGATAGCGGCCGTCACGCGTGTACTGCGTTATAACAAGTTGTAAGGAGCCAAACTAACAAGCACCATGTTAAGTTACTGCCACACTGGCTACATTTTGTTGTACCTTCTGTACTTTATATACTCTATAATCATATGTATTATATTACGGGATGTATTGCGCTGAAAACATTAATTTTTAGGGTTCCGAACCCAAAGGGTACCAACGGAACCCTATTACTGAGACTCCGCTGTCCGTCTGTCTGTCTGTCTGTCTGTCCGTCTGTCGCCAGGCTGTATCTCATGAACCGTGATAGTTAGACAATTGAAATTTTCACAGATGATGTTGTTCTGTGGCCGCTATAACAACAAATACTAGAAACAGAATAAAGTAAAAAATTAAAGGGGGCCTCATACAAGAAACGTGTTTTTTCGACAATTTACTATAACGCCATCTATGAACGTTTGACTGTATTAATTATATTAATTACCTATGTGTTAACTTTTACTTACTTGGCGTTAGTGTTCGTAAGATGGCGTTGTACTGAATAAGCATGCGGCTCCTGTTATAATTATTGTTTAGAATGGACACGGTAATATAATATAATAATATCTGGATGACTGAGCTTTGCTCGCAATTTTTTTTTTTTTGGTAAATCGTGTTTTATGTAATTTTTTGGCTCCCAATAATAGTTAATCATCTCGTCTGGACTCGAACCGGGGTCCTTCTGATCGCCATCCTATCGATCTCCCACTGAGCTATCGTAACGATAGAAGCGAAATTTACCTTCATATTCTATATAGATATATGATATATTCTATAGATCATAATTCTATTAGAATATAAAGGTAAATTTCTCAAAAAACTCCTACAACATAATTATATTGTAGGAGTTTTTCGTTACCTGAAAAGGGATAAAACAATTTTTTCTGAAAATGAAAACCCTAGCTAGATCGATTGTGATCGAGTGTGATAGTGATTTCTTTCAGCATTTTTTTGCTCGATTTTATAAAATATTGTAGTGTGGTACGGAATCGGAACTCTACGAGTGCAAGTCCGACTTGTACTTGGCCAGTTTATTATTTACCTCGTCTCTTCGTGACCACGATGAATGCTACTTGATTGAAATATCCAGGTAAGTAAACAAAATTATTGTTTTTTAGGGTGATCGATATGTTTAAAGTTTACGTACTCAATACCCAAGTAGCACAAATAACAGTAGATATTAAATTTTACTCCCAATTATTCTATCGCACAAAAAGAGATAAGACATTTAATAAAGAATATTTTTTCATTTTTTCAACGGTGCGTGCAAGATATGTTTATTCTCTTCAACTCGAGAACGGCGGTTAAGTGATTTTTAGGTTTCCGTGCCCAAAAGGTACCAAAGAAACCCTATTAAGGTACGGACACACCGCGGCGTCCTGCGATCTGCGGGCGCGATCTCAGTACTTTTCAATTGTTTTCTGATCGCGTTTGGTGTAAACCAGTCGGTACAAATACTACTGCGCTATCTGATCGCCGCCTAGATCGCGCACGCAGGACGCTGCGGTTTGTCCGTACCTTTACTGAGACTTTGCTGACCGTCCTTCTTTCTGTCTGCCCGCACTTTATTATACTTGAAATTTTCAGGAATTTTCACGATTTTCACGAAGCTGTATTACTATGGGCAACTCAATAACAAATACTAAAAACAAAATAAAATTTAAATATTAAAGGGGGTCCATACAAGAAACGTGATGTTTTGACGTTTTTTGCTTGAACTTATGAACCATAATAGATAGAGACTTGAAATTTTCACAAAATATGTATTACTATGGCCGCTATAACAACAAATACTAAAAACAGAATAAAGTTAAAAATAAAAGGGGGTCCCCATACAAGAAACTTGTTTTTCCAGGCGTTTTATGCTTGATCTTACAACCCGTACTTAATAGATAGAGATTTGAAATTTGCTTAGTGTGTATTGCAATAGTTGTTATAACATCAAATAATAAAAACTAAATTAAATTAAATATTTAAGGGGTCCTTTAATTTGTTATATAATTTAGTACCATACCAAACAAAAAAATCCGACAAATTTTGTTCAGTCGGAACCCTACGTGTGCGAGTCCGACTCGCACTTGGCCAGTTTATTTAATTGTTGGCTTATGAATGTTCCTCTATAGTGCCCTGACTAAAGATGTTCAAATCAAATAGAGAGCATGCATGACACACTGATAAAGTTAAAAAAAACTCGCACGGCTAAAACATATGGGGAAAAGAAAAATTAAAAATTATGTGCGTGAAGTGGCATTATATACAGATCGTGTGGTGGCCAAAAAGATAACCAAAACGTGTGAATTATCTTCATGATCTAGTCATCATCAGTCAGTCATCACATACAAAAATCAGAGTATTCTAGGCCTACGCTGTTTATACGACCTTTAACCACATCGCATACCGAGGTATCGCGCAGCGAGGGGAGAGCAAGGGGAGGGAAATAGCGGCCTCAAAAAAAAACTATTTTGCGCCCCCGTAATACAACCTACTAATAATATCGTTTAAAAACTAAAAAAGAACCGACTTCAATGCCGCGCTATTCATTTTCAGTACCAATTTTGAAATGTTTATCTCAATATCTCTGGAGATACTTATCAGACGTCGATAAAATTACCATGGTACTACACTTGGGATATCTCCTTTCGAACAAAAAAAGAATAATCAAAATCGGTTCATAAACGACAGAAGTTATCCGTGAACAAACATAAAAATATATATATATATACGGTCGAATTGAGAAACCTCCTCCTTTTTTTTGAAGTCAGTTAAAAAAACCATCTACAATTAACAAGTAGATAGTACTTTGTGTGGGTGGGTGTATTGTAACCGAAGAACGGGTTCAGTGGCGTGTCTTGAGAGAAGGCTATGTCCGGCTGCGCATGACAGATACACGCTGATTTTGATGATTTTTCGCGGTGACTTTTCACTATAAAGTGTAAACCTTACAGTGATAAAATAAAATACTACCTCGCTGTCACCATTGTAAAAACTGTTTTTTTTTAATATTTATAGATCTATAGAACTATGAACACATTTAATTATTTACAAGAACTGTTCAATATGTACTTATGTAGATATAATACTTTATAACTAACCCACACTAACAATAACTTATGCTTACAATTAAATTCAAGCAGTAAGAAAAAACGTAAAATAATAATTTAGTACAATAATTGTCACTTTAAATATAAAAATGCATTAACGCAGGTGTGTGTCCATGCATTTACGTCTCGACTCGAGTAGTTTCAAACTACCCGCTCGTTATGCCGTCGTTATCTACAATGTATTTAATATAGAGAACATTTTTCTGTCACATTCTTATTGGGTCTCAGGCATAGTTTAAGTTTTGACTTTTTTGACTGACTGATTGTTTTTGAACTCTGTGTATGTAATCGACATACTTACGCCAGAAATCCGATACGAGGTTATCATTCCATAAACCTGAAGTGGGCAGCACTTTGTTTTTCGTTATGGAAATTAAATAATCATAAGACATTGTCCATAGACTTTATCGATGAATAAAAACTTCTATTTAACTATTAAATCAGTAGCTAATGTGATTACATTTGGCCCATCAACAACTAAACACTTTGTTTAAATATTTATTTCCAAGCCTCATATTCAGTTTGGTAAAAAAATCTCTGGATTTTAATACTTGGGCGTTCCATAATGACGTCATAGATACTATAGAAATCAAGCTGATTGACGTTTAATACACAAATAAATGTCATACAAAGGAACGCCCAAAAATTGTCGAAGGGTTCATATACCATATGATTAATTAAAACGGTTACTAAACAAAAGAAAGTGTCCGTATTGTGTTCCTTTTCTTTAAAATCTGTATGTGAATGTGCACAAAAAATATGTCACCATTGTCGTGACAGTTAATGCCTCATAATTGTTGTTGAATTTCCTTTCCATTGAGGGTAGTCCTTGGCAATTTCTCTTGTCATATTAAGTAAATGTACCTGCTTTAAGAATGGTGTATACACGGATAGTTTTTGTAGTTTTGTGTATTAATTTCATTAATTTCTGTTAATCTAGGCAAGGCTTATATATTACTATACTACTTGCTATATTACTTAAACTGCTTAACTATATTTCAACATTTTTAAAGACAACAACTTTTGCACAAGAACATTAATTTATATTTTGTTAATTTTAGTTATTGTGTTATGATATATAGGTATACATAACTAAGATTATAAATGTGTAACATACCTTTTCTTGACTTAGCAGGGTGGCATATATCGCATGGTCAAAAAGGCTCCAGTTGTCAAAGAATTTTAAAAAAAATTTATGAGAGAAATAACAAATTAGGTTTTAGAACTTAGAGTATGTGTCCTATAAGGTATTGGGCTTTACTATTGAATGAAACAATTAAATATGAAACACGTGTGTTTTTTACCAGCGCTTACAGAGGACTATATATAATTAAATTATGATCTAAATCCCAAAAAGGTATGTGCTGGGTAGGAACAAGAGAACGATCTTAGTTATTTTTATTGAACTACTTAGAAGGCATATAAGTCATCATATTGTAAACATTAGATCTACATTGCGCATTATGTGGCACAATTTCTAAAAACTTATTATACGAACATCCTCTTTAAAATCTCGCATAGTGTACGCACTCATTTAGCGACACAAAGCATGGAAGGATCGGCAAACAAAGGGAAATGTCCCTTAAATAATATAATATTACGTGTCACGAAACCAAAGCTTTATGAAATCCGATATTTTTGTCATATCTTGTTTTATTGCGGCTCAATAGAGAATTACTGCTCAGCCTCTGTGCTGAGCTGATGTCATTCAATTTGGACAATGTATGTGCTTTTAGCTTTTTATGTTTATGGAAGAAAGTGGACAGTTTTATGGAGTTTCACAATTTGTTTAGTGGTAAAACTGTACTTGTATTGATTTTCCAAATAATCCTAATACCTTTTTTTTCCTTTTACTTTTATTTGTATGCAAAGGCAACCTTCCTTTTGGTTCATTTTAGATATAGATGTACTACTTGAAGGCAGGTAGTTACTATTGTAGAGTTTAAATAATAGCTGTATGTATTTTCAGTATAATACTATAATATATTAATATGATATTTGGGAAGTAGTACTTGCTATTGCGGGCTATAAGTACCGAAATGCCCAATAATTCTCGATTAGCATTCATTGTTCAGGCATTGAGAGATGTATCAGAGCAGTAAATTAATTTCGAGATTAAGTAGCTTACTCGAAACTTTGCTTGTACGATAACTTCATAGTTCACCAATTTATATATTAGAAGTTTTTATATTAGATTTTAAAGTTAGAGAATTTATAGAATTTTATTTCTCAATAAGTAATTTCCCAGAGACTAACAAAATGTTCTTGTACAAAAAAATGTTTGTCAGTCTCTGTGATATACCATAAAAGAGGCTCGGCACTGCCTGTATTTAAAACGATTCTATTTTAAAATCGATACAGCATATCGCAATCCCAAAGCACGGACATATTAATCCAATAGTCTCATACAAAATCAGTGCGCGGAACAATTTCAAATTTTGCACAAATCTAGTCGCATTTAAAGTATTGTGTTACACGATGTATTAAATAGCCGGTTGACAATGTCGTGCGGATATTAACCCACAAAAAATGTCCTCGAACGTCCCGAGGATTTTCCGCTTCACGCAGGCGTGCACTCTCTACGCAGCGGAGTCGGCAGTTGACAAAATATTGTATTGTTCCTATTATCTACACCGTATTTATTTAAAAACGTTATTTAAATGGATGATTCTAAGCTCATACCGCTGATACACCCATTGTCCGACTTAATGCAGCTCAATTTTAAACCCATGGCGGTACGGACGTCTTTTGATGTAGCTTTACAAATAGCAATATTTACATCGACCATTACGTTTAATGTTGACAAATATTAGGCACAAGAATAACCGATAATAACACGACGAGCTATCGTGGAAGACGGAGAGCTATTTATTACCTCTATTACTTTGTTCACTTCGTTATAGTCATCAAGCCGAGTGTCACCGATATCGGTGGCCATAAAATTAAATTCACTCTGTGACTTTCAATAAAGGTAATGAAGGCAATCATCGACTAAACCAATAAAATAATAGAAATAAATTTGATATGACCGACATATGGCGGGACTAATGCGCGGCCAACCCTGTTATTGCTGTCAAACATGCGACAAATAGCTCAGGCTGGATTCCATTTCATTTATCCGGCCGTTGATTACACAGTATTGGTCCGTTGGCTGACAATGAAAACAGTCTACAACGACCGATATGTTCACACCCCTTTCGCCGTGATGACCGAAAAGTAAATTCCAGTTTATTATTATTCCATTACCCGTCGCCCCATTTTAAAAAATATGTCAGCAGATGACGAGCGGGAAGATGGGGGATACGAGTAATCTGCACGGCCGCGGCGACGGGGAGGTCGCGACCCGGAATATTCAATGTGTTTATATAAAATAATTTTCGTGTTCGACAAGTTGCGACACAATGCCGTATATTTTTTTGCTCTGTCGATAAATTGGTAGGATTATCATTTAATGGAGGGCTCATGTTCGTCGGGCTTGTCCCGATCGCCTATGACTGCCATGATTTTATTAACGCCATATCGATGTTTCGGCCCGCTCGCAATTCACCGTCGAGCGACCGGTACTCGTACATATTTTACGTGGTTTCATTGTGAAAGGTAATGTGCCGATTTAAGTTTAGATTGGCGAGTTCAGTTATTAGTTCGATGTAGGAGTTAGATAGACAGATATAAAATATTCACTGCGTATGGAGGCTTTCTATTCCATGACGTGTGACTTGAATTTTAATTGACAATGGAACCGTTAATTATTAATTTGTTTTGAATCCTTATTTCTGGGATAAAATGGAATTGAAATACGATTGCTGTTTACCCTAGTTTTTAACGTTATTCAGAGATTCACGTGATTGTGCAATAATAATATTGTGGTGAAATTGGAAATGGGGTCTTCTAATGCTGTCGCACATTTTTTTCGCAGAAATTTAACGTATTTATGATAAAAGGTTGGTAATCTCTTTTATATTATTGCGAATAAATCCCTTATTAGCGTGATTTTTTTGTCATAAAAATTGTGTATGCTGGTCGCATCGGAAGTAAGAGATGTTATCTCCCCCGTGTTTACACTAAATATTGTGCGGGACAATGAAATTACATGACATCTGTAGCACAAATAACGGGAATATCTTTATTCATACCGCGAAGAGAAGGCAAACATGCTCCCCTCGCGTTTGTATTGTCGCTACATCGCGGCAACGTCTGCTCCCTGTCATTCAGCTACACCATATTAGCGATATTGTAGCTTTTGATGCTTTACTTGTTATTATTATATACTAGCTGCGCCCCGCGGCTTTGCCCGCGGTTTAAAGTAGGTATTCTATGTGTAAATCAAGGTACAAATGCATCTATATGCCAAATTTCAACCAAATCCGTTCAGCTGTATTTGGGTGACATAGTATCAAATATCCATCCATCTACACTCACCAACTTAACTTAAGTAGGTCGCACAGTTCTCCTTATAATTATTGCGAGATCCTGCATCGCACAAACGATATTTTCGCTTCACTTGGTTCGTCATCAAACAACACCTTACATTTTACCTCACATTCATTTTTCATCACATTTTTATTTACATTTCACCTCACATTCATTGGAGTAACTATGTATATATACTTTTAATTTACACACTTTTAATTTCTTTTTCATTTTAATCATTTCAATTTAATTTCACTTTTAATTTTCAACTTTTTTATTTTTGGAATTTTCCCTTGTTTTGTGCTGTAAGACCTTGCTTCTTACCAAATTTCATAATGACTAAGTCAACGGGAAGTACCCTATAGGTTTTCGACCCAAAACCTATAGGGTACTTCCGGTTGACCCAGAAGTTCCTTTTTTACTTTTTGAGCTACGGAACCCTAAAGTGATGCCTGAAGTACATTAGTTACTGTAAATAAATTTGAATGAGACACAGAAGTATTCTACCTAGATAACTACTAGGTATATGTAAACTGCAGTCAATTAGTCCATAGCCTTGTCTAACTGTCTTCCACTTTCAGGCATGTTTCATCTTCTTTATCATCATATATAAGTACAAGATAATACATGAGTCTACAGGTAGGCAACGCATGAGTGACACCCCTAGCAAGTGTTAATACGCGACGGTGAGTACTGCCACAGAATAATGAATAGTACAACTACTGCCCATCAGGTGGGCCGTTTGCTTGTTTATATATCATAAGAAAAAGATTAGCACATGGTATACTGCTTGACAAAACAAATCTAAGTGAAAAGTTGAATACCAAATCCACGATTCAAAAGCTTCCGCAACTTTCCAACCTTACTTATAGATAGTAGGGTCCCGTATAAAACTAAGAAAAAGAGCAATGAAAAGTGATATTACTTTATAGCAGGAAGGGAAAGGAAGCGATTTACAATAAATAACTTTAATATTACAGTTGTTTCCCCGCATTTGTATCAATAGTGAGCCCTACGCGCCTTGGGCGGTTTCAAAGGTCGTCAACATTTTTCTATTTTCTTGCCGTTATGAAACTGGTGAACGGTAAGTATGAGTTTTATTACAATGTAACAATTCTAACACAAAATATGTTATGAATACCTATTAGATATTAGAGTTACCTATTATAAGTTACTTATTTCATTTTTGTGAGTCAATACTCTAAATTAATTGGCTTTCATTGTATAGATGACGCAAAAACTGTCTCCTTGGGTAGGCTTTTGTCCTGCGGGGATTTACATAGGCGGTTACATATTAAAGTGTGGATAAAAACTAGGTATATTATCTTTTATTGTCCACTGGCAAAAGACAAAAATGAGGTCGTGGCTTCCGGTTTGACTTTCGTAGACAGTCGATACAAAGTGCTGATGATACAACTATGTTCATTTTCATATTTTCAACCGCATCATCACTTACCAACAGGTTAGATTGTGATCAAACGCTAAACTATAAGATATAAAACAAAAACATTTTTAAGCTACTTTTTGGTAGCAAGTCAGACGGAACATCTATATAATATGCTCCGTAACTCATAATAATAATAAATTCTACATTTTTTATTGTATATTATACCTTTCTTAGAATCCTGGCAAAAGTAGGTGGTGCATTTCAAACAAGATATTTTAAGCAAAAAATCTTTCACCCTTATTGAATGACTTTCTTTTCACGACTATGACTGACTGTGACTATATAAAGTGTATCAAATTGGTAAGAAAGAGTTACATCCCGGAAGAGAACTTTACCAATAGGCTACTTTTTTACTCTCTTTCATCCCAAAATGATGAACTCCTTCATAGAAAAAATTACAATAACATCAAAAAGTAACATTACAATATTAGATGTATTGTTGTAAAACCGTCAATAGCCCAATGGCGAAGTTCGATCCTCACCCAAGAAGCACTATTGACGTGAATCCACTCGATAGACACAAGCATATTTATACAGCTACTATTAATGTGCAACCCACATTGGTAGAAGTGTCCCTAAAGTTTAAATGCGATATAAGTACATGAAATACGCCCAGTTTCTGATAAAATAACACAAATCTGGAATCAGCTGACAAGTTTGTCAAATTAACAGAGCGATCATATCTCAATATGATATTTACTTATTATAAATATGTTTTCTTCTTGCATCTCCAATTCCAACAAATTCCACCACCAGGTGAAACAACCCTACCAAATTGGATCACCGATTTCAAAGAAAAATTCCTATAATAACATTCGATGGAATGTCCGAGTACAATTAAGAGATAAATCATCGAGAGTTCTATTCAATCCATTGTGTTTGGAGGACGTTATGACCGAACTCGATTCCGGGTCGGCATCGGATCAGTCCTGCCCCGGTCACAGTGAGCGGTCACCAATTTATCATTAGAGCAATTTTTGCAATAATTGTTTGCTTGTCGATACGACTGTGAAGTATGCTCTACTTACATTTTTTATAGTGAATTGGAGTGTGAATTTATATTGAAGTATAGTATTGAAGTGAATTGAACTGAAGTATAGTATAGTAGTAGATGTGCAATATAATAACAACAATATGTAAATAAATATTGAGTATAGTAACGTATATTTAAAAAGTATCTAATATAGTAATCTATATAATATAATAATCTTACTATCAACTCAACTTCTCTCGGCATAACCCAAGTAAAAAATGTACTCTACTGTCTAAATTTAAACTGACTGACAACTACTTGATACTATGTAGATAAATAAAAAGTTGAATTCTTATTCATATTCAAGCACACACAATCGTATAGTAACTAATTCCAAGGCTACTTATTCCATTACTAATCTAACAGAATTATCCTCTAATTACAATGCTCTACACAAACTCTCAACAATTAATATAAAGTAGAGCAACCTCCTATCCGTACAAGCAATGGTCATTGGTCCACCCACGCACAAAAGACGCGTGGGTGCAAAGATTACTTTCATTCAATTGAACGGCATTGTGCGCACACGCATGCCACTTCCAGGCTTAATTACCGCGCAGCTGTCCGTCCATCTGGGCGTCATCACCTACTAGATAATACAGGATGATGTCATGTCACCAATCGACACGTGCTGGAACTTATGTAAGACTTCGGTGATGTTAAAACAAGTAGAGTGCCAACATATAGTGTGCAGCACTGTGCAGCTTTAGTGATAGGACTTCTGTTAGTCCGCCTGGGGTGGTAGGACTTCAGCTAGTCCACCTGGAGCGGTATTCCATGAATTTGGCCGTGAAATAGGAATGTTTATCGGTTTGAATGGCAAAGTGTACAGTGACATTACAGGGCATGTGGGACTTGACATCTTTATGTCTCAAGGTAACAGGCGCAGTACATGCAAAATTCTGGTAGACGTCAACGTTTACCATAAAGCAAGCGTCTTGCTTGTCCTGTTACCTTATATCATAAAAATAAACAATGATGTTTGCTACTAGCCATCTTTTAAAAAAAATGATACCAAAAGTATCTAACAAACGTAAATTCTTATCAGTAGTTTAAATCCAAAAGTCAACACCATGTGTTAGTCGATGCTCGTGCCACATTTAGGCGATTGTAATATAAGGTGAGAGTGTGATGGACAATGGGACATCGGCTCGAGTGGCCAGACGTCCGGCAAATCTCATTTGTGGATTTATCATTAACTGTATTTCATCCACCCTCGACCACCTTACCCCTATTACGGGCTATACATTTTATTTCCGTCTACAATGGACCGCGGATGGCTATTTTTGGTAATTTTATTTCGGTGATATATTATTTTTGGTGTTTGGAGATCGGTTAAACTACCCTCTGACACATCATATTTTTTCTAGTCTATTAAGAATTTTAATTTTGAATGAAAACGGAGAGCTGAAGATCACCCAGTTGGAATGGCTTGGGAAAGGCTAATCAACAATCAAAAGGTCAACGAGTAAACTAATACCACAGGTAGGTGCATAATTATATCGATGTTCCGCCTGACTTGCTACCAAAAAGTAGCTTACTACCATCAAAGAGAAAATCTGCCGCCATAACCTTACGGTGTTCCGGCAGCACAAGCTCTTGAAAGTCAAAGTATTCTAGGCCAACCCTAGCGTGTTCACCATCTTCGACCACACCACAAGGCGAGATAGTGGTCTAACGCTGCCCGCTGGTTTATAAAAAATGTTTATAAAAATATAATCTAACATTTATGATGATATTATTATGTATTATTAGATTATTCTAAAGCTTTCATAATCCTAGCAAAAGCTCTGCTTGAAAAAATAAAAGATATTTGCACGAAACTCTACAATATGTTTCTAACTATTCTAAGTGTTTGTAGTAGTAAAGGTTTTTAACATATAGATTGATTAAACACACCATTTTGCTATTTTGAGCTAATAATAGTAAAGTACGCCGCAAACTGATTCACGAAGCAACATGCAGATTAATAGGTCTGCAGCAAAGTAAATTTCCACATCGATCGCATCATAAATACAAACGAAGAGTCATATAAGCACAAACAAACACCAACATAGCGAACCAATCTCGGAGTGAAGTCGTAAAAGTGGAAAAATATCGGCTATATCAGTATTGCATTCGTCAGAACAATGAGGCGTGCCCTAATCGCGCGCCTTATCGACACTAGCTTTTGTCTTAATTCGATGACGAGTAATTTACGACCGTGTGTGTGCGCCCGCACTTGCTATAAATAATGCTATTTTACCGAGCCACGACCGTGCCTGTTTCTGTCAAAATTCTACTTAAATAATGACGATCCGTCGCGACCGAGAAGAGATCTTATCTGAAGCTCGCGACAAGTCTACGACGCGGTTGTAAACAAAAGACGTCCTCTAATGACTGAATGAGCCGTCGTAAACCCTCAATATTTACGCACGATTCTTTCAGCTCACCTTTTGTAAGGTTTTATAACTCGTCCGGGAGATCTCCCGGTCCCGGGCGCCCACGCGGTGCGCTACTCGCCTCGCTATATCTGATTTATTCATACCACCCGAAACACATGATCGGTTTTTCGGGTGTATTCAGTTATCTTTTTTCCTGCGATCGCTAGGCAGCTTTTATTGCTTTTGCGCGGTTGAAAATTTTTATTTCTGTTTTTATACCTATCGTCTCTCGTTTGAACGATCCGACGGCGAACACATTCGACTGCGATAGACATTAAAGTTTTCCGAGTGCTTACAATGACATAAAAGTGCAGATATCGGGTTGCAATTAAAACTATCGAACGATGCTTGTTAACTGGAGCGTGGCGTGGGAGGACGAAAACAGCAGATGTGCGCGACCCTCGCTAACCTCTCACCCCACACTTGCAATTAGCCACCTATTGCCGTCCACCTATTGTTTGTTACGAATCTATCTACACTTTTGTAGCAAACGACAAAAATCCGAAGCAGGAAGTATGACTCCGAGTGACGCAATTTGGGGGGTCTATATTAGGAACCCCGTCTGTCTCGAGCCCGGATAGGTAACCGATAACGTTTCAATATTTATTGTCACCCGACGTCCGTCATTAAGATAGTGTCAAAACTAACTGGCACGCACACGGGCATTACCGGGTCGAAGGAGCACTCATAATTATTACTAATGCCTTAAATATGTCAAAACAGGAATCCAGGTAAAAAGGCGTAATTTACGCGCGGACGATAGAGATTTGGCAGTTGGCGCCGTGCTGCTGCCACTGCCGTCGTTTGCTCGAACGAGGCGCCCGCTTTTTGTCAACCATTGTCTTTTATTATACATTTTAAATAGGAAGTGTCCCTTTTTATACGAGATCTAGTTTACGGCGCTGACAATGAAGGCATAAATCTACCACTGCGTCGGTGTATACTGCGATGATCGATCGATAAACATTATTTATGTATTTCCGTCGAAGATACCTTGATTGGTGCTCAGAGTGCACCAAACCAATTCTTAGAAAAGATTAACTAAACATGAATAAAAATGTTTCTCTGAACGTACTAAAACATTTTATGTAGACATCCAGTGACAAGTTCCAAATCGAAATATAACAATAATTGGTAACTTTATATGCAGCTTTAATAGATATCTATGAATGTTAGGCAAGAAGCAATTTTTCTTAGTAAATTGTTCATGAATACACCATGACTGGACAAGAAGCAAAAAGTGGTGTGGTAAGTATATTATGCTTGTGGAATTCGCGCGTTTGGTTTAATTATATAAAATGTTGATAAAGAGAACAATGTCAGTCATCGCAGGCCGGGAGCAATCAACGTGCCTGTGAGACGAGCTGATTAACGACAATATCTCGGAGACGACACCATCTTGACCACATTTATTTTTATTTTAGTACCTTTTCAGACGACCTCTAATGAATACGGGTTATCTTCAAGTTTATATAAAAAATAAATAGCTTTTAACTGAAGAATCACGCCTTAAAAAAGAAACGCTTATTAAAATTTATTTCTTTCTCTCCTCGCGGCGCTGTCGTGTCCTCAGAGCTCGAATAAAATTAAAAAGTCAAGAATTCTTATTTATTTTAATACAATAAACCGCAATCGCTGAATAAAGATAAATAAAAAGCAATAAAAAATAAAATCGCATTAGCAATAAACAAAATACTTCAGCGGATGTGGGCAGAGCGAGAGCATGCACGAGAAAATGCGTGGAGTCGCGGCTTTGCCTTGCCTTTACGTTACTCTAGTTACAAAACAATATGATTTTTGTTTTTGCCAAAACGGGTAGCGCTTGTCCACTCACGATGATTCGGTGGAAGATTATTAATAAATCGCGACTTGAAGACTCCCATGGAACTACTTTTTTTATTGTCATTAGAGATTACGCATTTTCATATAATTAATGTTAATATTGTTTATAAGCTATAATACATAACAAAGATTATCTAAAAATAAACCTGAACGAGGTACAAATTGAAAATCAGTATGTAATAGAATAGCGTATGGTATGGACATGTTACGAGAAGAGCTGAAGATCACATAGCTAGAAAGATGATAAACATGAAGGTATAGAGTAGTAGGCTATAGAGGGAGAGGTAAACCAAAGAAAGTATGAATGGACAGTGTGGTGACAGATATGGGTGTAAAAGGAGTGTATATGGAAATATAGCAGATAGACCTAAATGAAAGAAAATTACATATTGCACCCCCACCAAGTAGGTGCGAGAGGAGTAGAAAGATGACGATTTTTTAGATTATCTTATAGACTAGCGTTTAACCACTATCTATCTATGAGGGCCCGGTGACGTAAGTGGGAAAATGGTCGGCTTTGATATTAGAGTTGAATCCCCGCCGTGCACCAATGGATTTTTCTATCGAAAAATGTATGTCCGCTTTTCACAGTAAAACTTTTCCAGTGAAGGCAAAATATCGTTAAGAAACGAACAGCCCCCGCATGGTGGTAATACACTATCTTGTGTCCGCCTGGACAGCTACCAGCATTTTTTTTTTATTGATTTGAGCCCACTCTAGGCCTAGCGTGCATATCTTCTTCGAAGATATAAAATAAAATAATAAAATATCGCCTGGTGATAAACGATGATGTCAATCGATCAAGCTACTTTTTGGTAGCAAATCAGGCGGAACATTGATGTAATATGCTCCTAACATCTGTGCGACGAAGATCATCTCATTTATTAGATGCAAAACAGGCATAGTAATCTTATATGTACGTATCTATTAAAAATGCAACGAAGACTCGTATAAAAGTTTTAGAAGCAACTAATCCAGAGCGACTCCGTTGTTCTGTTAGCCGATTGTCACGAGAGCTACCCTCGTCGGCGTTTTCTTAATTGTGCCGAAATATTTATTTGATTGCGAACCTGCACAGAACCGTGCAACCGAAATGGTCATCGGCATGCCGGCCACAATGGAAACAGTAATAGTTATGCCGTCGTCTCATCACGACATCGGAGAATTGTTATAGAAAGTCTGTTTTGATAACCTCATTTGTCAACCTCGTGCACTTCTTGATGTCACATTTGTTAGTTCCTCTTAAAAACAAAGAATCAGAAAAACAAATCTCAGTAGTCAGTCAGTCAGTAGTGTGCATTAATTCAACTTATTGTTTAACAAAGAATCCTGCTCTAAATTTGTCCACGCGTGACACAACTGAAAGACGCAATCAATTTAGGACAATCGGCTGGCTGGCCCGTTTTACAGGCATTCCTTCAAATCGGAGTGACGGATGCCAGTCCTGTCCATCAGCCAATTGTGGTATCGACAATCTAAATGGAACACAGAATCGATAGTCTGTGCATTAGTAACAGAGCAAGCACGCATCGTGGCCGGATCATTCGCCGTGAATGAGATGAAATAAAGTATGAAACTGGTCGCGCGTTTGTATCGCAGCGAACACAGTCGTAAGGTCCCCAAGCCAACAATCGAGATCTGAAGCGGCGATAACGTTGTCAACTAGCGCAGTCTGTCCTCGTAGTTCCCATGATTTGCGATGCCGTTCTAATCGTTATAATTACGTTCTATCCATCAAACAGACGTATGATAAACATGCGACTCCAGAAACTGACCGAGAACAGTTGGATCGCTATAAATCTCGTCCGGCCGCGACCCGAGGATCGGACATGTGAGATATAACAGAGATCATTTTTTGCACAAGTGACGTGTTTATGAACGCTCCGTTGTAAATTCCCTTTGATCTCATCTGAATGTCACTTTCTGGTTTCCTCGCAGTTTTCCTCGAGGCTGCAGATGGTGCTCGTATACATATTTTTATTGGTCTAATATCTGTTCAGATCGTCAAGAGCGCACATAACATTCGTCAACGGTCCTAACAAAGCTGACTAATTATCGTGGCGCGGCATGTCGTAAAACAGTGCATATTGACGGAATATAGAGAGGCCAGCACACAGTGCTTAATGACATTAATCACATTGATTTATTGTGGTTCCGAGTTATTACAGGCCGGGCGTGGTGCGATGTGTGCGTGCATGCTAACGTGTCGCGTACATGGCCGCTTGCGTCGGTGAGCGTGTGCTTCTTGTGTAAATGTAATACGCGATTCTACAGGGTGTTACGGACCGCAACACACCTGACCTCTCCGTGATTTGTGCCCCAATTGTGACTCAACCGTGAAAATCTTATCTGTCATCAAAATTGAATATAAGATTGAATGTTAGTTGATTTTAATAAAGATCAGAAAATGGAGTATGTCTGGTACAAATCTCTTAAGGAATGTCAAGATCCAAATGATTATTCACGAGATCAACGATTAATTTAGACTATTTTGGAAAACAATACCAAATTAAATCTGAGTGCACATACGTCCTTCACACCCTCGTCAGATAAATCCATCAGATACTGTCCTAGTACTAAGTAACAGGTACACCCTGGCTAGTGTAAGCACTAGTTCACGGACGAATCCGACGAGTACGTGTGAGTGTATTCGATGCGCGTGTGAGTGTACGGCATTAGGCAACAATTTACGCTGTTTGCGGCGTGTTAATATTGATTGGCTCGCTTTATTTCGACTCGCGCGAATCTATCCACGAAACAGGGCACTTTCCAATGATGTATGTGGGTAAGTAGTTCACAATTTTCTGTGGGAATTGAACCTTTAAAATATAAAGTTTACTGTATATGTATTCGCTAGAGCGAACTCTACGAAGTTGCCCTACATCAGGTGGAAATGCGTTTGTAAATTCTACTCACGTAAGCGACTTACATATTTTATTGAACCAAAAAGAGCAAGACGCGAAAAATTATACAACCAAAATTAAATTACGTAAATAGGTACATGTTCTTAGTACCTACATAGATATTTTTTCGTAGGTTAGATAGTCCTACTTACTTACCTACATTATACTACTTTCGTGACTAAGGGAGCAACGACCAGTTTTCTCGGTTCCTGATAGAGCCCCTAATAACCCATTAGGAAATTATCTGCCTGATAAAGTACAATTGTTATATTCAGATAACTGAATCTTTCTTTATCAGAAACCGGTGCGGCCACACCGCGGCGTACTGCGATCTGCGGGCGTGATCTCAGTACTTTTAAATTGTTTTCTGATCGCGTTTGGTGTGAACCAGTCAACAAATACTACTGCGCTGTCTGATCGCCGCCTAGATCGCGCAAGCACGACGCTGCGGTGTGTCCTTACCTTTACACTTTTTGATGTAATTCGGAGTTATAAGTTACTTCTCTGTGCCTGTCGTACAATTGTTATCTTCTTCTTGTCTATCAGAATTCTAGGATATACCTACATTTTGAGGTACGTTTTAAATTATTAGACAATGATAAAATAATTATTAAAAAGCTATGACCGAAATCTAGTTTTTGTCTTACTTCAATAAAATATTAAATGTACTTAGTAAATTATAATAACTTATTACCTCTTCTCACCTCGATCATATTGAGGTCACACTAAATCTTATCTGGAGCACATACCTAGAAATCACTTCGTACGAATCCAAGGTCTGGCATCTGAAGTGACTAGGGTTTAGTATAATTAACTTATTGGACATAACTAATATAACATATTATGATATGCTTATGTATTGTTGCCTTGCTGAGCAAGTACCTCTACAATATTTCTTCTAATTCTCGATATCTATTGCCAACTCGGGCCAGTTCCTTTCGAATGCAACGAGATCGTGCCGCCATCGCTTCCTCTGAAAATGTATAACTACCTAAGAGTCAGAGTATTGTAGGCCTAGCGTGTTCACCATCTTCGACCTAATCATAGCTTACCACCAGGCGAGATAGTGGTCAAACGCTAGCCTACACCACGCCTAGCCACGATTGCATCAGTTATCATAACTTTAGGTATTATTAATATTAGATACCCCAATAAATGGCGATCTTTGTCATAAAAATCATACAAATACATTATGAAAATACATAGATGTTAGAAATATTTTTTCCCAGGCAATTTCTCTAGTTTTAATAATTATCGGTCAGATATCTAGGGAAGGTGTAAGGCTGCCTTGTAAAGCGGTAATTCCCACATCATTGAAATACTTTCATCCGCGGTCAGGACAACTATCTAGCACAACGAAGTACAATACGTAGGGCTGTCAAAGTCGATGCTCAAAAACAAAAAGTGAACCCGGCTAATAGGACTAAAATAATTTCAATCGGGTCTTCCCATTCTAGGCCTAGCGAGCTTACCATATTCGACCGCATCATCATTTACCAAAAGGTGAGATAGTGGTCAGACACCTATAAGATACAAAAAAAAGAAAACTTAGTGCATCGCACCGAACGTATATTTTAAATCAGTTTCATTAAAGACAAGGAATCAATATAATCTAATCAAGTCTACGCAGGCTTTGAAATCAAGAAGATTGCAATTGGAACAAATTCTTGAAGAATGACGTAAAGCATATTTTTGCTCTGTTTACTGTTCACGTTGATTTCGTGTTAAACACAAGATTACAGGTATTCTTTCTATCCCACTCTATCATTCTGATTAGGATAGAAACAACACCGAGGTAAACGAACTACTTGGGTGAAACTTGTAATATTTTCTACCATGTCTATTAAACGTCAATGCAAATTAAAGAACTACATAAGATAGATTTGTAAAATGTGGAGCTTGTGAAGCTTTAAAAAATAATTTTCACTGGTAGAGAAAATGGACAAAAATTATTCGAGGCAACCTTAGCTATGAGTAACAAAGGACACGTCTCAGTGTCGCGAACGCGCGTCCTCCCGCATTTCAATCGCTACATTATAATTTCATAACGCACGCTTGTCAAGCTAAATAATACGCAAAATTTATGTTACGAGGTTCTCACCGTTCGACCGGCTCGCAATGAATGCTTAATAAGCCACCATTAAACATTAAACACGGCGAACTCTAGTCATATTCATTTGAAGACGTGGTTATAAATTCAATTAACTGTGATGTTACTTGTGCTACAGCGCTTCAGTGTGGAAAGTTTTTGCGTTCATGCGTGTAGGATGACTTTCAGAGCTAATGAAGCTAAGTTAACATTCTTACCAGTTCATCATTTGGAGGGAAAATGCCCTAATCGCTAAACTGGGCAGGCGTGTTGGTGATCATCACCCTCAGTGGCGCATTTTGGGAGAGGCCTACGTCCAGCTGTGGACTGACACCAGCTGATGATAATGATGATGCTGATGAAACTATTATTTGGCCATTGAGCGAACTTACCTATTTAACATTTTAAAAGGCAAGTGAACGTTTGTCTACAGAAAATTAGGAAATCTCTGTCTGTAATCTGAAATCTGCATCAAATTTCATAAACATAAAAAAATATTGTAATCGTGCGTTGTTGATCAGTTCTAAGGCGACGTTTCCTTTGCTGGTTATTCTTTCGGTTTTATCAAGTACCAAAAGTATAGTTGTCATTGAGTGTAATTAAAGTGTGGTGAACTGGTGACCTTTATTTAAAAAAAATAAAGTTTACCTATGTCAAAGGAAAAATAGTGCAAATACAATAATATTTATATTATACTTTGCAAATGCAATTATAATTAACATCAAAAGCCTAAGAAAAATTAAAATTATTAAAAAAACGTCTAGGAGAATATGATTTCTTAATTTATATTCCGCGGTTTATTTCCATTTCCGGTTTTTCGTGCATATGTCGCTTGCAACTCTCTCTCTCTCTCAGTAAAATATAAAAATGTGTATGTTATCAAGACATATATTGGTGATCAATTAAAATTTAATTTTGGTAAGATTTCGCAACTCAATGGCAAGTTTTTGTAAAGGAAATGAGTCATAGATGAAGGCTGTAACCGCAGATAAAATTAAAGTACTACGTATAAATTAGCCAGTTTTTATACACGGCTAGCGAGGGCCCGGTGGCGTAATCGGGGTCGGCTTTGATGCCGTGGTACCGAGTTCAAACCGCCGTGCACCAATGGATTTTTCTATCGAAAAATGTATGTGCGCTTCTCACAGTGGCCCTCCGGTGAAGGAAAACATCGTTAAGAAACCAACAACCCCCGCATGGTGGTAGGACACTATCTAGTGTCCGCCTGGCCAGCTACCAGCCTCAAGTTAGAAAATCTGTCACCAAACATCTAATGTGTTCCGGCAGCTATCCTTGAGAGCCAGTTCACATTCTAGGCCTAGCGTGCTTACCACCTTCGACCGTATCATCACATACCAACAGGTGAGATAGTGGTCAAACGCTAGCCTATAAAGTATAAAAAAATAAAAAATAAAGCTAAAGCACTGTCATGTTATCGTGTGGCAACCCAAAACATTTGCAGACTAAAACCTATTGAACACAAGGATCGTGAAATTGGTCAAACTGCAATTTATTTAAATTATTTAAAAGTAATCCTTCTTCTAATAAGTTTTCTAAATCGTATGTAGGGATTGTTACAATCGTACACAGCAACATAGGAACCGTTGTCAACATGCGTCAGACGAGCAAAGAAATATAATAGTCGCAACATTACTTACTACAAAAACTACTACGCTTAAAAAAACTCAGCGATTTTCACGCGACCCGACTCGTTTTAGTAATGTTATGTGTGAACATAGCCTTACCGCTTGCAGTCGTGTATTGTACCAATAAATTAATTTTCCCATTTGCATAAATGTCCGTTTACACTGTTTTACGGTTTGTTTGTTTATTATATTAGTTTGATTAAGTGCAGATGCATATTTAGTGTAACTTATGAACACGAGCTTCACATGCTTATATGCAAAATAACATACTAAGTAACGTAAGTGTAATAACGTTGGATACGTTTTTCGTAGGCCATATTAATTTATGGCAATGTTATGGGTCTCATTGGATACGAAGAATGAATCTGTTGATAAAATCCGAATTTATTACTTAAATATTATTTTTATATTTTATTTATTTATTTAAGTAGGTACTTTATAATTACATACATATTTTTATGTTGTGCCAATAACCCATAAGTTTGTGCTGGCACTCACATTCAGGATCGCGTCACTTAAGTATTATTTATACAGCCACTTTACAAAATAAAGCTTGACTTAACTAACTTACTAATAAATTGTATGAGAACTAATTACAAGTTGTTTATATGGTAATTTTAGTATTTTTATGTACTGACGAGTATGTTTATGTACTTCAGTTCAGCTAAGCTTATACATTATTAATAAAATATTAACTACGTATGTGCACTATCCATCCATACTCATCAACATCATATTATTATATATGCGAAAGTAAGGGTCAGTTCATACCGAGATGTAATGTGACGTGACGCGAAGCGCACCGTGACACAAAATAGATCTTTATTTACTACACAAATATCTATTTGTGTAGTAAATAAAGATCTATTTGTATGTACATATCTATGTACACATTTTATTGAGATTATTCTAAAAAGCCTTGCGGCTACGTATTACTATTAATTATTCTGTGCCGCGGCGTAGCGCGACGCATCGCCACGCAGCGGTGCTTCGTCGGTAGGCGCAGCGTGGAAGCAGGGATCTGCGCCTGGCGAAGCCGCGTGATGCATCGAGGAGACGCTGAGAGGCGTAGCCTGAAGCCGTAGTGGTGACTTGTCACCGCCCATTGTAATACCATAGACTTTAAGTAGTTCATATGATTAGTTTACTTTGCTGGTATTCAATAAAGAGTATTTCGATTCTATTCTATCCTACTATTTTTCGCTTGCGAATGGTAGACTGAGGGCGGACGACGCTGATGCGCCTCGCAACGTCGTATTGTAACATTTTCGCGCAAAAAAGGCGCAACAGATTTGGATAACATTTGGTATACAAATAGTACATAAATAAAATCGATATTTTTTAACGTAGGTTAAGCCGTGGGGCGCATCTAGTTATCTATAATCCTCACATGCAGAGCAATCACTCACTACGTCGGTACGAGGCTTTTATAATGTAATAAAAAATGTTTTTGTGTTATTTGTATAATCGACCTATTTTAAAAATAAACAAATGTATTATTTACTAATATACAAAACCCTTAGCAAATTACAGTTTTTAAAGTCTGCAGTATAGCTAGGCTACAAAAAAAAATCATAAATTCGTAAAAAAAAAATTAAAAAATCGCAAAATTTCATAAAATATCATTTTATTTCTTTTAAAAGACCTTGTGACCTTTGATGCCGCAATTATCATGAAGGCCATAGTAAAATCCAGAAAAAGCAACCCTTCATCAAATAAATATGAAATGGTTATTCCGGTTACACCTGCATTATTAACGACACCTTTTTGTTCCCTGTACAGTAATATTTGGCATTTTCCACATAGCCCGAGTTAAGGCCACCGCCCACTATATTGAATCTAACTATGTCCACACAATGCTGCTCGTGCGACGAAGGAAAACACCATAGGAAAACCTACTAGACTACTTATCTTCAAAAGTTTAAATGTACGTAATACTTATAATACTTCACTTAATGAATATTAAATAACGACTCTTAACCACGTAGAAAAACTATGCCGCATCATTGCTCTTCTAGCCAAAAAGGTACTTGACGTCGTATGAATGCCCGAAACGGTAAGGAAAATATGACTTAAGTTATTTATCATTTATATTTTATTTCGAGTAAAAACTTATAATCAAAAATCAGATGATTTATTTCTTTTACATAGCAAAAAGCTGTATTTAACGTGCGGGCATATTAATAACCCGTTATTGTGGATGTAGACCATTATAGGTTATTATTAACTCATAATGCTATAAATGTACGGAAATCCACCCTCTTGAGGCAGATGAGGCAGTAATAGACGTGTCCATCACCATTAGCTAATATAACGGAAGCAATTAGGTATTCCGTTGCAATAATTCTTATTTTCTGTTTGATTCGCAAGGGATGCCTACTTTTCCATATGAATAATAATATAAAAGCCTTCTTTTTTTAATTTGAAGAAAACTGATTTCATGTCTAACGTTAGAGTTTAACATAGTTTAGAGGTACTCGAAAAAGTCCTACAACAATAGTCCAAACATCAATCTTATTATAAGCCAGCATTGCGACGAAAATTCTAAACAAGTTGGCACTAGCAAATATTTTCTTGCATTGAAATTAATGTTGATAAATATACAAAAGCGGCGGAAGTGCGGACGTCGCGGCCGGAAGTGGGCACATCCATCATCCGCCCGCCCTGGATAAAAACGCTCGTTAGTGCCGCCCGCCCTAGCTACCTGCCTCTCTATTAATGTTACACTCAAGTGCCGCTATTACGGCTGTCATTTGTTATATCCATTTTGCCAAATTGGTTGATCTCGCATAGTCCGCAATTAGAGATTTTTTGCTAGCCGTATGGTATAATACTTAGTTGCGGTTACCAGGGAACGTATGAAAGATGTGCCAAAAAGCGCTAGTTATAAACTAGTTAATAAAATTCGTCTAATTTAACACTAGAAAATCATGTATAATTTAAAATATAGATACTGATATAAAGCAATTCAATGTGATAATACGTTAGATGTATTAAATATGATTGTCACAGTTTATTTAATTAAGCAACTGGTAATTATGAAGAAATGTAGAGTCGAGGTTATAGGAATTGTTATTATTCGTATCACCACCATGTTGTTATGCTAAAACAAAAGATTGACAAACAAAAACAACAGCAGAGAATGTGAAAAACTGAAAACCCCCAAAGGAGCTTTCAGCAAGGAAAATTCCGGGTAGTGAAACTAAACGCATGCACGCGACGCTGTGCGAGGGTGAGAACGCGCCGCGAATCCTCGGGGAAGCAAAACCGCTTATAAAAGTATGCGCCGGAAATCCGAGCGCCGAGCGCCCCCGAGTATTAAAATTATTATTAGCCGGCGCGCCGCGATAAGGCAGGATGATGCCGGCTTAGCACCGCCCGCCCTACGTGCGCCTACCCGCCACTATCGCTACCGCTGCCTACTGAAACTTTGAATGAGATTTAGATATGCGTAAATATACCCCTTCGCGGAAACTCCCACGTACGGTTTAAATAATCCCACTCGGAAACTACAGAATTGCAGCACCGATTCAATTACTCGCCCTAATCGATATCTCATTTATAATGCAAGACGTACTTACGGAATTACGCTAGGCCGTAACTAAACAACGGTCCACGCAAACATTCATTAATCTAACTTAGATTTTCAAATAAGCCGAGCGAGGAACTTGAAACATTAACCAGATAGAGTTATTTCAACAATGTAAACGTCGCCGAGCAACTTTATGCAGAAGCTGCAACGGTATGTCGAACGACAATTATAACTTTGGCCCGGACGCGACACTCGCTCCGTCGCAACAAATAAAATATGTCCACGAAAACGCGCGAGGGGGACGGCGGCGCAGCGAAATTTCGTACACGAGACAAAGATAAGCTTAACCAGCACGAAATTATGAGCGTTTAACTGTTTCTAGCTGTAGAATCTGGCACGGGTGCTTCGTCGGCTAGCCAGCGCGCGTTATTTACGAGGGGGTGGTGGCTGCGCCGCCCGCCGCCGCTGCACCCGAGATAGCGGCTCGCCGGAAGGCGCCGCCGACCCGCGCCGAACCAGACCTTACCGGCCCGGCTTAAGGCGGCTGCCGAGCGGCAGCGCCTCCTCGCCACCTCGCTTACACCTCGCTTCTGCTTGTGCAGATTGCTGCCAGCCCGCACTTGCGACGCCTAACACCATGGCACTCCGAATTAACCCGTATCCCTGCCGCACTAGAATCAAATCGTCTCGGGACCAATCGGTCGCTTTCAGTCTACAGCGCGGGCCGATTTCGTGTGCTACATTATAGTGAAGATGTTTGTATTTCTTGTTTATGATAGCATAAAACTATGGTAAGTTAATTTATGCTATTGTATCATTGTAGCGCAGTCCACCGCGAGTGCCGCGACCGCATACTTATTTACCTCGTAGACAGTAAATCTTTAAAGCTTTGTCTGCTATGCGAATCGTTACGGAGTCTCATTATCATCTTTGTATTGGAATACATTACATGTACGTATACTAATCTAGCTTTAAGTTGCGACGGCTATGTATCCCTAATTCAACGAATTACAAAGCTTAGGTATGAATAAATAATCGAGACGCTTTTAACAAAACAATGTTGACCGACCGACCCGTACTAAAACCCTACAGTCGTTAACGCATTATAGCACATCAATATAAGCTAACAAAGAGGAGGTCACGTACCTACGTCATTTAAGTGAAAATATACGACACAGAGAAAAGAGAGAAATGCGTAAAAACCGTCTGGAGCATTATGCCGCGCGGTGGCCCATTACTTTTAATATAAATAAAATAACAAAATATGAGAGTCCGGCCGCTGAGTGCCCCTGGACACTTTTATATTTGAAGCGAGTCGCCCACCTCCCTAGCTCGCCACCCCCCTATAATTTAAGTAAAGTTCTCATACTGTGGTATCTTTTTGTGGTTTTAATGTCAGTAAAATAGTGCCTAGTTTTGCACTGTCGCATGCAGTTGGGAGGTAACAAGGAAGCGGTCGAGACAGCATTTAAAGTCGCATAAAGTTGAGTGGAAATTAGATTCTACAGTTGGGGTCATTATGCTTGTAGGATAATCACGGTTGCCTATAGATACAATGTAGGTAATACAATAAATCTTTATTAAGGATCAGAACTGCAAATTGTATAAAAATAAAATAAACACCTTAGAAATAAGGTGTATAAGGCTTTATTTCTAATATAGATTACCGGCAGTTTAATAAATAAATCAAGCTTGTCAAGTGCGACTACTGCATAGACTCTCGTGGATTTCAGATTAGGATAACCCGTTCATATCTTGACTTGATGTGCAGAATTTATTGTGAGATATTTTTAACTAGGTATGTTCGAAGGATTTTGTTAGGTATTGTTTTGAATCCCTGTCACTGCGAGTCCAAATCCAATACCTTGCCCAGCCTTACAGTATATTACCTGTGACAGGCACCAATTTTAAGCCCTTCAGGATTTGAACAGCTAAAAATTACCTCATCACAGCTCCATCACAGATTGCAACACATGTGTCAAACGTTATTTCGCATACACGGTCCGCTTGCTCATTTTTGAAGAGTTAAGTACATGTTGTTAACAGCCCGTGTCGACAATACATTTCTGAATAATTTTAGACATTAAAACTTCATCTTTTAACGTCAGGGAAATGGACATAATAAACTCTGAACACGCGAGATCCATGGGATAGCTCCGTCCCGTATCTTTGTTGCTTGTGGCGAAAATGAAGACGTTATTGCACTTGCACGCAACTTATACTTTTTATTTGTATTTTTAATTGGTTCGCACGAGTCGCCAATTAATGACCAGAAATTATCTGTTTTTAAGCGACCCCTGAATAATTAGGTATCAAATGTGACTGATAAGTTTATATGATTGTGCATTTCAATGTTCCAATAAAATGCACAAAATATTGTTTTTCTGTTTCACTGACACATATTTTTTACAGACGAAGTATAGTTACAAATTAGATTAGATAATAAGATATCTATATTTACATTTATAACTCTGTACTATGTATGACTATTTTCTCTAGAAACTATTTCAAGAATATATTTACTAATACGATAGAACCTGTCTTGTATAATATGATCATTCTATACCTACTCGTACGTACTTGTTTAATATCTTACTTTAAGTAATATAGTCTTATCTAATATATATATATATATTATGTACACGTATCCAAAATTGGTCTAAAAACTTAACACCAGCAAACCTAATCTCAAGTGCTTATTATCGGGTACAGCAAGTTAAACAATTACAGTTGAAGGCTTTGAAGCGAGCAAACAGTAACAAGGCGCAAAGTCAACGCAGGAGGGAACTCTGTAAGCGACTGAACGCTCGTACAAGTTTCTTACAAGTATCGGTACTACGCGATCTCGTCTCGACTTCATTCCAAACATTGCAAAAAAAAAACAAATTTGAGAGCTTAGTACGCTAAAGCGTAGATATAGCCGCGACTCTTTCCCGTTTCGTACGTGTCAATGTCATGGTCACAGTCGCGACGGAGGAAAGAGATCGCGAACGTCCCCGTCAAGATAGTTCGATTACTCGTGGTAGCGAGAGTATAGGTGAACGTGCCGCGATGGTTTCGTGCGTGCGCTTCCGCGATGCGTGCCCTTTCCACGAGCTCCGATCAATCAACGTCCACATTTAACGACTTAATTCTGACAAACCCTGCCTCTGCAAAACTTCTCAATACTCCTCATAAACGAGAAAATTTACATGATTACAACGCACGCTCATTATCGCTTCAATAACTACAGTTATCGTAGCCAGCTCTAATTACAGCCGACGCTCCCCCGAAGCCTTACGAGGCATCGACCAATATTGTCCATCGCGTTCGATCGTAAAGCGCCCTAACAAAACAAAGAACATAACGCCTATATAGAGTTCGCAATAAAACCGCGTGAAAACGGCAATAGCTATTCAGAGGGAGATATTAAAATGCATGGAAATAAATTCGGCGTCGCATTCGGGCGTACGGCTGGGGGTGCAGTAAAAATAAACAGCGACGCCATTAGAACTCACTTCCATATTCAAATTTATGAACGCGTCCACGCCGCTGCCGCCACTCGGCCGTCCGACGTAACGCGGCACCGCGGCACCGGACCGCTCCATGGAATCATTTGCCACCCATAATTTTGACGCGCGATTTAAAAATTTCACCCTCACTTAGGGATAAAACGATTTCTCTTTTTCAATTTGATTTCAGCAGATTATATGATCGGCTGATTCTTTTTGTATAAAATATAAACAAAAATCAACATTACATAAATAAGTTAAACTTTTAAGTAATGAATACTTAAAGATACTATGTATATACAAATACATATAAACCGTACCTACATTCCGAGATGCATACAGTAACAGAATTATGTGAAACTTTTAAGTAATAATAATACCTAACGGAAAGCAAAACAAACGCGAGGTGAGCGCGTCCGAAGCTTTAACTTAAATAAACAGACGTTTTCAAAAATTTGTGTATTTAAATCGAATGTGACTTGTGTTACCGTTTCTATTTCTGTTCCTTCAGATTTCAGGAATAACATCGGATACATTTGGGGAGCATTGAATTCATAAGGGATTAAATGTCGTCATAAACACGAATTATTTAGCTGGCTGAGGTTAAAAACAACATAGCTATCCTCTAATTACTGTTGAAGATTGAAATTATGGCGTGCTTAGTAAAGTTGGGACAAGAATAGTTGAACTTTTAAAATAAACAGACATTGGAATAGTAGCTTGGCTTTGCTTAGCATTATCTACCGCTCAATGTCTTTAATTTATGTTAATACAAGGTTTACAGGTTAACTATAGTTGGACTAGTCTAGTGTAGTAGTGATATAATATAAAATGAAAGCAATTATTCAGAGAACTAAAGCGATTGACATAGCTCAATGGATTAGCAAACTGCAGTGGCAGTGGGCTGGTCAAATCTGTCGCAGGACTGATAACGGTCAGGGTGGACTGGTTCTGGAGTGGAGACCGTGAATCGGCATACGTAGAGTAGGACGCTCAGTGAACAGGTGGAGTGACGATATTCGCAAAGCGGTGGGCCGAGACTGGGCTTAGTGGTGTGTCTTAAGTCTATGTCCAGCGCCGGACTGATACCGGCTGAGTATCATGATGATCTGATAATAGATAGATTGACATTTTGTTTATTAAAGTTATTTGGAGTTTTAGGCTATAGATAGACATTCATATATGCATGGGTAATATAAATAAATATACATGCACATATACGAAATCCGTATGACGTAATTTCGAATTAGGTATATTCGTCCTAAATTGCTTAGCTACATTCGTATGTAGGTCTTTCACTTACTTAGCTAAGTACCTACCTACCTATGAAACTAAAAAATACCTCACGATGAAACTATTTTATCCAATTACTTTAATACGTCACCATTATAGATAATAAATACATTTTCACAATATTTTGGTCTACCATCCGCCAGCCCTATAGGTAAGCTTACATAGGGGTGGGAGGTAAGGGGTGAAATTTGAATTGTTGAATGAAATCCGCAACCCTCGTGCCGCAAATCAACGGTCGAATATTGCCAACTTTCAAACTTTTTATTGAACAATTTCTGGCTTTTAAACTGCTCAATTGATTTCATTTTCATAAATGATTTATTAATGTTTATTTCAAAAAATGACCGATGTTAAAAAAGCAAAGCGCCTAAAAATCAATGGGTGGTAAATATTTTTTTTTTTCTGGTTTTTGTGTGTTTGTACGTAACATGATTCTAAAGTATCATGAAAACTACTTACCTATGAGTATATTATAAAAATTGGTATTGATTATAATGATCTATATCTCTGGAGATAGAGATCTACTCATTAAAAATTAAAAAAAACCGCGCGGTGTAACACCTCAGAACTCCGTTCGATTTTCGAACCTATAAAAAAATATATAAACATATATGTAATACATAATACTTACAATATTACAACAAATTACGACACAAGAAAATTTAGTCGAATTGAGAACTTCCTCCTTTTTCGAAGTCGGTTAAAAATATGAAAGTAATAAATGACATTTATTTTATAATAGTAAATTTAAAAAGTCTCACTCATGAATCACTACATGAAATCTATTTATAGGCGGTAGAGCACATTGTCACTTGGCATAGAAACACCTTGCCTCGACAACAATAGTCAAGTTTTACAGAGTTTTGTTTGCACCTGCTTCCTATCTCTTACAAATATCTATAAAACTATAAAACATTTATTGGGAACATCGACTACTTTTATCATAATATTTTTTATCAATGTAGGTTTTATCTCTAGGAGTACTTTTTTAATATTGGTAAATAGGAGAGATCAATAAGATTTTTATGTGAATGACCCCTCATAATACTAACTTAACTTTTTAATGGTACCCATTATTTTCCATCATCTGAACCATTTGAAAATATGTATAAAAATAACTAAATACTTAGATCAAGCTCATTTCACATTCTAATCTAGGTACTTTACTAGACTGCATTTAAGAATACTTGATTTAATGTTCAAAAAACAGATATCCAAATCTAGTATAATAGATAATCGACTGTAATATACCTACTGTACATTTAGTAGCTATGTCGGGTAAATGCTCGGTGGGTCAAGGTCGCCGAAATCTGAACTCTGACAAAAAGAGCCACGCGCCTCTAGATTGATTTCTATTAGTCTACTACCCACGTGTAGGTATTTGGGTTCGACTACAATATTAATTTAAAATAATGTATTTCAACAATTTGACTAATGTACGTAGTACTTAACATGGTACTTATTAAAAATAAATGTTGTTAATTTTAATAATCACTCAAACATATTTACTATAGGACCGCAATAATATCTAATATCATGATAAAACTTTATAGTTTTTGATTACATGACTCTTACATTTTTGGGTATACCTTAAGATCACATCTAGCGCCATCTAGTGACAGTAAAAGCGTAATTTTTTCAAACAAAAACTGCAATGTTTGTTTTGGTAAGTACAGAAATAGTTACAGAGTACAAAGAATGTGTTATAGGCATAATATTGAAAAGTTTCTATTAAGAAATATTTTTGTTTTAATAATAGTAACAGTCACAGCAGAAACGACGCAATCAGACATATAACTACCTTAAAGAAAAGCCAGGATCCTGTTAAAATCGGCACAAAAAGTTAAATCAATTAAAACAACGATTCGGCATTAATATCGCCGTTAATTATAAAAAATCTACCCTCCGAACATCCCGGAATGACATCCCGGAAAATGCGGCGTGTATCGTGTTTTGTCGATGGCCCGACCGATGACTAGCAGAAACTACCAAATTGCTTCTATCGCATTAATAGGTGGAAAGCTGCAGGATTAATTTTTTAAGATATAATGTTACAAGTATTTGTGTGTCTAAAACAGTAATATACACTATAGATAGCCACAGTAACATCGAGGGGTTAAACAAATTAAAACTACTTACGTAGTTATTTGTAGGTTCTGCAAAGTGCAACAAGCTATAAAGTAAATATGCTTTTAGGCATTATAGGTATCGTAGCTAGTCTTAAAATTTACTTACTTTGTTTCATAATGTTCAAATTCTTGGCTGAATTAATATACATATAAAAACGGTATTATTTTTAACTAGGTAATATGTAATATGTAGTACTGATGTTTTTTAATAAAATAATTAAAAGGAACTTAGGTAATCAAACTATATTTTATGTATATTTTGGGTGTACTCTAAAAAGATATTAGGTATAAAACTTAGGGAAACAAAAAAATAAATTCAACAATTAAAAAATACAATTAAAATGTAGTCACAAACAAGATTGGTGTAAAGTATAATGGATATACAGGCTGTCGGGTTTCATAATATGGTCCAAACGGAAACCATCGATGGATGACTCCAAGGGCTACCTAGAGAACCTTATGTATGTTCCGCAAAAATCTATAGTTTTCGAGAAATTTGCGTTTTACTTGTTTTCGAGTTAGTCCCCCAAATGTTGCAATTTATATTTAAATTTTCTCCACTATTAAAGCCAGAGCTCTAGTTTTTTTTGGGGGGACTAACTCGAAAACAAGTAAAACGCAATTTTCTCGAAAACTATAGATTTTCGGGGGGTTCTCTAGGTAGCCTTTGGAGTCCTCCATCGATGGTTTTCGTTTGGATCATATGAAACCCGAGACCCTGTATAAGTAGGTACCGTATTTCTTATTTACAAACGAAGTTGCTTTAACCTTACAACGAAAATCTGCGATCCTACAAAAAAAATCTATTAATCTAAAAACACCTTACATACCAGTTCTATATGGCTCCTGGACTACAATATCAGACCGGCCGGTAGCCAGTCACACATACGTTATATTTAATTTAAAGCACACAAAGCTTGCTGCGTTTTTCATAGCGACCGATTTGAATCGATTCCATTCGATACACGATTAAAATCGATTGGTAAAAATAACCTAGTTACGGCTGTCAGAACCTGACGTCGAATTTAAAAGATTGATGAATTTTATTTCGGAATTGTTTTATTTGTAATACCTAGGGTATACCTAGGTATTACAAAGTCCACCAGTCTACTTCTTACAGAATTAACAACTTTTAACTTAATTAGTGCATCTAAATTAAGCAAGTCCTTACCTAAATAGCCAACAAAAGTAATTTTTATATAAAAAAACGTACTTAATTTTGAATGTATTGATAATGTTTGTCGCTGTCAGACCACAAAGGTTAAGCCCTAACTAGAGCTTACAAGGTAGAACATTGTTGTGAAAACAAATTAATTAATCGCAGTTTTGTTTCTATCCCACACATTACTTACCGTAAGAACAGTCGGTGATAGGTAGGTATTCTGTCAAACACTAAAATGTGAAGAAAAGATGATTAGACGTCATGTATGGTAAAATGTTTAGTCTTGAATAGTTTATTCTATATGTAACCTTTAAAAGTTAAGTAATTTTTTACTAATCATATAAAGAAAACAATACAAATATTTTTTGTTGCACTATTCAAGTTATCATATCGCACCTATGTAACTAAGTATTATCACAGAAGAGATACTACTTAGGTATTATTTTATCTGTGCCTAAGCATGGTATGAATAAAATAAAAAAATAGTAACTGTTTAAAATTATCTACGTACTACCTATTAATAAATGAACTAAATTTGGGACGGGTAATAAATCTCCATATATATAGGTAACTACCTATGTGGTTAAATTATAGAAATAACACATTATCAAAAATAAGTAAATGATCACAAAGATTTTCACACCAGTGCTTGTAAGTACCTACTTGTTCAACAGATATCGTGTGAATGGAATCTACAATAATGTACTAAGTACGCTCTGTAGTATCTTAGAATAAAAACCAGTCGTAAGAGAACCCAAACCTGTCCACGCAGATATAAAATACATTTATTTATAGAATGCAAACAGATCAAAGATAAATTAGCAAAAGCTTATCGGACGGCAATTAAATTTCAATAATTTATTGAATACAAACAAAAAGTTATGACGTGAAGTTCAGTAATGAATGTGGGAGGCTTCGAGGCGACGCGCGGCGCGGCCATCCGCCGGCCGCCCCGCCCGCCCGTAAACACATGTCGCTTATGAACGAATATGAGGCGTTATGATTATGAAAATATGCCCCGCCCCGAATATGGAATATGGAGGAGGGGGTGAGCGAAGCGCGTGCGAATGGGCGAAGTTTGATTTATGAGCCGGGCGCGGCCCCGCCTCCCTGTCATAACCGTATACCTGGTGCGCGCGCGCGCTCGACGCCCGCCGCCCGCCGCCGCCTCGCGCTCAGTCCCGCTTCAGATGGCGAGTGGTGCGCACCGTCGCCCGCCGTGTCCGCTCCGCACTCCGTACTTCGACCGAGCCGAGGCTCCGCGCGCGAGTGACCCCCGACCGTGCTGTGAGCGCGAGTGAGCCCGCCCGCCTACCATGCGCCGGCTGTGAGCCTCCAGCGCGACATCATGCCGCGCGTCAAGCCCGCCACCGTGCGCCGCGTCTCCATCGGTACTTAACTCCTCACTACGACCCTCTCTACACCTCACACACCACACGCCACACGAGGAACAGTGAAAACATTCAGGATAAAGTTCGGTGCTATCCGTCGCGTTGTTGTTCGTTTTCCCATTGAGTTTTCCGAAACGGCTATGAAGCAGTTAGCGACGATAAAATTCGGCATTCACCAAAAACAACCCACTAGAATTCGCCGGCGCGGTGAGTAAACAGTGAAGTGAATTACGCTTGATTGTATTTTAGGAACGCAGAAAAACAGTATACGCGTGTAGGTAGCTGTGAGAACAGAGCTTTTGTGATGTTATAGTTCCACGGCTGAATTTATTTGGAATCGGAATGGTAGGAAATTATTTTTATAGAGCCGTGAAAATGAAAAGTCTTAGTGTTAAATAGATCAGGACAGCCAATGTGACAAAACGCTCTACCAAACTACTCGGCCTGTTTAAATCTTATAAACAAAAGATGTGTGCCGATATATTTATGTTCAGACAATTATTGAGGCAACAAATTTAAAGATTGAGTTACAATAATATTATTCAGTGTTAAAAGCTGTAAAGATCCATGTTTTTATAAGTTTAATAACCTAGATTATATAAATATCTGATTCTGTATTGTTTACATTGATGATTTCTGCACGTTATAAAGGCAAAAAACAAACACTTCCTTAGCTACTTTGAATAACTTATCTATTAAAAATGTGAAACAATTTGTTTTCTGAGTAGTTCTTTTAAGTACCTATAGATAGATTGGCATAATTTTTGTAGAGTAATTTACTTTGTTTCTATAATTTAGATTTGAAAATATCTCCACTATTTTTTAATGTATAAGTATAAATCGGTACAAAACAATTGCCATCGGTGAGATGTTATCTTACAAACGTTTAATAGATAAATAGTTATCTATAAACATATAAATAAATATTTGACATATATTGATTCATAAATAAGAAACAATAGGTGTTACAAAAAAAGGCACGCTATGATGACTTCACAATTTGCTGTCACTTCCGGTTTTACTTCCGGGATTAATTATTTCCGGTATATTTTTGTAAACTTAACTGAATATAGTATTTGATTTACGTAAATCAGTGCTATTTAATGTAGGTGGCTTAATAAGAAAGTTTTAAAATGCATTAGTAGATAAATTATCTAAAATAAGCGAAATAACTAATTATGAGTTATAGGTAGGTACAGATATTACATCACCGAGCAATAAAAAGCTAATTCCGATAAACGCTTTTCCAGAGCACTTTTAGTAATTTAATTAATCAACAGGTATCTTTGACAGTTTTATACAAAAAAATTGTATATGTCTCTATTTTATTGGAATGACACACTGTCAAATTTTATTATAGCGACCACTATACCTCGTCTTATCTCATTGCCGGTTTTATTACTGCTCTATAAAATATTTATTATGGATATTTTATCTACTAACGATTGAAATAACCTAGCTATTCATATTCTTATGAAATACACATCCACTGTTTGTTTGTTCGGCTAATAAATAAAAAAAACTCGTTAAACATAATAATCCGGTTTTATTTTAGGCTAAAATGAAAGATTGATATGCATATCGCCGTTCATTTACCTTGAATGATGAATAATAATTACACCTGATGTTTAAATTATAGACTTTCTGTTAGTAGATTAATTAGCTCCGATTTAGAACTATTGATCTCAAGTATTTTAATGGCAATAATATTCATATCGTTAATAGCGTCGGTAACAGCTTATCTGTTAATATTTCAAGTCATATCTGAACTTGTTTAATTACGGTTAATAAACTTAAAATCTCGGACTCATTAAGGAATAAAATGTCATTAAATTGTAACAGGAACATAGAAAAAAATATTAAAGTGACAATATACCGCAGCAGGTAGAAGGGCTTGCAAACAAAATATTACACTTTTGTGTGAAGATTGGACAATATCGAGATGAAACCTTTTGCCGGTGCGGTACTTAGTTGTAATGGGACTTTTGTGAGTTTTTGTGATTCTGCGTAAGACTGGCGGCGCGTGTGCGGATCACCGCAACATCGCCTTTGAGCCATCGACCTCTCCGACGTCCAACAAACACCAACAAACAGAACTTATAATCCTTAACAAATAACCACACTAAACCGGAATTTCGCTCAAAAATCCACATTATCCCGGATTATAACTTTCGTCTCGCTCGCCGAAACCCATCATCGAAAAATTGTTATTCAGCAATATTTTATTTTACTTTCAAATGCGCCACCCAAAATGTCGAAGTAGGTAATATCTATAAAAAGATAAAGAGCCCTAATATTTTAAGCGGAGAAAGTGTAATAAAACTGATAAGCAAATAATATATGCAATATTTTATAAATAATATCAGGGTCGTGTTAAGGTATTTGGGTCGTTTTGAATTACAGTTTATTTTAAGCTGTTAAGTAGGTATTATTATGAATCGTGATAATTATCTAACAGTAAGATTTGAGATGGCTTAGTACATAATATCTATTGTGTATCTATGTCCTTAGATATAGGTACTTAGTTCATCCACTCTACTTAGAGAGGTAGTACCTACACATTTTTTTTTGTTTTTTTTTCATACTTAATTAATTGTTATATAGCCATTATGTAATTAAATAATAATTTAATTCTTAGTTATTAGTAGATGAGGTATTTATCAAATTTTATGTGTAGTTTCATTTTGTTCTAATTTTGTAGCTTGTTTTATTTTGAGGTATTTCTACTTTGTACCAAATAAATTGTTTTTTTTACCTAGCTAGCTGGCTAGCGTTTGACCACTACCTCACCTGGTGGTAAGCGATGATGTGGTCGAAGATGGTGAACACGCAAGACCTAGAATAGGTACTCTGACTGTCAAGGGCTATATGCCGCCGCCGACCAAACACCGTAAGGTAATGGCGCAGATTTTCTCCTTGATTGTGGTAAGCTACTTTTTGGTAGAAAATCAGGCGGAACATCGATATAATATACTTGTACCATTTATGGTATATAATATTAGGAAAAGTTATGTTAAGGCAAATAATAAAATTGATCTTAGGTAATTTAGAGTGATATTGAATTCTCTTGTAAACTATGTTCTTATACCAAGGAATCTAATGAAGTAAGGAGAATCTTTGGCATTAATATAGGATTAATACATATTATTTTATAAGGATTTAAAAAACGTGAAGACAAATTCCTTAATTCTAGCCTACCTAGGCTTGCTGCAGCTAACAACAAAAACTTTTGTTTAAGACCTACATAATTACTGTAAGTACAACTAGCAATTTGATATAAAACTTAATTAATATTATGAACCATTATAGTACCTACATTTTTTTCTATTATCCTTCTTAATTACTTTAAAAGTAGAGCCTACATTGAGAACAGATCAAAGAATGAAAGCTTCTGTATTGAGCGATCTATTCAATCCACTATGTTTAAAGATATTGCATTTGTTCTTATACTTTATATAACAACCTATATGTTTTAACTGAAGGTTATTATTAGAGCCTGAGTAGTTATTTGGCGTAAAAGTTTAAGATCGTTTACAAAAAACAAAAAAACCGACTTCAAATGCTGTGCAGTCATTTATAGTATCAAATTTGAGGATTTATATATTTTTTTTGAGGTTGTCTATATCTCTTGAGATACTCATCGGGCTCAGTGACGCATCTTGGGAGAGGCCTACGTCCAGCTGTGGACTGACACCTGCTGATGATGATGATGACTCAATTTACGAAATTAAAATGGATCATTTCGAAAGAAGTGTATTTCCTGAACGTACATAAAAAATATAAAAGGTTCTACCTTATTTTGGAGTTGATTGAAAATATTAATTAATAGTTAGTAATTTTTCCATAAAGTTTTCACAAACATTAACAAATATTAGGTAGTTAAACTTATGCTAATACAGTTAAGTTCTCACGAGACTTAGAAAGGTCTTAGGATAAATAATAGTACAAGTAAAGGAAATGTTTAATTTATGCATTATATAATACAAAAGATACTACTTTAATTTAAGTCGCTGAAACACTTGAGACATCTTATGTTAACGGAGTAAGCTTAAGTTCGAACCTAGCTCGCAAAAGCTCAACCAAACTATCTCTAATCTATTATTTATCCCTACCAAACTTGAAATATACCATTAGCTAGTAAAAAAATATTTAATAATTCGTTTTAAAGTCTCCATGTAGTAATTCGCAGTTAGTGACTCATTATGAAATTATTAAATTTTTCATTTACAATGCGTAGTACTATTAAGTATTTGTGACAATACGTAAAAAACCGAGGTAGGTAAAAATCGAATTTCTATGATGGCAAGAAACAGTAATTAATTAATTCATTGCTAACGTAATATCTTTATCGATAACAATCAAGACGTAGTTTGACATTAGGTTTGCATCAGAAAGACTATAATAGCCTGACAGTAAGCGACTTTTAGCAAATACTGTGACGCTCAAAACTCCATAGTTATTGCCCTTCAAACCGGCAAACATTTATGTTTCATGGATGAATTAAAGACCACCACAGGCGGACTACTACATAGCAGAAGTTCAGAAGCAACTAAATAAATATTAAAATAAGAGATATCCCTGAAACAACTGTAATACATTGAACATCTTAAAATATTTTTATGTAAAAAAGCTGTTCCTGTCTAAACATTTTGACAGAGTAGAGACCTAACATGTTTTTATCCTAATGTTTAAAAATATGTTTGTTGGTTAGTCCTTCTTTTTCTTTGATGAAGCAACTCATCAATAAATCAATACTATTTAATTTAATGACTTTAATGAAATTTGAATTGATGAAATAAAGGAATATATACCCCAAAGGATATATAAAGGATACCTATACGTAGCAAATATGATTTCAAGGCTGCAATAGTTGTTAACGAATAGCTGAAGATCGAGCTCAGTGGCGTGCCATAGGAGAGGCCTATGTCCAGCAGTGGACTGAAATTGGCTGATTATGATGATGAATAGTTGTTAAAGAAGTTCGTACTCTTGGTTGGCATTGTAGGTACTAAAAAATAATAAGCATGAAGGTTTTCTATTTTTATTTTTAACAAATGCAATTCCAATATTAAGGTAGGTATATAATTTGAATTAAAATCTAGCCTTAAGACTAATAAGTAATTTAAATTTGACCTAAACTGCTAACTATTGTTAACCTAAGGATTATCTTATTGTCTATTAAGGCGAAGACACTATTTTATTGCGTACTTGGTAAACATTGTTCACTATTTTACTGTCACTTCACTAAAGTAACTCAAAAGGTTTGATTTTTATTAGTCTTCTCACTATGTCCGTGTTGTCGAGGAGCTGGATAGCCTTAACGTTCACATGGTGATGAAGTCTACGGTCGTGAGCTTCGGCATATTTTGTAATAACACTAATAACGTCGTCCACTTTTAAAGTCTCGATGGAGGTCGTCGTTTCTGATGTAAGTACCATGGTGTATTTACGATGCTCCTTAGTAGGTACTTTATTTTGGAATCGCTGGATGATCTGGATGTTACTTTGACTGGTACAGCCCTATAGCTCAATTCCATAAGCCCATACTGGCATACTAGGACTTATTGGTATAAAAGTAATTTGTTTTGCACCGACAGTGTGGAGTGTCTTCCTAGCAGCCTCTGCATCTATCTGTAGCGAAGCTCTAACTTTTCACGTTTTTTTGACGAGTGCCTTCCAGCGAAGCTTTGCGTCTAAAGTCATACCTAAGTACTTGGCTGTATGGCACTGCTTGGCTAATTATAAACAGCGGTTTGTAGTGCTGGCTTTTGTGTCTTTTGTCCGGTTTAACTCCAGTGGCCATAATAGCTGTATCATCGGCGAATGTTGCAATGATGAATGTTCTCTAATATTGGGATATCACAAGTGTATAATAAGTACAGGACCAGACCTAAAACACTATTTTTTGTTTTCTATTTTAGTAAAGGTATATTAATTAGAATGAAATAAGAAACCTAGAATAACATTTTAATTAATTGAAGATATAAAAGTTTTATTTTTAGAAAACGCAATGAGTAGGTACACTAAAATTAAGTTACCTACTTATGTTATTTGATTTCATTACAATTCAATTGGTAGCAAATATTATCTTTTAAAATAAACACAATAACATAGGTACGAGTGGATGAATAGATAGTTTAATATCTGACTTATTAATATTTTTAATTCGTACTTCAGTACCTACTGAACAAACTGAAGGTACTTAGGTGGGTAACCTATCAAGATACCTAGTTGTTTTTTTTAAGATGTTACACGATTAGGCAAAAATATTAGAGGCCTCGTATTTTAAAATGGTGTACCTATAGGATACCTAACTATCATCAACACCGTTATTTTTGTCATTATGTTCTCCCACAGGTAAAACTGCATAGTGCAGCTAGTATCATTTGTATAATAGTTAATTAAAATTAATACAAATTTTATTTATTTTCATATATTTATTTATTTATATAAGTTGAAGAAAGATAACGCAAAAAGGCCTATGCTTGAATAAACGCATGTTTTACTTAGGAACTGCAAAACATGGTATCTCTTGTTATCCTCTTTTTCTGGCAAGTTTGTTTACAATACAGTTTTATTAGACTTTAATAGCAGGTACATATTAGATATCGTTGGATAAGTAGCATTTATATTTGACAAGCAGCGCCCCGCGGCTTCGACCGCATTAAATAGTATCCTATGACCTATTTGTAATCACTATACTAAATTATCCTGTACTAAATTTCAGCCAAATCGGTCAAGGACGATGATCGGTCAGTGACCATGACGAGGGCCCAACAAACAAATATTCAAACTGACTTTCGCATTCATAATATTGAGGTAATAATAACTTAATAATTACCAAAATAAATATTATAAATTAAGGGGATATCAAGAAGTAGCTTTGCTATTTAGTAATGTAGTTTTGATTAAATACTGATTTAGCCCTGTTCGGTATTGGAAGAGACTAATTATAGAAGACCGCCAATCGAAAAAATAAAGACTGAAACCGTCATTATGTTACTAATTAACTTTTTACCGAAGAATATCTGTTAACCAAATTTCAGTGAGAAACGAAAACATCTGGAAAAGCCTCTAGCCTAGGAAGCTTTATACATAATATTTCATACTTGTTTTTATTTTCTCGCAATATGTTGTATTCTTTGATCTCGTAAATACGAGTATAGGTATCGCACAAGCAAATACAAATGATCAGCACTTTAACACACTTATCACAAAGTTTGACGGCGGCATTTGCGACCTGTGTCCTTTGGACAAATACGCAAATGCCACAATAAGCGAAAGGTGTTTCAGCATCTAGCTAGAGTGAGTCAAAATATATCTTTGAACTTATGACTGCAGATATATAAATAAGTATTACACCAATCTACAACTTCATATAATTATTATTTGTAGATGTTTCACCATAATTATATATTTAATCTCAGTCACACAAAGCTAAATGAAGATGTTGTCGACGATACCACCCACGTCTAAGAAAATTCTTGAATGGACATCTTACTTTCTCAAATTCAACATTATTCAAAGCATAAGTTAAGGTACACTATTGTCAAATATTTAAATGTGTCTTCGATTAATTATAATAACGTTGAAAATAAAAAATATTAAATAATAATCACATAAAATAAGGAGTTAGGAAGACGTACAGCAAGGCGGCGTTATATCTTGTCTTCTTTTTTGCTATTTTCATTAACTCTGCTATCTTCTTCTAAGAACCTTTTTAATGTATTATGTGAGTGGACACCTATATACAGATGGCGTTCAATGCTACTTACAGTTTCAGTATCATCAGTATCAGTTCCTTATCCTTTTCCTCTAAGACATTGCAGTTACTAACGATGATGATGATGATGAGAATGAAGCTAAGCTTATGGACTAGCAGTAAAGCCCAGCAAAACACAAGTACATAATAGTATGTGGCAGTTCTCGAATGATTACCAAAATAGATTGGAGTGGCCTTCCACCTGTTATGTCTTTGACGGAGTTGTCGTTCCGTACGGTAAGCAAGTAAAAATTTAGGGTTCATAATGGACAAATCCTTGACTTGGGGCCCGCAAATTGTAGATGTCGGTCACAAAATGTTTGCTTCTGCCAGCTCATTCCCAACGAAACCAACCGCCACCAAAGTTACACTTACACAATCTCTATCGCTTCCCATCTTAGATTCTGGGAAACCAGTTATCTCAACTTTCTGAGGACCAGACAATAAACTTTTAATGAACCTAATCGTCTCCAAAATATTGCTGTAATGTCCATTTTAGGCTACGTCTCCAATATCCGTTGTAAACTCAATTTGCTCCCTATTATTGTCTGCCAATACTAACATCCTTTCCCTCCTCTAAAATGTTTTCTCATAGGTATGAGGGATGGAAGAAAACATTACCTTAGAAACTCTTTAATTTTCTGTGTTCTAATCATTTCTGGCGTTGAGGTTATCTGAAATGTTAGAATTAGAAATTCCAGCTCACATGACAGTCTTCTATGATCCCTCCTTTATTGTACAGATAATTCGACTATGAAACGACATATCTGTTACACTTTGATACGCTTCCTCAGTTTATATTTTTATAGAAAAATTTAAAAGCGGCATTCAAAATAATTAAGCTATATATCGCATGTATAGGTACATATAAACAATTGAATGTTTTACAGTTTATTGTATGTATTGCATGTGTATACAGTATGTCATGGTAATGCATATTATGGGATACTTAGGGCCACTTTCAGCGGTTCCTGATAGCGCTAATATGAAGAAATCTGACAGATTTTTGACAGCTTTTATATGGCGTCATGTGTCAGATAACTATCTAACGCATTATCAGGAACCGGTGAAAATGGCCCTTAGTTAATTTAAATTTTATAATCGTAGATTCTTAATTTCATAAACTTTCAAAAGTTATGTGTACGGCTTTTTGTGTCTTTGACATATTTATTCTGACCACTACATCCAAAGCCTTTTCTTTACTCATGTGATCTAAAGGTTGTCTAAAATAGATCGTTTTAAGCGATAAGACCTACCTACTTACAAGACCACCTCTTGTAAGTAGGTAAGTAAGTAGTGTAATACTCTATGTTATTATTTAAATGTAATGTATCACTATGCATAGGTAGGTACGCACTAATTTTTGCTACATATTAACTTGGCCTCTTTTTAGGAAATTTTTTATTATTTAAAGTACCTAGAGTAGAAGTACCATAAATAATAGGTAAGTTAATGCAAAATTACTTAAAAATACTTTAAGGATCTAAATTTAGGTTCAACGGTCATTGCTCTACCTGGCTTTAAATACAATGTATTTATTTATTTATTGTAAGTATCTTTTACAATAAATAATCATCACTTAACATCAGGTGAGATAGTGGTCAAGTGCTACCAACTTCGGTGTAAAAAAAAATGTATAATATAATTTTACTTCAAACTTTGTATTCAAACATGCGTAACACTTTTTTCAAAGCCCCTATATATTGTGTTTCTCAGAAAAGTTGAGCTTTCTATCTAGATGTACTTACATGTATAGCTATGTCTATTTTTTTATATGTAGAAATTATGATGTCGTTAAGTTCCTTGTAATCGATAATAGATACCTTCTGCAGGCTGACCAACAACTTTTTTTTTGCTTTTATAATTAGTATTGAAGTAAGATGCTCATAGTAATTCATTACAATAAAAAAAAAAAAAACTGAATATACCTTCACCTACCTATAGACATTATTTATTCCATTTATTAAAATTTCTCCTTTAATCCATTTTAATCAAAAGGTGCCAGTGCATTTTCATGAAGAAACATATAATGTTTATAATATGTCTTAAAACGCTACTATATTTGTGATGCTTTGTGAATTTTGTTCCATTGAAATAGGTATAAGTACTTTTGCGCGCGCTAGATACCTAAATAAGTCTGAAGGGTGCGCGAATGGTGGCTTAGTTATCGTTAAAATTAATTAAAATAAACGTTTATTTTAATTTTAATCATTTAAAATAATAAATTACTATTCAATCATCATTTTTGTAAATTTTTATGTCAATCACTTTAATTATAATAATTATTTATTCATTGTGGTCGAGCGCATTTTTATCTGGCGCTTAGTATAGTAGCATTTTATCTCAGCTTTGTATAACAAGTAGGTATAATAATTTATGATCTATACAAAGAATAATAGAACCAATTAGAAACAGTGAGAGAAAACCTTAACAGAAAACGTAGCTGCCTTAGAAGAATATATAATCTTAATTTTGACTATTCATAAATTAAAAATATATACATTCGCAAGCAAATAAACAAAAATAGATCTTTGTAATTCGCAATGCTCCGATCAGTCTCTTTTGATATTGAAATTCCAAAAAATCAGAGATTCTGATCGGAAAGGTTTCCGCGACAGAATAGCTCCGGATTTATCAATATTAAAATACACAATATACAAAATAAAGATTCCGAATTCGAATCTGTCCGAGTGAAATGATAATCAGGAGGCTGAACTCGTACAGGAAGATCTTAAACGTAGTAACATAAGTTTAAGTAACTGAAATATTTTTTAAGTGAAACTTCTTTAGGCACACTGGGGTAAAATTTAACGGAAGTGACGCAGCGTCACGGTCGGAATCAACGGAAGTAACGTAAGCGTCATGTTTTATTTTATATTCACGACCTCTATTGTAGAATGGCGTAACTACGAAGACGTATTCGCTATAAATCGGGCATTCTTTCCTCTAAGTTCAACAGATGGAGTTGTACAAAAAAGATTAGTGATGTTAAAGAATAAATTGAATGAACTTGGAAGTATCACTTCTAACGCGTCGATTTCTACGCACCCTCTTTTTTATTAAGTGTTATGGGTATTAAAAAAGTAGTAAAAATATTATAAACCAGAAAATAGTAAGTAGGTATTTCAATGTAAAACAACTATAATAAAACAATGCCATTTAAAACAAATGGCGACTAATGGAGATAAACTTAATTTTATTGCCCTAAAGTTGAATTAATTTGAACTGAGTAAATAAGATGTGTTTATTCAAACCAAGTCTTCTTTATTCATAGATAAACGAATCTTAACAATTTTGTAATTTTATTTGAACCTTGCTCTGCTCCAAGGATTTATCTTAATAGGGACCTATTTCTAGATGCTTTGAAAACATGATTATTTAAAATAATTAAAATCATGAATACGACACCTAAGATAACCTAATGTAGGTACATAAGAATAACTACTAACTACTACTACATAAGACTAACTATGATTTTTACAAATTAGCTCCACACCTACTACCATCTATAATGAATAATACCTACAGGATGTAAGTACTTATTCGAAAAGCTAATAAGAATCTTATTTCGGAAAACATTGATTCAATGTCTAGTCAAGAGATAAAGATGTGTTTTATACTTATTGGATTGCAATAAGTAAACTTACAGCGTTGTAATCAAATTGTGGCACAAGTGACTCTCTCACGGCTCTATACGATACAATTCAAACATAAGCTACTTTTTAACCGACTTCAAAAAAAAGAGGAGGTTTCTCAATTCGACCGTATATATGTTTTTTTTTAATGTTTGTTCGCGGATAACTTCGTCGTTTATGGATCGATTTTGATTATTATTTTTTTGTTAGAAAGGAGATATCCCAAGTGTGGTACTATGGTAATTTTATCGAGGTCTGATGAGTATCTCTGATGAGTATCTCCAGAGATATGGAGATAAACAGCTCAAAATTCGTACTGAAAATTAATAGCGCAGCATTGAAGTCGGTTGTTTTTAGTTTTTTGAACGATCTTATTGATAGCAAATCAGGCGCTGACAGTCAGAGCTTACTCGTGTTCATCGTATTCGACCACATCATCGCTTACCACCACCAGGCGAGCTAGAGGGCAAACTCTAGCCTATCATATATAAAAGGCGATACATCTATATTATGCTCCTTCCATCGGTAGAGGAACACCCGTGAATACAAATTGAAAAATCCATTAATGCACGGCTAACATTTGTACCAGTTACCTACTGGTTAGAAGGCTCTTTCGATCGTTTTCTTTGCGTTATACTCATGTTCAAAAGTATATTTTGTTCTATTCCATCTTATTACTTATCCCTATATAAATAAAATAATTTAGCCGTGAAGCCCCGAAGAAGAGACAATCTGACTTTCGAATTTATAATATTGGCACCAAATACATATTTATAGATTAACTGTAATTGCAGAAAGATTTTAGACACAATATTCATGCCATTACTAGTTTATTAGTCTATTAGAACTTAAAATACTCTGAAATAGGTAGTTTTATTAACTAGCTATAAGAAATATAACAAGTGGCGCAGCAAGGGAAACTAGTATGTATAGTATATCACATAAATTTTTAAGGCATATAAATATTCCAAAATTATACTAAATATAGTTTAATATTTTACATAATTCGGTTAATTAATACTTATTTACTTAATTTATGATACTAAAACGTTCATAAGTGAATAACTTGCATACTTAATATGGATTTCACAATGAACAAATTTAAATTCATTATTAGTAATGAATAGCAGTTTTTAAAAGCATTTACTGATATATTTATTGGCTTATATAATATATATATACATATTATTATAATAACTAGTAGCATCAAATTTACTTACATAACTGTCATTGTGTTATTCGAATATAAACTTATGATAATATAGGTTATTATTTTATATATTTTAGGCTAGAGTTTGACCACTATCTCATCTGGTTATTAGTGATGATGTGGTTGAAGATGGTGAACACGCTAGGCCTAGAACACTATGGCTTAGTTGCACTATCTTACTTTAACCGTAACTATAACTATATTATATTTTATTTTATTTTATACTATATTTTATACTATATTTTTGACTTATGTTATAGTTAAACTAAGATGGTGCAACTCAGCCTACGACTCTCAAGGGCTGTGTGCTGCCGAAACACCGCCAGGTTAAGGCGGAAGATTTTCTCTTTGTTCGTGATAAGCTACTTTAAGGTAGCAAGTCAGGCGGAACATCGATATAATATTATACTCCTAACACCTATGGGTACCAGTATAAATTTTTATTACCAGTATAAACGTAGGTATCTACCTATATACTCTTTACAGGGTGACTGGTGGCAAGTCATGGATTATTTAATTGTTCTAAGGACTAAAACTGTTGTTAATCTTTGAGTTTATGGGAATGTATTTAATTTGTAATGAAAAAGACTGACGTTCATAAGTGTACAGTGTACCCAAATAAAGTAAATAAATGAATTATGAAAAAAAAAAGTCGGTTATATGTTCGCTTAGGACAGATGAGGGACTGGAACCGCTCGCTGCACCTTGGTGGTATTTTTTTTAATCTCGCTGGTAACCCATTATTTTTATAGTTTTTTGTAGGGTTCCGTACTTCAAAAAGAAAAAAGGAACCCTTATAGTAGGTATCACTTTGTTGTTCGTCTGTCTGTCCGTCTGTCAAAACCCTTTTTCTCAGGAACGCGTAAAGGTATAAAGTTGAAACTTATATTAAATACTCGGGTCTATAGTATCTTTCTGCTGTGAAAAAAATTACCTTGTAAGTCAACTTGGTCAAAAGATATGACCGTTAAAGTCGCATTTTACTTAGTCTCAACCGAAATTAAATACGAATTTTATGACACCTCTGTGGTTGTTTTCCCGACATCAATTTTTAAGTAAATGGATTTGAAAAATGATAATAGGCTTTCAAAAAGTATAAAGTGACCGGAGTATAAAAATGACCTCAAAGCTTACCTAACTATGGATTCAGTTTAAAAAACCCCTTTTATTGCTTTCAGTATTTGAGATTTTATAAAAATACTGCTATAGGTAGTTCAATATAAGTTTTTAAGTTTTCCAGGTCACTACACCTACTATTAACATTTTTAACGCTAAGATCAGTTCACCTGCGAAGCGCTTGCAAAAGAACCGAAATATCAGAAACTCATACTTAAGTAAGTAATCAAAAACTTGGTAAATATCCCGATTCCAGTGTTAGCTTAAAAATAGTTCTGTAGTTCATCTCAATTTTAACGATATGCTGAAATATACGTGACAAAAAGTCGCAAATCACTGAACTATCCATTTTTCATCGCGATAAAATTTGAATGGGACCTCACGGGAAGCATACAACAAAAAAGAATTTTCCAAATCGGTTGTTAACATATGACGGAGTTCTGAGGTAACAAACATTAGAAAAAACATTCGAATTGAGAACCTCCTCCTTTTTGTGCGTGTGAAGTCGGTTTTTTCGTTTTGTAAACGATCTTAAATTATTTTTTATTTTATTAAATTATATTATTTAATATAATTATTTTATTAAATTATATTAAATTATTTTTTGGAAGGACAAAGGTTAATCTGACAAGTTCAAGTTGAAAGCTGAAAGTTGAAAGTAGCTTAAAAAAAAAATAAACTTTTTAGGGTTCCGTACCCAAAGGGTAAAACGGGACCCTATTACTAAGACTCCGCTGTCTGTCTGTCTGTCTGTCTGTCTGTCTGTCCGACTGTCACCAGGCTGTATCTCATGAACCGTGATAGTTAGACAGTTAAAATTTTCACAGATGACGTATTTCTGTTGCCGCTATAACAACAAATACTAAAAACAGAATAAAGTTAAAAATAATAGAGGGTCCCCATACAAGAAACGTGTTTTTTTCGGCATTTCACGCCATCTATGAACGCTTAGTTAGGTAAACGTCCAATAGATGGCGTTATATTGAAATGTCGATCCCTAACACATTTGTTAGACGTTAGATGGCGTTATAAGAAATAAAATGTTTATTAATTATTATTTTTGCTGGCGAAAAATGATAGTGGTATTTTTTGCTCGATCTTATAAAATACTGTAGTGTGGTACGGAACCCTACGAGTGCGAGTCCGACTTGCACTTGGCCAGTTTATTTGTATATAAGTAAACTTTATGGAGCCTAGCGTTCATTGCGTTTTTATTTTTTCTGAATTACCGACATAATATCAAGCTCTTAAGAATAAGGAATCTGCGTGCTTCGTCGAATGCAGCTTCGTCTATAATTGTATATCTTACCTATAGGTACACAACTTTCTAATATTAATAATAAATCAGTGCATTGCTATGCTAATATGCTAACATAATCATAATCATAATCATAATCATAATCATCTTTATTGGTAAATATTTTTACAGGTCCAACGCTTAATTATTTATAATATAATAAAAATAGAAGTATACAAAATATTAAAAAAAAATATATTATAGCTATAAACAATTATAGCAATATTCAAATTAAATTAATTATTTAAATCGATACATTTATTATTCTTGCGATGGTTTAGATTTAATACGTAAATCCAAAAATTCCTGGTAAGAATAAAATGCATGCTCGAGAAGCCAGCATTTTAATTTTTGTTTATACGACCAGAAGCTTGGAGCATCGAGAACAGAATCGGGTAATCTGTTGTATACTTCAGGGCCCATCACGTGAATAGTTTTAGCCATCTTATCAAGCCTCCGCGAGACACTTACAAGTTTGTCTGCATGTCGTGTGTTGTATCCATGCAATTCTCCTCGTTTCGTGTACAGTGTCAAATTCTGACGTACATACAGCCCTACCTGGAGTACAAGGAGACTAGGAAGGGTCAACACTCCAAGCTTGATAAATGATGTTTTGGCTGATTCATCTTGCGGTATGTGTGCCATGATCCTAACAGCTCGCTTTTGAAGCCGAAATACACGCAACCATTCAGCAGCACGTCCCCAGAACTCAAGTCCATACATCAGTAGAGATTGTACGCTAGCAAAATAACAGGAGCGAATAGCCTCAACAGGAAGGGTAGATGCGACCCTACTCAGCGCAAAACAGGCCCCACCTAGTCTCCCACATAGCTTATCAATGTGGGACTCCCACGTTAGAGTAGAATCTAAGTGGAAGCCCAAAAACAATGTCGCGTTCACTTGCATGATTGCCTCACCTTCAGGTTCGACTACCAGAGGACGTCGCACACGGCCTGAAAGGTCGAATATCATAAATTGAGTTTTGTTGACGTTTAGTTTCAGACCGTTGTGCGTAAACCACTCTAACAGGTCGGATGCTACAGTGTTTAAGCGCTGTTCGAGCATATCCAGAGTGGGACCTGTCACTATGGCCGCTACATCATCCGCATACATAAATACTTCTCCTTCTGTGGTGGCCTTTGGCAAGTCATTTAATAAGAGGGAGAATGCCAGATTCGAGAGTGAGGACCCCTGCGGTACACCGACGTCATTTGTCATACCGACGGATTTTATTTTGCCGTTATCTCCAAAGACATATTGCGTTCTATCTGTCATGAAGCTAATAATAAGATTGAGAGCTGGACCCGATATGCCATAATGAGCAAGTTTACTGGATAGTGTGCCATGATCTGCGACATCGAAAGCTTTCGAGAGGTCGCAGAAGAGTACAGCAACTTCCTGCCTTTGTTCACGAGCGCGCAGAATCCGGCACACTACTTCTCTAGCTAGCATAGTAGTCGATCGCCCCTCGCGGTAAGCAAATTGCCGATCTGAAAGCGATGCTGTCATTTTTAGGTAATCAGATATCCGTGACGTCAATCCATTTTCGAAGATCTTTGCAATAGCTGGTATAATAGCAATTGGTCTGTATGAGTTTGGATCGTGTTTTTTAACATTTATATTACTTTTTTTATGGTTATGAACCCAAACGGAACCCTATTACTGAGACTTCGCTATCCGTTCGTCCGTCCGGACAGACGGACGGACGCAACCGTAGTAGGTACCTAGATACAACGAAATTACAAAGTATGAAATACTATGTTCACTATATCAACAAATACTAAACAGAATAAAATTAATAATTGAAGAGTAAAAAATGTTAAACTCGCGTCAGGACACGTGACCTTATCGAAAATTCGTAATACGGAGGCAGAGTAGACCAAATGCACAACGTCAAGTTTTCACTTCTGCCGGCACTCCCGGAGTGTAACCCGTGGGTTATTTTTGGCTTTTTTTTAAATCTTAAGAACCATAATAGATAGAGACTTGAAATGTTCACAACGTATTTATTACTATGACCGCTATAACAACAAATACCTACTAAAAACATAATAAAGTTAAAAATAAAAGGGGGTCCTCATATAAGAAACGTATTCTTTTAGGCGTTTTAAGCTCGATCCTACAAACCGTAATAGATAAAGACTTGAAATTTACTCAGTTTGTAACTTACAAGGGCTGCTATAAGATCAAATAATAAAAACCAAACCAAATCAAAACATTAAAAAGGTCCGTCCTCATACAAGAAACTACTTTTTGCGGCAAATTTTGTTCAATCGGAATCCTACTTACGTGTTCTAGTTCGACTAGCACTTGGCCAGTTAATTCAGATATCATGTTTCTTCAACACACCATACGTAATTTAATAGGTAAACTGGCATTTAAGATTAACCTAGGCACCTAAGTAAATCGCGGCCCAGATGAGTGTGAGTGCTATACATATAAACCTATTGGTTTGTATAGCACAATAAAAATTGCAAAAGTATGAAGTATGAACATACATATGTGAAGCTTGATTTATAAGTAGATAGTATATGTATAATAATAACGCTTTAATTTATCAACTTTACGGTGTTCCTCTTAAGTTCGTTGCATTTATATTGTTTTTGTTTTTTCCATAAGATATATTTAGACCCTTTCAATTACATATAATAAGAGAAAAGTTTTTATTACATAATTGTGAGTAGGTATTACGTATTTAAACAGCTAAACAATAGCACCACCGGGCATTTTACGTGCACTATTAAATTAGTATGCATACATGAAATTAAAGTTTATTCTCATTTTATTCTATGTTTTAAGTTCCCAATAATTTTCAGTAATTAGCGAGACTGTAATCATCTAATTAAGAAATGTGAGACGAGACTATCTAGCTAGTCCTAAAAAAACCAGCGCCATCTATCTTTGAGTAGCGAAAATTGCGTAACAAGTAGTTAATGAACGAATAAGCGCAAATACCTTTTGTGGCTTGTGATATGTGCTTGTACACATTCACACATTTAACTCGTTTTTTATTTTATGTTCTTTAATTAATTATCATTATTTAGCGCAATGAATATAAAAATCATTAGTTAAATAAATTACTGTAGACCACCTCACCTCCTTACCTAGGAATATTTCATTAATATAATTAAATTCATTATAATTACGTTTTAAAATAAAATTACATGTAATTTAAGATTGGCGTTCGAGAAATAAAATTCTTAGCTATCCTTAACGAACTTACAACTAGTCAACCACTCGGAACTAGGAATATTTCAGAGTCAAACACTAAATTTATACACATGCACAAACATAAAACTTCAATCAATTTCGTAAGTCGCTTTAAGCTCAATAAAATGTTTCTTTGTTCCAGGTGAAAGTTCGGGATCATGTTCCGAAGAAGATATAAGCAATGTCGCCGAGGATGCGAGGGAAAGACCCGAAGCGCACATGTGCCCGCGGTGCCAGGAGCAGTTCGAAAACTTGCACGAATTTCTTTACCACAAGAGACTTTGCGACGAGAAAGCCATGCAAATGGGCGAGGAACGCATGCATTCCGACCCAGAAGAGATGGTTGTCTCGGGAGATGAGGAAATGGACGGCCCCAACAAACGACTAGAACAAGTTCGACGGCATCGACAAGATGCCGAGAATAATAACAGCCTCGAAGACGGCGAGGCAGAAGTGCCTGAGGCCGACGTTCCTCCCGTCGGACTTCCCTTCCCCGTTGCCGGCCACGTCACTCTGGAAGCTTTACAGAACACGAAAGTTGCCGTAGCGCAATTCGCGGCCACCGCGATGGCCAATAACGCCGATAATGAAGCCGCCTTGCACGAACTTGCCGTGTTACAAAGCACGCTATTCACGTTACAACATCAACAAGTATTTCAACTGCAATTAATACGTCAGCTACAAAACCAACTATCGTTAACTCAGAGAAAGGAAGACCATCAGAGCCCGCCGCCAAGCGAACCGGAACCGATCGTCCCGGCGCCTCCAACGCGGTCACCGTCACCGCCTCGTCCGCCACGGGAGCCCACTCCTGTCGCAGCACCCGTTCCTCCTACTAGCCAAAGCTTGCCGTCAACTCACTCGCATCTCAATCCCAAAGTGGAACCAATATCCATTCCTAAGCTCCCGTCTCCGCCTATGATGTCCCATCCGCCCTACAGCTCCATATCGTCGTCTCTAGCGTCCTCCATCATTACGAATAATGATCCGCCGCCGTCCCTCAACGAACCAAACACGTTGGAAATGCTTCAAAAGAGAGCGCAAGAAGTGCTGGACAACGCGTCTCAGGGCCTCTTAGCTAATAATCTTGCCGATGAGCTAGCATTCCGAAAGTCAGGAAAAATGTCACCATACGACGGAAAATCTGGTGGACGAAACGAGCCCTTCTTCAAACACAGATGCCGATATTGTGGAAAAGTTTTCGGAAGTGATTCTGCGCTACAAATCCACATTCGTTCTCACACAGGAGAGCGACCTTTCAAATGCAACGTTTGCGGATCACGATTTACTACCAAAGGCAATCTGAAAGTACACTTCCAAAGACACACATCGAAATTTCCGCACGTTAAGATGAATCCGAATCCCATTCCAGAACACTTAGACAAATATCATCCACCGCTGTTGGCGCAACTGTCGCCGGGACCGATCCCCGGGATGCCGCCTCACCCGCTCCAGTTCAACCCGGGCGGCCCATCACCATTCCCGCCGACCTTGCCATTGTACAGGCCACCGCACCACGACTTGTTACCGCCGAGACCACTCGGTGACAAGCCTCTGCCTCCCCACCCTCTATTCGCGTTGCGAACGGAAGAACAAGATGCTCCGGCTGATCTCAGTAAACCCTCTGCGCCGAGCCCGATCCGAACAGCACCTGACATGTTCAAATCTGAACCTCAAGATGAAGAAAGTCAACGAGACTCCAGTTTTGAAGACACAGACCGGGTCACGCCAAAAAGAGAACCGGAAGAACAGGACCCACCCCACGATACGGAACCTGACCGATATCCTTCGACGTCACCTTACGACGATTGCAGCATGGATTCAAAGTACAGCAATGAAGAACAAATCGGCAGAGAGAGTCCACATGTGAAGCCGGATCCAGATCAACCGGAAAATCTCTCAAGTAAGAATTCATCGATATCTGGACCAATTTCAATAGCAACGGGACTTCGTACTTTTCCTACATTCCCTCTTTTCCCTCACTCACCGCCAAGTAGTATTTCCTCCGGTAGTATAACCCCGTTCCGTAACACTCCACATACCATCGTCGACTCGGACCTTGCTCGCGACCCCGTTTTTTTCAATTCCTTGTTGCCACGGCCTGGTAGCAACGACAATTCTTGGGAAAGTTTAATAGAAATCTCTAAAACATCAGAAACGGCCAAATTACAACAATTAGTAGATAATATTGATAACAAGTTATCTGATCCGAACGAATGTATCGTATGTCACCGGGTATTATCTTGCAAAAGCGCCTTACAAATGCATTATCGGACGCACACAGGCGAGAGACCTTTCCGATGCAAATTGTGTGGCCGCTCGTTTACTACCAAAGGCAATTTAAAGACTCATATGGGTGTCCATCGCATAAAGCCTCCGGTTCAAATGTTACATCAATGTCCGGTGTGCCACAAGAGATTCTCAGACCCGACAATATTGCATCAGCACGTCCGTCTTCACACAAGCGATCGCACCACCCCTTACTATCAGTTCGGGGGTGTCGAATGCGACAGTTTTCCGTCATTGAGCAATGGGTCCGACGTCCACGAATACTCTCCTTACCGGCCGATCCCTCCCCCCTTGTTCCCCACCCCTAGCACTCCCGGCGACCGACGGGCGGACTCCCGCGGGACCGACGATGAGAGCGGCCGGGACGAACCCGCAATACGGGAGTTCGACGACGACTCTCATATGAAGGATCGTCGAACTTCGCCGCTCTCCGTCTGCGCCTCGGCGTCCGAATGCGAAGTAAAAACTATGACAACAACGGCTTCCCTCCCATCGGCGACAGGTTCGGAGAGCGGGCGAAGCGCGCGGGCCTCGCCACCATCGCCGTCGCTGTCGGCGCTGTCAACGCCGCCGCGGTACCCGCTGCACTCGCCGCAGCCGTCGCCGCCCGCGCCGCTGGTCGCGCTCAGCGCGCTCGGCGGCTCGCCCTTCAGCCCGCTCGGACTCGCGTTCCCTCCCGCAGGTATGCGCTAGCGGGATCTTATATTTTTGTCCGCCCCCGGTCGCCCGCCTTTCCGTATCCTTGCATATTTCCACATCCTTACTCCGAAACTAATATTAACCGGGCGCTCGATACCCACCGCAAGCAAATGACTAAATTAACTTGGATGAAGCTAACCTCCCGCTTTATGGGTGTGATCGTGTGATCTGCTAGAGTCACCTCTTCCGACATGGCAATGAAGGTGTGTGTTGTCTGTGTGCAGTGCGCGGGAACACCACATGCAACATCTGCTACAAGACGTTCGCCTGCAACTCTGCACTGGAGATTCACTATCGCAGCCATACCAAGGAAAGGCCCTTCAAGTGCACCGTTTGCGACCGTGGCTTCTCAACGAAGGTAAGTTATCCTTAAACAATATATTTTATCCTTTTACGTCTCTTAAAACCTGAATGCTTATAAAGACTTATTGCGTCAACCGTTGCCAACGTTTTATACCAAACGTATCTTATATACCGATGGCTGATTGAATAAGGCTTAAACTCCTAACAGAAATTAACAGGCCACAAACTGTACAACAAGCATCACGTAGGCAATCCTCCGTCACGGACCTACATACCCGAAGTTCAGATTGAGTGCCGTTGGCCGTTAGCCAGTTCATACTTTATTGTTACACAAATAGCGTAGCACGCGTGTTTACGACATTTCCACTAATTTTCACTACATCTAAAGAAATCCATTGATAATAAAATCTTTTGAATATAAAATAAATTGTTTGATGTAGTTAAATTAGTTGTTAAATGCGTCTCGTAGTTGATTCGGTCGATTCTAGTAGGACGTGAATAGTTGATAAATAACACGGGTAGAGGTATGTAAGCGACGCGTCGAATTCCAAGTTTAACCCGAGCAGAGTTGGCGATGTCTCGCGTCTCGAGACTGAAGGACTAACTTCATGCGCCGGTTTCATTTCATGCAAGTTTCAGTGCATTAATTTTGCAGGCAGTAATTACAAGTCGCTAGTCGACGCCTCTAGTTCGCATTAGTTTAAGCTGTTGTCTTCCTTCGAGCATCCGAGACTCTGGCAAGCTGTCAGCGTGCCGAGTAATTGACGACTAAGTTGGCGAACTTGTAGGCTCGTTAGTTCCGATTTAATCAGATACTTACACACTTATATTCAATATATATGTGAATGCTAGATACGGTTGTAAAAGCCTATTAATATCAATAAGTAAAAATATGTTATCAAGACAAATGGTAAAAAAACACATGTTATTAAGTTTAGTGTCAAGCAATATAATTAAGCGATTCGGTTAAAATGAACAAACTACTCATTTAAATGGGTTTAACCAAGGAATTACGGGTACAAGAAATCTTCATAAGATTAGTGAGCGCGCCAAGTTGCCAACAATAGAGAGATTGTGGTTAAGTTAACCTCTCCTTTATGACTACGCTTCTGAACAATGCTCGCGAAACATTTGATACCCCCCAAACGAACATAGTAGGTACATAATTAAAAAGATCTTAACAACGTTAAAAGAAAATGTTTACTGCAGCTGCGCAACAAAACGAGACAAACCTTATCTGAGGCTGACATTTTATTGGCCGATGCTAGTTAAATTAATTCAATATTTAAGACAATAAATAAAGCTTGTTAAAAGCATTTTTATGGCGATTAAAAATATTCAGAGATCAGCCAATATTTCAAGCGTATAAAATGCTGCGCTTGCGACTCGCAGGTCCGTCGCGCGTCGCGCCACAAAAATGATAAGTCATAAAAACGACGTCACGGAAAACGATCGGAATATTAATTCATGTCGTAAAATATTTATTGCTTATAAATCCTTGAGCCTTTACCTACGCTTCTCGTCATAAAAAGATTATTTATGCCTGACAAAGTAACATTTTTCGTATGTTTCCCAAAGTGTCCAAGGGTTCTTATCAATAAAATATAGGTTGTTTACGATGGGCGCCGCGGTTAAGTTAAAAATCTTTAATAGTCAGCACGCCAACGCTGCGTTTGCCTTAATTAAGTTCTTCTGATAAATACACCAGTATGTGGCTATGATTTACATTCGAAGTGACCCCAAGCTCCAGATCCTCCAGATGATATCAACATACGTTCACCTAAAGTGGCTAGGTACAGCTAAAACAAATACGAGACTAGGTTAACCAGATAATATTATGAGATCTTTATAGAGTAATAAGCTTATACTCTCACAAGCTTTTCATATGTGACATTTCATAGTCGTAGTCGATAGGTAGGTATTCATGACGATTACATAAATATTTTTATTATTCATTATTAGGTATATAGAAATACTCTGAAGCTTGCAGTATAAATGTTTCCAAACCAATTGCCCAAACTTTAATTGAAATAAAGTGTGAATTTACGTAAAGATGCACACATATTATTATATACCTGCTTACATAATTTACATTATATGTTAATACGACCTTGTATGATATTTGCGTTAATTATTTCCATTTATATCATGTAAAATAAGGCATAAACAAGGCGTTTACTGAAATGTTAGGTTTTCATTTTAAAAAAATAGTACCACTAACACTTGCTACCGTGGTTTTTGATACAAACCTACTTTTATGTCTATGTGTGTATATTATTTATTTTGTAGCGAAAATAGGTCTTTGAATATTACAAATATTATTTAGAAATGTATATAAATTTCAAAATATCCTCTCGATGGCTTCAGTAAAAATGGATTAAATATTGATTGCAAAATTCCAGGACATACATACATACAAGTGAAGACAAATAAGATTAGTTTATATAGCTTTTATAAAGAGACATTCACACGGTCAAAAATCAGGAGCATACCTCTAAGCAACTTATAATGCAAAAGCGTGCGTTCCGTAGGAAAACGTCGATATTCGAAAGGTGTTACCTTAGACCAGCGACCATTCCTTGTATTTACATGCATTTACCGAGTATTGTAGTACAAGATCGGAATAAACGATAAATGTAGTAGCGAGTGAACTTTCGTCGGCACCGATGGCGGAGACACTTATTGTAATTTTAAATGCGACTAACGTGGCCCAAGGTGCGGATGGTTTCTAATACCAGTTTCTAGCATTATTACAGGAAATGTTTTAGTTAGCAACATGCTTCGTGATTGTCTTTAGTAACTACTTAGTCCTAAAATAAATCTACATATATATCATAGTGTTTGTTAAATAGGCAGTTATGCAACTTAAATATTAATGTATAATAACTTTATACACGCTCTATAAAGCCAAAATGAGATATGAGTTTTATATAGGTAGGTATACCTATCTGATGGCGGTAGCCTATCCAATTCCTGCCCAATTGTCTCTCTGTCTGTCTAATTGATAATCTCGCTTGTAGGTAGGAGGTAGGCGAATTTGATTTCTGACTAAAAATAAATGAACCAAGAAAAGCTGCAGCAGAAAAGCTGATATTGGCCAGCTTTTTTAATGTGTACTAAATAGGTAATCGTTTTCTTCTAGTTGTCGTTTTTTGTAACGTTTTTTCAAACATATTTAAATATTAATGATCAAACATTGCTATTTAAAGAATAAAATAGCACAACCAAGCTACGTTGTATTAATTTTCAAAATAAAAACTTATATTTCCACATTAAAACAATGAATGAATAAAATAATCATTCCATCAAAGCATACAAATCGGTCGATTATATCAATATCAACCTTACCGTGGCCTCGTAACTTAATATTTATACAAATCACCCAACACTTTATTATAAAAATATCTAATTAATGGCATTAAACTTTCAACGAAGAAACGGCCATAATGTATTCGATATTATTGACCTTTTAAAGTATTATAAATGATGGATAAATATTTATGTATCGCGAGTATAATGGCGCAGAACTAGTCTGGAGATCGTCTTCGTGAAGTGTTAATATTCTGAATGTTTTGAATTACAAAGTGGGTGGGAGAAATAAAGAGATATTCGCGGTTACGAACCGTTCGCATGTCGAGTGCAACCATCGCTAGCTGATTATCTAAAATTTGAACGATATTCCTAATATTTATTTAGTTACGTATTTACCAATTCATAAAAATTCAGCCATTTTAGTTTCTTTTTTACCACCTATTTCGTTTCCTTATTCTTTAGTCACATCTAAGACTTGGTGGTTTCGTTCGTACCCTTTGGTCACGGAGACTATTACTGAGACTTCTCTGCCCGTCCGTCCGTCCGTCGGTCTCACAGGACTGTATCTCCTTAACCATAATATTGGAATTTAAAGAAGATTGACAGATAATAAAATTTTACCACAAATAATTAAACACAAAATAACGATTACAATTTAAGGGGTCCACTTACAAGAAACGTGGTTTTCGCCAGATATTATAAGCCGTTATAGAAGACACTAAACATTTTCATAGACTATTATTATGGCCAATATAACAAATAAACAGGCCAAGTGCGAGTCGGACTCGCACACGTAGGGTTCCGATTGAACAAAATTTGCTGGAAAAAGTAAGTATCTATATAGTTATAGTATATAGTTTTAACATCGATATATTATATAAATACCGTGTCAATACTAAACTTGCTACAGCGCCATCTAACGAATGTCGAACGAACTTCTAACACCCACCATGTGAACGTTAACACAAAGGTCAGTGACCGTTGTTATCATCATCCATAGATGGCGCTATAGTAAAAACACGTTTTTTGTATGGTATATGTAAAACACGAATAAAACAACATTTTCTGAAAATGACTCCTAGCTAGATCGATTTATCGCCCCCGAAATCCCCTGTAGATATACTAAATTTTATTTAATCGTTGGAGCCGCTTCCGAGATTCAGATTAAGGTAAATACGATAGCGCCATCTTAGCAACTAGATAGGTGGCGCTGCGCTATCGTAAAAAACTTTATTTAAACTTTTCTTTAATTTTTAACTTTGTTCTGTTTTTAGTATTTGTTGTTATAGCGGCAACAGAAATACATCATCTGTGAAAATTTCAACCGTCTAACTATCACGGTTCATGAGATACAGCCTGGTGACAGACGGACAGACAGACAGACAGACAGACAGACAGACAGACGGACAGCGGAGTCTCAGTAACAGGGTTCCGTTGGTACCCTTTGGGTTCGGAACCCTAAAAATTATAAAATAAAATAAAATTATAAATAAAACGGGATCCCATACAAGAAACGTGTTTTTATAAATAGCTTCCACCTATATCTTCAACTTATGAAGCATGTAAAGTTTGATCGATGTCATATGACATCGATCAAACTTCACATGCAAGTTCCTTGGATCACACATAAATTATTTAACTCTTAGTTTCAAAAATAATTAATTAATTTAAAATCAAAAATGTTTCTTTCATGCCACCCCTCCCCTATGTGGAACGAATAAATATAGATACCCGTTAAACAAACCACCTTTTAAAAATCTAAGTTAATTAATTATTAGCTTACGCAAAATATTTTTAAATTTTATGGGCACTCAAATTTCGCATAAGTTGCTAAAAATAAAATGCCTTATCTAAAACAACTTTCAGAACAAGTAAGTTATCGTGGATTTTCAGGGTTGCATTTTAGATTGGAAAACTAAAAGTGACCATAATAATTTGAAATGAAAGAGAATAGAAGTAGAATTCATATAGGTAATATAGGTACTCAAATTACTCGCAAAGGTCTCTGTGCTGCAGTTATAACGAAAATACCGTCTACAACGGTTAAATTTGGAAAAATCTAAGGTTAATTTTTGACTTCCATCAAAATATGATTGAAAGTAATTATAAGCATTCAGAATTGTGTAGGTATATGCATGAATATTTCCCCCTATCCCATAATTTATTAAAATAATGTTGACACAGTTTGTGTGAGCGTGATTTTTGTGTGTGTGCATTCAGTACCGAAACTTTATAGTTTCTTATAAATAAGGGGTTCCTCTTATTTATAAGAATACATACCTACTTCATAAAATAATGCATAAAAAAACACTTCAAAAAGTAATATCATAATTGATATCACTTTCCGATGTGTTTTATTTAAGGATTGGTAATTTTCTTATCAAAATCGGTCGATAAAATTATTGAAAGCACTTCAAAATATATTCATGCAATGGTTTTGGCGCCGCTTATCATAATTGTATGTACCTACTTAAGAACTTGTTCGAGCCATATTAGAGCCACTTCGAATACGGCCTTTATATAACAAACTGCCCACATAAATAAATTAAGCTATTACGAGAACGGCCTGATGAGCAATATTGTCTTCAAATGGCTGTTCGTTTTTTTTTACCAAAAATTTTGATACCTACCTCAGTGAGTAAAATATATACCTACACATATATTCTATAAAAGGCGTTTGAGTTACCTATATGAACAATCAAAGATATTTTTGGTAGGCCTAACGTGTAGTTTGCAATTACATGCAATTTTCGGATAATCATATGAAAACGCCATACTTGCTCGTATATCAAGCGGACAATAGCGCGCTGAAAAAACCAAACAAACTCCGCTCGCGGAATTCCACGCTTTTTTCTCCGTTACCTTTTATATCTAGCAAAGATTTCTCTATATGTTCCAAAGTTTCTGTATCCCTTTTTGTGCCCCTGTGTGTCGGTACTGTGTGTAATGTGTGTGTATTTGTGGTTCCAGAGCAGTGGCGGCGGTTGCCGCTGCCGGCGCGTCCGCGCCACCCGGCCCCCGCACGCCACTGCTTTGGACCTGTGGAACGCCTTCGTCTACCCGGTACGGACTGGGTCTTATTTTAAAGGTTTTATCACGAGACTAAAAAAATATATGTTAAAAAAAAGATTTAACGCCTTAGAAAATGATGTTGTATTAAATAATAAGAACATGTTAATTTCAAATAAAAAAAATAAGGTCAACATTGGGAAGACTGTCTACAAGGCAAGATCGTCTACGCACAATTACGTTTTTGAGTAGCTATGCAGTTTGCATTGACAGGATTGATACTTACAACAGTATTATAGTTTGGTTCAATTTTGTATCATAAATGTTGCTAGCAACACTATAGTGAGAGAAACATATTTATATAATTTACTACTATAATTTACCATTATGACGGTCTTACCCTTAATAATAGAGTATGCCGGTCTTACCCGAGTTGACCTTACAAAAACTTTAAGCTATCCATAAGTATGTATTTATGGAAATTAAAACCCACCTTTTGTAACTTTTACAACATCATTTATTTGTAACTCTTAATTAAGTATATTCCTAGGTACTTACTGTACAAAATACTCGTGATAGAACCTACTTAGATGACAAATTATTTTCAGTGTGTCGTACTCGCTTACTTGTTTATTAGCGCTTCCTAGAAAACATTTACATATCAGCTCTAAGCTAATTAAACGACAGATTTTTATTCATCACAAGCAATACCTAAAATAAACCTCAGTCTTAATTAGACGTGACGAAATAAATACCTTTATGCCATACATCTAACCCGAATATGTAGATTAGTTCTCAAAAGTACCGATATGTAAATCTAGAAAAAAGTATTGCTAGGAATTATAGTCCATTTGAATAAGCAGTGAGAGACTGGATTATGTAGTTACGGGATACCTTAGAGCATTGATTCTAGATCTTGCAATTAGAGCCTATGTATGTAATAATTCAACTTGTCAATTATTTAAGACTTTAAATAGACATTTACTAGACACCGAGCCTTCTTTGCATGTTTTCTGAAGAATTCACTGGCGCTAGGTGTGGTCATAAGGCTGACAGGTTATGCAAAAAGTAGATAGGTAGGTACGTCCTTGCCTAGATATTGCAATCAAATGATTCTCGAAATGTATTTGTTTTTGTTTATTACTAGGGATTCAAAATGAGGAAAACATAAGAGATATCGTTTTGTACTTAATTAGGACCCAAAATGAACTGATGTAAGAATAAGAAATTATACCTACTCTTTCTCTCCATGGAGCCTTTGATAAAACCAAATAATAGAAGAGTCTAAATAACTAGGTCTAATAAATCTACTAAGTACTATACCATCACCATATTATATCATCACTACGAGTAAACATCAGTACAGAATAATGAATACTTAGTACAAGCAGATTACTTATCTGTCAGCTGATTGGAGATGTAATTTGCGTACTTACCAGAAACCGGGTGCTAGAGAATTTTTTGCGCAAAATATATTGGCAATCGTATGACTTGAAATGAAACACTTCACGTGTGCATTCAACATTCGTTCCGCTTTTATTTAGGACAGACGTGTCTATACAGACTCTGTAGACACGACCGTCTTTAATTTTATATGAGTGTTCTATTTCCTACCAAATACCATTGAATGTATGAATCGACTCTGGATTTTCAAAACATGCTTCATATATTAGAGTTATTTATTAGGTCGGCGATACTAATTCACGATTCAATTAGGAATAGGTTGGCTGAATTATAAATAACGCCGACGCCTACATTTAACAAATAGTTAATGCGAATAACTAGAGTTAATCGCGCTAAATACGTTTTCGTTACCCGGCAATTTAAAAGAGTTTTGAACGGCAAGAATAGAGTGATAGATGATAATGGAAAGTATACTGTTTAGGTATATCCGACTAACAATTTTAAATTAATTGTGCCTGGATTTTTTCGTTTCTTAATGTAAGTGTAAAGCTTAATTTGGTATGGTCAATAAATAACAAACATAGCGTGTGTCATGGTACCTACCACAGCATGCGCGCAAGCATAGTAAATAGGTATCTCAAGGGGACTGTAAAGTCATTGCTATATAAATTACCTACATCTTATGAATTATAGGTACCACCTACCTACACTGCACCTGTATCTTAAACAAACTTAACATCTACCTATTAACAAGCTGCTATAACTAGTTACATAGTACTTAAGTTTGTTTATAGTTCTATTCCATGTCAGCTAACAAAAACCGATTTATTCTACCAGGGCAATATGAAGCAGCATATGTTGACGCACAAGATCCGCGACATGCCGCCAGGGTTCGACAAGAGCTCTGGTTCCCTGCAGTCGGAAGACAGCCACGGGCGGGACAGCCCCGACCGTCGCTCTTCCCCGGATAAGATGGATCTGAAGAGATCTCCGCCCGCACATCCCCCGCCTATGACTCATGCGCCGCCAATGGATATGCCTCCGCTCCCGAAACGGCCTAGTGGTAAGTGCCATATTTTACCTATGTTCAATAGTTTTGAATTGATAATCTTAATTTATCGGATAGATGAGCATTTGTACATTATGCCACCTGATGTTAAGTGAAGATGCGGTCTAAGATGTAACTGCTTGTCTGGAATATGAAGACAAAAGTGAGACTAGGAGGCGCTGCACAACTAACCAGAGCGCTATCCTAACCCATCTTCCATTCTGGCACCGAACATCAGCCGCACTTGGCGAACCCATTTGCGACATTCTTCTGTTCGCTGGGTGGTTTGAGCCACGGCCAAAGTCACTGCCCGCCACCCTTGTAACAAGCCGTGGTGGCCCTGGTGACAATGACCCCTAATATACATGTTGAGATATGGTAATAAAACAGCAAAAATAAAAGGTACCAGTTTAGTGTTTCCAAAATTCCACCCAAAGCCTTTAGTAAAGTCCAAATATTTACTAAGGGTACGACTTACTTGACAACATGATTATAAACCTATGTATGACTTGGCGGTATGGCCGTGAGGTTTTAGCGGGGTGAAAAAAATTCAATGTTAAATAAATACCTAATAAAGTCATAATATTCAGTCGTCAGTCGTAATATTCTGATCCAAGGTGTCGCAGTATACTGCCAACAATACTTACCATGACATATCTCCACAGTGCCATCCGGGCCTACCCATCCACCACCGCCACCGACGTCGTCAAAGCACCTCTGCGGGGTCTGCCGTAAGAACTTCTCCTCGTCGTCAGCTCTGCAGATCCACATGCGCACACATACCGGCGACAAGCCCTTCCGATGCGCTGTTTGTCAGAAGGCTTTCACTACCAAAGGAAACTTGAAGGTAAGACCGGCTAAATGCTCAATCTTTGTGTTGCCTAATCACAGAAACTAACTTCTATATAGAACGCTAATAGTACTTACGTGTGTAGTCAGAAAAAAATTAAATTCGACTTTGTATAAATTAACCTCAAATATATCTACTAGGTATACCTACATTTAATCAAAAGTGTAATGAGAGCTTCAAAATTAACATTGACTTTATTTCACATGTCTGACCGAATGAACTACTAGGGCCATCTATCGGTGGGTGGCAGAACTAAAGTTTTAAATAAGACGAGCTCGATTTATAACCCTGGGTTCGCAAATGGATATAAGAATTGTATTTTAATGTATGTTTATGTTTACTTCAGGTGCACATGGGCACTCATATGTGGAGCGGTGGCGCGTCACGTCGCGGTCGCCGTATGTCGCTCGAATTGCCTCCTCGACCGTTACACGAGCCGCACGACATACTGCGGCGTCCCGACCTCTTCTATCCGTATCTGCCCGCACCATTCTTGAACGGCATGCAGCAGAAGGTAATTTAAAAAGTCTTAATATATCTACTTTTACTATTTGTAGTGAAATCAGTTTCTTTTAAACTTATCACCAAATGAGGTAACCTAAGTTTCCTTGCCCACAGCTAAATGAAATATCAGTCATCCAACAAAGTGCGGGTCAGAACGGAGTCGCAAAGTTCCCAGGACTGCTCGGCTTCGGCGCTTTCGGCGGTGTTCGACCCGGTGCCGCTTCACCGCTGGAGAGGCCACCGTCATTGGAAGGCGGAGACGAGAGGCAGGCGGCTATGAGGGAGCTAGCCGAGCGTGGGCGAGAGCTGGCTGAGAGATCCCGACAGATGCGCGAGGAGGGAGAGTACCGCTCGCCGCCTGCGCACGCACCGCACCCCCCACCACCCACGCAACCCTCGCCCCCCGCGCCGCACCACCAGATGCCTCACCCCCTCGCCTCGCTCCCCCCTCCCGCGCGCACGGAAGGCCTTACCGTCTAATCCGCTCGCATTTGAACTCCCGATTACATTCCAAAAACCACCCGAGTTGCATCGGAACGACCCGCACTGCGGATTTCACCAGTGAAGTGTTAATATTGTACAAAGACTTAGACGATACGTGAATTAAGGGACTGATAAATAACGACGAAACCTGCGTCTGTTCTAGTTTAATTGATAACTTATGTGCGAAGTGTAGCGCTATGTAACATTGTTATTCCACGTGTTATGACGCCTAGTATTAGTAAGTTATGCACGAGTACGGGCCGGGGCAATCGGAGCTCGCGAGGGCTCCAGTTTATATGTCATTACTCTGTGATAATGCACATGTTTAGAGGCTGTGTCTCGCATATACCGGAAATCTGTGGCGACCGATGGGACACTCCTATGTGCCACGACATCAAAATAAATATAAATTATATCCCAAAAATTAAATAATGTCATATTATATCTTATTGTAAATAAACTGTATTATAGAATTACTCTTATAAAATTATTATAGATATAATCTTGAAATTTAAATATCTATTAGAGACTACATTATTATATTGTACCTTAACCTGGAGGTCGATATGCATGATTTCTATATATGATAAGACCACATTCCAACAGTCAAATTCGATGAACTCTTTGGCGACTAATACGTCGACCGTTTGTATAAATCTAAATCAAGCATGTCTTTTTCCATTTAAATGTTTGGTACGTAGTAAAACACATTAAACATAAAAATCTATTGTCATTCGATATTCAAGATTATTTAATTGTAACAGAGGTAAATGACATATTCATATCATGTAAATTTAAAAAAGTATTTGCATTTGAGGTCTACTTAAGTATAAGTGTTTAGAGTCATAGCTATTATATTGCTTTAGAATTACTTCTACATATCTTTGTAAAATACGAGCGACTGGTGTTTGGCGAAAAAAATAGGTATTAATATGATAAGGGGTAGTTTCACTGGCACTATTTCGCAGACTGACGACTTATTTCTACCACTTTAGGGAAAATGTTTCCATTTAATGCATTTGTATGGATGCTTGTTCGTAGTCACTTTAGACCAGTTACAACTTATTTTTCTTAAAGTTTTATGTATTTTATACTTTCACGACTGTAGTTATATGTGTATAAATGTCCTAAATTATTTATGAACTATAAATCATGCATACACTCTTAGTATTAAACGAATGCTTAAAGGCATTAGGCCTTGTACAATTTAGTTGTTTAGATTAAATTCTCATAGCACGTACAATCTATTAAAATATTATCAAGTTGCAAGTAAATATTAGTGAGTAGCAGTTAGTCATGATGATGTGTCAATGTCATATTGTCAGTATAAATAATCATTGTAAATTATTAAATGTTTATGTAAATGTCCAAAAAGTATTCAAATTTATTTAAAAAAACGATTATACTAATGATTTCTTTTCTTTTCTGTTATCCTTACCCTAATCCCGTTTTGTTTTGTCACTGTTTTTAATGGTAAGTTTATATACAATTTGGTATATTACCGCTAAAAAGCATATCTATCACCCAGTTTCTAATCCTCTAGTAGGTACGTCTTGCTAAGACACTTGCTGTCACTTTCTGACTTACCTACCTTACCGCCGCGCACCGCTATAAAAAGTGACAGCGTGTGGCTGACGGAGGTATTACATTTACAGTTTGTGCAACTGGGTATCAGTCTTTGCAAAGGTACAATGTAGTATTTTTCTATATCTACCCAATTTCATCAAAATTCGTTCTGCCGTACCTAAGTAACAAACGTGCACGTATACCAACTAGTTACCGCGCTTTGTATCACTAATTATCATAAAATTGTACCTATTAGGTATCAATTCACTGAGAATACAAGTCTCTGAAATATTGGCTATGCTCAGAGTAACCAGGCGCAGTGCAGTGACGCGGAAAATTCTAGCAATCCAGACTTTTGCTTACCACATTACAGGCGCAGAAGTCACCTCTTAACGAAACCGTGTGCCTATTTGTATACTTAGCCGTCCATTACACGATAGATAATCCGTCATTCAAAATCATCAGACATGACTGATGGTTGCTGATGCAGCAAATCAAAGTATATAAATATCGGTCAGTCACCCCATTAGACGATAGGTTATCCATCAGTCACAGCCGTGACTGTGAGCAAACTGACAGCAAAACCTATCGTGTAATGGACGCCTTAGTGACTGATGCGCGGTTATACACAGGGCAAACGATTGCTGAATGAGACATCATTTATTACTATAAGGCATGCTTGTCCACTGCTATAATAAAAAGTTAGCTACTAACTATTGAAGCAAACCGAAAAAGGAAAGATGTGCAATAATTGCAGTACTTACTTAATTTTGATACGGATGGATATAAAGCAGGATTTAAGTATACTGAAATAACTTTGGATCGAAGTTTTTAAAGAATTAATGTGATATTATACCTGTCACCGAGTTCACCATAAAAATATTTAATGTGAAGATTGGTATTTCATAAAACTATCTCAAACAAAGAAGTCGTCACATAAGCATAGAAAAGATAATAATACTACACATAAGATCCCAAATGAGATAAGCTATTAAATATTTATAATTATTAAAATGATCATAATAATCAGAAAGCGACTATTAAACAGGCTAGTTATAAAATATTTGTTTAATAAATCTTGTGAAACTAGATTTTTTATTGTAGAAGTAACGTTAATTGGCCTATAATTCATAATATTTAAGCGTTTATGATGTCATAAACATCATACCGGGCATAAAGGCTGAGTGGCGCGGGTTGACAACTATTTTACGACGATTTTATTATGATACTAGCGACTCGCCCCGGCTGCGCACGGGTGCAAAGTTAATACTAATGTGGTGTCAGTGTGAAGTGATTAATAATATGATACTACCTATTATGATTAGATTAGACTATACTACTTACATGATGTCATTTAAAGAATGGACTATGGAGACAATACAAAAGCACGGTTTTATTTTTATTTTCCTTGCCGGAGAGCTTAAATTTTGCTCGGTATAGATACCGTGACCAGACGTCCCGTTTTGAACGGGACCGTCCCTTTTCTACGTAATCTGTCCCGGTGTCCCCAAAAAAATCTCCGGTACGCATAATTGTCCCGTTTTTCGAAACCATGCGAAAATTAAAGATATAAGAGCCTCGAGCCAACCAATCGGATCCGGAATAACATGTTCGTTGAACATGATCTTGGTCTTTTCCAAGTTCATCGGAGACCGATGCGCGCAGAAGAATCAGCAAGGGTGGTCAACATGTATTGCAAGTCCTGCACGGTTTCAGCCATGATGACGATATCGTCCGCAAATCTCAGGTGTGAAAGGTTTTCGCCGTTAATATGTATGCCCCGTCCTTTCCAGTTCAGCGTCTTGAACATATCCTCTAGAGCGTTTGTGTACAATTTGGGGGAAATAACGTCTAACCCCTTGTCTCACACCTCTATGTAAAAGGATATGTTCAGTCTGCGTATCTTGTACTTGGATGGTCATAGTCGCGGCGTCATACAGACCTCTCAACAGTTGGACGTATCGCCAATCAACTTGGCACCGTTGCAGGGACTCCAGAACAGACCAGGTTTCAATGGAGTCAAAGGCTTTCTCATAGTCCACAAACGCTAGACACAGGGGTTGGTTATACTCTTTGATCTTCTGTATAACCTGCCGCACTGTGTGTATGTGGTCTATGGTGCCATATCCTCCACAAAACCCAGTCTGTTCAGGGGCTGAAACTCGTCGAGTATAAGCGCGTATATTTGTTTATTAGCCAATAGCAACGCCAATTTCTCTCTATTCCTTTCTTTTTGCTAGAGGCAGATAGGCAACATGATTGGATTATTTGTAATAATTTGTTCTTTAGCCAATAGCCACGCGAATTTTTAGTTTTTTTTAGTAATGTCCTGTTTTGAGTGATCTACCTAAATAGGGCGAGGCGCGCGCGCGATGCCTGCCCGTTTATACCGACGCGGATCGCTAAGTAACTTTTGTTGCGCAAGTAGCATAGGTAGTTTTCATTTCCAATATTTTTTAAGATATTAATTTTGATTGTCTAGTGTAAAAGGCAATTAGTACATGTAATGCTTAAGGTAACTAAAGTATTTAATTTGATATGGGCTAATATCGTATATGTCTAAATAGCTTTCCAAACTCCACATCATTTGTAGACATATCCGTATGATATAGATAGACATATGCCATCGCTGACTTTTTGTACTTATTCTAAATACGTAAAGGGGAATAATTACATTATACATTATTTTGTTATATTTCAAAATAATAATACAGCATTTTCGAAAGCTCTCAGTCGGCTTTACTTCTTCCGACATCTTGAACAATTATCGTGATAGGTATTTCAACAAATAAACACAAAACAATATGTAACTATAAATATAAACCTTCCTCTTGTATTCAAGATATGTTGATATATTTTCATTAATAGATACGAGTTATTACTCTATCTATTGATGAAAACCGCATTAAAATCCGTTGCGTAAGTAGTTTAAAAGGTCTAAACGAACAAAGGGACAGACAGCGGGAAACGACTTTGTTTTATACTCTATGTAGAAACACAGAATAAATAATAGTACAATAGTAGAGATAAGTTGTTTGTAAAGGTCATGCGTTTAGTAAATGAAATATGTGATGTGCGAAATAACCTTATAAAGTTATGGTACCGATGTACATTGTAATAGGTAAGAAGACCTATTAAACAGGCTCCTGCTTAGATTTATTTGCCAATTTTTTGTATTAAACAGATGTGGTTTTAGTTTCAACTAACAATAACTACCGTGCGTTCGTGTGGGAATTGGACTATCATTGAATTTATTCATGAAAGAAATATGTACTTATATTATTGATAAATTTAAAAAATTAGAAATATATATATGTATATATATATATTATATATATATTTCTATTTTTTTTACTTTTTATACAATAATAAAAAAAGTCAGTGGTCAATATTGTTGCCATCGTTGCGCAGTAGGAATGTCCTCTGAAAATACCTAATACGACATACATATTTTTTTATTAACCGACTAAAAAAAAGGAGGAGGTTTCTCAATTCGACCGTATATATATATTTTTATGTTTGTCCGCGGATAACTTCATTGTTTATGAACCGATTTTGATTATTCTTTTTTTTTTTTGGAAAGAAGATATTCCAAGTGTGGTACCATGGTAATTTTAACGAGGTCTGATAAGTATCTCCAGAGATATGGAGATAAACACCTCAAAATTGATACTGAAAATTAATAGCGCGGCATTGAAGTCGGTTCTTTTTAGTTTTTTAAACGATCTTATAGAAGGAACAAGTCAAGCGACACTATGGCCTGATGGAAAGCCATTGCTTCAGACCTGTAAGATGTGGAATGACCTCCCATCTGAAACCTTCCCAGAAACATTTAATCTGAGTAGCTTAAACGAAGAGTAATGAGAGTGCTGTTTAATAAGGGTAGGCAACACACCGGCAATAACTCTGGTTTTGCAGATGTCAATAGGCGGCGGTGACCACTTACCATCAGGTGGGCCGCTTGCCTGTTTGCCGCCCCATATTATAAAAAGCGGCCACGTCGACTTGGACTCGCCCACCGAGGCTTCCGTACCAACGTTGGTTAATACCAATTAAGCTAGACCTCTAAATTGTATGAGCACTCATATAACTCAGAGGCCTATCTTAATTCGCGTATGTATGTATGGGGACACCAAATAATTAATTTTCAATTTTTTTTAATTTTTTGGATTTTTTCCTTTATTAGTGCTGTAAGACCTTGCTTCATGCCAAATTTCATGATTCTAGGTAAACGGGAAGTACCCTATAGGTTTTCGACCTAAAACCTATATGGTACTTCCGGTTGACCTAAAATTGTCAATTTTGGTTAAAAGCAAGGTCTTACAGCACAAGTACAGGAAAAATTCCGAATAATAATAAGAGTTGAAAATTAAGGCAAATTTTTCGCGAAAATCTAAATTTGCCCATACCTTTTTATCGTGTTGACTCAGGACCTTGATTTTTATATACCTAATAGGGACTATAGACTTCAGTATCTGGTATACATTTCAACTTGCTAGGTCCACCCATTCCTGATAAAATCGGTGGTGACACACGGACAGACAGACAGACGGACAGGAAAGTGATCTTATAAGGGTTCTTTTTTTACCTTTTGAGGTACGGAAAATAAAAAGACAAGTAATTACTTCTGTCTATAACTGTATAACAGATACTGTGGTATGCAGTGATTTGCGATAATAGCCAAAATTTGCGCGGCGCCCGTGTTACCTTGAGACATTAAGATGTTAAGCCAAAAACATTACTATTGTTATAGTGAAAAACAGTACTATACGATAAGCGTTTGGTACGCCACGAACTAACAGAAGCCCTGCCACTAACATCAACACCAATATTATAAATGCGAAAGTCAGTTTGTATGTTTGTTGACTTCTTCAAGGTCAAACGGCTGGACCGATTTAGCTGAAATGTTGCACAGAGGTAGCCAGTAAGTACTATATAGATTAGATAGGATACATTTTAACAAGAGCGAAGCCGGGGCACAGCTAGTTTTAAAATAAATAATGCTACAAACATATCATACGAAACGAAATTTATTACCAAGATTACATAAAATTACATAGCCTATTGTTTAGAAGTTGATGACACTGGCTAGTTTCTTGACGCGGTTGAGCAAGAGATCCCCCTCGCGTATGGTAGCCTGGTACAACTGGGAACGGTCTGCGTCCGCACCGCGGCCCGCTCCTGTGACCACGCAGCCGGCGACCGCATCTATGCGGCATTGTAGACGACCAGCGGTTGTGAAGCTGAAAACAGAAAGTTTTTATTTAGAACTAGAAGTGTCCCGCGGCTTCACCCGCGCTTAAATCTTCTTTTATTTACTTAACACTTTTCTTTTGTAAAAATCTTTTTATCATAAAAAGCATTAAACAGAATTAACCAAATCTGTTTACCGTATTTCATGTTATCGCATGACCAAGGGAAAAAGGGATTCATATTTATAAAGCCCGAAAAACCATATTGATTTTCAGACTTTGTTACCCCACTTCACCCTCTTAGGGGTGGAATTCCGAAAAAGCCTGAAGCACGTATTTTTTTTTATTTACTTGTGTGAAGTTTAAAAAAAAACTCTAATCTTGTTTCAAAACGTTTCATCCCCTTCAGGGGTGAATTTTTGAAAATTCTTTCTCAGAGGCATCTAACTTCGTAATAAGTATCTGCATGCCAAATTTCAGCGCAATTCGAAACAATATTGATTTTCACACTTTGTTACCCCATTTCACCCTCTTAGGGGTGTAATTTAAAAAAAACCTGAAACACGTTTTTTCCTAATTTTTTTACTGGAGCACTTGTATGAAGTTTCGAATAGAAAATACTATCTTATCTTGTTTCTCCATACAAACTTTGAACCCCCGTTTCATTCCCTTCAGGGTCGTAGTTAAAAAAAACCCCCGAACACGTATTAACTTATTTTTTTACTGGAGCACTTGTATGTAAGTTTCGAATAGAAAATACTTCAGGGGTAAATTTTGGCAAATCCTTTCTCAGAGGGAACTAACGTCGTAATAACTATCTGCATGCCATATTTCAGCGCAATCCGAACTAATTTTGATTTTCACTAGTATACACAATAGTATTTTGTTACCCCATTTCACCCTCTTAGGGGTGTAATTAAAAAAAAAATTTGAAACTCGTATTTACTTATTTTATTACTCGAGCACTTGTATGAAGTTTCGAATAGAAAATACTATCTAATCTTGTCTCTCCATACAAACTTTGAACCTCCGTTTCATCCCCTTCAGGGATGAATTTTGTAAAATCCTTTTTCAGAGGTAACTAACGTTGTAATAACTATCTGCATGCCAAATTTCAGCGCAATCCAAAACAATATTGATTTTCACACATTGTTACCCCATTTCACCCTCTTAGGGGTGGGTTTTCAAAAAAACCTGAAACACGTATTTACTTATTTTTTTACTGGAGCACTTGTGTGAAGTTTCGGACAGAAAAGACTATCTAATCTTGTTTCTCCATACAAAGTTTGATTTCATCCCCTTAAGGGGAGAATTTTGGAAAACCCATTCTTAGTACACCCCTACGTACTAAGACAAATATACCTATAAATTTCAAGTCTCTACGACCAGCGGTTTAGGCTGTGCGTTGTCTGTCAGTCAGTCAGTCAGTCAGTATGTCAGGACAATGATTCTTATAGTATTAGATGTTCTTCATTGGAAAAAGGAAAAATTATAGACCGTGGGTCCTACAAGTAAATGTGCGGCTCAATGCCCTGTTTCTGCTAAGAAAAATAATGCAAATATTAACAAATGTCTCGTCAATCTCTTATCGAGTATGAATTTTTTTTGACAATAAATAGGCTAGTGTTTGATAACAGTCTCACCTTTTAGCAAGAATATAAGTAATAGTACAAGTAGCCTTACTTTAAAACTTGCACAAACCTAAAAATAAAATATCAGTAAAAGAATGCTTACTTAGAGATTTCTTCTTCAACAAACTCCCGAGTGACTCCAAACGTATCAGCAATATTGTCGAGGCTCAGCGAGCGGTACGCACGTAACAGCTGTACGTACGCCTTGATACGCGCCTCGCGAACGTAGTGTTGGTAGTGGGGGCGGAATACTGGGTCCACGCAGATCTGAGTCTCCACCTGGGAATAGGATAACAGATTTGTAAGGAGTTTAGTTAGGGAAATCTTTTTCCGAACCAAGCGACAAAACTCAACTGCGAACTAAACCACAAAACTGGCCCGCAAGAGACCGACCTTGAACAGAGTTTTTCGCTTTCTTTGCTATAGATAGACTACATATAAATACTACACATATAGTATAGTACATAATATATACAGCACTGGCAGGTTGTTAGAAAAGGACACACTCCCACCTAGGTGCCTTTCGCTTGGGCCGTTTTGTTGTACAAAGCAATTACAACCTTATGTTTAGAGCATACGGATTAAATTGAATTTGTCAAAACATCTGGAGTGCACCATGTTTTTAATTTTAAGTCTATGTCCTACCAAAACCATTTGGGGTTAAAATAGATTTGGTAATTTACAATATATGACCTGGCTGACACTAAAGAATACAGGTTCATATAAAACTTACCCAAGCAAGACTCTTCATGAAATCAGCATATCGGCACTCATGCAGGGACTCCACGAGCTCCCTCAGTTCAGGAAAGCGCGAGCGCAGCGCTTGAACCGCTGCGCCTTGACGCCGAAGCGCTGACTGAAGCGCGTGACGTTCTAGAGCTAGCGCACATGCTAACACGCAGTACTGGATTATTGTACCTATTGACAAGTTTTATTTGTTACTAGCAGCCCGCCCCGGCTTCGCACGGGTAGAACATATATGCCTACAAAATTTGCATCAGTTTGTTGCATCGAATATAAAATATGAACATATTTAACAACCATCGTCATATTTCATCCAATTTACACAAAACCTTAACGAATTATGCACCTAAACCTTCCTCATAAACACTCTGGCTATTGGTGAAAACCGCATGATAATCCGTTCAGTAGCTATTGAGATTATTGCGAACAGACAGACAGACGCAGTGATGTACTTTGTTTTATAATACTTACGTATTGATATTGGACGGCCCTTTGGCGTAAAGGATAGTTACCCTGATTCTGACCCGACAGTCGTTGGTTCTAATCCTAGCTATATACCTACCAATGAAAGTTTTATGTGCATTCATGAATCATGAGTTTTCGTACAGTGGTAGTGGAATCATTAAATCTACCAAAAAGTAGCTTACCACCAAGGAGTACATACATCTGCCGCCGTAACCTTACGGCGTTCCCCGACGCAAAATGTAGGGGTAATATACGTTTAACGTGTGTATCTGTGTGTCTGTCTATAGCATCTTAGCACCTAACCGGATGAACCGATTTTGTTTTTATTATTGATAGTTTATTTTTGTTTGATAGATGAATTCATCGAGAGTTTTCTTAGCTTTGATTCATGAAAATTCGTTCAATCGTTATAAAATTATGAGCTTTTTTCTAGTTAATTGCGCTATGAAATCAACTTTCATAGGCCTGATCAATTCGAAAATCTTCTTCTTCAACGATATTGTAAGAACATGGAAGCCTCCTGGACTCTACAGAATACTCAAATCCTCACCATCTTACAGCTCAGATTTTAAATGTCGCGTTTAGAGTCATTGGAAAAAGCTATTATACATAGATCAGTCGGGGTGGTTTAAAATATTATATTATATTATTATATATATAGATAAATATATATTATATAATATATTATATTATTATATATATAGATATATATATAGATAAAAATAAAATATACAATAGATCATATTATTATACTATATTGACTTCAAATTGATTGTGATCGGTGGGGATCTACAGCATAGCTAAGCTTATAATAATATTTTCATAGTAACTATGACCTAATCTGTGGTTTCACTGCAAATATTTTATTAATTTTGCGATGAATGAAATGAAAACTCTAGAAGATATCGCGAATTTCACATACTGGGTGTATGTGTATCTTCTAGAGTTTTCATTTGAATTATATACTGTAAAGGACAATTTTAATCTATAATATGTTGCCAAGCTAATTAACGTAATTATTTGGATAAGGATTAATACTATATACTTGAAAATAGCCTTGGAATTTATGTAATATTTTTAAACAAAAATTTTAAGATTAAAATGGTTACTGTGAGTCAACCTTAAGAGATAGACATATGCTGTCGCGGACTTTTTTGTAGGTCTTATTAAGTTTTACAACTCTTGCATAGAAAATATTCTTCTATCTATTTTCAATTAAGCAGCGTTCGTAAGAAACGTGTTTTTTCGACCTTTTATTTGCCGACTTAGGTTGCAAATTAGGTCTCCACGAATGTACCTTTGATTTAAACGGGATAATATATAGCCTATTTTCATTCCGAAAGTCCATTCTATGTATTAGTGAAAGAATTTTTTAAATCGGTTCAGTAGTTTTTGAGCTTACTCATTACAAACATACAAAAATACAAAAATACAAATGTTCTCTCTTTATAATATTAGTATAGATAAGCTTTTAATTTTTATATATGTGACTAATGAAAGAAAAGAAAAGAAAGGCAATGGACTTGAAACTTTATAGCTATAATGGAAAATGAACCGAAGGAAAAGAACTATGTGATGGCAGATATGGTGGTACAAGAAGTAGTTATGGTAACTACAGCAGATAGATTTAAATGGAAGATAATGGTATGAATAATAATGTATGTTTTTATAGATCTAATCTTGAGATGAATAAGAACCACTTCTTCTTCATCTTCGTCTGTAAGGACAGATATGAGAGATAGAAATATGACACATTGGTTCACTTAAGTTAAGTCTCAGGCACACAAATTGTAACACCCATTTATGTACAGTAATGAAGTTCAGTACCAAGTTTGAGATGTTTAAGTTGAAGTACCTTATATACCCATACCAGTGATATACCATTTTCGATGTTCTGCCTGACTTGCTACCAAAAGTAGCTTACCACCATCAAGGAAAACATCTGTCGCCAAAACCTTACGGTGTTCCGGCAGCACACAGCCCTTGAGAGTCAGAGTATTCTAGGGCTAGCGTGTTCACCATCTTTGACCACATCATTGCTTACCACTAGGCGTGATAGTGGTCAAACGCTAGCGTATAAGATAAATATATATATATCTATACAGAAAACTAAACCACACCAGGGAGAAAGATGTTGCCATATGGCAGACTCTTCAGGGCAGTACGATAATAAATAGACTTATTTGTTTAGGTTTATTTGGTCCTCCTCTGTAGAGCTTTACTCACCAAAATCAACTAACTCGTATGACTCAAAAGTGGAGACACAGTCAATGAACAGATCTGCAGCACGGCTGTAGTCTCGGACAGCGAGACAGTAGATAGCTTCATATGCCTTCAGCTTGTTCCTGGAGCGCCAGTCTCCGCCCTTGTCCACCAGCTCGTGAGCCTGTAATCATAATTATACTGGGTAGTGTTCATTTTTTTAATACAGTCAATGTTATAAATACAGTTTCCTAAAATGACTAAACCATATTTCAGATAAAAAACTAACTGCAAATCCCACGCTAGAGTCTATGCAAAAAGAGAACTGTCATGGCGTTACGATGAAAAAATATTCAAAGGTAAGGAAGGAAGGTACATACCTACCTAGTAGCACACAATATTAATAAGAGTAGATACCTACCAAGTATCAAATATTTTTAATCATATTAGTAATAATAGTAGTGTTATCAATGCAACAACAACAGTCAATTAAACCGACCAATAACTGCCGCATCCTCAATTTCAATGATGGTTTTCTTTTTGCACAGACTAGTCATTTTCAGTAACAAAGTTTGAGATGTTTATCTCCATTTCTCTGGAGATACTTATCAGATCTGGACAAAATTACAATGGGACTAAACGAGAAGCATACTCTCACAAATAACAAAAGAATTTCTAAATTGGTTAATAAATGATGGAGTTCTGAAGTAACAAACATAATAATTAAAAAAATAATGGTGAATTGAGTACCACCTCCTTTTTGTGGTCAGTTAAAAATAATAATCACTTTTATTTCTCATGCAGTTTTAATACTAATCTTGTTATCAAATATTGCCAATGTCTATCATATAGTTTTTATTGCAAACACAACAAGCACTTGACCAATATCTCATCTGCACAAGATATTTGAATGGAATATTTACCATGTTTTATTATTTATGAGCTTCAGATATTTCGTTGCTTCACATTCAGATATACTATATTGCAAAAGTGTTAGTGACCATGAAAATTTAAAAAAACAATTATATCTTCTGATGTAAAGTAATGATGCAGTCTACAATGGTATTGAGCTTGTTTAGAATTGCAAGACAAAGTGCTGAACAACCAACATTACTGCTGTCCTGGCTCTATAATATCACCCATTGCATGTGTTATGTTGTGGTACTAAAAACATTACACCAAAATTCCAAAAATGGCAAGCCAGCCTTTTTCTATGGATGTGTAATAATAAACAGTAGATTTTCTCGTTTAACCTTAAATTAATATTAATCCATAGACGGAAAATTAAATATACAAGACATTAGCATATGCGAATGAAATAGCTATAGAAATATAACATGTCTAAAATTATGAGCATGTGAAACATATGCCAGCTATAAGATAAAATGAACAACATAATTAGGTTGGGTCATACGTGACAGCAGGTGAAAGCCAATGGGCGCACTAGAACTGGGAGCCAGAGCTGGCTCCAAACAATAAAATCACATATGCAAAGGATAAAAAATTGTTGTCCATCTCACTCTCTCATACTAGTGATTGTATAGTTTTATCCTTCTCATATTATACTTATATTAATGCCAGGCCTATTTTAATATACTCTGTCAATGTATTAAATGTGAAGTTTTAAATGTATGTTTTACATTTGTAAACTATTGTGTGATGATTTGATTATGAATTGTACAAGAAAATGTCTCTAATTCTTCATACATCATTTAGGTGGATGCGCAGTGTTGAATTTGTGACTTATGCACCTGCGACCCAGAGAGAAATCAGTCAACTACGAGAGCTTAGACTAGAGTAAGGCCACTTCTCTTGGAGGAGCAGTGCAGTGTTTGCTCGATGCAATCCTAAACATTTGTCTGTCTGTGGCATTCCTCATCCAATTGTTTCCTGTACTTTTTGTTAATAACAGTCTTTAAAAACAGGGTGTTTATATTATTGTACCTTATTTATAGCCTTCCCCATTTCTTTGACATTGCACCCATGGAAGTATGCAATCCTGAACAGTGTAAACATAGCATCCAACCGCCTGTTAGTTGTTAAAGTTGAGTCTTCATATTTCTGCGTGGCTAGAACAGTTGCAGTCTCTTTGTCTCCAATAGAGCATAGATAATCCAAACTAGAATTATAAAGAAATGTAATTGTATTATGGAACATTTTTTCATTAATATGTTTACAAGGATGATTGTGCATCTGTGTATAGTTTACATAGACAATTTTCTTTGTTTGAATAAAACACAACACATTGTGAAATGTGATTTTTTCAAACTAAAATTTAATATTGTAAGTGTAATGTATAGCACTTCATCATGTTTATGGTATACTAGTAAAGTAACTGTTGCCCATGTTAAATAGTATCTGTCATATTAAAACATACAGGCTATATATACCAGTGATAAATATTTGTGAAAATGTTCAAGCAGTTTAATCGAGACAATGTAACAAATAAACTGACTATCACATTTATAATGTTGATGGGGATAGTGTAGTATATTTCAGAAAAGCAAATTCTAAGTTACTAAAACTTACCGGTCTTGCCACACAGGTGTTTCTGAATCATCCTCCTTAAACTTGGATAACCTGTCTTGGTTCTCTTTTGCCATGTCATCGTAGAGCTTCTGATCGAATGACCACCCTAGGTCAGTGCATACTTCTTTGTAATACGGAGCCATGTTTCCAGCTTTAATTCCCTGCAGGAGCTCTACTTTCAGCTGTTTGTTGTCTTTCAACTGCGGTAGCGAAAGCTTGAATTTAATAGCAGCGAGCGCCATATATTCAGGTGTTTTACCTTCAGCAGACAGCTCCATTTTAATTTACTGATATTAGTCCTTTTACGAATTAACAAGTCACAATTGAATATGCGAATGAAATGAAACGAAACACCGAAAACCACAATTTTTTCTTCAATTGCACCCGAGTCCCGAGCCACCGACACAATTTTCTTTCAATTTTGGTTTATCATGTTTGTCAATTTTGTCATTCTGTCAAAAGACAAAAAGTCACCTGCCACAGGCTCAAGCGCCTTATTCACGATCCATCCCGGCTGTACGTCAGCTCAAGGCCGCGGCGCTGGATGTAGCATACTGACTGTCATGCGCGCATCAAGCAAGCAGAGTAACACAGATTACTATATGTGCAGAGTAAATAGAACGAATTAGATGAGAGGACGTGTTTTAAGTTATAAAATGCCACCTGTTTTATCAAAACGCCAAAAAAATTGGAGTTCTTCTGATGTTGTCAGCAGAAGCAGAAGAGAGAAAAAAAATAGCAAGAGATTTTGGATGAAAAAAATTTTACAAAAAAATATTCAATTCACATTAACTTCTATTTTTCAATAAATCTTGAAAGTGTTTCGCGATCCATTTTGACGTGTTGTCACCTTGCGACACAAGCTCTAAATGTTAAATCTGCTGTACAGCAAGTCTACACACAATCAAGCACGCACGATGCTGGACCGCTTCTTATTTCAGACAATACAAGCAAAAATGTGTCTAAGGCGCTCGACCTAGCGTTTTTATTACTTCGTTCAGCGCGCGATGTACCGGCGCGCGCCCGATACAGTAAAGGGTTGACTCAAAAGAAGTTTACGAATTCATTTTATTTACCTCGCAAAATAACAACAAAATTCCTAAGAGTCGAATTTGAAGTCGAGAAAGTGAATTTTACGACGTATTGTCATTTTAGTATCGTTTGCATAATGAATAAATTATGAAAAATATTAAGCTTGTTTTTTGTCAAACCCGCAAAATGACTATAAAAAACTTAAATCGTTTCTAATATAGAATATGAATGTGCAGTTATCCCGACATTTGAATAATAATATATTGCGCGCGCGTGAGCAGTGGTAACCGACCGGCAGATAGTACCACCGGCGTTGCTCGAAAGTTTAGGTAAAAAGCGCAGTAGCTATGGGAGAGTGAGGGAGGCATGGCAAAAGTACCGTGAATAGGCTTGACGTACGCCGATAATTATTATTAAATGTTTGCTGAACTTGCACGACCGATTTTGCATTCAGCGAGCGCCCCCACCACCGCAAACGTCGTGCAGATGGACAGTGAATAGCGCGGACGTACGTCAGAGCAGTCCAGCATCGTTCGTGCTTGATCGTGTGTAGACTTGCTGTACAGCAGATTTAACATATAAGTATAATATACATTTATTTACTCTGCTCGCTTGATGCGCGCATGATAGTCAGTATGCTACATCCAGCGCCGCAGCTTTGAGCTGACGTACAGCCGGGATGAATCGTGAATAAGGCCTTTGATAGGGATTGAAATGAACGAACATGACAGAGATATACAGCCTACACATATAGAAAGTATACATATGTAGAGACAACATTACCGTATTCGAATGAAATATCTATAGAGATATAACCCGACTAAAACGATGAACACGTGATACATATGCCAGCTATAAGATAAAATGAACAACGTAATTTGGTCGGGTCATACATGACAGTGGATGAGAGCCAATGGGTGCAATAGAAACTGTCTCCATACATTGCTGGAGCCAGTTTAATCGCATACGCAGGTAAAGGATAAAAAAAATTTGTTCATCTCGCTCTCTCATACCAGTAATTGTATAGTTTTATCCTTCTCATATTACTAGCTAAAAGCCGAGCTTTGTAAGGGCTCGCGTAGTTTTTCTGCCTGGTAATAATTTTAAGGCAGTTTTTTTTATATTAAATGGCGAATCTGCCCGAAACTGGCAAAAAATCCGCCAAACCACCAACCACCCCGATAAGTTTGCCATCATATTATTGAATTATGGCATATAAAAAGGAATAAAAATAAAGTTTATTTACCTTCTCATTCAAACTTTTACAAATTTCCAATCAAACAAATGTATAATAAAAATGTTTTACTTTAAATAGAAACAGAACATTGTCAGAATTCTATGTATATTAGCCATGTGCAAACCATATCCTTAAAGAGAAAACATAGATACGTATCATTTTGAACTATAGATATATAACTCTTTTATATCTCCACATCCCTAATAACTCTGTGACGCTACGCTCCCTGTCTATCACATAGATTGTTATATGTTTACATGACGCTCTCATTTTAACGCATAGAGAGTTATATGCATCTCGCTTACTCTAACTCCTTTACGCTCCCTTTTTAACGCATGGTATGTTATATGGTTACATCCCGCTTACATTAACTCCGCGAAATGAATCGTTGCGTTAAAGATATAAAAGAGTTAAAGAGATGGTTGAGAAATGTAAGATATACTGAAATAGTCTTTGTTTTAAGGAGATATAACTCTTTTTAGTTAATCACTCCTGAGTTACATACGTCTAATGTATATTGAAAATTCATGGAGATCCTTGAAATCTGTCACTTATGGAATCGTCAGTTTAATCTGCCAGAGTTAAAATTTAGGTCCCAAATCTGCCTAAATGATAGAAATCTGCCACAAATGGTCAAACTGATACCAGACGTCATTTGGATGACAGATGTAAATTCTTTAGATTTCCAACAGATGGCGTAAATAATATTCTATCCTAGAAACAAAATTGTTAATCTTCATTTTTTTAATCGTAATAAAATGATATTTTGTTTTACTGATAACACATCTACATGTGAATTTGTATTGCTATGTTAAAGCACAAATCATTAGGCGTGATAGTTTTTCAGTAAAGTGTATCACAAAAGTGCTCAGGTTGTGGGATAGTGTTAGGGTTCGCTTCGCTCGCCCTGATTATTGTTATTTAAATGCCACATCCGCTTAATATTCCATCCACGAGCCTACATAACTGCGTCCCCGTCATTTAGTTCATTTCGCTCATTCAGCTATTTTCGTGATAGGCCTGCTGTCCGTGGTATACCGTAGAGGGAAAATTAAAAACCCATACACCACCCATGGACTTAATAATAATAACACCACCCAACAGTAATCTGTGTAAAAAAACTATACAATCACTGGTATGAGAGAGCGAGATGAACAACAATTTTTTATCCTTTACCTGCGTATGCGATTAAACTGGCTCCAGCAATGTATGGAGCCAGTTTCTAGTGCTCCCATTGGCTCTCACCCGCTGTCATGTATGACCCGACCAAATTACGTTGTTAATTTTATCTAATAGCTGGCATATGTGTCACGTGTTCATCGTTTTAGTCGGGTTGTATCTCTATAGCTGTTTCATTCGCATACGCTAATGTTCTCAACATATATATACTTTCTCTATGGTTGTAACCCCCCTCTGTAGTCCGTGTAGTGTTGTGCAAAGAGTAACATAATATAGTGTTGTGTCTTTGGTGACTTTGGTACTCTGTGATCATCTGCAATTCTGGATTGTTTTGCTTGGATTTGCATGTTTTTTTGTGTTCTATATCAATTGAATAAAAATGTATACGGTTATTACAAAACATTGCTAAGATATTTCTAAATTAGTCTCGAACGAATATCCTACTTGAAGAGAAGAGACATAAATACTGCGTAACAAAACAACTGTGAAAGATGGACGATCCCGGGATAAACGAATTATCTTCACTGTGTAAATCGATCAAAATATTGCCGTCACTTGAAGAAATACTGCGTGATATAGATTTCGATATGAAAATGGATGTGCAGGCCAAACTGTGGTTCGAACAGTTAGTTGCAACATGGAAGACGTGGAAGAAGAATGCAGCCGTGGAATCCCATGTGGATGCGTTTTACCGCGCCAGACCAGACGCGTTTAGAATTGCACTTCTCTTTGCTATAAGATCTGAGGAATTTAAAGATTGCAAACCTAAATCTTTGCCATACTTCATCATGGAGACATTATTGAAATACTCACAGGCAAATAATGTGCATTCAGAAGATTATCTGAAAAAACCTGCATTTCATACAGCCATGTACCAAAGAAATCAACATTTCTTTAGTCTAATGGTGAAAACTTATGAACTACATTCAGTAAAGGATTATGTTACACCTATTGTGTATGAAATGACAAAGAATGATAACTGCCGGCAGGCATCCCAAATAGTCATGGCTATGAATATGCATCATGATATTCCTGTAGAAAAATTGCTATTTCCTCTCATATTACAAGATAAATCTAATATGATTGATGAATATTTAACTCAAGCCCCGAGTCAAGTGAAACCATTGTTAAAATTCTTGGATAATTTATTGGACCATAATTTCAACACAGTTGGTTTTATTCAAAATTATGCTGAAAAAAATAATATATGCCAGGTGAGATATGAAAAAATGCATTACAAGCCGCTTGGAAAACTAGTAGCCCGATTGTGCAACAAGTTCAACATACCAATTGAAACTTGTGCCAATCTAAGCAAGAACCGTACAACAAGCGGATTAAGATATTTGATTTATCAAAAGTATGTTGAGCACAATGTGAGCTGTGCAGTATGGGGCGACTTAGTTAATGACTCTCTAAGACAACACCCTGGCTCAGCTCCTGCGTTTATTGATATGTTGGTGGATTATGACATTAAAGAAGCTATTAAATGGGCTCAGTATTTGAATTTGCCAAATGATCAGTTGCCATTAGCAATAAAAGGTTGTACTTCTCAAAAAAGTGGAAAATTGTGGGAACCGGTTAAAGAGCCAGAAAAAGAAAACTGGGACACCGATGTCAGTTCACCAGAACAGTATCACAAGTCAATCCTCACTAGAGACCAAATATTGTTTGTTGATACAGCAGAGAAATTTCAAACCATGATCAATATGGACTTGATAAACCATGAAGTGGTCAGTATGGATTGTGAATGGAAACCATCTTTTGGAGCTAAACAATCTCAAGTTGCTATCATTCAAATTGGCACTAGCAATAAAGTTTATCTGGTAGATAGCATATTATTTAATAAACTTGAGTATGTTAATCTGTGGCAGTCATTTCACAAGTCTTTCTTGGACAATGCTGAGATAATTAAGCTAGGTTTTGGGCTGGAACAGGATTTGCGTGAAATGAAAACATCTATCGTAGGATTGGGTAACATAAAAGTAAAAGGAGAAGGATTCTTAGATATAAGCATCCTTTGGAAGAGTCTTTTGAATCATAAACTAAGTTTACCATGTGGTAGTGATAGTGGATCCAGTCTGAGCTGTGTGGTGCAATCATGTTTTGGGAAACCACTTGAAAAATCAGAGCAATGTTCAAATTGGGAACTGAGACCATTACGGGAATCACAGATTGCATATGCAGCGTTGGATACTCATATTTTACTACAAATATATTTCTTTCTACAAAGAAAATGTCAGGAACAAGGTATACATTTTGAAGAAATATGCAATGATGTTATGGTTGAAAGCAAAAAGAAAGCTACAAAGAAACCAAAAGTAGCAGAAAGATTGAGCAAATCTTTTATGCACACATTTGAAACAAAGCTTGCGAGTGAAATGAAATTCCTAGTTGAACCCAAGTTATCATACCTTATGTCCTATTTAAGATATTGTGGCATAGACACAACTGTTGTTTCCTCTCCAACTGCAATGTGGCATGACATTATAAATTCAGCTATATCAGAAGATCGATATGTTTTAATCATAAAGCCAAAAAATACACCAACTGAAAACTTCCCTCAGAGCTCTATACTGAGTGTAGGTAATGTGGATGTGTTGGAACAGTTGCAAAATATTATGAGGACTTATAAATTAGTCGTAGCGCAAAGTCACATATTGAATATCTGTTTAAATTGTAACAGTAAACAATTGAGAACTGTGCAGCCTGATGAAGTTCAGAAGATATGCAATGATTATATAACACCTAATTCTGGTACCATCTTGAGGCATGTCGATGAAGATCAAGATGACGATTATAGAAACTTCATGAGTGACGATGATTCTGATGATGAAATGCCTGATTTCCCCCCTGCAGTTCCCAGTTATAGTTCAATGCTCAACCGTTGCAAAACCAGCCTAGGAGCTACTATTGAGATTTCTAATCCTCAAAAATTGCAGGCATCTCTTAAACCTGCTATTTTATGTGAATACTGTGGTAAGCTATATTTTAAAGATGATGACATTTTAAAATCGGTTAGTGAAACAGTGTATAAGGTGGTAAAAATTACTCATCAATTGGAATAATGATAAAAAAAGACTATTTCTTAGTGGATAAATTGTTTTATTCTTGTGATAAGTACACATGTGTATAAAAATATGTGATACATACTAGATTCATTAAGAATAAAGATTCAACATAATTATCGTGGCTCATGCCTAACATTTCATAATGCGGAATGCAACACCATGTATGAAATCAAATTAGTTGATTTGGACATCATTTGCATTGTATTTTTGTTGCATTATAATGTCACATACTTACAATTGCCACAATGATAATTGTGTGTATATTAAATCTGTGTAGCGAATCTCTGTAAGCAATAAATAACATGTTTGTGCTAAATATAAGTATTATTTTAAATATTATTCTACTCTTGTTGCACTTATTAACATATAAGTAATAAATCTAATGAAACATTCATAAAGATATATTGATGTAAGTGTTGAAATGTTTTAGGATGTATGTAACTATTTAGTCTCTTCACAACTTTTGACTTAGAAGATAATTATTTCCTGCAATACAAAATTGTATTTACATAATATATAAAGTTTATAATAAGTATAATTAAATTATATCATGTTTACACACATACATACTAATATGTGAGTGATTCATAATGAAATAAATCTGACAAAGCAATCACTAGAAGACATTTTTAATTACAATATTTTTACTGACTTTGAAACATTTTGATATCACATACATGCTTTACACAGATAATAGTGTATGTTTTAAAATACAATTTGATATTTATATTTGTGTTTAAACTCTTTAATTTCTTGTACATTTAAATCATTGCCTTCCAAATTCAGTTTTTCCAAATCCAATGCTGGGAGAGTCTGCAAAGTAGTCAACTTATTGTTCTTTAAAGACAGTATCTGAAACAATATTAGTTAAGTAATATAGGTGAACAAAATATCTAGTACAAATTTAAGATAAATACTAAATACTTTAATAATTGTCTTTAGGATTTGCACATGGTGATATTTTCACCTACTGTCAAGACAACAAATTTACTGCAAAAGTAGAAACTTTGCATATACAAAATATGTTCACACTATTAATTTAATAAAATGTAAACATTTAAATTTTATAAAATGTAAACTTGTAAATCTGTGTTGTATAAAAACCAAGTCCACCTATAAGTGGAGAAAGGAGCACGCACACATTTGATATACTATAAAAGACAACAGTATTTGTAAAGTATTAACAGTAATTTGTACAGCTTCATGCAATTTTGTAATATCATACAGCCTTCATTAATTTTTTCACGTCTCATTTATAACTCTACTTGTAAATTAACCTTAGATAGTTGAATGACCGGTGGAATTTAAAATTATGTATTATTCGAACGATTCTGGATTTCAATAACGAAGGAAGAATACAAAACTAACGGATAAAATTTTAGTCAAGGCCTTGGTACAAGATAGCCCGGGAGTACCTTCAAAAATGGCTCGGCGAGATATCGAAATAGTAGTTCCAACTCAACCTTGCAGCATGTTTATGTTGATCCTAAACAGTTCTTAGAATCCACTCAGATTCCAATACTGGTGTTTGGGACTAAACTGGACTTGGCTGAGGAAATGCAATATCAATACAGGCAGTTAGGTAGCAGCACCACAGCAGAGCAATACAGTGCTGGTGTAATATTTGTCAACTGCCATGAAGCTAGATCGCTTGCACCAGGAGCCAGCAATTTAGTTAAACTTATGAGGTTCTATAATAAGGTGATAGAATGTTGGTAATTCTCCCATTATAGTCAATTTCCGGACAAGTGGTGTATGCCTTTGTACCTGACGTCCACCCTTCTATCCAATAAGCTGTTGGCCAGTAAACTATCTAAGGTTAATTAAAAGTACAAAGATTTATTAATGAGATGTGAAAAAATGAATGAAGACACACATAATAATATTACAATTTTATTAAATTTTTTATTCCAGAGCTTGTCTGGAAGAGATTGGATGTTATCTATAAGACCACCCAATACCTTAGTGATAGTAATAATGTTTTGTTAAATTTTTTATGTCAGTATAAAATGTTTTTGTAGTGTATAAAGACTGTTGGCAAATATCGCTTTATGGTATTCCTTGGCATAAGTTTGTGAAACATTAATTCACACAGTAAAACAATATCCAATACCTCATGATAAATATGTTAGGCCTGATGACTGTCTCATCTGATGGCAAGTGAAGATGTGATTGAAGATATTAACTAGAAGATACCTATTCCCTCGAGACATGAAGATCCTCTGCATTTAATCGGAAATAGACTCAGACAGGGAATTCCATTGATTAGCAGTGCATATGATAGAAGAAGCATCGCTTCGTATGGGTAGAAGGAAAATCCACCATAAAACGGTGACGCCTGTTAGAATTCCTAGTCTGGTTATAAAATGAGATGGAAGACTCCGAAATATATCCGATAAAAAACTGATAGATTTTTGACTTTGCGTCGATGCTCTAGGTTTTGATGTCTATAATTATTGTGTTTACTGTGATTCACTAACTTTCATAAAATAATTATTATAGTATCAATATTGTTATGTATTTCTAAGCTATTAAGATCCACAGAAAATCAACATTTTGGGTACAGGTTTAGACTTAGCAATGTCAATATTATTACAGAGCTGAATCTTGAACTCACAGTTAAAAATGGTAAAGGTTCTAAACTCTAATGTATACGTTAATGCAAGCAAGCAGTCGAAAATTGTAAACACACTGCTACATATACTCTGTAAATACATACATTTGGAACCTAAAGTTACAATTTAATATTAAATATAAATTCGATAACATACCTTACAATGTTGGAGTGCTACCAACGAAGGTAAAACATTCGACTTAAGATTTTGATTAGATAAATCTACATTTTGACAATAGCTGTAGTACTGCATATGAGGTAAACTTGTAATATTGTCAATAAATGACAATTTCAAATCAACGCTGTCGTTTTTATAATCCTCGCTGAGTTTTTGTTCAATGCTCCATTTAGTTATAAGATCATTGTAATAGTCTGCCCGTAGTTTGTCTAAAGTTTTCAGACTTTGTAGGTGTCCTATAACTTCTTTATGGTATAATTTGGCATCGATGCAGTACAGAAAAACAGCTGTAGTTAGCATTGTCCCTGAAATAATTATAAAATTAGTTTGATACCTAAACACAAGAAAATAAACTGGCCAAGTGCAAGACGGACTCGCACTCGTAGGGTTCCGTAACACAGTAGAGTATTCTATAACTATGATTTTCGCAACTACAAAAATAACTTTGTTTTTCATAGTGTTTGTATGAAAAACAAAGTTATACTTGCGGTCGCTATATCTCAACAACTGCTGACTGTATCTCGTTCAAACCAAATTTCGTTGAAAGTTTTTATTGAGATCTATAGAATATATTTTTTCTAGATTTTTCACTCCCTTTCTTTAGAAGTTAGAGGGGGGGGGGGGGGGGGGGGACACACATTTTACCACTTTAGACGCGCCTATCTTTTAAATGATTGACTTTGAGAAAAAATGATTTTGGGAACCTCAATGTCATTTTTAAAGACCTATCCATAGACACCCCACACGTATAGGTTTGAAGAAAAAATTTTGTTTTGTTCCAGTTTTATGTATGGAATGCCCCCCCTTAAACTTAATTTTTTTATTTTTGTATAAAAATCGGAAAGCGGTTTACAGAATACATCTACCTACCAAGTTTCAATTCTATAGTCCTAATAGTTTCGGAATAAAATGGCTGTGACATACGGACGAACAGACAGACATGGCGAATCTATAAGGGTTCCGTTTTTTGCCATTCGGCGACGGAACCCTAAAAACTTAGTCAAGTAAATGTATTAACAAGAGAAGGTGCGATAGTCCACCAATTTAAAGTAACTCAGGGAGCCGCAACGAAGTAATTCGCCAGAGAACTAAAGTGGTCGATATAGCTCAGCGGATTAGCAAACTGAATTGGCAGTGGGCTGGTCATATCTGCCGTAGGACCGATAACTGTTGGCGCAGACAGGTTCTGGAGTGGAGACCGCTAATCGGCAAACGTAGCGTAAGGCACCCTGTGACTATGGAGCAACGACATTCGCAAAGCGGTGGGCAGTGACTGGAAACAAGGAGCCGAAGATCGGGCTCAGTGGCGTGTCTTGGGGGAGACCTACGTCCAGCAGTGGAATGAAACTGGCTGATAATGATGAACAAGAGAAGCAAGAGGCTCGGCTCGTCTGATAATATGCAACGACCGTTGTCGCCAGAGACATATAGATAGTGTGTCTCACATCACATGTCCTAAAATTTCACTGTACAAATCCCGTTGAACCTGATTTATGTGGTTTTCAACCCAAGACGAAAGATACAATCTTTTTACTTACATTTACTATCAGGTTCTAATGCAAGGAGCTGGCGACAAGACTCTAATTGCGTTTTCAATTCATCCAAAACCGGATCAGAATACTTTTTCTGGAAGCTTATATCAGTTTTTCCAATGTATGAACCTCCAATATTTTTACTAGCAATTATTTCAGTTTCGCCGTTTTCTGTTTCGTGCTTCACCTGTGAAATTAATTATATTATTACTACTTATTAGCTGTTAGAGTAAATGAGTTCTCGAGTAGAGACCGCGGATCGGCAAGCGTAATGGAGGCCTTCACTTTTAAAAAAAAAATTATTATAGTCAAGCGTTTAAACACTATCTCACCTAATGTTAAGTGACGATGTGGTCGACGATGAAGCACGATTGGCTAGAAGATACCTATTTACTCGCGACTAGGGTTTGCTCCCGGGAATTCCCGGTACTGAAATTCTCGGGAATTCCCGGGAAAATTTCATCGTCCTCAGTACCGGGAAATGAAACCCATTTCCCGGGAATTCCGGTACTACAAAAATATATCCTAAAATATTAAATTTTTACTTTTTTATTGCTATTAACTTATATCTAAGTACATCAATTAGCATAATTTTGATGTACTTTTATGTATAATAGTAAAACTGAGTTGACAACACTGGAACTTTCATACATCTTCGGAAACTGTGCTTTCGTGGGTTTCGTTCGTTCTATATATTATTTTGTGGCGAAAAGTATGTATTTATATGCGTTATGTAATAACAACTTCGAAAATACTACCCTGTAACTACTGCGATTAGTTCCGGATTTACGTAGTTAATCAACATAATCTTATCCAAGTTCATGGGGAGACCAATGCGTTAAAAATAATCAGCTGGGCCGTTCAGCATAATGTATAACTCTTCCAGCGTTTCTGCCACGATGACTATGTCATTCGCAAATCGCAAGTGTGAGAGATACTCGACGTTTAAATTAATGCCACGTCCTTTCCAGTCCAGCATCTTGTACAAATCAGCCAGTGCATTTGTGAACAATTTGGAAAATATAATCTCACACTACAATGTATGGGGATAGTTTTAGACTGCCGGTTTTCAGAGACACTCAGCACTTGAATATATCGCCAATCGACTTGGGCTCGCTGTAAATATTCCAGAGCAGAGACCTGGTCGGTTCGATAGTGATAGAGGCCTACTCAAAGTCCATAAACGCTAAGTAAGGAGCCAATTATACTAACTGGTCTTTTTTATTATTTGCCAAATATATACTGGTGCCGTATCCTCCCCGAAATCCAAGCGACTTTCAGTAGCTGGAATTCGTAGTCATTGTGCAAGTTGGTTTGAGGTTGGTAGTTCTTCAGAAGAGGTTTTCTCTCTTTTGAATATTAACATGACGACACTCGGGGAGTGTCGAACTCCAGAGGACAATATCAAAGATACGCTGGAGCTCCTTGATTACAGGTTGTCCCGCTGCTCTCAGGAGCTCAGGAGGATAAAAGTCAGAAGGATAAACATTTTCAAAAATCTGTCAGACAAGTTCCTAGTAGACCTATCAGGAACCGCTGAAACAGGCCCTATGTGGTGATAATCTCGATGCGATTTTAATTTCATGTACGCATTTCCAACATTTACGTTTGTTTCGCTAACGCTAATAACGCTATGGTAAAATCCATTCGCATGATAATATAATTAATAAAACATTTAAAATTCTATTTCGAGTTTTTGATATGAAAGAAACGGGGTTTCAGTTCTGTTAAGGCTGTGATTTTAATTTATTCAACGTACAACAATTAATTTTTTCCAGTACCGAAAGTATCGAATTTCCCGGTATTTCCCGGTACTGGATCTACTCCAGTACCAGTAGTAGTAAATACAAATCCGGTTTTAGTACCGGTACTGCAAACCCTACTCGCGACTTGAAGACCCCCAGATGGTACCTTTCCGAAGCACAGACTCAGGCAAGGAGTTCGAATCCCTTGGTGTACGTATGATGAATGTGGAAGCAAATCGCTTCGTTAGGATTGATGGAATATCCACCATGTAGCGGTGGCGCGTATGAGTACGTCTGGTTGTCCGATTTAAAAAATGGTGATGGGGGAATAAGTTCGTGCATTACATTAGGGAGGCACACTCTCCGAAATGTATCCGATAAACAAGCAACTCTGCGGCGATGCTCTAAGCTTTGGAGTCTTCTTCTAATGAGCTCGTCATTGTTGATTAGCTTTAAGATGGGACGGTTCGGCTACATACCAACTGGAGGCGGTGGAGGCAATTGCCTCCAACGCCTCCAGTTGGTATTTAGCCGAACCGTCCCAGAGGTGAGAACAGGATATATATACGAGTACATATACATGATCGGACTTGTGCTTGATATAGATTGAGCATCTGTTCAGGTTTAAATCTTTTTGTTTATATCTAATAGTCAAGCATCTGAACCCTATCTCGCCTAGGGGTAAGCGATGATGTGGTCGAAGTCGTCGAATTTTGTGAACGGGATAGGCCTAGAATGGTCTGACTCTCAAGGGCTATGTGCTGCCGGAACACCGTAAGGTTATGGCGGCAGATTTTTTCTTTGATGGTGGTAAGCTACTTGTAGTTACCAAGACAGGCGGAACATCGATATAATAAACATCTACCATCTGTGGACGAACACCCGTGCTAGGATTTGAACTGCGACTTCTCGCTTAGAAGTCAAGCCAATCTATCATATCTTTACGCCAACGGGGCTCTCAAAAAATATATACAGACGAATTGATAACTTTCTTTTTGGGAATCGTTTGATTACAAACGAATTGAGAACCTCCTCCTTTTTTAAAGTCGATTTAAAAAAAAAAGTAGGGATGGATACCATAACATCCTTAGCTGTTACAATAGCCACATCACAATCCATTATCCACACAGTATCGTATTGGTTTCCAGTACTCGATTTCCATTCTCCATTTACTGGCACTTCATCAATCAGCAGCGATATTCTAGAGCTGAGATACTCCTTGTTAACCACTTTACTGAATGCAAATGTTGTTTTTGAAGGTGATACAGTGTACACAGCTAAACTGGTGATCGTTTTTACGGCACCTGCAACGAAACTTACAATTAGTATAAGGACTCTTTGGTCTCTTTTTATTGACGAAATAACATTGAAAGAACTGCATTAGGTGGCCCATAGGTGGTATGAGTATATAAAATCGATGTTCTGCCTGACTTACTACCAAATAGTAGCTTAGCATCATCAAGGAGAAAATCTGCCGGCAAAAGGATTTTTTTCGGTTTCGATGGCAATGCATGACGCACCGCACCGGCCTTTTCACCCAAAGTCCGGCCAAAGTGGCTGTTCTGTCCGGCTATTAGGTTTGGCGACCTGGCAACCCTAAATGCGTCTAGTGAAATTACATTACAGCGCATGTGAGACTTCTAACATCTTTCAAGGTAACAAACTCAGTGCAGTGACATCAAAAATTCTGGCTATCCAGAATGTTGCATGCCAAATTCTAATTGTGCGCGAATTTCTTTTTATCAATGACCATGCGATGCGAATGCGCTCACACATGGTCTGAGAGCGAAATTTACGTTACGGCAATGCGGCGCCACACAGACGGTGTGTGTGGCGCGGCGCTACTACAGTGCGGCTCACACACCACCTGTGTATTTCTCGGCGGTAATAAAATTAGTAAAATACGCCTGGCGTGTAATCCGCACAGCTGTACCGACAATTTTCTCATAACTGGTGTGTGCGCCCGCACTGCTGTTGATTTTTAGTTACGATCCGACACCAGTGCTACGAAACACAGACGTCGTGTGTAGATTCGCATAGCTGGAAAGTTGCGAAAATGGCGCCGCAGGCAAAGTATTAACGGATAGTTATGGTTTTTATTCTACTAATATTATACAGGCAAAAGTTTGTGTGTATGTTTGTTACTTCTTACGCTACGCTAAAACTACTCAACCGATTGAGCTGAAATTTGGTATGTAGATAGCCTAGACCCTGAAATAACACATAGGTTACTTTTAACCCCCATATTCCAACGGGAACGATGTCTACGCGAGTAAAACCACAACTAGTTTTTCATAAATCTCTCATTACCTAACAACCACCTTTGGTAAAACCAAGCGCTGGTGTCATCGGGATCTGTGAAGGCTGCACTTTGTACCATTTTCAGTTCATGTTTATGATGGCTGTCTTCAATTGGTCGCCCTCCTGTAAGATAAAATGTTGTGGTATGATTTAGTATGAAATTGTCAACAATGTTTTCAATGTTTTGTCTACCCATGGTTTACAAGAATATGACATAAGCTTATGACAAAAGTATGTCAATATTCAATCTTTATGTCACTCGTGATCCCCATGGACTAAAACACTCGTATTTTTTAATGTGCAATAATCAACCATTTAAGTCACGGAAAAGCGTGCGTAAAGTGCGGGTTTAGGTCACACTGTGCTATACGCGAACTACTATTTCATTTTTTTTCATCATGTTTATAATGTCAAACTCATGTTACATAATTTATAAATCTAATACTATAAGAATCTTTGTCCTGACATACTGACTGACTCACTGACTCACTGACTCACTGACAGACAACGCACAGCCTAAACCGCTGGTCGTAGAGACTTGAAATTTGGAGGGTATATTTGTCTTAGTACGTAAGGGTGTACTAAGAAAGGATTTTCCAAAATTCACCCCTTAAGGAGATGAAATGGGGGTTCAAAGTTTGTATGGAGAAACAAGATTAGATCGTCTTTTCTATCCGAAACTTCACATAAGTGCTTCAATAAAAAAATAAGTAAAGACGTGTTTCAGGTTTTTTTGGAATTCCACCCCTAAGAGGGTGAAATGGGGTAATAAAGTGTAAAATCAATATTGTTTCGGATTGCGCTGAAATTTGGCATGCAAATAGTTATTACGACGTTAGTTCCCACTGAGAAAGGATTTTCCAAAATTAACCCTCGAAGGGGATGAAACGGGGGTTCAAAGTTTGTATGGAGAAACAAGATTAGATAGTCTTTTCTATCTGAAACTCCACACAAGTGCTTCAGTAAAAAAATAAGTAAACACGTGTTTCAGGTTTTTTTTTAATTCCACCCCTAAGAGGGTGAAATTGGGTAATAAAGTGTGAAAATCAATATTGTTTCGGATTGCGCTGAAATTTGGCATGCAGATAGTTATTACGACGTTAGTTCCCTCTGAGAAAGGATTTTCCAAAATTGACCCTCAAAGGGGATGAAACGGGGGTTCAAAGTTTGTATGGAGAAACAAGATTAGATAGTCTTTTCTATCCGAAACTCCACACAAGTGCTTCAGTAAAAAATAAATAAACACGTGTTTCAGGTTTTTTTGAAATTCCACCCTTAAGAGGGTGAAATGGGGTAATAAAGTGTAAAATCAATATTTTTTCGGATTACGCTGAAATTTGGCATGCAGATAGTTATTACGACGTTAATTCCCTCTAAGAAAGGATTTTCCAAAATTAACCCTCTAAGGGGATGAAACGGGGGTTCAAAGTTTATATGGAGAAACAAGATTAGATAGTCTTTTCTATCCGAAACTTCACACAAGTGCTTCAGTAAAAAAATAAGTAAACACATGTTTCAGGTTGTTTTGTAATTCCACCCCTAAGAGGGTGAAATGGGGTAATAAAGTGTAAAATCAATATTGTTTCAGATTGCGCTGAAATTTGGCATGCAGATAGTTATTACGACGTTAGATCCCTCTTTGAAAGGATTTCCCAAAATTAACCCTCGAAGGGGATGAAACGGGGGTTGAAAGTTTGTATGGAGAAACAAGATTAGATCGTCTTTTCTATCCGAAACTTCACATAAGTGCTTCATTAAAAAAATAAGTAAAGACGTGTTTCAGGTTTTTTTGTAATTCCACCCCTAAGAGGGTGAAATGGGGTAATAAAGTGTAAAAATCAATATTGTTTCGGATTGCGCTGAAATTTGGCATGCAGATAGTTATTACGACGTTAGTTCCCACTGAAAAAGGATTTTCCAAAATTAACCCTCGAAGGGGATGAAACGGGGGTTCAAAGTTTGTATGGAGAAACAAGATTAGATAGTCTTTTCTATCCGAAACTCCACACAAGTGCTTCAGTAAAAAATAAGTAAACAAGTGTTTCAGGTTTTTTTGTAATTCCACCCCTAAGAGGGTGAAATGGGGTAATAAAGTGTAAAATCAATATTGTTTCAGATTGCGCTGAAATTTGGCATGCAGATAGTTATTACGACGTTAGATCCCTCTTTGAAAGGATTTCCCAAAATTAACCCTCGAAGGGGATGAAACGGGGGTTGAAAGTTTGTATGGAGAAACAAGATTAGATCGTCTTTTCTATCCGAAACTTCACATAAGTGCTTCAGTAAAAAAATAAGTAAAGACGTGTTTCAGGTTTTTTTGGAATTCCACCCCTAAGAGGGTGAAATGGGGTAATAAAGTGTAAAATCAATATTGTTTCGGATTGCGCTGAAATTTGGCATGCAGATAGTTATTACGACGTTAATTCCCTCTAAGAAAGGATTTTCCAAAATTGATCCTCGAAGGGGATGAAACGGGGGTTCAAAGTTTGTATGGAGAAACAAGATTAGATAGTCTTTTCTATCCGAAACTCCACACAAGTGCTTCAGTAAAAAAATAAGTAAACACGTGTATCAGGTTTTTTTGTAATTCCACCCCTAAGAGGGTGAAATGGGGTAATAAAGTGTAAAATCAACATTGTTTCGGATTACGCTGAAATTTGGCATGCAGATAGTTATTAATTACGACGTTAGTTCCCACTGAGAAAGGATTTTCCAAAATTAACCCTCGAAGGGGATGAAACGGGGGTTCAAAGTTTGTATGGAGAAACAAGATTAGATAGTCTTTTCTATCTGAAACTCCACACAAGTGCTTCAGTAAAAAAATAAGTAAACACGTGTATCAGGTTTTTTTGAAATTCCACCCTTAAGAGGGTGAAATGGGGTAATAAAGTGTAAAATCAATATTGTTTCGGATTACGCTGAAATTTGGCATGCAGATAGTTATTACGACGTTAATTCCCTCTAAGAAAGGATTTTCCAAAATTAACCCTCTAAGGGGATGAAACGGGGGTTCAAAGTTTATATGGAGAAACAAGATTAGATAGGCTTTTCTATCCGAAACTTCACACAAGTGCTTCAGTAAAAAAATAAGTAAACACGTGTTTCAGGTTTTTTTGGAATTCCACCCCTAAGAGGGTGAAATGGGGTAATAAAGTGTAAAATCAATATTGTTTCAGATTGCGCTGAAATTTGGCATGCAGATAGTTATTACGACGTTAGATCCCTCTTTGAAAGGATTTCCCAAAATTAACCCTCAAAGGGGATGAAACGGGGGTTGAAAGTTTGTATGGAGAAACAAGATTAGATTTTCTTTTCTATCCGAAACTTCACATAAGTGCTTCAGTAAAAAAATAAGTAAAGACGTGTTTCAGGTTTTTTTGTAATTCCACCCCTAAGAGGGTGAAATGGGGTAATAAAGTGTAAAAATCAATATTGTTTCGGATTGCGCTGAAATTTGGCATGCAGATAGTTATTAATTACGACGTTAGTTCCCTCTGAGAAAGGTTTTCCAAAATTCATCCCTGAAGAGGATGAAGCGAGGGTTCAAAGTTTGTATGGAGAAACAAGAATTGATTGTCTCTTATATTCGAAACTTCACACAAGTAGTTTAGTAAATAAATGAGTAAATACGTGTTTCAGGCTTTTTGAAATTCTATTCCTAAAAGGGTTAAGTGGAGTAACAATGTCTGAAATCAATATTGTTTCGGATTGCGCTGATATTTAGCATCCAGATAGAAATTTTGACGTAGGTATCCGCTGAGAAAGGATTTTTCAAAATTCACTCTTCAAGGGATGAAGCGGGGGCTCAAATTTTGTATAGTCATTTTATTCGACATTTCACACAAGTACTTCTGTAAATAAATAAGTAAATACGAGTTTCAGACTTTTTCAAAATGCCACCCTAAAGAGTGAACTGGGGTAAAAAAGTCTGAAAATCAATATAGTTTCGGATTGCGCTTTATTGGGTTTTCGGGTTTTAAAAATATGAATCCTGATTTGTCTTAGTCACGCGATAACATGAAAACAGGTGAACCAATTTGGCTAATCTTTATTTGATGTCTTTAATGATAGAATCGTTTTTACAAAAGAAAAGTTTTAAGTAAATAAAAGGAGTTTTTAACGCGGGCGTAGCCGCGGGGGACTTCTAGTTATCTATATCTTGGGACAGATTTATAACAGCACAACAAGTATAGACTCACCTTCTAAATCAGGATACAAAGCAACTAGCATTTTACTTCTATAGTGCCATGCAGAGTAGTTAGAAAAGTTGTCATATAATTTATCGGTCGTATAATCGAACTCATCTTTCAAAGGCGGCTTGCATTGGCTAACTACAAATCTTCTATAATCCCAGGTGTGGACTGGAAATTTAATAAGCATTATTACTATAGTATATTATATATTATAGTAGCTACTTGCTTTTTAGGGTTCCGTAGCCCTGACAAGGAACCCTTATAGTTTCGTCATGTCCATCTGGCTGTCTGTCTGTCTGTCCGAGATTTTGCTAAGAGACCGTTAATACTAGAAAGCTGTATTTTTGTGGGGGTATGTATTTTAAATTACGCTGACAAAGTGCTGTAATAAAATTGAGGAAAAAATTTTTTTTAGGGTATATAAGAAGTGGGGATGATTTTTATTTCATCGTCTACCCTATCGTGTGGGGTATAGTTGAATAGGTCTTTTAAAATGACTTAATGAAAATGGCTCCATTTACGAAATATTAAACTTTAAAGTGCAAATTTTTGTTCCAGTATGGCGCCCCCCCCCCTCCCCTCCTCTAAAAGCTAAACTGCTGGCTTGAAAAATCTGGCAAAATTCGTGATAATAGCGCATTTTATGAACTTTAAAGGAAAATTATAACGGTTAAGATAACTTTATTAGTTTAGCAGTAATAGTCGTTGAACTTGGGTGTTGGATAATTTTGTACCAAATACAAAATCCTTAAAAATCGGTTCATACGCGACGAAGTTATCCGCGAACAAACATAAAATAAATATACGGTCGAATTGAGAAACATCCATTTTTGAAGTCGGTTAAAAACAACATAAAACTAAATTTGAGTTTGTTAGAGCCTAACCTAACCGATAAACCGACGAAATATTTGAAGACCACAAACTACAATAATAGGTACAGTAACTTGAAAGTCTTGAAAAGGCGGCGACTCGCATGTCAGCGGTCTGGCAACGTCACCTTTTCAGCGAGCGCACGGTTTGGCAACGTCTGACAATCGCAGCCATACACACTAATGAGTTTAGCGTATGACACTGTAAAAACTTCACTCACATATTGACAAAATTAATTAAAATCTCGATCCTAGTTTTCATATTATTTTATCAAATTATATAGTAAGATATGATTTCCCGTATGTAAAGAGTTGTATAAAGACCAATAGATGTGATTTCATTGCAATTTTTTGTTCCATTATACTCGTATTTGTGCATATACTTTTGTATGGAAATCGAACCACCTTAAGTGTGACGTTCATCATCTACATGAAAGCTGAATGGCTCAATACCTTTGTTTTTTTTTGTAAATTCAAAGCAATAAGTTATTTTTCTGTTATATCTATAATATTTTTTATTGAATATGATCTATTTAATGTTATTTAACGTGTGTAAGTGCAAATTTTTAATTTGCCTATATACTTAATAAATGCTTTGACTTTGGACTTTGACTTTTATTTTTGTATAAAAATTGTGAAGCGGTTCACAGAATACACCTACCAAGTTTCAACTGTGTACATAGTTTTAATAGTTTCGGAATAAAGTGTCAGTGACATATGGACGGACAGACAGAAATGACGAATCTATAAGGGTTCCATTGTTTGCCATTCGGCTCTGGATCCCTAAAAACCATACAAACAAAAGAACTGTAAACCTCCTCCTTTTTGAAGTCGGTAAAAAAATATATTTTGCTAATTTGTATATTTTGCCTAGTAAACCATGTTGAATTCCACTATGGCACAGAATAATGAATAGTACAAGTACAGAAGTTGCACTCCCTGAGAGCAAAAATGCGAGATTAAACCTAGTTACAACGCTAGTAACGTTCAAAATGCGCTTCACGCGTCGGGTGCGACCTTGAATTTGCGCCACAGTATCAACTAATAGTAACTATGAACCGCGTGTTGCGCACAGTAAAATGCACCGTAAGTCCGCACAGCGAGAGTCTGAATAACTCGGTCAACTCGCGGCCTTTACTATAGGCTTGAATGTTATGAGAAAACTTGTAAGCCTTTAATTGGTAGAAGAATACTCGTAGAACAATGTAATGAGTACATTTCTGATAATAAGTACTACATTAATGTTTAATGTCGAGGTAGGATAAAAGTACTACAGTTAAACTAAAATACGTTACTTTCAATTAAAATTGAGTAAAGTTTTAGATTGCGTAAGTTAAATAACGCGACAATAGTATCACTTGCCTAGAATCGTAGGTTGTTTGACTTGTAACATTATAATAGTGTAGGAGCCGACTCACTTTTTCGACCAAAAATAATTATGTATTTTATTCATTCTAGGAAAACTTTACTTTGTAATAGTTGAATATCAAAATAAAAAAAATATATTTAAACAAAAATTCCAATATTTTATTTCACCATTTTTTCGGCGTTATTGATATACCTACACACATACCTACACACTTTCAGCTTTCTAGTATTAACGGTCTCCTAGCAAAACCTTGGACAGACAGACAGACAGACATGACGAAAATATAAGGGTTCCTTATCAGGACTACGGAACCCTAAAAAAGAATTTTCAATTTCAAATCGGTTAAGATCTGACAGAGTTCTGAGGTCACAAACATTTAAATAAACTGGCCAAGTGCAAGTCGGACTTGCACTCGTAGGGTTCCGTACCACACTACAGTATTTTATAAGATCGAGCAAAAAATACCACTATCATTATTCGCCAGCAAAAAATAATATTTAATAAACATTTCGTTTCTTATAACGCCTTCTAACGTCTAACAAAGGTGTTAGGCATCGACATTTCACTATAACGCCATCTATGGGACGTTTACCTAACTAAGCGTTCATAGATGCCGTAAAATGCCGAAAAAAACACGTTTCTTGTATGGGGACCCTCTATTATCTTTAACTTTATTCTGTTTTTAGTATTTGTTGTTATAGCGGCAACAGAAATACATCATCTGTGAAAATTTCAACTGTCTAACTATCACGGTTCATGAGATACAGCTTGGTGACAGACGGACAGACAGACAGACGGACAGCGGAGTCTCAGTAATAGGGTTCCGTTGGTACCCTTGGGTACGGAACCCTAAAAACCGTCGAATTGAGAACCTCCTCCGTTTTTGTGAAGTAGATTAAAAACTAAAACACCGACTTCCATGCCCCGCGAGTCAATTTCAGTAGCAAGTTTGAGACGTTTATCGTCATATCTCTGGAGATACTTATCAGATCTCAGTGAATCTCAGTGATCTGAGATCTATAAGTACTTTAATTACATTAACTCTCCGATTATAAAAATCTGACTATAGTATGACACGACAAAATCATTAAGAAAGAAAAAAAGGAAAATTGAAGTAAACGTTAGTAGGTACCTACCCTATTTATTTATCTTAGAACTAACTAAATAAAGCAAGATGTAATGTCGTTAGAAATTCCCTAAAGATCATTACGTGAATTCCCTTGTAACATGAAACTCAGCTGATTTATACCTACCTACCATTTTATGTGTGACATTCTTTGCTTTTTACATTTTTAAAATTTATTCTTTACAGTTACTATATGAAGCAAGGAATATAATATTGAGGTAGGTACAAGTAAGGCGCGCGGCCGATCGAGAGCGCGCGTGACACTTAACTGACTGAACTTGGACCCTAGCGGGTGCGCGGAGGTACTTGTAGTTTCATAGCTACAGCGCGGAGTGCGACAGGCCTGACTATGGACAAATTTTTGGCAGTTCTTATCTCCAACCATTAGAATTAGCAAGGTTTACTTACAATTTCTTTCATCAAATTTCAAATAAGTATTGCAAAGTGCTAACTCCTTGTTCCAGTCAGGGTCTCTTCTAGTAGTGAGCACCCATTCTCTCTGATGCCAAGCACAGTAAGACTTAGGATTTATCTTCAAGCAAAACTCTGTCAAGTGCAGCTCTGCATCAAATATTTGGGAAAGCTCTTCAGGCATTTCTTCCTTTCTGTAATAGTTGACTTAAAATATGTATTAAATACAAAATTATCAAATCCTACAATAAAACCTATAAAAACAATATTAGGTATTGTTGACGTAAACTATAGGTACTACATAGTTATTTCAAAAATGTAAATAACTATGCCATCACCTAAAACCCTATTGTATTTAACCAGTCCACATATAAGTTGTATGGAAAATAATATACTACCGATAAGACCGCTGATTGTGTAACCGAATTAGGTTACTTTTATATTTAAACATTGAGTTCTTTTTGGTATACAATAAAATAGAAGGTAACTAAAAAGTTATTATTTAGAAGCACTTTTTTATTTATTTCCAGAATGATAATAGGTAGCAAGGCAAGCAAGACATGACCGCTTACCATCAGGAAAGAGCTTTTCATATCCTGTTCCTGTTCTTCAATCATAAAAAAAATTATACCATAGCCAGGGTTCAAAACACTCATAAACAAAACTTAGTAAATGGTTGGCACGGTATATATATATATATATATATATATTTATATATATATATATAAATATATATATATATATATATATTTATATATATATATATAAATATATATATATATATATATTTACATCTTATAAGCTAGCGTTTGACCACTATCTCACCTATTGGTAAGTGATGATGCGATCGAAGATGGTAAGCACGCTAGACCTAGAATGCGAACTGGCTCTCAAGGATAGCTGCCGGAACACATTAGATGTTTGGCGACAGATTTTTCTAACTTTAGGGTGGTAGCTGACCAGACGGACACTAGATAGTGTGCTATCACCATGCTGGGGTTGTTGGTTTCTTAACGATGGTTTATGAACTATGAAAAGCGCACATACATTTTTATATTTTCATATTATAAGCTCTTTAACTTACTTCAATATAGCAATAATCTCCCTTCTGATGTTCCACAGGGTATAAATATCAGGGTTCGATGATAACACTTTCCCAGTCAGCTCCAGTAATTCTTTATCCAGTTCGGAGCTTTTTCTCTGAAATTATCAGAAAAATTGTTTGTTTTTATGTGGTCTGCTGAGTTCCGGCGTTATGTTTGGTGCCAACTATTATGGAAGACTGGTGGAAATAGTTTTACTCTGTGGATTGGACTAATGTTAGTTGTCCAGTGCCTCAGTGTAGATCACGTAAAAGAGCCACCTAGTTCAAAAGGAGCTACACTGAGCGCTCTCGGCCACAAACTACTATGAGTAAGAACATAACACATAAACCCATCGAATTATAACCTACAGAAAGTAGGTTTTCAAACAACGCTTGCTCAGAAGCTATGCCGAAAAGTTCGTTACGTGTGCGGAACTGCGCTGTGTTTACTTGCCATGTCACACACACAGACGCACTTATAATGTTGCCAGTAAGAATGACTTTTAGCTGAATGTTGGGTACAGTTTTTTTTTTTTACTTAATATAAGCAAGCGTTTGACTACTATCTCACCTGATGTTAAGTGAAGATGTGATCGACGATGTTGCACGCTTGCCTGGAAGATACCTGTTCACTCGCGATTTGAAGACCCCCGGATTGTACTTCACAGGAAACACAAACTCTGGCAGGGAATTCCATTCCTTTGCTGTGCGTATGATAAATGTTGATGCAAAGCGCTTTGTCGACAGAATGGAATATCAACCATGTATCGATGGCGTGTATCTGTGCGTCTGGTAGTACGATGGTAAAAGGGGGACGGTGGAATTAATTCGTGCAGTTGGTAGACAGACTCCCCGAAATGTAACCGATATAAGTTATTTTTCAAAAAAAAAAACCGACTTCATAACCACAAAAAGGCACTCAAAAGCGAAAAATAATTTACTTAAAATTATTATAAGCGTTACCCACTCCTCTATTTGAAGTCGTGAAGCCTTTTTGTGGTAATGAAGTCGGTTTTTTTTTTAAATAACTTATTTTACCCTTTTTAGTGCAAAAAAAGTTTTAATGAAATTACATGCATCTATTAAATTTCGTGTCTGGGCCGTTATACACTGACGGATATATACTTTTTGAAAATTTCAAGTATGTACCTATAACGGTTAAGAAGATACAGACCTGTAAAGTGCGCACATATAGACACACGGACGGACGGACGGACGGACGAACAGACAACAAAGTCTCAGAAAGTGTTCATTTGGTAGCCTTTGGGTTCGGAACCCTAAAAAAATTGACAGTAAATGCCGCGCTAAAGTGAAAATATTCACTAGTAATAATGATGTCATCAAGGTATCAAAGGACAATGTCCAAAATGGCCCTGTACAATTAAAGCATCTGACACACACGATAATTAATTGTCTATTTTATTACAATAATTCCAAATACTTTTATAACACGGACTAGTTGTATTCCAAAATGCATATTAATAAAACTGGCCAAGTGCGAGTCAGACTTAGTACCGCACACGGAGGGTTCCGAACGCCATCTATCGAATTTCTAACGAACTTCTAACACCAACTAAGTAAACGTTAACACAAAGGCAGAATTAGTATTATATAGTAGTAATAGTAATAGTAGTAATAGTAATTTTAGTAATTAATATTATTAAATATCTGGTTGACCGAGCTTTGCTCGGAATTTTTTGCCACTTAAACTTTTTTTGACGAATAATAATACTATTTTTTTTTAATTGACAGCAACTAACTACTTTTCTGATACAGTACTTCTACTCGCCAATAGATGTCGGGAAGAGTCATATTTTAAGTTGATTATCAATAAAGTTGATTATTGAAAACACGAATAAAACAACATTTTCTGAAAATGACTCCTAGCTAGATCGATTTATCGCCCCCGAAATCCCCTGTAGGTATACTAAATTTTATTTAATCGTTGGAGCCGCTTCCGAGATTCAGATTAAGGTAAAGACGATAGCGCCATCTTAGCAACTAGATAGGTGGCGCTGCGCTATCGTAAAAACTTTTTTTAAACTTTTCTTTAATTTTTAACTTTGTTCTGTTCTTAGTATTTGTTGTTATAGCGGCAACAGAAATACATCATCTGTGAAAATTTCAACCGTCTAACTATCACGGTTCATGAGATACAGCCTGGTGTCAGACGGACGGACAGACAGACAGACAGACAGACAGACGGACAGCGGAGTCTCAGTAATAGGGTTCCGTTGGTACCCTTTGGGTTCGGAACCCTAAAAAGTATTATTTGCGATTATTAACATTAATTGCCGCCATATGGCCAACAGAGTACTGATTCACTCTACTACGTTATAAGAGGCACTTCCCTATATTGTGGATACCCGAATTATGAAAGCACTGTGTAGCCAACCTAACAACGGAAAGTATTATTTACGTAGTAACTATTATATAATATGTGGTTTTATGCTTATAATTTTTTTTTCTGTGTTGATTGGTACTAAGTACGTTCATAATTCTGAGTTATTTAATTATGTATGCAGTGTCGCGGGACTGAAATGGCCGCCATCTTCGCCAAATGTCATGTCATGTCAAAAAATATTAGGTATGTTTAAAAAAGTTTGCACCCTAAAAAGACTTTGCCCAGTAGAACATTCCTGTGAAGACAAATTATTTATATTTATATATAATTATTAATATATAATTATTTATTGAGGGCCCGGTGGCGTAATTGGGAGAACGGTCGGCTTTGATGCCGTGGTACCGAGTTCAAACCGCCGTGCACCAATGAATTTTTCTATCGAAAATATATGTGCGCTTCTCACAGTGGCCCTCCGGTGAAGGAAAACATCGTTAAGAAACCAACAACCCCCGCATGGGGGTAGAACATATCTAGTGTCCGCCTGGCCAGCTACCACCCTCAAGTCAGAAAATCTGTCGCCAAACATCTAATGTGTTCCGGCAGCTATCCTTGAGCGCCAGTTCCCATTCTAGTCCACTTCTCTATCTTCGACCGCATCATCACTTAGCAACAGGTGAGATAGTGGTCAAACGCTTGCCTATAAGATTATATTATAAGAGAAAAATATTATCCCCACCTTTATTTCTATCTCGCTCACAGTTACCGTAAGAATATCTTATATGCAATAGCGACCTCCATTGTGTATAATCTTCTTGGGACTCTTCTACTAAAACTAGTACATTCTATACTATACTATACTATACTATATATATACTATACTAATCAGATCTCGATAAAATTAAAATGGGACCATCTCGGAAACGTATCCTACCTATTAAAAAAAGAATAATTTGAATCCGTTCACAATTCATGGAGAAATTGCGTAACATACACAAAAAAAAAAAAAAAAAAAAAACATACATACAGACGAATTGAGAACCTCCTCCTTTTTTGTGAAGTCGGTTAAAAAGACCGATAAACTGGCGACTTTGCGGCGATGCTCTAGGCTCTGAAGCCTTTTGCTTACAAGATTTTTGTCGTTAATGAGTTTCTTGGTTCTCCTCTCAATAACTTCCAACGCCTCTAGCTGGTATTTGGCTGACCCATCCCACAGGTGAGAATAGTACTCCATACATGATCGGACTTGAGCTTGATACAAATTAAGCAGCTTTCCTGGTGTGAAGTACTGTCTCACCTTGGCCAAAACACAAGCTTTTTTGAGGCAAATTGGGCTTTTGACTCAATATACGAGCCAAAGTTAGTGTGGGTGTTAGCGAGATTCAAAGAAGCTCGAGGTGATTAGTTATCGGTACGGACACATTCCGGAAAGTAGGAGTCAGTTGGAACGGACTCCGTTTGGCGGAGAACAGACACGCCTGGGTCTTAGCTGCATTAAACTTGACCAGGTTGGCATCGCCCCATTCGGAGACAGCCTGTAAGGACAAGTTCAAGCGCTCGACCATCGCCTCCCTATAACACTGAATTTGTGCTACACTAGTACGTGCACTGGATGTATAGCTCTCTACAACGGTGCTGTCGTCTGAATACTCAAAGATACCGGGCTTTAGCAGATCGTTAATATACAGCAGGAAAAGAGTTGCAGAGAGCATTGATCCTTGAGGGACCCCGGCGTAATAGTAATAGCGTAATAGTAATAGTAATAACGTATATAGCCATTTGGTCAGAAGAGCAGCCATCAATGACTACTCATATCGACCGGTCCCTCAGGAAATCCGAAATCCAGACACATAAACCAGTAGGCAGTCCGTAGGATGGATGCTTGCTTTTAAGACTATCGTGCCAAACCCTGTCAAAGGCTTTTGATATATCAAGGGAAACTGCAAGAGCTTCCCCATGATTCTCAACAGCCTCGCTCCAAATGTGCGTGGCATACGCTAGAAGATCCCCAGTGGACCGATTTTGGCGAAATCCATATTGTCGGTCACTTAGGAGGTCGTTTGCTTCTAGGTATGCCAGGAGCCGGTATTTCAGTACACGTTCCATAGTCTTGCAGAGTATGGACGTGACTGAGATTGGCCTATAGTTGGCAGGGTCAGCACGACTGCCTTTTTTGGGCACAGGTTGCACGTTGGCAAGCTTCCATGATTTCGGCACTTGACCACATGTTATAGAGAGACGAAAGAGGCGTGTCAGAACAGGAGCAAGTTCAGGCGCACAGGTCCTCAAGACTATAGCTGGATGATTTTTGCATAGGTATCGTTTGTGAGTCGGAGAAGTGAACTTTTCATCATCATCTTCATTTTTAAACGCGGTTACATCTCTTACATACATACATACTTACATAAACCTCATACATACATACATACTTACATAAACCTCATACATACATACACACTCGAAAAATAAATCCCTCCTTGCGCAGTCGGGAAAATAATACATTCACAATCGACGAAGATATTGGGTAACAGCTAGGCTATGCTGTAAGCTATCTCGACAGCGGAATCCGCGGTGAGATTCGAATTTCGTACTACGAAATTCAACCGTATTACGAACGTGATACGATTGAATTTCGTGGTACGAAATTCGAATCTCACCGCGGATTCCGCTGTCGAGATTGCTTACAGAATAGCCTAGCTGTTTGAGACCACCCTAAACAGAACCTTAACGATACCGGCGATAAATATTGCACATCGACCTCGACCTTTCTAAGAAAGAGACAATCGGCTAATTTCGGCTTCGTAGAGCGTTATCTCTGTCGCACGAAATACTAGCAGTCCGGTATCCATTAGGAGCTGTTAAAACAATTATGATTTGCTTCTTTTGATCATTTTTTTTATTTGTATAGACCATTTTTTTCTAGAAGTGCTGTCTTCAGGTTGGGCTAAATTAATCAATACAAAAATACAAAAAAAATAAATAAATTAAAAAACATATTCTCATCATGTTAACGTTTTTATTTATTTTACAGCTGCAGTACCTATACCTACATAATAAACACCATTATACGAGTATACCTATTGTTAAAATGAGACATTCTAATAAAAACAATAATAATTCGAATTCTCAATTCCTTCCATTTCACTATCTGTGCTCTCAATAAGATCAATATCACTGTAACTGTCAGCCGTATTTATCACTAGTCTATCAGTGTGATTGTCTAAACTGTGTTGAAATCTTCGATATTCATTCTCACATTTTATTGCATGATCACAAACTTTTTTCCACTCTTCAGCTCCGATCATGTTTACTTTTTCAGTCAATAATGTTTTTACGGTAGTTAAATTCATACCCACATTTCTAGAGGCTACATAGCCTTTCAGTTGAGACAATATATTTTCAATCGGATTAAAATCCGGATGATATGGTGGCAATCGCAACACAGTGTGCCCATGTTTGTCAAGTACTTTATCCACGGAAAACTCTGTATACCCCTCTTTGTGTTGACATATAATACCGTAAATCTGGGGTTTTGTCAATTTTGGGTCAACTGGAATTTCGTGTCTGTTTAAGCAGTTGATCATTTCCTGTTTAATGGTGTTTGAATTGGGGGGGTCTTTCAACATATTTGTTGTGATAGGGTGCGTTATCGATAACTAGAACAGAATCACTGGATATATTGGGGATTAGTTGATTAATCAGCAATTTCTCGTAGTTCTCGTTATTCATTTAATTGTGATAATCACCCGTAGTGTCCCTGGATTTATAAATTAAAAAGGCACCAGGTACAAAGCCTTTTTCATTTCCCGCATGAACTATTATCAAACGTTGACCTTTTGAAATTGGCTTTTTTACTCCTTTTTAGGGTTCCATACCCAAAGGGTAAAACGGGACCCTATTACTAAGACTCCGCTGTCCGTCTGTCTGTCTGTCTGTCTGTCCGTCTGTCACCAGGCTTTACCTCATGAACCGTGATAGTTAGACAGTTGACATTTTCACAGTTGATGTATTTCTGTTGCCGTTATAACAACGAATATTAAAAACAGAATAAAGTTAAAAATAATAGAGGGTCCCCATACAAGAAACGTGTTTTTTTCGGCATTTCACGCCATCTATGAATGCTTAGTTAGGTAAACGTCCCATAGATGGCGTTATATAGAAATGTCGATCCCTAACCTAACCTTTAGATGGCGTTATAAGAAATAAAATGTTTATTAATTATTATTTTTTGCTAGCGAAAAATAATAGTGGTATTTTTTGCTCAATACTATAAAATACTGTAGTATGGTACGGAACCCTACTAGTGCGAGTCCGACTTGCACTTGGCCAGTTTATTTCTTATCATCACTCCAAGATTTTCCTTTAGTGTGAGATGTATGTATGTAAGACTCATATAGATGATATTTTTTCCTGTTTCGCGAAATTTGCGTATTTTATCGAGGTATGCCATTCGTTTGAGACTTACATCGTGCTTTTCCATTAAGACTTTTCGATTGTCTTCCATTTTAGTGAACCGAAATCCCATCTCATGAAGTATTTTTCTTAACGTCTTTTTAGAACTATTGTAATTAATAGCCTCATATAATTTAGCTTTTAATGATTTTACTGTCGGCAGTTCATTAGCCACTCAGGCGTCGCAGACCCACGGGTGGGTCGAGAAAAATGCCAAGCTATTCCGTCAAGCTTCACGGGCCCACCGGTGGGTCAGCCTAGCCAACTTTTTTTTTCTATATTTACATCGCATAATATTAGAAATTGTAACCATTTTTTGGTCTTAGACGCTTGATGAAGAAATATTTTATGTATAAAATGCCATATTGAACTATATTTTATTCCCCGCACAATGAAAACTACTTAATGAAAACGCCTTAGGTCGACCGTAGACGCCATTGACGCTTGGAATGCTGACGCTAGATTGTGTTTTGAAATGTTATTTTCTGTTGATTTATTTTAGTTTTTAGTATATATCTAGTGTAAATTCTATTCATTTGTGTTTTGTGAATCTATCTTAGCTATTGAATTCTAGAAATATCATCTTATTTGTGTGATCGTCGGGTTTTCTACCAAGTGGCGGTTTTCTCGCAATTTCGAGTTTCTGTGTTGAATAAAAAGTGTAATTAGTGAAAATAATGAATGAAATAAGCATTTCGAATATCATTGCAAATAAGTAGACACATCACTAAATCAATTCAAGAAATCAATTCAGGATGGTATGAGTCATGCTGACGAATGTTTATACAATCGTAATAATAATATCTTTCTTTAATAATAATAATAATATCTTTATTGTCACAAAAGAAAAGACTTAGATAAACACAGCTGTTAATCTTAGTAGTAAATCTTAACTAGGTCTAGGAATTTATATAATTTTAACGCCTCTTTAATTTTTGTACCTGATAAATGTGTTTTTTATAGTCTTTTGGCACCTGAGCTAGTAATAAAACTGTATTACAGATGCCAAAGCCCCCGTATTACATAGGACTCAGTTACAATTTATTTTATATTGAATTATATTTTTACAAATGTAGCCAATTTCTTTAATTTTGTTTTTATTATTTTTTAAAAAACCATGCATATTGTGCATGCTTGTGTTCATGCGCGTGTGCGTGCGTGTGTGTGTGTGTGTGTGTGTATGAATCGTAAAAAACGTAAATACCTACTTAGACCCTTTCAAGTGGGTCGGGTTTCGAGCTCAGTTTTTATAAACATTTACGCAATAGGATACCCAATTCTTTGTGTATAATGGTAGCTGGGATCTAGAACTTTGATTTGCGTATTGTATTTTTAATATTTCGGTTTTGAGTATCTCATATTCAGATATGGATCAGGCATAGAAATAAGTCTAGGAAAAAAAGAAAATTGAATATGTCACCCTCCCAAGACACTCAGGATGAAGAATCACAAAAAGATAATGTTAAGTTGTAAAGTTCAAGTTTAAATAAAAAAAAAATCCCCAGCCTCCACCAATAATAGTAGACGGGGTTGTAGATTACCAAAGCCTATACGAGTTTCTGTCTAAACAGCATCACCCGAAGCATTTACTATTAAAATGCTAAATGGAGACTCCGTTAAAATTAATACTTACAACGAAGAATCGTATCTGGCTTTAACAAAGGCGCTTAGCCTCAGTGACCGTGTTTGGCACTCATACGAAAATAAACAAGAGAGGCCTATTAGAGTTATGGCGAAAAAACTACACTCCACGTGCAAACCAGAGAAAATTGTAGAAGACCTTGAAAATAAAGGATTGAAAATTATAGAAGCAGTCAATAAATTGAGTTGGAAGAGTAAACAACCACTCAACATGTTTATGCTTACTTTCTCCAAAGAAGAAGACATTAAAAATATTTTCAATCTAAAGACAATAATGGGATGTAAAGTTGAAATCCAATCAATTAAGACCACTCAACTTGTACCCCAATGCAAGAGATGTCAAGCCTATGGACATACGCAGAGATACTGCTTCAAAGAACCTATGAAATGAAATGAAATGAAATGAAATGAAATGAAATATATATTTCACAAAAAATAGAGTACAATTTGATGGATTTATTTAGCAAAGTTCTTTCTATTTCGCTCGTGGGTGAGCATGTGAAATCAGTATAGCATTATAAGAATTATACAAAATTAAAATATATTTAGAGATTATAAGTCAGATTATTATATGTCAAGATTATGAGTCATACAACCACAGATTTACAGCACTAGATATTTTAAAATTATAATTATAAATAGTCTTGTAATGCAGTCATTCATTAAGCATTTCTCTTACAGTATAGTACATTTTGTTGAACAGCCATATTTTTAAATGCTTCTTAAATTTAATATTTGAAAGCTTTTTCAAATCATTAGGCAATTTATTGAATATTTTTACACACATTGCAAAACAACTATTACTAAATAGTGCTGTTCTTGGTGCTAGGCCTAGAACCAGTCGTTCACCATTCCTGGTGTTGCGAGGGTATAAGTCTTTCGCCTGTAGAAATAGCTCAAAATTGTTTCTGACGAAAACACAAATTTCGAAAATATATATGCAAGGTAGAGGTAAAATTTCAAGGTTTTTGAAATGTGGCCTACAAGTCTCATAAGGGCGGATTCCTACCATTGCGCGAATACATTTTTTTTGGGCTATAAAAGCTCTGGGAAAGTCTGTAGAGTTTCCCCAAAGTATTACACCATATCGTAGCACTGACCCTATATAGCCATGATATGTTAACAAAAGTGTACTTAAAGATGAAGTCCTTCTTAGTTTATTTAGACAGTAAACAAAACTATTCGTTTTCTTGCAAACATTATCAATGTGTATTTTCCAATTACAGAACCTGTCTAGTGTAAGACCAAGAAATTTAACATTATTATTTTCATTTATTTTTGCATCATTGTAAACAATATTTCTTGGTTTTGGGTCAGAGCCACGGGTAGTAAATTGAATAATATTAGTTTTAGTCAAATTTACGTGCAGATTATTATGATTTAACCATTGTATAACGGAGTCAATAGTTTTATTAATTTCAATGTCAGATTTTGCAAGGTTCCTATCAGTCAAAATTATCGAAATGTCATCGGCGAACAATGTGCATTTATGATGTGTTATTTCCGGCAAGTCATTAATATAAATAAAAAAGAATAATGGTCCCAACACGCTTCCTTGAGGAACTCCGTATGAATTTATTAAATAAGTTGACCTTTCGGAAGTGACAACTGAATTTTTATCTATGCTTGTTATTTCTACACACTGTTTTCTATTTGTTAGATAACTTTTTGCCCACTCCAGTGCAGGTCCCCTAACGCCATAGTTTTCCAGTTTTGTCAATAAAATAGCATGTGAAACATAGTCGAAAGCTTTCGACATGTCGAAAAACACTCCAATTGTTGGATACTTTTTATCTATACCAATTAAAATATTATGCGTGAGGTGGAACGACGCAAGAGTGGTGGACTTTCCTTTCTGGAAGCCATTTTGTTCACTTTTTATAACATTAAATTTATTAAAGAATTTGCCTAATCGATCATGCATGGCCTTTTCAAAAATTTTTGATAGAATTGGTATCAGTGTGATAGGTCTGTAATTGTCAATAGTACATTTATCTCCCTTCTTATGTAAAGGTTTTACAACTGATATTTTTAAACTTTCTGGGAACACTCCTTTTTCAAATGATAAATTTATTAGAAATGTCAATATAGGTGCAATAACATCAACACTTTTTTTGAGTATGTTTGTCCCAATTTCATCATAGCCTACTGACTTTGTATTTTTCAGAGACATGATAATATTTTTTGTTTCGGTGAAGCCTAAAGGTCTCAAAAAGATACTACAGTTAATATTGTTTTTACTAGTGTTGTGGACGTTTGGGTTTATTTTATTTGTCAATTCGATTATGTATTTGTTAAATTCATTCGCAATTTCCTTTGGCTCATTAACTGCTTTGTCACCTACAGTAAAAGTCTCTATAAAATCATGTTTATTGACTTGCATGGTGTCGTCATTGACAAGTCTCCATGCTGCTTTGCACTTATTTGTTGATGAATTTATTTGTTGCATATTATGAAGTCGTTGCGCTTTATTGACACAGTTACGCAGTATTTTTGAGTATCTTTTATATGCTATCTTGTTTGATGTACTTTTTCGTTTATAATACATAAAACGTTTTGTTCTCTTGTTTCTGCAGCTAAGCCTCAATCCTTTGGTAATCCATTTTAAATTACGTTTTTTATTGATGATAACTTTTTTGATTCTAGGAAAACAAAGATCATAGAACAGTATAAGCTCATTGTGGAATAATTCAAAGGCCTTATTCAAGTCACTACTCTCATAAACATCACTGAAACTAAGGCAGCCGATATATTCAATGATTTTTTTTATATTTTCAGTACTGTAATCTCTCTGGATAATAATACGTTTCTGAGGTTGTGACGCCCTTTGTTTTGTTGTAAGGTAAAGCATCTGAGCTGTTTCATGATCCGACAAACAAAGTTTCAAAATTTCACAACGAACGTTTTTTACGTTACTAAATATATGGTCAATACATGAGTTCATTCGTGTGGGTTCATTTATATGCAATGTCAAATTATAGTTCTGCATTAGGTCATTTAACGTGTCAACAATTTTATTTTTAATAAGTGTATTAATATTTATGTCACCGGTGAAAACTATTTTGTACTTTTTGTCATATCCATAGATTAGTTTATAAAGCAATGTGTCGAGATACTTAAAAAACAAGTCAATATTTGATTTCGGCGTACGATATATACAGATAATCAATATTTTTAGTTGACAGATTTCTACCCCACAACATTCAAATACATTGTCGGTTGCATAATTGTCAAGATAACTCAAGTTTTTATATGTAATACCTCTTTGAACATAGATACACACGCCTCCTCTTGATTTTTCTCTGCAATACATTGAAACAAGTTCATAACCGTTTAATTTTATGTTACGTACATCGTTTTTTTTTAATAAAAGTCTCAGAGAAGCAGAGAACTTCTGGAATTTTGTGTTGTTGTTCAAGTTCAGTGAGCGTTATTTCTAATGTGTCTTTTTTTGAGGTTAATCCAGCGATATTTTGATGTAGAATTTTGAATGTGTGTTTTTTATTAGGGTAAGGCACGAAATAAATCATTGATTTTTGTAGAGTTTGTCGCCACTTTTTTAAAATAAAAAGGAATGGTTCCTTTTTTGGGGACGATCTCAGTTTCGTTCACAGATGTATTATTTATTTCAGATACCAATGATTTATTTTGCTTTGAAAAATAAAAAGGAATTGTACCTTTCTTTAGTTTTACAGTGGGGGCGAGATCTGGCGCTTGATATTTTACCTTACCTGCATGTACTCGTTTTGTTGAGTTTATTGAATATGACAAATATTTCTTTTTGTAATCGTATGTATCTATTATCAAATTTAAAGCGTCACATATATTATTACGATTTATATTCGTGTTTACACTGAATTTTCCTACCATGTCAACAAACTCACAATTTTCAAATTGAGCACAAGTTTACTGTAACATTTTACTTAGCATATTTTCGTTAAGATGGCAGCTATTCGGACATAATATAATGACATGGTGGTTGTGTAGCATTTTTAGCGCCGCAGAGGTTTCCGACATGATATGGGTAGGGTTCACATCGTGCTCGCCGATAAACAGAACGATGTGATCATCATCATTCGTTTGAAAGTGTTCGCTGTAGATGGTGTCCAATATTTCCTTGGTCTTGGCCCAAGGCTTTATTAAACCTTGAATATCGTATTTATTGTAAAGACTGTTCATGCGGGTATGAATCAGACGTCTTGATAGTCCAATACATTGTGCTCCACCAAAAATATGTATTTTCCGACTACGTGTCTTCAATTTTGACTGAGTTAAATTATAATTGTGCATAGTATCTTGTTGGTTCGTTACGATAGGTGATGCTTCAGCATTAATTTTTTGGTCGTTTGAAGAGCTTGACTGGTCGATAGTTTCAAGAACATGTTCCTCCTTATTTGTGATGTCTTCTACGTGACATAATCTGAGGTTGTCAGCAAGTGCCTGTCGTGATTTCTTCCTGTTTGATAGGTTTTGAGATCTTAAGTGGTGTCCAGGACTTACACATATTTGTTTCAAAGTTATAATTTGTTGTTTCTGTTGTGCAACTGTATTTTGTAATTGGTTTATTTCTAAATGTAAATTATCGATCTCTACAGTCGCACTTTCATATTGTTTCTTTAATGCTATGTTTTCTACTCGCAGTTTCTCAACCATGTCCGTGTCTTGTCTCGTTGATAGATCCAACAAGCTTCTTTGTATATCTGAATCTGTTGAGTCTAGTGAGCGATGAATCGATTCAGTTGACTTCGCTCGAAATAATCTTCTAGGTCTCATTGTGATGTTTCCGCAGCTCGTATTCTCCATATTTTGATGTAATACGTTAATTAGGGTCGTACAAATCAGTTTTACAATGCAAAAATTGCTTCGCGTGCTGAGACCCGAACTCGAGCCTACGGGGCTAAAGCCTAAGCTTGTATCGGTTACACCACGGCAACTGTTAAGTGGGATGGCGAAATAGTCTATCAGGTTTGTGTACACTGTTTGCAGTGTATTTTTGCCTATTTCTTAAGAGTCCAAATGTGAACTTAATTTGAATCGAACAATAACGGTTATTAGATATGTTAATTTTCAAATTTCTATACTATTTAACACATTGTAGGTTTAATAACTGAGCACATACTATTGCACTGGTGATTATTTCTACTAGAAGTATTTATGAAGTCCGGAACAAGTAGATTTTAGCGTTTTTTTTATCACAGTTCACTAGGTACTTTTACGTAAATTATAGGGGTAATTGTTATTTATGGAGATAGATAACAAATGCAACAATGAATTAGCACTTCTTTTTCAGCATTTTGATGTAATTGTCGCAATTAACTGCAATTACGATTTTATAGAAATTAATATGCGCGGAGCTGATGTATATCGTGTAGCGCCACCTGGCGTCCTCCTAGATGTGTAAAATGCACAGGGAAACATCTCACGCTGAATTGCAAAAAAACAAAGGACGAAAAACCAAAATGTGTTCACTGTGGATCTCCACATCCAGCCAACTACAGAGGATGTATTGTAGCCAAGGACATACAAATCCCTCGGAACAAAAAAATTAAAAATAGTTCGATAGCACGCCATATTGAGGTACGCACTGAAAAGCCTCGTGAACTTAGTAATAACAAATCTCTTTCGGTTAAAAACACGAAATTTAGTGCAAACATTTCCTACGCTCAAGTTGCAGCAGGAGCCCAATCAAACACCCTCGGGAGTCCCACACATAATAATAATCCGGACAAAAAAATAGATGACATATTAAAGCTTATGTTATCATTTGACGAAAGATTGAAGAAAATAGAGCGTAGCACTAAAACAGCTACTTCGAAAATAAGAAAATGAATAAACCACTTAAAATCATGACATGGAATTCAAAACAGAAACACCAGAGAGAACTTCAAGTAATCCTAGACATAGAAAATATTGACGTGTGTTTAATATCTGAACACACTTAACAAAGCAATCTCACATTACATTTAAAGGCTACAAAATATACCACGCCCTGCACCCAGATAACACTGCAAGAGAGGGTAGTGCTGTTATTGTTAAAGAAAACCTCAATCACTATGAAAAGAGCAAATACGAATTGAGAGAAATACAATCGGTAGCGATATGTCTTAAAACTAGAACGTATATAATAACAATATCATCAATATACTGCCCCCCTCGGCATAATATAAAAAAAGATGTCTATAGCAGATTCCTGAAGAGCCTGGGAAACAGGTTTGTACTAAGAGGAGATTTTAACGCTAAAAATACTTATTGGGGTTCTAGACTTACCACTACTAAAGGCAAAGAACTGCTATGCGCTGTAAAGGATACAAAATGTCAAGTAGAATCATCTAGCTTACCTACATACTGGCCAACAGACCCTAATAAAATTCCAGATCTTATAGATTTCTTTATTATAAAGAACTTCTCATCAGCTTACACCAGAACGTATCAAAGCTACGATACGAACCTTATAACGGAAAAACGGAAGCAAAGGAAAATCTGGCACCACTCAAGATGTCCAGAAGATAAGAGAAAACTTAATAATCTCACGAAAAGAACAACAATGATGATTCAGGAACACAATGATGACTACACAAATAACTATTTACAAAATTTAACTAGTGAGCGTACCACGGATCATTCGCTATGGAAAACTACAAAGAATCTAAGCCGGCCAGTTGCACAAGTTCCACCTCTAAAGGATATAAATAGCAGATGGGCAGTTAGTAACGAGCAAAAAGCAGCAAGATTTGCTACCCACCTTGAAACTATTTTTCAACCAAATGAAGGTGAACATAGCTCACTTTTACAGGATGATGAAAGTCTCCAAGAAGAAGAAACTAGCTTTAAACTAGCGACACCTAAAGAAATTATTAGACAAATAAAATATACTATAAGTCCTCGTAAAGCTCCTGGTTATGACCTTATATCAGGACAAATACTACATAACCTTCCAAAAAAAGCGGTAGTTAAATTAACCACCTTAATCAATGCTTCCCTTAGATTGAAATATGTGCCTAATTTATGGAAAGTAGCTGAAGTTATAATGATAGTAAAACCAGGAAAACCACCCAATGAAACTACGTCATACAGACCAATATCTCTGCTCCCCGTAATGTCGAAGCTTTTTGAAAAGTTACTCTTAAAAAGATTGAAGCCGATATTAGAAGAAGCTAAACTTATTCCAGATCACCAATTTGGTTTCCGAGAAAAACATTCCACAATTGACCAAGTACACAGAATCACAGATATTATTGAAAAGACACTGGAAGACAAAAAGGTCTGCTCAACTATATTCTTAGATGTGGCACAAGCTTTCGATAAAGTTTGGCACAAGGGCCTTATATATAAGCTACGAAAGAGTCTACCAAGATTCTTTGCAGATATTCTTGAATCCTACATCTCTAATAGAGTATTCAGAATAAGGCATGAAGATTCATACTCTGACATCAAGGAAATAAAAGCTGGAGTACCGCAAGGAAGTGTTTTTGGTCCGGTCCTGTACCTTCTCTACACTTGCGATATTCCAGAGCTAGAAAATAATATCGTTTAAAAACTAAAAAACAACCGACTTCAATGCCGCGCTATTCATTTTCAGTACCAATTTTGAGATGTTTATCTCAATATCTCTGGAGATACTTATCATTCCTCGATAAAATTACCATGGTACCACACTTGGGATATCTCCTTTCGAACAAAAAAAGAATAATCGAAATCGGTTCATAAACGACGAAGTTATCCGCGAACAAACATAAAAAAAAAATTTAAAAAAAAAAAAAAATATATATATATATACGGTCGAATTGATAAACCTCCTCCTTTTTTTGAAGTCGGTTAAGTAGGAAGTACCCATGCAGAAGCATCAGAAAAAGTCCAGAAAGCTGTCGATCAAATCTACGATTGGACAAGACACCGGAAAATCAAACTGAACGAATCTAAATCAATACATATAGATTTTAGTAACAAAAAGCATAATTATTGCCCAGTCATTATCAACGGGAACCAAATCCCCTACCATAATACGGCCAAATACCTTGGCATGACCCTTGACGTCAAGCTGCGCTGGAAAGCACACGTCAAGAAGAAAAGGGAAGAATTAGAGCTACGGTACAAAAGAATGTATTGGCTACTTGGCAAACAGTCTAAGTTGTCAATACAAAACAAATTATTATTATACAAGCAAGTCCTAATGCCAGTATGGACCTATGGTATACAGTTATGGGGCTGTACCAAAAACAGCAATATATCAGTTATACAGCGGTTCCAGAATAAAGTATTGAGAGAAATCGCAATGGTCCCTTGGTACATTAGAAATGACGATCTACATCGGGACCTGAAAATTGAGACTGTCGTCAAAATTGTCCAAAAGTATGCAGAAGCTCACGAAAAAAGACTTCACCATCATGTGAATGTCGAGGCAATCCAGCTCCTTGACCGTACAAACATAGTAAGAAGACTTAAGCGGTCAAAACCATTCGAACTAGTGTATAAAAATAAAGTTTAGTGATTAAGTGCTAATAGTGCTATATGTATGAACACTTGAACAATGTGTATACATCTTTATTAGAGACAATAAGAAAAATGTCAATGGACACATTCTTAGTGTAGTTTATGTATACAGTTTAGGCTAAAGTAAAATTGCTTATTAGCCGAAAAGGCTAGATTGTAGTTACAATAGGGACATATTACTAACAAGTAATATGCTCTAGAATACAAAAAAAAACTATATATATATTCAGGCAAAGATGCAAGATATACATTTCAGGGGTAATAAATAATAAATAAAAAATAACAATACAAATTATAAACTTTATTTTTATACAACAATGAAGTAAATCTATCAAAAAATAATATATAATATAAATATGGTGTGATTGGTTTTGTATGCGAAGAATTACGCAACGCGACGTTCGCGCCATTCCGCTACTGCACACATTTTCAAAGTGGATTAAAATATTTTTTTTAAATTCCCGCCGCCTGAGTGGTTAAATCGTAAGTGAAAATCATACACCATTCTTTGAACAACATCATAATCAAAATCGTCCATATCTAAACAAAATTGCTTTAATTAATTAATTAATTTTAGGGGTGTTAACAACTTTATATATATATTTTGAACGGGACGCGACCGCACTCTATCGCACTTGAACAACGACCTTCAAAACGTCACATAGGTAGTATGCACAGAGATAACGCTCTACGAAACCGAAATTAGCCGATTGTCTTTTTCTAAAGGTCGATGTGCAATATTTATCGCCGGTATCTGTACTTAGGTAGTAAATAAGTAATTAACATAACCTACCAAAAAACTAAATTATTCATTATTATGAGTAAACAAGTATAGTTTAGTTTAGGTATATTATGGGTAAAGATCTTGAATCAAGTCGCCTTCGTAGGAAGGTAGGAATAGTCGGGGGAGGTAGAGGGAGTCGAGATGAGTCCCCCCACTTGTTTTTCCCTGCCAGAGAGGCGCAGTTTTTTTATTATTTGAAATTGAAATTCAAATATTTTCATTATTGTTACATACCGGCTGTAATTCACGTACCTTTAGTCGATAGGTTTTGAGCGAGTCAGTCGCTCTTCCTCGGGAGTGAGGTCATTTTTGTGTGTGGTGAGGTGAAGTGAGGTCATTTTCTTGACCTAGGTCACGCGGTGAGATCGCCGCGTGTGATCGCCGCATATGTGCGTATATTAATACTGCCTACATACTGAATAAATGCTTTGATTCTTTCTTTGATAATAATGTTATAAATTCACGATAATTTTCTAAAATTCAAATATTATCATCATACATTTTGTATTATTTTACTTTTTAGCGTTTCGCCGGCTGCTGCCGCAGCACGCTCGCTACGCTTGCTCGGCTCGCGCAATGTGTGGTTACTGTTCTAACATACTTTAGGGCCATAAGTAAACAAAACAAATTTTTAAACACAAATAAATAACTGCTTAGTGCCCATTTTTTTAAGAGAAGCATCTATCAATGGCAACAAATTGGCGGCTTAGTTTCTTTTCACACACTTTGACAATTCTGAAATTAGCAATCAAAGAAAATTACATTTCGTTTTATGCATTTGTATGTTCTGTAGTAGGATTTTACATAATTTCAAAAAATAATATTAAATATTTTATCGCATCTCCGGCAGCAAGTTTTGCTCCAGGGCGCTTAGTAATAACTCCCTTAACCCCCCCACATTCACAGTTTACTCAAATTTAGGAGACTCGATATATGATCCAACCCATATTATGTCCCTAATATTTTTTTGTAATTATTGTAAATTAAAGAAAATTTGGTAAAAAATGTGTCCATTAAATTGGGCCAATTACACACCCACTCATCTGGCAACACTCCGCTCGTACTCAGAGCTAGTTAATTTGATTCACTGTATTTGATTTATCACACAATTTACGTAATTAAATGTATGTATTAATTGTGGAATGATACTCTAGAAACCTTATAATCCTTTTCCGATGCTTTGTGGCATAAAATCACTGTACAATATGTCATATTTTGATAATTTTGCGGGAGACACACTCGCTACCATGAAACTTGGAGCACTGATTACGCGGGTGTCGATTGGGTCAGATCCTGACCCAAATGAATGGCGAGTTTGAAACACGCATACTTGGTTTCTGTAGGTTATAATTCGATGCACAAACCATAACTCTCTAACACAGATCAGTCAATTTTGTACACTAATATTGCTTAGCAAGCTGAAATTCAATACTGCTAAATGGACACATGAGGAATTCCAGAATGCCAATCTATCAAGTCAGTCTAATCAAGGTGCAAAAAGGCTACATTGTAATAACATGTCTCTATATGCAAAATGCCAATTTGTCTTGCTTTACTGGAATACCTCGTCAACTACCCCCATGCAAATGATACATTACAGTGATAGATTTGTATGAACATATTATTTATTATTATTTTAATGTACAAACCTAGGGAAGGGTACTTTTATGTCTAGTACAGATCCAGATATTACAATATGTGGAAAGTAATCTAAAAAACTTACTTTATGAAAGATTTTTTGCATTGCATGTTTGAAAAGTTTTAATTTTTCTTGTCGCTCCTTATCTTTTCTGGCTTTTTCTTCTTCTGAGGTTCGAACTTTCACTCTGCCATGCTGCAATTGAAACGAAATAATTCCTAAATAATCTAATTTATGCATAAAAGATATGTTACAGTAAATGCTTTGAAAGAACAACAGCATATTTTACTGGTAAGAACTTTTGAGATTAACTTACCATTTTAAAATTTCCCTTTGTTATTTACTTCCTAATGCAAAAAATTATCTTAATAGATTTTATTGTGATAAATTTTATGAAAATTGTGTACTTTTAAGATAAGTCAATAGATAATAAATAAGAATATGTAATGTACTAAAGCAAAGAGAATATAATACTAGGTATAGTGTATACTAAATTAGTATTTTTATGATAATTTCTAAAACGAAATTAATTAAAGTGAAATAGTGCTGCCTAGTGCCCATCGAAATTATCGATAACCAGGTGGTCGGTTTAAGTGATATATTTATGCATTGTACGTTGTCATTTAAGGATGGGCCATTTTTTTAGATTAAACGTATCGTCACCTATCAATTTGAGAGATAATAAAAATAAATTGATCTGGTACATGGCATACATTTATTCAATTCGACAATTCAATAATTGAAAACGCGATAAACGTCGATATAGCGTAAATATGCCGATGGGCATATTTACGCTCGAAACCCACTCACACGAACAAGTTTGTTGTGCATTATTTTGTATTTTCATGTATGATAATACTATGCAGCAATTAATTCTACGTACAATCAATCTAATACTTTCAAAATGCTAAATTTATACGCTTAATAATAACTTGTAAACTTTTTAGATTTTTATTGTTTGATATTCTTTTTTGACTCGACTGATAATAACTTGCAGTGTTGACAATATAGCTTTACCCTATAATATAAATAAAAATAAATCTGCCAAAAAGGCTGTGAAAGTGACAGAAACACTTGAGTTTCACGGTAATTCTTTGGTCGCCATCTGTTGGGGTCTAATGGTCGGTTTCTGAGGTCAGTTTATTGAGAGTTTATCTGCTCAATTGTACCGTTATTGTATAGATAAAGTCTCAATTAGAGTACTCAGAAACTGCCCATAAGTAAGGGAACAGATATCTTTAAGAAAGCGTCTAATTATGTACATAATGTCATTAATGCACTAATTTGTTAAAGTTTTTGAGCTGTTTGTTGAGCCTATTTATATTTGCAAAAAAATTCATACAAAGGGCACCGTCATACACTAGAGATATCTGTTGTTAGGCGCGCATTAACTGAACGAATTATGCGTGTACGCCTGACTTATTTATGTGTGTGTTGGCTTATTGGCTCACGGAGTTTGACAGAAGTCAGTTTGAAACTCGCGACGAGGTGAAACCGAACGTGATTCGGCCACGCGTAAGTAATTTTATGACCGCAATTTAGACATCTTTATTTTAATAAAATCTTTTATCTAGATTATTCAGTACTATTTTATTTCAAAGATAATAGGATCAAGTTTGTGAATTGATACGTGAATAATGATTATATGGTTGGTTTTTTTAAAGGAATATTTTTATTTAATTATCTTTTGATGGGGTAGGTTCATACAGCAGTGAGCGGGTAACATTCATAGATACATACTCTCTATGTATAGTATGAGAGTGTATGAGAGTGCCCCACATGGGGGTACATTCATACCATATATTCATGTTAGTTATATCATTTTTTTCACACTTTTATAAAATAGCCTCACATGTGTTTTTACACAAATGACATGTTTTTGATCTAAAGTCAAATAGTTAGAGTACTAGTTTTTAATGAACCAATACAGATATTGGTAGCAGAGAAAATTCTATAAGACGAAATAAAAAAACTGTATGAGAATGCCCCATAACCTGTATGAGAATGCCCCGCATGTGGGGTACATTCATACATTTCTCATATTTGTTAAAAACTTTTATAAAAAGCCTCACATGTGCATTTACACAAATTACATGTTTTTGATACAAAATCAGTTAGTTAGAGTATTAGTTTTTAATGAATCTATACAGATATTGATAACAGAGAAAATTCTATAAAACGAAATAAAAAACCTGAATGAGGCTGCCCCACCTTCCCCTACACAGTACAGACGCATAAATGATAAGTGTTCCAGTACTTGAGTTGCATTCTGTATGTGGCCCTAAAGAAAATCTATCGATATATTTTAGGTCACAGCACTAATATACCAAGTATACAATAGACTGTCACATGTTGATATGTGTCAATTGGTAAAATATGTCGTTGTCACTGTCATTTTTTTTTGGGTGTCATTATAGCTCCAAACGATTAATGTATTTAGCCAGTGTCACGTATTAAAATTCTTTAGTTTTTGCGAATTCAAATCGTAAAGATGGATCAAAGGCCCCTTTTAATTCTAATTTCAAGTGTATACACAGATACCGTGTGTGGCTAAAATAAATTTGTTTTGTTTGTATGAGAGTTTTGGCGGGAACGTGGAAAAGTGTTGTGCTCTCATTGTATTTGTTCCTAAAAAAGGTCTAAGAAACAGCACAATGTTGAAAAACATGCTATTCGCGCAGTGGCGTAGCGTAAAATTGTGCCGCCCGGGGCTAAGGCAAATTTTGCCACCCTCTTATTTAGGTATAAAAATTTAAAAACTAAAATAAACTTTTCAATTAAATTCAATGTGTTCAATGTGTTAGTTACAAGTAATAAATAAAAAAAACATGCTATGTAAGCATATTATGTATAATGTATGTCAACAATATCCCCTAAATCAATTTAGTAAGCAACATATGATTAAGGTAAGGTGAATTCAGTACGCGAACGTAGCGAGCATGAAATTTTAACGTTCTTAGGTACGTTAAAATTTCATGATTCCAAAAAAAAAAGTTTTTTTCGCTATGCGATAAAATTACTGAAAATAGTAGTATGCGAGCAAAGCGAGCGCGACATTTTGCATAATTAAGCTGAAACGAAAGTCACGCAAAAAGCCTTTATGCGTTTTATTAAGGGTAAGAGACAACTGAAATTGAACACACTAAACGTTGCCGCCGCCCAAAACAGTCAGCGTGAAGTGCGATTTGGAGTTTCAAAACGATTTTTTAAATTCTTTACTTTATAAGTCACGGCTTGCTGCCGCCCGTTTTCCGTGTGCCGCCCGGAGCCATAGCCCCCCACGCTACGCCACTGTATTTGCGTTTTCAGTTTTCACCGAAATTCCATTGAAAATCTTCAGTAAAGTAAACAATTTTACTGGGGGTATCACTTGGACTAGACTTTGACTTCAACCTGACTTGAAATATGACTTTAACCCACCTTTATGACTTGAATTCTACAAAAACTTGTATAATTTTAAAAGTATTAAACTGGCACTGATACTGGCTGTAATATAACGAAACTCTTTCGTTTTTAATAGTTGATATCTAATTTCTATTCTGCTGTCATTAGTCAGATGTCACAGTCAAGGGCGTCGCCAGCTTATGACTAAGGGGAGGGGGGGGAGGGCAATGGGGCAATATTATAGGACAATAAATATGAACGCCGAGAGCATGAAGCGTTACACTTTGGAAGTCTTTGCCTTCTGAATTTATTTACGTTTTGTCATGCGATGCGGAATTTATTAAAAGGTAAAGAAGTCAATTGCTCGCACTTTGGTCGCTTTGCGGCTAGCTACATTTGATCTCTAGGGGGAGGTAACTCCCCTCGCCCCTGCCCCCCCTTGGCGACGCCCTTGATCACAGTGTCATGGCTATTATTTTATGCCTTTGATCTGAAGGTTTTTTTATTTATCATTGGCTAAATACACTATTAGTTATTATTAGTTATATTATTAAGCCATGATAAAACAAAAAAAATCTTGACAATGACATTTTTTTAAATTGTTGAATGACGTCGACAATATGACACTTTTTTGACATTTACGTCTTCCTACAAAAATGAAGTGTATTGAAAACATTGAAACATAAGTAAAAAGTTTGAGAAAAGAATAACCTCGTTGAAAGTTTAAAAGTAAACTAAATTTACGAATAAAGTATTCTCGTCCTTTGCTGTGTTCAAACTTTATCGAATAACAATAAAGGTTTGTTTGGGTCAGATAGTATAATGAATAATGCATCGCAGTATTCACTACGCTGGAATAATTACGTATCCCACGTAACCGAGGCTTTCAATGTCCTCCGTTTCGAGAACGATTTGGTCGACGTGACCCTGTGTTGTGATGGAGGCAAAATAAAAGCTCACAAAATGTTGCTCTCGGCTTGCAGTAATTACTTCAAGCAAATTTTCAAAGAGAATCCTTGCCAACATCCTGTGATAATATTTAGAAATTTCAAGTATGAAGACCTCAACGCAATTATCAACTTTATGTATCACGGGGAAGTGAATATATTTCAAGAGCAGCTGGAATCATTTCTCAATACTGCCGAGCTTCTGGAGGTGAAAGGTTTGACGGATAATGTGGAGGAGGAAGTTTCTCAGAAGGCCTTGAGAATTACTGACAATATATCCCTAGATCTCAGTGCTAAGAATAGATTCCCTGAAGACATTGTGCCTGTTCTCTCTGATGAGCCAATTAACCTGGCGACCATGCAGCCAATGAGGGAGGAGTACATTCCACAAGTGAGCACTGTAACGGTAATTCCTGAGCCTGAAAATGGTTCCATAGAATTGTCCCAAGAACCTGCAAAAGTTGAAGAGACTATTAGTCCGATTCTTAACGTGGCAACACCCCCCAGTGAGGAAATGCAAGTCGACACACAGTCTACTTCCGCTGAGGATTTAACAGAGAAAAACAGTTCTGGTAAGCACCTGTACCTGTATGTTCATTGAGATCTACAGGTTATCATTTTTATTGATTTTTCACTAATTTTTTGCTTTGCATCTTAGTATAAATTATATAAATTAGTGTAAATTATAGTTTTAGGAACCTCAATGTCATTTTTAAAGACCTATCTGTAGACCCCGCCCGTAATAATAAATAGTATTGATGAAAAATATTTTTATGTAAAAATTGTAAAGCAGTTCCAGTATACATCTACCTAACAAGTTTCAACAGTATAGTCTGTTTAGTTTCGGAATTAAGTGGCTGTGACATACGGCCGGACAGACAGATAGACAGACATGGCAAATCTGTAAGGGTTCTGTTTTTTGTCCTTTGGCTACTTAAAAAATTATCAAAAGGACAAGGACATTTTTAGGGTTCCAAATCTCAAAAGGTAAAAAAAAAGAATCCCCTTAAAAAGATCACTTTATTGTCCATCTGTCCGTGTGTCACCACAAATTTTCTCAGGAACAGGTGGACCTAGCAAGTTGAAATTTATACCAGATACTTAGGTCTATAGTCCCTATTAGGTTTATAAAAATCAAGGTCCTGAATCAACACTATAAACAGATATGGGCAAATTTAGATTTTCGTGAAAACTTGTAAGTACCAAAATTTACCTTAATTTTCAACTTTTTTATTTTTCCGGAATTTTCCCTTTACTTGTGCTGTAGGACCTGGCCTTAACCAAAATTGACAATTCTAGTGCAACTGGAACCCTATAGGTTTTCGACCCAAAACCTATTGGGTTTTGGGTCGAAAACCTATAGGGTACTTCCCGTTGACCTAGAATCATGAATGTTGCAAGGTCTTGAAGCACTTGTATAGGAATAAATCTGAAAACCATAAATATGTTGTAATTTTAAAACTAAAGTAAATTTTGGTACTTGTTACAAGTTTAAGCGAAAATCTTTTTATCTTGTTGACTCAGGACCTTGATTTTTATACACCTAATAGGGACTATAGACTTCAGTATCTGGTATAAATTTCAACTTGCTAGGTCCACCCGTTTCTAATATAATCGGTGGTGACACACGGACAGACAGACAGACGGACAAGAAAGTGATCTTATAAGGGTTCCTTTTTTACCTTTTGAGGTACGGAACCCTAAAGAGGTAATTTACTATAAAAAACTTATTATTTGTAGTTGGTGTAATACATTTTCTATGGATCGAACTACAAAGTTAAGTTTGTCCTTTAACCTAGTCTGAGAAGTTGGTACGGCAGCCTCGGTGGGCCAGTCCAACTCGTCTTGGCCAGTTTTTATTTTTAAAAGCCTGCTAAATTATACGTTTCAGACTAGCAATAGTTGCATGAATCACATGTGGATTAGTTATCATATCAAATTTGCTTTGATTATTTTATACTGCAACAATAAATTTATCTGCACAAAAATGCTGATAAAGACTTAATTCCTTTATCCACATTAAATATAGTTTTATCATAGATTTTGATTTTGATCCTTAAGTAACTTTTTAAATATCATTTAGCCTAAAAGGTAACAGGAATATAAATGTATAAAGCTTGCCTGATGGTAAGTGATGGCATCTGCTTATTAAATAAAAGATATTATGGCACAAAAAACTATATTGCCTAAATTTTGCACACTACTGGGCCCTTGTTGCTTTGAAACATTCATGTGTGGTATACAATGAGCTGAACTAACGAGAAAAAACAGAATACAGGGAGATGGCGCTATATGCCTCATAGATGCATCTTCTTTCATTTGCTATTTGTTTACCTTCATTCTCTTGGTGTTGACCTTTCACTGGACATGTTGTTCTTCAAACTGACAATCATTGCTATTTCACACATCATGAGTAACAGACAAAGTGGTGGTACAACCCCAGGCTGACTTGCAATAGTGCTACCATAATGATATGATAACATAACTGTCATATGTCAGTATTGTTTGATTTATTATTAATAGTTATGTAGGGTACTTTTCCACTTTGTATTTATATAATGTTGGCTAATGTGGGTAGGAGAATGTTTTGTGTGACAGCCTCACTCCTTTACAATGGCTACCTAGCTCATTACACGATTTACATTCTAAATGTGTTTTATTCAATTAAGGACTTAATAGTGGCGACGTTTGGTGAAAATTGGTGTTAAAATGGACAGTAAAGCAGTGAAATTTGATGGGTTCAACCCACAAACGGACAGTTGGGACATTTATCTCGAACGATTAAAGTTTTCCTTCGAGGCCAATGGAATCGTGTTAGATTCCGCGAAACGCGCTAATTTCTTCACAGTGTGCGGTGCGCCAGTGTTCGAGACTTGTTTGGCGTTAATAACGCCACGGAAAGCTAGTGATGTGACGTTCGAAGAAATAGTGACTATTCTTACGAAACATTTCAGTCCGAAACCAAACGAAATATCAGTGTCGTTTCAGTTCTATAAACGCGATCAAAACCGAGACGAATCCGCGGCGGACTACATCGCGCATCTTCGAAAACTAAGTTCCGGCTGCAACTTTGCAGATTTAGAGCGCATGTTACGTGACAGATTGGTCTGCGGATTGAGGGACGATAAACTACAATATGAACTATTGAAACGTGACCGTATAACGTATCAGGACGTAGTGGACGCTATGTTGTCAGCCGAGAGCGCGGGACGTGACGTCCGCATGATGCAGCACGCGGCCGGCCTGGCTTCGGGCGGAGCGCAACCGTGCGCCCTGCTATCCGCGACGCTGTCCACCGCCGCCGTCGAACCGATGGACATCAATGCCGTGCACTCCAAGAACATCACTCGTTTATGTTATCGCTGTGGCGACCGCCACGCGGGCGAGTGTCGTTTTGTGAACGCTGTGTGTCGGTATTGTAAGAAGAAAGGACACTTGGAAAAGATATGCTTGAGCAAGAAAAATAATCCTGGTAACCGAGACCTCAATTTTACTACAGAGTCGGAGAACACTTTAAACGGAATGTACTGCGTGCAGACCGCCGCGCGGCCCGACCGCGTCCCGCCGTACGAGGTGGTGGTGTGTCTCGCGGGGGAGCAGGTCCGCATGCAGGTGGACACGGGCGCCAGCTTCTCCATTATCAACGAGGGCACGTGGCGCGCGCTACAGCGCCGCCTGCCACCCGCCGCCCTGCGCCGCGCCGACCTGTCGCTGCGCACCTGGACGGAGACTCCCGTCCGCTTGCTGGGACGAGTCGCGCTGCCGGTGCGGTACAACGCGACTGAGAAGCATCTCTCGTTGATCATCGCTAAAGGAAACGGGCCTAACCTCTTAGGCCGCGATTGGTTCACACCGCTCAACATATCGATGAATATTAACTTTGTTTCGAGTGGAGATAAGGACGAAATGGATCGACTGATGACCAAACATTCAGAGGTATTTCGGGACGGACTCGGTACCTACCGTGGACAGCCGGTGGCGATACATCTGAAGGCAGGCGCGACGCCCAAATTTCTGAAGGCCAGACCCGTTCCGTACGCTATAAAGGAAAGGGTGGAAGAAGAGATCGACCGACTACAGCGAGAAGGCGTCCTACGACCGACCGCCTACTCGGAGTGGGCTACACCTGTCGTCCCGATCGTGAAGAAGTCGGGGGAAATAAGACTCTGTGGAGACTACCGCAGCACGGTCAACGAGGCGACCGAATCCGACACATATCCGATGCCGACGGCGAATGAAGTTTTTGCTACAGTTGCAGGTGGTAAAATTTTCTGTACGCTGGACTTAGACCGCGCATACACGCAGGTGGTCGTAAATGACGAGGCGTCCAAGCTGCTGACCTTGAATACCTGCAAAGGTCTATACACCGTGCATCGACTGCCATTCGGAGTTAAGGCGTGCCCGGGGATTTTTCGACGATTGATGACTTCCTTGCTCGCGGGCATCCCCGGAGTCGCTGTCCTGATCGACGATATCATCGTGACCGGCAGGACGCATCTAGAAATGCAAGATAGACTCGACACAGTACTGGGACGCATCGGGCGAGCCGGCCTTCGCCTCAATAAGAATAAATGCAAATTCGCTAAAGAGCAGGTTGAATTTCTCGGTTTCGTCATCGACGCGGAGGGCATTCATCCCGCACAAAGTAAAGTAGAAGCGATCGCCAACACTCCAGCGCCCAGAAACAAGCAGGAGCTGCAGGCATTCCTCGGCCTGTACAATTTTTACGAAAGATTCGTTCCACACAAGGCGCCAATACTGGAGCCTCTACACAGGTTGTTGGAAACGACTCAGGCTTGGAAGTGGACAGAGCGTGAACAAAATTCATTCGATACAGCGAAACGTCTCATTACATTCGACTTGACGTTGATGCACTACGACTTACAGAAGCCGCTCGTACTCACGTGTGACAGCTCAGAATACGGCGTCGGGGCAGTTTTGTCGCACCGCACGGACGACGGACAGGACCGCCCAATAGCCATGGCGTCCAGGACGCTTCATTCTCACGAACGACGTTACTCCCAACTGGACAAAGAGGCCACGTCTATAATGTTCGGGATCACAAAGTTCCATAATTACCTTATGGGAAGACATTTTCGCATAGTGACCGACCACAAACCGCTGCTGGGCATATTTGACCCAAGAAAATCTATGCCCAATATGTTGTCACCGCGATTAACTAGAATCGCCATCGCTTTGACATCACACAGCTACGAGATAGCTTATAAGCCGGGAGCGGAAATAGGTTTCGCAGACAGTTTGAGTCGCTGGCCCCGGCCCGTTCTAGAGGAGCCCGAACAGCAGCTTAGTGAAATATTGCTGATGGCTGAAACACCTGAAGATTTCCCTCATGACGTTGAACATATCGCGTCTGAAACGAAACGAGACAGAATATTATCACGGGTCACTTACTACATACAACGCGGGTGGCCGGCTAGAATAACCGACGACGATTTAAGACCATTTTGGTTGAATCGATTAGAACTATCGCTTCAGAACGACTGCATACTGTTAGGCTGTCGTGTGGTCGTACCGACGCCACTCCGACAAGCTGTGTTAAAAATGCTCCACAAAACGCATGGGGGCATTGTACAAACAAAGTCTCTAGCACGGAGCTATGTATGGTGGCCACATCTTAATGAAGACATAGAATCGATGGTGGGCACTTGTACTAAATGTCTCGAGAATAGACACATGCCCCCGAAAACATCTCACAAGTGGATAACTCCAACGAGACCTTGGTCTAGAATCCATATAGACTTTGCTGGGCCATTCCACAATAAATATTTCTTGATCATTGTGGACGCATACTCCCGTTGGCCCGAATTGTTCATGGTTAACAATACAACATCGGCCACAGTCATAAAACTTTTGAGAACAGTTTTCGCCACACATGGATTATGTGATGTGGTGGTATCCGACAACGGCACATGTTTTGTATCTGAAGAGATAAAGCAATTTTACAAGGCTAACAACATCCGACATGTTACCACAGCACCGTACCACCCAGCGACCAATGGATTGGCTGAACGCATGGTGCAGACGATCAAGGATAAACTGCGGAAGATGGATGACTTGGCATGGGACTGTAGGATTCCAAATTTACTACTAGGACTGCGTGTCACTCCATGTACTACCACAAATAAGACACCTTCCGAATTACTGATGAACAGACGTCTACGTACTTTACTGGACACTTTACACCCGGACAACCTGCAACATAAACAGACCGAACAGCAGATAGATAATAACCGCGATAAAAGATCTAGAGAGACAAGTGTCGGCCAGAAAGTTATGTATCGGAATTACAGCACAATAGGTTCAAGGTGGTTATCTGGTCAGATCTGCGATAAAAATGGTCCTTCAAACTACAAGGTCAGAACGGAGAATGGTACAATAGTTAACCGTCATATAGACCAACTTATTAAAAAGACATCTGCTCAGACTAGTCAAGAGGAGGGAGAGATAGTGGTCAGAGACCCAGTATCTGTTGACCCAGCACCGCCAGATCATAGAGTCAATAGTGATGTACCTGAAAGTCAAGAGTCGGACATCATTGAGATTCCTGATGCTGACCAATAGGCGGACATGTTGGGTATACCTCCGTCACAGATGCCATCTACTTCGTCTGCTCCAGGCAAAATTAGAAATAGACTGGATCTGCATACCAGAACTCCATATAATAGACAGAAAGAAAATCTATACATGTCATAAGGGCATTTTGTAAATATATTATTTTGTGTACTCATACTCAGGTATCATATATGTTTGATTGTTTAGTTTATATTTCATTACACATTCATTTGTTATTGTATCATAACTTAGGGGGGAGGTATGTCATATGTCAGTATTGTTTGATTTATTATTAATAGTTATGTAGGGTACTTTTCCACTTTGTATTTATATAATGTTGGCTAATGTGGGTAGGAGAATGTTTTGTGTGACAGCCTCACTCCTTTACAATGGCTACCTAGCTCATTACACGATTTACATTCTAAATGTGTTTTATTCAATTAAGGACTTAATAATAACATACCTACTTCCCACACAACTACAACTTTCAATTAGCTCGGAAATAACAAGGGACAATTAGGGTAAAAGGACCAAATATTCACTGGTCCAGTTATTAGCACCCAGGTCTTATATAAAAACTGAGTTATTGTGCATGATCTTTGCTTTTCCAAGTACTATGTAAAATAAATTTTTTGCTTATTTAAGCAAGATGCAAAATTAATATTTTAAGCATTTGAAGTAATTCAAAAAATTGCAAAATTAAAAAAAAGACCTGTGCAATGTTTTTATTTAAAATAATAAAGATTTTCAACAACAAATCTTAGTTAGGAGTTATGTCAATTGAAACATTTTTTTTTAAATATCAGCATTAGTGATTTATGAACTGTTTGTAAATATATGGATACTGTTTTGTACCCCTAACACAAACAGAAGAGGTATTATAAGGTTGAGGCACACCCTGGACACTCGACTAAATATCCATACAAACTCGCATTTTAACGACCTATTTATTTATATTTCTTTTATCTTATACTATAAGAATCTTTGTCCTGACATACGGACTGACTGACTGACTGACTGACTGACAATGCACAGCCTAAACCGCTGGTCGTAGAGACTTGAAATTTGGAGGGTATATTTGTCTTAGTACGTAGGGGTGTACTAAGAAAGGATTTTTCAAAATTCACCCCTGAAGGGGATGAAACGGGGGTTCAAAGTTTGTATGGAGAGACAAGATTAGATAGTATTTTCTATTCGAAATTTCATTTAAGTGCTTGAGTAAAAAAATAAGTAAATACGAGTTTCAGGTTTTTTTTTAATTACACCCCTAAGAGGGTGAAATGGGGTAACAAAGTGTGAAAATAAATATTGTTTAGAATTGCGCTGAAATTTGGCATGTAGATAGTTATTACGTATTAAGTTAGTTGCCTCTGAGAAAGTATTTTCCAAAATTCACCTCTGAAGGGGATGAAACGGGGGTCCTAAGTTTGTATGGAGAAACAAGATTAGATAGTCTTTTATATTTGAATTTTAAAACAAGTACTTAAGTAAGTAAATACGTGTTTCAGGCTCTTTTGAAATTGCACCCCTAAAAAGGTGAAGTGGGGTAACAAAGTCTGAAATCAATATTGTTTCGGACTGCGCTGAAATTTGGTATGCAAATAGTTATTTTGACTTAGGTATCCGCTAAGAAAGAATTTTTCAAAATTCACTCTTCAAGGGTATGAAGCGGGGGTTCAAAGTTTGGATAGTCATTTTATTCAACATTTCACACATTTCACACCTACTTCTGTAAATAAATAAGTAAATACGAGTTTCAGAGTTTTTCAAAATGCCACCCTAAGAGGATAAACTGGGGATAGAATAATGAAGTCTAAAAATCAATATTGTTTCGGATTGCGCTGAAATTTAGAATGCAGATAGTTATTATGACGTAAGTATCCGCTCAGAAAGGATTTTCTAAAAATTACTCCCGGATACGGAACGGGGATTCAAAGTTTGTATGGCGAAATAAGATGAGATAAAGTACGTGTTGTAGGATTTTTTGAAATGGGGTAGGTAACAAAGTCTGAAAATTTGGGTTTTCGGTTTTTATAAATATGAATCCCGAATTGCCTTAGTCACGCGATAACATGAAAACGGTTGAACCGATTTGGCTAATTCTTATTTGGTGTATTTAATGATAGAATCGTTTTTACAAAAGAAAAGTTTTAATTAAACAAAAGAAGTTTTTAACGCGGGCGAAGCCGCGGGGCACTTCTAGTTTATTTAAATTTATTTATATTATTATATTCACAGACACTACACGCATGTCGTTTTTCTACAGGCGCAATTGTGTGCGTGAAGTCTAAAGATGTCACCGTAAGAACCTACTTCATTTTTTAGGGTTCCGTAGCCGAATGGCAAAAAACGGAACCCTTATAGATTCGTCATGTCTGTCTGTCTGTCTGTCTGTCTGTCTGTCCGTCCGTATGTCACAGCCATTTTATTCCGAAACTGTTAAGACTACAGAATTGAAACTTGGTAGGTAGATGTATTCTGAACCGCTTTCCGATTTTTACACAAAAGTAAAAAAAATAAAAGTTCAAGCAAATACATAGAACTGAAACAAAAATTTTTTTTTTTTCTTCAAACCTATACGTGTCTAAGGATAGGTCAAAAATGACATTGAGGTTTCTAAAATCATTTTTTCTCAAAGTCAATCATTTGAAAGATAGGCGCGTCTAAAGTGGTAAAATGTGTGTCCCCCCCCCCCCCCCCCCCTCTAACTTTTAAAGTATGGGAGTGAAAAATCTAAAAAAAATATATGCTGTAGATCTCAATAAAAACTAACAACGAAAATTGGTTTGAACGAGATACAGTCAGCAGTTTTTGAGATATGGCGACCGCAAAGATAACTTTGTTTTTCATACAAACACTATGAAAAACAAAGTTAATTTTGTGATTGCGAAAAATCATAATTATGGAATACTTAACTGTGTTACGGAACCCTACGAGTGCGAGTCCGACTTGCACTTGGCCAGTTTTTATTTGAAGTCTGTTTAGACTTGCTAGCCAGTACTTCGCTATGGTTTCAAAAGTATATAGATAATAAAATTATTCTCATTTACTCAACGCGATACGCCATAACTAAGACACTTATCTCGCTGCGAACGAAGACCGATACGCGTGCGAGTGAAACAGTTACGAAAGTTTTTGCAAACTATAATTAAGATCGAGTCAGTTTCAGTAGCAAGTTTGAGACGTTTATCGTCATATCTCTGGAGATACTCATCAGATCTCGATGAAATTACAATGGGACTACCTCGGAAACGAACCCTACCGATTAAAAAAAGAATCATTCAAATCGGTTCACAATTAACGGAGTAATCGCGTAACATACACACAAAAAACATATAGACGAATTGAAAACCTCCTTCTTTTTGGGAAGTCGGTTGAAAATCTCCTAAATATTTGATTACGTTATTTGAATAGTGTAGAGTTAGGTAGTGACATTTCATATACTTAAGTTACTTGATTTGAAAAAGTGACAAAGATAAATAAATTATTAAGAAAGTTTTTATTCAATAGTTAAAAACTAAGGTTTATTTACGCACGAGTATATCGTTGTTTTATTTATGAAAATTAATTCTAAAATACGAATATATAGTTAGGTATACAAATATTAGTGTATTAGTATATATATTATATAGAAACTACGTAAATTTGGACCTCCTGTGTCTACCTAGTACCACAGAAATATTCCATAATACTTATTATTAATATTTCTGTGTTTTATATTCTTACATGTACGAAGTTGATGTACTTCTCCTTGTGAGGTAGTATTGTTCAGTAGTCGTGCGTGTATGGCGTCCTTGCTCACACTAGCTCCTCGACAGCTCCAGAATCGGTGGCGAGGTGAGGTAGCCCGGATTGGTGGGGGAACAGAGTGTCCTTTCTATACGTAGTATTATTATCTTTTCTATGGTTGAGGTGTCTATCTGTGTAAGTGTGTGTCTGTCTCTGGCATCGCCGAAACAGTTGAACCAATTTTGGATTAGGCTTTATTTTGTTTGATAGGTGTTTTAATCATGACTGTTCTACTCTACTATTAGCTCTGATTCATGCAAATCCGGTCAGCCGTTTTAAGACTATAAGCTTTTTCTAGAGGATGATGCTATGAGTTCATCTTTTATAGATCTGATCAATTCGTATTTTGATATCCTCTTACTTCAATGATATTGTGTTGAGTGTTTGGGCTCATTGGAATGGTCTCAATAAGCAGATTATAAATAGATCAGTCCGGGTGGTTATTGAGTTTGAATTTAAGTATACTATATTCCTATATGTTCTTTCCTGCTGCTGGTTTATTTTACTTTGTTTGATGGCTTGTCATTAACAGTACGTTACTTAACTAACAAAACCCTCAGTGGTGACATCATCAAGGATTTTTCGTATATGTTTTTTTATATACGTGTGTGTCTCTAATACATGTAATTCTTTAAAATGGAATTATAAATAAAAATATTGCATCATCCCTATTGTTATACCTGGAAATGTAAAATTCATGCACAGTAACTTTAGTTTTGATTCGGATGGATCTGGACCAGTGCCAAAATTAGATTCTTTTACCCTACCTGAATTGAATACCTCAAGGTTGGTTATATTATTCATGTATAGAGCAATAAATTAGCTTATTTCTTCAAAATTTACTACCATGCAAAAAGACTTGGCTGAAGATGTCAATATTGGTGTGGATTCTGTTGCTGCTTTAACTATACAATTTTGACTGTAAGTCGATAGTTTTTGGTGTCTCTGTTTTATTTGGGACGTCTGACAAAGCTAGCTCGATTTTTATTAGTACTGTCTAATTTAGTTTAGTTCAAGCCACAACAGAATGGACACTATTATGAAACTGGAGAGTGTCAATCATCATCATCATCGACACTACAGCCCGGGGTAGGCCTTTGCCTGGTCCAGAATGTGCTTCCAGACTGGTCTGTTCCTGGCTTTCTGTCGCCAGCCTCTGACCCCGATTGTTTTTAAGTCTTGCTCGACGCCAACCATCCAACGGAGCTTGGGGCTGCCACGACTTCTAGGGCCATCAGGTTTTCCCTTGAGTAGTCGTTTTGGTGTTCTCGCCTCTTCCATACGCTTTACGTGACCTAGCCATCCGAGGCGACCGAGCTTTATCGACTTGACTACCTCCGGCTCGCCATACAAGCTGAAGAGTGTCAAAGGCAGCCAATTTTTGGAAATATTGTAGTTAATCTACGATATTTTCAAAAATTGGCTGCCATTGATGTCAGTAAGTTTAGCATCTTAAAAAAAAACCAATGCTTATCTTTCAATTCTCTCTATTACAGAATCAGATCTGGTGAAATTCCGCTGTCAGTTATGTCCGAAGGGCTTCAAGCATCCCACTTCATTGACTCTACACAAAGACTCACACGCTGGAAAGACTCAGTGCCCAGTTTGCCACAGATCATTTTCGAGGTCTTATGATATGAGGAGCCATCTTCAACGGATACATCAAGGGAAACAGCTGACTATAAAGGAAATTAGATATAAGAACACAAGTGATAACACATCCCCTAAACAATTCACACATAATATATAGCCGTTTTTAAGCCATGGATAAATCAAGCTGAAAATTAGGCGTAACGTAGGCGTAGGTATACTTAAAGAAATTTACTCTCAATATTTCAAAGGTTTTTTGTAGTGGTAGGACTTCTGCTAGTCTGCCTGGGGTGGTACTTCCACTTTGCCTATTAATTTTCAGCCGTGAATTAGGAATGTTTTTCGGTTAAAAATTTCAAGTTGTCTAGTAAAATAACAGGGCATTTGAGACTTTGTCTCAAGGTAACAGGCGCAGTGCAGTGACATGCAAGGTTCTGGCAGTCCAGAATTTTGCATGCCGCTGTGTCTGTAATAGGTGGACGCCATCGCTTACCATCAGGCGTGCGTCGTGTTTGCCCTGTTACCTTAATTTTATTAAAAAAAAGAAGGACTTCTAAATATGTTGTTAATCTATCTGTCTTAAAAAAATATTTAAAACAGCCTCTTTACGACGAAACTATCAATACTCCTACTACCACTGTGTCCATTTAACACCTTTCTTTAGTTATAAGGTGTCCCTAAATTTCATAGATCAATTTGATGGCAGATAGATAATGGCTCTCTAAAAACATCTTCATATTTGTTTGTTACCTACAACGAAGAATATTACACGCACGATTTTCAGCTAAATTTGTCCATACCCTTTTATGGTAACAGTGTACGATAGCACGCAGTGCATATATTTTTACATAGAATAGAATATGATAAGTTTATATATTTATATACTGCAAAAAAATCTATGTTATCCTATTTACTGTATGTTAAGGAGTCACAAAATTAAATTTGCTCAGTGTTGTAGCTTTGGCTATTTTTTATACTAGTCTACAATATTACTGTTTTAATATAACTACTGTTTCTAATTTTGTTTGTTTTCTTCGCCCGTGTTAAAAATATCCTATGTTTTAACTCAGGTTATATACTTATTCTGTTACGTTGTACTATTAATTATTTTGTGGCTGTATAGTATACTAAATTTCATCCAATTTCGTTCAGCCGTGTTTGCGTAAAAGAGAAACAAATATCCATGCATACCAACTTCAATATTTCCTCAATGTATTTTCGGCAATGCTTACCTATATTCAGCTTAAAATGTAAACTCTTGTATACCTAGAAGAATTTTTGTATGAATATGATAGTATGATAGGATTACATGAAAAATTTGAAAAGGGAAAGAATAGGGTTAGTATGTAGCAACTAATTTAAATACATGATAATGTTTGTTATTATTAGCTTGTCTGCTAGTTACAGAAACAATAGAAACGCCCATCTGAAGGAATGGTATGAGATCCGTGGGTGGTTCTAAATGGGTGACCACTGTGCCATAGCCACGTGCAAACCATATCCTTAAAGAGAAAAGATAGATACGTATCATTTTGAACAAAAGATATATACAGTGCAACCTCGATATAACAAATCGGAAGGGAACAAGAAAATATTCGTAATATCAAGTAATTCGTTGGACTGAGGTTTGTTATGTTGAGGTTAGATTGGTCTAAAATTCGTTATAAAGAGGTAAAAGAATAGTTTTATTCACCTCAATATTACGTACTTATCTTGTTATAGCGAACAACTTTCCATCAAAACAACAATGATTACTTTACAAACAAAAGCGTGTCGAAACATGTCGAGACATGAATCACATTATAAGATTAAGAGTTATATTATTGGTGGAAACTTTATATAAAGGTTTTGGGTTGGCAAAATTCGTTAATTAGAGGTATGAATACTTTTTCTTGATAGTTGAAAATTCGTTATAAAGAGGTTGTACGCAAAGAATGTTCGCAATGTAAAGGTATATTTTATATTGACTGTTATGGACAATTCAAAGGGATTACGAAAAATTTGTTAAATCGAGGAAATCGTTATATTGAGGTACGTTATATTAAGGTTGCACTGTATAACTCTTTTATATCTCTATATCCCTAATAACTCTGTGACGCTACGCTCCCTTTCTATCACATAGATTGTTATATGTTTACATCTCCCTTACTCTAACTCCGTGACGCTCTCTTTTTAACGCATCGTATGTTATATGGTTACATCCCGCTTACTCTCCGCGAACTCCGCGAAATGAGTCGTTGCGTTTATGATATAAAATAGTTAAAAAGATGGTTGAGAAATGTAAAATATACTGAAATAGTCTTTGGTTTAAGGAAATATAACTCTTTTTAGTTAATCACTCCGGAGTTACTCACGTCTACTGTGCCAGCTTTTGCAAGCGAATTTTCCTACCTAAGCTAAGCTAGTCTTCTTACTAAATCTAGACTTCTTTTCAGTAGCAGGACTTCTAGTAGTTTGCCTGGGGCGGTACCACTACTTAGTTAGTTAGGTATTCAATCGTGTACCTAATAGAAGTGTATCTCAGTTCAAGAGAAGCGGAAAAGCAAGAACTTTTAGAATATATATTATACAAGTGGATTTTTCAAGTCGGCGTGCATGGCCAAATCCAAAACAATAAAGAATAGCGAAATGTAATCCAATGAGTCTCTGGTCTGGTTTTGATTGAAACTAAAAGTGTATCATTGAATTTTTGACAAATCAATATTCCTAATCCATAACCTCATCCCGCCATTACGCTTTTATCATCGATCTTCACGACACCGGGAGAGAGCTCATCCACATAGTGTAGACACGTGGACATTGCATACGGTACGTTTTATGCGGTCGTTTCTTTCACGGACCTGCAAGAAGTGGAACGATATCCCACCTGAGGTTTTTCTGCTACGTTACAACATGCAGCGATTTAAGAGAGGGGTAAAAAGAGTCCTCTATGCAAAAGATAGGCAAAGCACGTGCAATACTACCTACTTGTGTTGCAGGTGTATATGCGGCGGTGACCACTTTCGATCAGGTGGCCCACTTGCTTGTTTGTCAACATTGACACAAATTAAAATCCTAGCCAGGAATCAAACCTGTTTGATTTTGAAAAAATACTCATAGTATTATGGAAAATATTCTAAATGAAATCAATAATATTGTAATACTGAATGGAGTACGATTCTTGACACGTCGAAAATAGGAAAGATATTGAGAACACTGGCCATAATTTTAAGCAATTTAATAGGTAGGTTATGTACGTAAGAAAAAAAACAGTAGGTATAGGTATGTTATACAAGCAACAAAATTAAAATTTTGAATAAACACCCACGACAATGTCCTTTAGAAAATTAACGTCATAACATCTATCCAAGAACCACCACTGATTAATTACGAACCGTGTAAAGACAAAATCGAACTAGTTTTGGAAATAATTTATTTTTCAAAAAAAAAACCGACTTCATAACCACAAACAGGCACTCAAATGAGAAAAATAAATTACTTAATATAATTATTATAAGCGCTACCCACTTATCTATTTGAAGTCGGTGCCAGCCAAGTCTAATAGGTAGTAGATAGATACTACCTACATGTATCTACCTACTTACTACTACTATATACATAGTATCTATCTACTATCCAATAGACTTGGCTGGCACCGACTTCAAATAGATAAGTGGGTAGCGCTTATAATAATTATATTAAGTAATTTATTTTTCGCTTTTGAGTGCCTGTTTGTGGTTATGAAGTCGGTTTTATTTTTTTTGAAAAATAATTTATTTTACCCTTTTTAGTATAAAACAAGTTATAATTAAATTACATGCATCAATAAAATTTCGTGTCTGGGCCGTTATATACTGACGGATATATACCTTGTGAAAAATTCAAGTATGTGTACCTATTACGGTTAAGAAGATACAGATCTGTAAAGTGCGCGGACACGGACGGACGAACGGGCAGCAAAGTCTCAGAAAGTGTTCATTTGGTACCCTTTGAGTTCAGAACCCTAAAAAATTGACTTCAAATGCCGCGCTAGTAAAAATATCCACTATATAGTCATAATGATTTCATCAAGGTATTAATGGACAATGTCCAAAATGGCTCTGTGCAGTAAAAGCATCTGACACACACGATAATGAATTGTTTATTTTATTACAATAATTCCAAATACTTTTATTACACGGACCAGTTGTATTCCAAAATAAATATTAAAAAGTATTATTTGTGATTATTAACATTAATCGCCGCCATATGGCTGCCATCTTCGGCAAAAGTCATGTCATGTCAGAAAATATTAGGTATGCTCAAAAACGTTGCACCCTAATTTTAGATCTCAGACTTTTCCCGGTAGAACATTCCTGTGAAGACAAATTAATTCTCCCCACCTTTGTTTCTATCTCGCTCACAGTTACCGTAAGAATATCTGTCAAAAACCAAAATCAACGAGAAGAAAGATGTAAAAACATTATTCAAAGTCATATTTTGTAGTCTTCAAAAGTATATGCAATAGCAACCTCCATTGTGTCTCCAATCTTCTTGGGACTCTTCTTCTAAAACCATTACATTCTCCTATGTTTGAGGTATTTATCTCCATATCTCTGGAGATACTAATTAGATCTCGATGAAATTACAATGGGACCACCTCGGAAACGTACCCTACCTATTAAAAAAAGAATCATTTGAATCCGTTCACAATTGACGGAGTAATCGCGTAACATACACACAAAAAAAAACATACAGGCGAATTGAGAACCTCCTCCTTTTTTGTGAAGTCGGTTAAAAATGGCAAAATGGATTTGCACAAACAAATGTTTACTGCAGCGCCTCCTGGTGAGTTGTCACCGTAACACCTATCTAAAAACATGCACCAATTACACCCGAACCCATAACTGAAAACTGCATCAAAATCGGACTAGTAGTTTTGGAGAAAAATGGCAATATGGGCTTGCACACACAAACAAACAAACAAACCAACAAACATCCTCTCACCCCAAACCACAGAATAATTAATAGTATAAGTATCCAAATATGTACAGTCTCCGTTCCGTCATGGGTAAAAAGGGGCTTTTTCCTTAAGTTGCCGTATTTTTTATAATATCCCATAATTATCTTCTTATTAGCAACACTATGAAATATAGTGTAATAATATTGTTTTTAGGGTTCCGTACCCAAAGGGTAAAACGGGACCCTATTACTAAGACTCCGCTGTCCGTCTGTCTGTCTGTCTGTCTGTCACCAGGCTGTATCTCATGAACCGTGATAGTTAGACAGTTGAAATTTTCACAGATGATGTATTTCTGTTGCCGCTATAACAACTAAAAACAGAATAAAGTTTAAAAATAATAGGGGGTCCCCATACTAGAAACGTGTTTTAACCATCTATGAACGCTTTGGTAAACGTCCATAGATGGCGTTATATTGAACCTATCCCTAATACCTTTGTTAGACGTTAGATGGCGTTATAAAAAATAAAATGTTTATTAATTATTATTTTTTGTTGGCGAAAAAGGAATTATAGGAGGACATATATATGTAAAAAAATTCAATACTGCAGTATTGTTTTCATCAAAATCGGGCCTGAGGCCTGATTGCTTTTGAGTACTTTTCGCTGTTCCTGATAGTTTCGGATTTGGCCATGCACGTTCACTTGAAAAAATAATCCTGTAAGTATAGATTAACATACGTATTATACTAGCAGCCCGCCCCGGCTTCGCACGGGTAGAACATATATGCCTACAAAATTTGCATCAGTTTGTTGCCTCGAATATTAAATATTAACATATTTAACAATCATCGTCATATTTCAACCAATTTACACAAACCTTAACGAATTATGCACCTAAACCTTCCTCATAAACACTCTGGCTATTGGTGAAAACCGCATGATAATCCGTTCAGAAGCTATTGAGATTGTTGCGAACAGACAGACGCAGTGGTGGACATTGTTTTATAATACTCACGTAGTGATATTGGACGGCCCTTTGGCGTAAAGGATAGTTACCCTGATTCTGACCCGTGGGTCGTTGGTTCTAATCATAGCTACCAATTAAAGTTTTATGTGCATTCATGAATCATGGGTTTTCGTGGGATCATTAAATCTACCAATAATTAAGATAGTTTAAAAACTAAAACAACTGACTTCAATGCCCCGCAAGTCAACTTCAGTAGCAAGTTTGAGACGTTTATCGTCCTATCTCTGAAGATACTTATCACATCTCAATGAAATTACAATGTGACCACCTCGGAAACGTACCCTACCGATTACAATAATAATCATTCGAATCGGTTTACAATTGACGGGGTAATCGCGTAACATACACACACAAAAAAAGAAACATACAGACGAATTGAGAACTTCCTTCTTTTTGGAAGTCGGTTAAAAGTAGCTTACCACCAAGGAGAACATCTGCCGCCGTAACCTTACGGCGTTCCCCGACGCAAAAAGTAGGGCTATTATACGTTTAACGTGTGTATCTGTGTGTCTGTCTGTAGCATCTTAGCACCCAACCGCTTGAACCGATTTTGATTTAAAGTAGGGGTATTATACGTTTAACGTGTGTATCTGTGTGTCTGTCTGTAGCATCTTAGCACCCAACCGGGTGAACCGTTTTTGATTTTATTACTGATGGTTTTTTTTTTTATAGATGTCTTCATCGAGAGTGTTCTTAGCTTTGATTCATGAAAATTCATTCAATCGTTATAAAACTATGAGCTTTAATCAACTTTCATAGGTCTCATCAATTCGAAAATCTTATTCAACGATATTGTAAGAACATGGAAGCATTGACCTGATGCTGGGACATCTCCTGGACTCTACAGAATAATCAAATCCTCACCAACTTACAGCTCAGATTTTAAATGTCGTGTTTAGAGTCATTGTAATGCTTTTAATGAAAAGATTATACATAGATCAGTCGGGGTGGTTTAAAATATTATATTATATACTAGCTGACCCGGCAAACGTTGTTTTGCCATATAATACTAAAATGGCTATTAAAAAATAAGGGTTGATCGTAGAAGGGTGAAAATTGAGGATTGTATGTATTTTTGTATGTTGTATCATAAAAAAATAGAAATTAAAAATTTTGTCTAAAAAATAAAATAAAAAATTTAGGGGTGGACTACCCCTAACATTTAGGGGGATGAAAAATAGATGTTGGCCGATTCTCATAGATACCGGATAAGCACAAAAAATTTCATCAAAATCGGTCAAGCCGTTTCGGAGGAGTATGGCAACGAAAACTGTGACACGAGAATTTTATTATATAGTAGATAACATTTCAAGAAACATAATAAATATTTTTTTTTGTTTTTAAGGTGTACTATACTTCCCAGGTGGTCCCATTTAAATTCCATCGAGATCATTAGATCTCAAAAATCTCGAGTACCTATCTGCAGAGATATGGAGATAAACACCTCAAACTTGGCACTGAAAATGACTAGCGTGTCATTTGATGCCGGTTCTTTTATTAGGGTAATAATCGGGCTGTTCGTTTAATTTTATTACTGTTTTACTAAGATCACAGAATAAATAATAGCCATGGATCATGCTTAGCAAAAACACTAATGAAATGACGTGAGCGAAGCAAGCGCGAAAGTTTTTGGTAGCGGTTTGAGAAATGTCACATGAGAATGAGAACACAGTGAACTCAATGAGTGCTTGAAAACCTGAGTCCCATCCTTGCTCGGATCCGCTACGGCGCAATGACAATATATCGAAAAAAAAACGTTACTATAGGACTATTCATTATTCTGTGCTATAGGTGGCAGGAGCATATTATATCGAGGTTCCGTCTGACTTGCTACCAAAAAGTAGCTTACCACCATCAAGGAGAAAATCTGCCGCCACAACATTACGATATTCCGGCAGCACACAGCCCTTCAGAATCAGAGTATTCTAGGCCTAGCGAGCACCATCATCCCCCACATCATTGGTTAACACCAGGCGAGATTGTGGTCAAACGCTAGCCTGTAAAGTAAACGTTTGTTGAATTCTAAACTAAAGCGTTTACAAAAGCTTGTGTACAAAATCCAAGCCGAAATAGTTCTAGATTATGGTAGCACAAAGTCCAAATCATCTACATTTCTGATACGTCTACTTTACCTACACCTTTTCCAAGTGCAAAATATAATTTTAGTCTGAGGGTGAAGATTACTTCAACTTCAAGGCACCTTCATTAGAAGAGGCATTTAAAGACAGCAGTGGGTAGATATCGGCTTAATAGATATACCTATAACAAAAAATGGAAAGTAGAAAATTAAGAAACTTTAATTTTGTTTAATATTTGTATTACATGCATGATATAAAACTTGTTTTATGTTTTTTTTTTGTATTTTTATCTATAAGGTCTATAACCCAACCGAAACTGCCTCTTAGCTTTGTTTAGGTTTTGATTAGAGAAATTCTCCAAATCAAGGGCCCCAAGGACAGAGGCCTAGGGGGAACTACCCCAGCCACCCCTTCCCATAGTCCGCCAGTGACTTTTAAATGTGTTTGCCTGTGCCTTGAGCCAATTCTAGGCAAAGGCAATGGTATGGTTAACATAACTTACTAAGTATGGATCATCATCATCAGCCGGTGTCAGTCCACTGCTGGACGTAGGCCTCTCCCAAGATGCGCCACTGAGCCCGATCTTCGGCTCTTCTTCGCAGGACGTCCTACGCTACGTTTGCCGATTCGCGGTCTCCACTCTAGGACAAGTCTACCCCAACGGTTATCAGTCCTGCGGCAGATATGACCAGCCCACTGCCACTTCAGTTTACTAATCCGTAGAGCTGTGTCGATAACTTTAGTTCTCTGGTGAATTACTTCGTTCCGGATTCGATCCCGCAGAGAAATACCGAGCATGGCTCTCTTTATAGCTCGCTGCGCAACTTTAAATTGGTGGACCAGTCGAATTGTGAGTGTCCACGTCTCGGTCCGTATGTCATCACAGGTAGAACGCACTGGTTAAAGAATTTTGTCTTTAGACACCGCGGTATAGGCGACGAGAAGACTCGACGGAGTTTTCCGAATGCTGCCCAGCCCAGCTGAATTCTTGTCTGAATTTCCTTCTCGAAATTGTGTTTGCCTAGTTGGAGCGTCTGCCCTAGGTAAACATACTTAGAGACAACTTTGAGTGGGATTCCATCTACGGCGATCGGTTCCGGAACAACATGCTCGTTGTAATGCATGACTTTGGTTTTATCCAAATTCATCCGGAGACCATTCAACATCCTTTGTAGATCCTGCAGCGTCTCTGCCATAATGACGATGTCATCTGTATGGTATATAAGTATGGGTACTCGTTCCATATTCGTATTTCATTCTAGAAATCACACGGGCATGTATGTAGTATATATTGAGAAAATGTATTATGTACTTACTTACCTACCTAGGTAAATGATTTAGTTTTAGTCAAAAAAGTACCTGCGCGCTCGACAGCATACAGGTATCTAAGTGACTTAGATAATCTGAATACCTATCTAGGACATAACCAAGTCCAATAAGTACTTGCAATTTACTCTGTATCTAGTCACGTAGAACGCCCTGAGTCCTAGACAGACAATGTAACGATTCATATCACAGACTGATATTGAAGAAATGAGGGGACTATTTACGTGTCTGCGTCTTATATCAGAGGGTAAAGTAAGCTCCGAAAAGCTTCAGCAGCCGGGGCGTGCAGGGGTTGATTCGCGGGGGTGGCGGGCGGAGGCGGGGCGCGCTCGATAACGCGCGCGCGCTATTCGTCGCGCCAGCCAGTCGCATTTTGACCCCGTTGCGTTTGGTCGTATGTCTCGCCGCGAGCAACTGTCAAACGCTACGATATCGATATAAAAATTACTACATCCACATCAAGTACGTAAATCTAACATCAATCAATTAAAGTTTCTTCGTGACCGTATACAAGTGCCATCTGTGAACACCTGGTGAAATAGTGGATAGTTATTTTCTAGTATTTTACGAAATTGTTTACATTCGGACCACATGTTTACCGCTGCGGTAAAAATATTTTATTCACGAGTTTTCATCGGAAATTGAGGGGATCGTAAGTGAATTTAGTGGATGAATCATTGTTGTATTTTTCGAATCAGCCTATTGTGAGTCACATAGTTTGTACGGTTGTTAAATTTGAAAATTGCGAACGGTCGGTGACCTGGGTCGCTCACGGCAGTTGCAGTTTTTGGATCGTGTGTAGAATTGTGGTCATTTGGAGAGCGCTTTGATACGGTGAAATGAGAGTGTGAATATTTGATGGGTCGTGAACGGGAGCGTATTTAGGGGCTAGATTCGTTTGGTAGGCGGCGCGCGACGGCGCAACGAGGGTATTGATCGAAGCGGCGCGCGGTGGCGGCGCGGGTTGCGACTCGCGAGACGCCGGCGTCCGCCGCCGCCTAAATAAAGCATCGCATGTGTGCGTTCCGCCGCCCTGCCACTGCCACCGGCCGCCCGCCACCATCGTCGTACTAGAATCGCGCCATGCCGTACTTTACCGTCACATGATCTCATTTTGACATGGGTACCTACTATTATGGTCTTTGATTTGTCGCTCCCTAGACTCCTTACTTCTTTGGGATAGCTCATTAGAAATTGTATTGCACTATTCTCAAATCGTATGTGATTGCTGGTATGTACTAATTGTAGGCTCAGTTCTAAGCCAGTGCAATGGATTCAAATTTTATTTTTAACCAACTTCTAAAAGGAGAATGTTCGATGTTCGTAAATATTACTTTTTTATGCGTATCGTTCCTGAGGACTTTCCACTGAGACCTGAGACTGCGACCTTATCACCTACCTACCTACCTTCCTACCTATTTTGACCGAATTCACAAAAGAAGGGCTAGGCACCTGTATACGTAGCTACGAATACCTACCTAGCTAGGTATTGAATTCGCGAGGTTGATAGTTATTTATAATATAGGTAATTACACCTACCTCAGATAGTTATGGCACAGTTCTGGATTATTTTTTAACTGACTTCCAAAAAAGGAGGTTTCTCAATTCGATCGTATATATTTTTTACCCGACTGCGCGACGCAAAGGAGAGGTAATGTGTTTATCAGTCTATATATGTATGTATGTATGTATGTTTGTTCCTTTGTGGCACACTAGAGACCAAACGCGTGGGCCGATTTTGATAATTGGCACGTCAATAGATTCGCCATGCTAGCGCGAGTGTCAACGAAAACATAAAAAATTGAATAATTCAAAATGGCGGATTTCAGACACCAAAATTTGGGATTAAAAAAAATTTTTTTTTTCAAAACCTATCGAGTGGGGTATCTAATTAAAGGTCTTAAAATGGAAATTCAAAATATATTTATAACAAATAATTAGTTTAGTCGTTGTACTAATTAACGACTATACCAAAAGGAAGAGGTTGTTTGTTACCTCAGAACTCCATCAACTCTTAACCGATTTGGAAAATTCTTATTTTGTTTGAGTTTATATGATTTTCGTTTGGTCTCATTGTAATTTTATTGAGATCTGATAAGTAACTTCAGAGATAAGCACCGCAAACTTGTTACTGAAAGTGACTAACGCGGCATGTAAAATCGTTTTTTTTTCGATTTGTAAGATCATAAATTATTTGTTATAAATATATTTTGAATCTCCATTTTAAGACCTTTAATTCGATACCCCACTCGATAAGTTTTGAAAAAAAAAAATTTTTTTGAACCCCAAATTTTGACGTCTGAAATCCGCCATTTTTAATTTTTCAATTTTTTATGTTTTCGTTGACACTCGCGCTAGCATGGCGAATCTATTGACGTGCCAATTATCAAAATTGGCCCACGCGTTTGGTCTCTAGTGTGCCACAAATGAACAAACATACATACATACATACATATATAGACTGATAAACGCATTACCTCTCCTTTGCGTCGCGCAGTCGGGTAAAAAGCAATACCCTATCTATTTCACGCATTTCGGTTTTTTGTTCTTTTTTCCATAATTGTAATAACGGTCATAGTTATACATATTTTGTGAAGATTTCAAGTCTCTATCTATTATTAGTTTACAAGTTCAAGCACAAAACGCCGAAAAATACACGTTACTTGTATGTAGACCACACTGTGATGTAGACCCCCTTTAATATTTAATTTTATTTTGTTTTTAGTATTTGTTGTTAAATCCCCCATTGTAATACATACTTAGTAGTGTAGACGCACAAAACCTTATATTTGCCAAAAAAATGCGTAAGCATATTAGTATACATAATAGTACTGGAATCCTGCTGGCCCCATTTCATAAACAATAAAATATTAACGCTAACGTCAATATATATATTTGAAATGTGCAAATTGGTACGTATATATACCAATTTCTATTCTAGAAAAAAGAGGTGGTCCTAGAGGAGACAAAACAATGTTCAAACATAACCTGATTCATCCCAGCTCTAAGCTGAAAATACACAGTTCCGGTACACATGCGATGGCGGTAAAGTCAAAGTCAAAGCATTTATTCAGTATGTAGGTAGTATTAATATACGCACGTATACATGTCTCAAATCATAAGAAAAATTGAGTGGCCAGCTCTTCGGAGGGACCAGTTGGAACCCGGAGAACTGCCACAGGCTGTTTATGTTGAATTTGACGACAAAGGTATCAAAAACAACGTCTCTGGAGTAGGAGTCCGAATCGAACCATCATGTCCAGAATTCGTCGCACTTCGTGGACAGGGTAAAATAGAGCGAAAATGTTACCGTTGATATTATGTTGGGGTGTAACTGTCCATAAATTACAAGGTACTACCTTGGACAAAGCTGTGGTCGACTTAAGTTCACGCATTTTTGCGAAAGGTCAAGCCTATGTAGCATTGAGCCGGGTTAGATCTTTAGATGGACTAGTAATAAGTAGTTTAGATCCCCGGAAACAAACTACTCAATAATCCACATGACATCAACTCTCTAAATGAAATGAGAAGATGACGGAATTTGCCGTCCTTTACTTAACTAAAAAGTGTAAAATAAAACATTAAATTAAAAAATCAAAAAACCCGACTGCGCAAAAAGTGAAGTGTTAAAAAACGAACTGAAAAGAAAAAAACAAGTAAGTCTAGTAGTTTACACTTCTGTTTAGGGATATCAAAAAACTATACCATTTAAATTCTCTCTCGGTCGATACACTCATAAAATAAATTATACTTTGTTATATGGAATATAGAGACTTTAACAGTCGGGACACGTTAATGGCTTAACGAATGGGGATTATTTTTTATTGGAAAAGGGATATCCCAAGGGTGGTACCATAGTAATTTCATCTATATCTGATAAGTATCTCCAGAGATATGAAGATATACTCCTCAAACTTGGTGCTGAAAATTAATACGTAGCGCGGCATTTGAAGTCGGTTATTTAAGTTTTTTAAACGATCTTATTTCAAAAGCATACGCAAATTGCAAAGTGGCTCGTAATCCGAAATGCAATAATGGAAATAGGTATAGAGTTGCATCGTTTTTCTAACCCTCGTTACCTTTGTAGGTACTAGGTACCTACCTATTATCAATGCTGTGCCCTCATCGAGGGGTCTCATAACAAACTTGCCAAAATGCGGTCAAATGAATATGTGGTCCGAATTTGTGTTAACAATTTTTTTTTCTTTTAGTAGGTAAACCAGGTGCTACTCTAGATTTACTGCAGGTGTTTGAGGCTTTTGTTGAGATTTCATAAAGTGATTTGGATTTATCACATAGCCGCCGCCCGATTTCAAATTCATTCCATCAAACACAATTTAGTAGAGTAGCAACGACTCTTTAATGTGAGATCATTATTAACATAAATGTTCACAATTGTTATTTATGCCTATTTTAGGTGTGAAATGTTGGACTAGTCGAGAATCAGTAAGGTGAACGATGGCGCGCCCCGTGCTGGTGGGAGCGGCGCTAATGTGCGCGCTGGTCGCGACGCAGGCGCTGCTGCTGCTGCCGCACGACGTCCGCCCCGGACACGCCGTCAGACATTTCATCGGCAACCACTCGCGCTACACCCTCCTCGACCCAAACTTCAATTCATACTTCACTCTACTTGACAACGGCCTACTCATGACCACCGCAGACCTCACGCCCCTACTCAACCAACCGGTCGATCTCGCCATCCTCGAACAAACACCCTATAGCAGCTCCGCGCACTCGGTCCATCTCCTCGTCATGGACCGACGGAAAATGCTGCACTTCGCCACCGCGAGCGGCTTGCGAGGCGAAATACCTGAAAACGCGCCTCCCGGAACCGTCGTCGATCTACCGCCGATAAGAGCTACGGCCGTAGTCGAAGTCGGTCCTATAGCATACAAAATAATTCGAGGCAACGAGGAGTCGCTTTTCGCTCTACGAGAGAAGGGCGACACCGATGCCTCCTCTGGAGTGAGATCCGTCATCACCGATGGAGACGTCGAAATTATAGCGACACAGCCGCTGGACTCCGAAGGGAAGAGTTCGTATAATCTAGTCGTACAGGCGACCGACGTACACGGTGTAAACAAAGCTAGTTTACCCATTAGAGTCGAAGTTACAAATGAAAACGATCACGAGCCCCGCTTCGAACAAAACGTTTACTACTTCTCCGTCAATGGGACCCTAGACGATGGGCCCAACGGGACAGTTCATTGGAAGAGGTTTTCGAACGTCGGAAAGGTGCACGCTACGGATGCTGACGGAGACAGGATTTACTACTCTTTGAAGGCGCCTAGCAATTTAGTCGTGATCGTTCCTCAAACTGGAGAGTTGATATTAGCTGGCGAGCCCGAGGGAACCATAGCCGATTTGAAAGTGTTGGCTCACGATACGGGTATACCTCCGAGTATCGGCCTGCCTGCTCGTGTATTCTTGGAATTCGTGGTTCGCGACCGCAAGAACCTTCCTGTACTCCGCCGGGAGAAGCGTCGGGTGACGCGCGCGGTGCGCCCGACGAAACGTATCGAGTTCACGGAAGCTGACGGTGAAGTCGAAGGACGTGCAGTTTTCACTTTAGAAAAAGAGACTGATCGCGAAACCTTTAAGATACGGGACGAAAATCCGTGGGTTACCGTTGAACCAAGTGGTGTTGTGAAAGTTAAAAAGAAGTGGGACTACGAGGAGCTGGGACCGGAGAAAACTATTGACTTCTGGGTGACCATTACCAACGCTGGAAACGGAGGTAAGTGCTCTGATCTTTCTGTATTAGAATTGAAATTTGATCTGAGGCATTGCGTTATAAATCAAATACTTATTACATTACTCCGAGTCCGAACAAAAACGTTATAAACGTGTCTCCACATACGATTACTGTTTTTATAAGAAGGCACATTCCAAGTTTCCACGCGCCCGTCTAGATGCATTATAACATAATGTCTTGATGTCTCAACTCAATAGAGGGTGGAATGAATTGGGATAATGATAGGGAGTGCGAGTGTGAGACAGAAAGGACGCACATTGTTTCACATTTGTTACGTTTTTTGTGGTTAACTAATAGCGTCTGGGTCTTTTCAACGCCTTAAATATCTTTATCATCCTTTGGATTTGAATATACATATATGGGACATATATGGCGATACTTTTATGCAATACAATCTGCACCAGTTTACCTGCGTAAACACAGGTGATGATGATAAAAACTCATCGGTTTTCTCGGTCTTTCTCAAAGTTCGAAAGTCCGAAAAGTAGAATAACAAATTTTCCGCACATCCATTAAACTATGGGAAAAATTTAAATGTAATGAAAAAGGATGATGTCCAATAATACGAGGAAGTGACAAAAAGCAGGCGTGCGTTTCTTCCATTACATACAATAATGCGATCTCAGGCACCTGTCGAATCAATCGGCTCAGTGAAGCATGGCATGACGTCGACAACAGGTTCCAACCGTCACGACACGAGTCATGGGGAATAGCTTCCAATCCCATCAAGATCGTCTCGTCTCGCGTCTGTCACTACATTAGCGTTTTACATATAACTTGCTTCCTTAATGGTCGGTTTTTTCGTTTTGTACGATCATACATTATTATTAATTGGGTCATATAAACAACTCTAATAGCTAATTTAAAAATAACCCTATTTGAAACTAATACTTAGGTATATACCACAATTACTACTTCATCTGTCCTGTGGGCTTACCAACTTTTATGAGACAGGCATATTAGGTTGTCCATCCTCATGTTGGAAAATCTGTCGCCAACCATCTAATGTGTTACGGCAGCTATCCTTTAGTGCAAGTTCCCATTCTAGGCATAGCGTGCTACCATCCGACACCGCATCGTCACTTACCAACAGGGGTCTTCAAGTCGCGAGTAAATAGGTATCTTCTAGGCAAGTGTGATACATCTTGGACCAACCACATCATCATCAGGTAAAATAGTGGTCAATCGCTTACCTATTGAGCATAAAAAAAAGATAGTGGTTAATATGATATAATAATTTATGATCGTACAAAACGAAAAAACCGACTTCACATGCTGCGATAGTCAAAGTAGCCAGTTATAGCCATAATCATGTCATCAAGGTATATACATTTGATTATATTGTTTACTCCGGAGATGATTATTAGATCTCGATAAAATTTGAATGGGACCAAACGGGACGCGCAATCTCTCAAACAAAAAAGAATTTTTCAAATCGGTTAAAATTTGACGGAGTTCTGAGGTAACAAACATAAAAAAAAGAAGAAAAAAAACGACGAATTGAGAACCTACTCCTTTTTTGTGAAGTCGGTAATAAAACAGATAATGTTGTAGTTAGCTGTGTACGACCATGTTAACTTTAATCGGCCTGTCTCATCGAAACTCGATTGAGTAACTAAAACATAAGAAGTATTATTTTCGTATAGAGCAGATTTTTAATTTTTAATGTGTCTACTATTTGGTCCTATGAGCTCGCAATATTCAGCTAAAGTCATTTTTCTAGAGCCTCATCTTCAGACATTTACTATTCCTTCTTAGACCGTAAAGTAACTTTTCGTTAGGCGAGGTCGTGGTCTACTCTATTGCTTTACCGTCTTCATAAGAAGGATTTATTTTCGGTAAAAACTAAGAAATTTATAAAATACCTACTTAACATTACTTGACATGAGAAATTATTAGCCCTGTAATCTTCAGCCTGTAATTACAACAGTGAATAGATTGCTCCCGGTCCAATTGAAATCGAGCTATTAATTACCTGTGGCGAATCCCATCATTTCGAATCGCGTTTTGTATCTCAGTTCCTTCGCTTCTTTTATTGCATTGTGGAAGCAATCGAGGATGTCATAATCACTTTTTGCCTTTATACTTGATGAAGTTATGTCTTTTTATTTTCCCTTTAAACGACTTTCTTAACACCAGCCTTCCCCATTCTATAAAAGAACTTTTGTATTGCTGAGGTAGATTTAGTACAGTAGAATAAAATACTAATGTTTACTTATATATTACCTTCACTTAATACTACGTTAGTATAATATGTACTAGCCTAACCGAGTGAGTATGAGCGATTTTAAATGCTAATGAAATCATCAAATACAGTAGACCATCAAAATTTTTGCAAAGACTGTCAAATAACACTAAGTAAATAAATGAGTTCTGATTCACATCATCATGTACTCGTACGTACAGCTCATAAAAAATTACAGATATCAATACTTTGTGCCAATATCTCAAAAAGATAGATCTCATATTACGCGAAAGATGAAAGCATTCGAGGAACGTAAATGTCATATGTATCTAGGCAATCTATCTTTGTCATCAAACACGAAACACGCGTCTCTCTCATTCTATGAGAAATCAGAGATGGCACGAGCTGTATCATCGCAATCATAGCATTCACAGCTGAGGCATATTGAAGGTTGCTACCGTGCTGAATGCGTTGATAATCGGAGACCTGTCACACGGCCCGGCTGCCACCGTGACGATCACGACGCTATGTGGAATGCTACTATGGTAGTTCTGATGGAACGCCCATTTTTTGTCCATATTTTTACACCACACTGTCATAAATGTATGATATTGATGCGCGTGCTAGAACCACAGAATAAATAATAGTATTTTTAGAACAAAAATCTGCATTGTTTCCAAATATACATTCCAAAAAATTCCAAAGTCAACACAGTAGTCAAATCTCAATGCAATATCGGTAAACAGTCTTTTTGTTGCAAGCCTATTGATACTTGAAGAGATTAATTATTTTTCACGTTTTTTAAATTAACAGTACCGGGCGAAAGTATTTTATACTGTTTTTCTACTGTTCTACTTACCTTTTCACCAGTTTTTACATCTTATTTCTCCTCTAATGCAATTCTTTTAAATGAACGAACCGGCTATGTCAAGAGAAAACTCAATTGGATATCTGTAATCGGATATCCTTTTACTTTTTAAACGAAAGCTACTGTTTATTGCCATTCGATAGAAAGGCATTGTGAAACAATCGAAACGTTAGCGCCGTAAATCTTTTAGAACATGAGAAACGTCGAATCTCGGTCCAGTTGTTATCTTCTTTATCAAAATAAATCAAGAGTTTTAATTACATCATTCGGTGTAGCTTTCCTAGTGGGTGGCCACCCGAGGCGCGCCTAAAGAACACCCCAATTCTCTACAAATATAATCATCATCATTATTGTCTGGATACCATTTTTCGATTATTATGACCGTGAGTAGACCAGTTGAGTTGTGATGTATTTTGATTTTGTGATGTATTTATTGTTCCAGATAAGCTTATAAATCAATGTTGAAGTTTTACGCTCTCTTAAAGTTTTAGCTGTGCCTGCGATTTCGCCCGCGTTATAAAGTATTCTATTGCCTAATCCATAATACTGCAGACTATCCCTTTACAAAATTTCAGCTAAATCGGTCCAGCCGTTTAACTGTAAAGAGGTCCCAAATAAACATAGGTAGGTATGTACAAACTGGCTGTCGCATTTATAATATTGGTGTTAATTGATGTTGATGGTGTTGGACTGTTGGCTCATATTTTAGACGTAAGATTAATCATATTATCGGATAAGCTAACTAGCTTCTGAGACAGCTAGTTTGGGAGCCTATCGATTCATATATGTATTGTATTGTATAATTCCAAGTAAATTTGTATTTGTATTTATTGGGCAACACAGATAAATTACTGCATATTTTAGATCACATAAATTACATTTTCACTGAGATAATCGTCAAACAGTTGCTTAACCAATATTAAAATAAAATCACAAACTTCATGTTCATGCAATAATGTTTTAAGCTATTAAAAAGCTTCAAAGATAACAAGTTTATATTGGCGTTATAAGCAAACAAGTGCATACAATTTCATATAAAAGCTCAAGTGACGTTGTATCGAAGTACTCGTCAGAACCTCATCAAAGCACCTTTGTCTGAAAGCTATTGGCAAATTAATTCGCTTTTGAATTCCAAAATCGGCGCTTCTCTTTGAGTCGGGTCCTCAAAGCTTCAAGTATTATCAAAACCTTCATATATGTACTTTGACTTCGACTCGATTTTACTACCTTTTACTAGTAATATCACAGTTTGCAGCATGAATTTTCCGCTACTTGCATTCTTTATGAATACTCTTAAGATAAATGAGGTCTTTAGTTTTACAATATTTCTTGGCTAGTAATAAAGAGGTGCAGGTGCGCAGGGTAGAAGGTGGCATTTTAATCCTGCAAGAAGGATGAGGCATTGCAACTGAAGAAGACCGTCCAATATTAATACCTTATACTAAAGTACATACTCTCGTAGATACATATATATCAATTATTTAATGAAAGACCCTGTGGCGCGAAGAGTACAAATAATTTCAATTCAATCTGACTTATTTAATTAAGATCATTCTGGAGTAGCAATAACTTCATGCACGACTGAATATTCATTTCAATATTAAGTTATTTTGGTACGTCCATCCTATATCAATTTGTAACTGTAAATTATAATCGATTTCTTCAAACGCAAAGGTAAACTTTTTTGGAGTTTTTTACTTTTTATCTATTTGTATGGTGCTTCTTCACTTGAGTGTTAGATCAGCAAACGGCGCCCAATGATGGCTGTCGGTCAATAACTTCAAGTCTATTTTTAGTTGTATGAGAGTAGTTTTGAGGCGTTTGCATAGGGATATTTTATTACGCATTGTATAATTGATTTACCGTTTTCCATAGAAATCTATTAGGTATTTGTAGAACTCGTCTTGTTCAATAAATTCCTGTTGTCACAATTTAAATTCATTGGAAATGTGCGGTCTAACGATGCAGTAGTGACATTACCAGGAAGTCCGGGCGTTCGTGTCGACTAAGCTGCCCTGTATCGATTTGAGATATTGGTAATGTAATGGAGTGGCAGAACAGTGAGCACTGCAGTGGTGTGAACTCGAATCGATAATTGAATGCGATAGCTGGTGTGACGCGCGTCTGCGACGAGACCCGTCGGTCACCTAGAAATTGGCACATCCGGACGAGGGTCCGAACACGGGACTCAATTTTAGACTAGGAACTTGAACTTTCCGGTATTAGGTAATCGTCATCGTGAGACAGGTCACAAAGATTACGAGCAAATTGCTAGGTAAACACTCTGAAACTGTGACACACTCGATTGTGTAACAGTGTAGTGACTTTGCAATGAATGAGAGGCAATATTGGTGAGCGTCGCGTAGCAGTCACGGGCCGTTTGTTTCGTGTTGTTTGTTAAATTCATTCGGTCATTCAATCAATGGCAATGGGTGCGGGCGTCGGTCGCACAACAATCGGCGCACTGGCCAATTCCCCTCATTGTGTCCATTCGACGCAATTACGTATGCGCACTTCCTATGGATGCTGACTACACGAGTGCTGACCCCGCTGTCGACGCCACGCATCATAATCATAACGAAACATGATACACATATGCTATTCAATTTTGCCTTATTTTTTTCTCTGAATCGTTTTGATGATGGGATGGGATGAGGATGCGTCTTTAATAACGAAAAGAAACCATTTCAATTAAGTCTTACTATTGCTCAACAGTTGCATGGGAGAAAATGTTCCTTTATTTTTTAACAAGCGTCCGTTGACGTCAACTTGCAAGCTATACATAGCCAGCAAACGCTATAGAAAATAAGATCCTGCAAGTATTTATCGTTAACGAATAAGAGATTTTTCCGAAAAGTAAATAAAATCGTCGGGTAAACCGTTAATACAATTTAGTCACCCCTCTCATTAATTTTAATCTGCGTCTCGGCGTATTGTGAATTGTGGCTGTCATGGTCAACCCTGATTGCTTCTGGGGTTCAATAATACCATTGTGGCGTTAAGAAATGAGTTTTGACGTTAGGGGTAGACTTATACTTTTGTTAGGGGTCTTGCATAACCAATGCAAACTTATGGTAGTGTAGGCTATGGAATGAAGCGTAACAACAATTTGCTTCCCCGAGTTTGCTAATATACTGTTAGTTGTTTTAACATGGTGCTGTACTAAACGAAATCCGATAGTTACAGAAAGTTTCCCGGAATATTCCCAGTTCCCTACTTTCAGTTACCTCTAACTTTACCATCAGTACGGACCATACGGTACCTGTAATCGAATACGACCGAAGTTTTCTCACAGGTCTCATTAAATATGGAGGCATGTGATTGATTTGTAGCGAAGCTCAAGCTCGGCCGAAAGGTCTCGACGCTTCTGCCGCACATTAACATACTATATTATCTACTGGCATTTATTAGCTCGATAGACGAACTGATTGGGACACTGAACCGGATCCTTATTTGGTAACGCACTTAGCACTATATCGGAACAAAGATCTCGCTCGTTTGGTCGTGATCGTGAGAGGTGTTCACATGAAAGCATGTGTACTATAATTACATCTAACGCATTGTAAACAGTACTTATTTTAGAGAAGCCGGTGAAGAAAATAGTAGGGTTGTCACGGTTATCATCAGACAATCATTGTAGTCTGGTCCAACAGTTATTTAAAAAAACCGGCCAAGTGTAAGTTGGACTCGCGCACTGAGAGTTTCATAAAAACTTGTTAAACTAGGTTAAAGGATCGATCCATAGACGTAGTTATTGCGTAAGTCCAAATAATAAGCTTGTCATAGTAAATTCGCCTTTTTAGGGTTCCGTTGCCGATCGTTAAAAAACGAAACCCTTATAGATTCGTCATGTCTGTCTGTCTGTCTGTCCGTACGTATATCACAGCCATTTTATTCCGAAACGATTACGACTATTGAATTTAAACTTGGTAGGTAGATGTATTCTGTGAACCGCTTGCCGATTTTCATACAAAAATATAAAATATAAAATTTTAAGGTAGGGGATCCCATACATAGAACTGAAACAAGAAAAAAATGTATTTAAACCTATACGTGGGGGGTGTCTATGGATAGGTCTTTAAAAATGACATTGAGGTTTCTAAAATCATTCTTTGTCAGAGTCAATCATTTAAAAGATACGCGCGTCGTCTAAAGTGGTAAAATGTGTGCCCCCCCCCCTACAAGTGCGAGGCCAACTTGCCCTTAGCCAGTTTTTTTATTAATAAATACATATTTATTACGATTTTCAGATGTTTTGCCTTTATATGTGCTAAGACATCGCATCGCTTCTTGCCCAATTTCAATTTCATGAATTTAATAAAAATATGCTACATAAACGGTCATCATATCTTTTTATCGCATTAACTTACAAATTTGATTTTTTCTCAGCTGAAAGAGACAGCATAGATCATAGATCCGAGTATTTGATGAATCTATCTGTCTAGAGTAGAGACACTTTCCTGAGAAATTCCGCGTTTGATACTACTGGAATGTTTTCTTTCACAGTATTTACACAGCCCTAAGTGGAATGTCACAGCAGAGTAGTGGTACAGCTGCTCATTTGTAGGCTTTCACTATGATTGTGATTTGATTGCGGCCATTTGCTCGTCTTCCTAAACGGCGTAGATTGACCACGATGCATTTACACGCTACTCTAATGCTATATTATTACGATTTATTTGCCGTGTAACAAATCGCCTCTCCGTGCCGTGTTTATAAACTCAAATCTCTTAGATTACGTTAACGCAAGAAGCAACACCGCCGAATAAGATTAATCAAATTTACGTACTTACATACTTTGCCAGCTACATATAGCATATACAACAAAACAATTTCTCTAGAGCTATAGAATGAAGCAAATTTTCTGTAATATTCGAATAAAAACGGGCTCCCGAGAGCCCCGTTGGCGTAAAGTTGGCGTTCAGAGTTTTCTAAGCCTAGTGTGTTCATCATCCTCGGCCACATCATTGCTTGTCACCAGGCGAGATAGTGATCAAACGCTAGCATATAAGATATAAAAAAAAAGAATTTATATTACTGTCCATTCATAACATACCGCCGTTTGGTAGTCATAAAAGTGTCCAGAGCTATCCTCAATTCCTCACTAATAAGACAAATAATCTGATTGGCGTCAAATTCGGTGAGTTATTATTCCTGAACGTTACTGTGTGATACTCCCTAACTAACTAACGATTATTACGGCAGATTAATGAAGCAATAGATCACCATCAATCGAATCGCTATACGATGATGACCGGCAATCGATACAGGTTCTGCTTACATCGGTATTAAGGCACCTTACTAGACTGCGGATTGGAGAATTATGTAATGTGATTATAATAACCTGACCTTTCACATGACCCCAGTATTCTGATAGCACGGATCCATGTTTATAAACACGTATTACGGTATTATTAGACCTTTGCCAACATTGTATCTCTACGACTGCAATACAATGAATAGGCTTATACTACATTGAGCATTTGCGGTCTACCTAAACATGGCTCGTTATAACTTTAAATTAGACACTGATAGATAATAATCCAAACTCTGAAGACCATAATTTGATATCGTTTAAAAAACTAAAAGAACCGACTTCAAACGTCGCGCTAGTCAAAGTAGCAAGTAGACGTAGTAACTATTATATAATCTGTGCCAGTAGTAGGTAGTAAATCGTTGAGATAAGTAAATGCATCGTAATACAAATTTTGATATATTAAAAACGGCTTGGCCGATTTCGTTAAAATTACAATGGGACCACCTTGGAAACGTACCCTACCCATTAAATAACCGGCCAAGTGCGTGTCGGGCCACGCGCAGTGTAGGGTTCCGTAATAGCCTGTTATTCAATGCAAGTCTTTACCCGTTACAAACAAGCAACTAGGTACTCCGTCTTTGTCACTTTAAAAGATTTATTGTGAGGATGTTGTATTTGGTACAAAATTATCCAACACCCAAGTTCTACGACTATTACTGCTAAACTAATAAAGTTATCTCAACCGCTATAGTTTTCCTTTAAAGTTCATGAAATGCGCTATTATCACAAATTTTTCCAGATTTTTTAAGCCAGCAGTTTTGCTTTTAGAAGGTGGGGGGGGGGGGGGGGGGACTACGGAACCCTAAAAGAGAATCATTCGAATCCGTTCACAATTGACGGAGTAATCGCGTAACATACACAAAAAAAAGACGAATTGAGAACCTCCTCCTTTTTGTGAAGTCGGTTAAAAAGAATTTGTTTACAATGAAAAACTTTTTTCATCATCATTCAGATAAATTGGTGGTAAGTGAAATTAAACCTCTGAGAAGGGTGAAAGAACTTCAATTAGTCACAAGGAAATTCGCGAGAGTTCAGGAACGGTGCGAAATTCTAAGTTTCATAATATAGGGAGTCTACAATATAGAAAGCCACAGAACGCATGCACTGCGGTCGAGCACTTCATTCCACATTGTTCTCGACTCGAGAGCACTCCAACCGCATCCATGATTGACATTCACAGTTGCCTACCAGACGGCTTAACTCCCCTAGACGTGCAAAAACGGGGGGGAGCAGACACTAGGCCGTGTAAATTGGACGGGATTGGTACATTTTGAAATACTTATACACAAGAACACTTCATTACTAAGTATGCGTCAAACCTAGCTTACTTATTCGTATATCGTTATCTTAGATTTAGATCGTTATGTAACTTCTTTCAAAAGCTGGTCTTACTTCAAAGCTAGTGTGATGAGCCTAATGATTAATGATAACTATATTATATTATGTACACAAGATTGATCAATTACTCGGAAGGAACTAATTGCTAAAATACGGGTGTTATTGTACTCATCAGCAACATTATAGGTATTCATAATGTTAATGTAGTACGTACGAGTAAAAAGACACTAAAATTACGTACAAGTCTACATGTTTCTCCTAAACCATTTCTAGGAAGAGATAATTAAGCCGCTTCAAGAAATAGCAGTATAATATAATTAATACCTACCTAGTGTTTTGTTGAATACAGTGTCACAGATTTGTGGTGGCTTGTAATTTTGATTTTGCTAAAATAACGTAGGTCTGTATGCATGTATTAATTACTTTTGTGTCATAAGATCAAATTTACTATTCCCACGGACTTAAGGTTGAACGCAAATATGGAAGAACTGCCGAGCAAATAGCAGTGTCATGTACTAGATAAGGTCACGATAACTCATCTGCAGTAACCGTAGACAATCTCAAGAGGCTTGGCAAGTAGCACAACTCGGGTGCGGCAGGTTGGTTCATACCTGGCGGCTCATTCTATATACCACATACAGCGAGCGACTCAGGGGTCATAGGCGAAGCGAGCCGAGTTCACCGCCTGGTCCGAGAATTACGACGAAGCTTCTAATTATAGACACCTTCCCATACATCGAAGATGTTCTGTTTAGCTCGCTCCAAATTATAACCTTTTGTTTTAAAGGTTTGAGTTTCTATCGAAGAAAGTGCGCGTGATGCTGGATTTTATCTTCGAAGCTAAACTTTATTAGCCGCTTCATCGCTAACAGTCCCGAACTTCGTCTAAGGTAAACGAGTTAAAATTAAACAGGCCATAAATTCGGGGAACTAGCAGTAGACGCTGTGCTATTCGTAATTTAGGTAGCTGTATGCTCAAACATGTGCTTAATTTATTAGCGTTAGATAGAAGATTAGGGAACTTTTATACCGCCGGTTTATTAAGATTTATTGCACCTCAGAGATCGTGCCACAATAATCATAATCAGCACTCTGATGCCTTGGGATTTGGGAATATGCGAGGGACATAATGTAATTCTGACCCCTGCGGTGACCCTAACCGAACTCCAATAAAGAAAACGCTACTTCGGTCGTATTGACGAAGCCGGGGCAAGAAAGTACTCATTCTCTAGTTTCTCTACGAAGACGTTTCGGTGCATGTGTCCAAGTAACAAGTACTTACCCGTGAGAACCATGCAGTAATTTTCTACTTTTCAAATATCTACCAACTATAATACGAGTATTATGTCTAGAAAAAGTAATAAGTGTATCCTATGTGGTCCTAAATGGCTTTTACTGTAATTGGTCTACACATTATCCTTTAATAACTCAAAGGCATCTTCCGTTGCGTTGCATAACAAGTTAACTTTTTACTTAGAACTTTAGTCGCTGAACCAACGAAGAGAACATTAGAGCTTGCAGTTTTAATTTTAAAACTTTAAAATGAAAATACTGTACAAGACAAAGGGATTTGCATAGCTAACTTTAGTTTGTTATATTTTACTGGGTCTTTTCGTTTTAATTTAACGGTGGAGCCAAAAACAGCTAGGCGCTACGATGGTCACACAAATAGTTCTTAAACAAGGAACTGTTTGGTTATTTTGTTATCACACCTTTTACCTACCTCAAAAATATGCTCTTCTACTATTATTTATTCTGTAGTTATGCTTATGATGTATGTCTTATTTTCTCTAAAGATTATAATCACTAAAGTTTCTCAAGTATAGCTACTAAAATTTGGTAATAAACGCAGGCACACATTAGGATTTATCAAAATGTTTACCTCGGAGTCAGAATGTAGTCAGTGAATTATAGAATAACTGACACAGATGGTACATCCATCACTTCGAATTATAGAGGTAGAGCTCGTAATTCCCGCTTGTTTAATTTTTGCACGGACAGCGCCGAGTGATTAATACGTACAAATTTTGTTTCCACACGCACAATTATTTTGGTATTTGGGACGTTTTAATTGTGGCCATAAGCTATAGCCATAACTTTTAGAGTACGTTGATTATGGTTCACGGTTAAAATAGAGTGTGATAGTTAACGGTTTTACTGGATGTCGTGCAAATGCTATTTGGTCGATTCGTCCCCGGCGATTACGCGACGAGATCTGGGCTTGACGTTGGACACGGGTTGTGGTCGACACGAATTACGAGACGTTCTAAATTTGAAAATTTGCTTTGGATGTTTACTTTTTCTATCATCACTTTCCAGTACCTAGTCAAAGTTGTCGATGACGTGGAAAAACGGAAAGACATTTTGACGTGTTCTTTACAGACTATAAGGGCCAGTTCCACCGGTTTCTAATACAGTTTAGATAAATAGATAGACTTTTATATTGTTTTCCCACAAATATCAACTAACACAGTTGGTAGGAGCATATTACACTACGATATTACATGGATGTTCCGACTTACTACCAAAAAAGAAGCGTATTATCATTATCAAGGAGAAAATCGCCGCCATAATCTTACGGTACGGTGTTCCGGCAGAAAACAGCCCTTGAGAGTCAGACAGAGTTTTCTAGGTTAGCGTATCACCATCATCGACCACATCATCGCTTACTGCCAGGAGAGATAGTGGTCAAATAAGATATCAAAAATATTATGTATTTTTTTATTTATTTATTTATTACACACACATTAAATACAACACCATTACAGCACATAGCCAAATCGATGCTGCAAAAAAAAAAAGTTCTAAGGTACCTATAAACACATATAGAATAATATTTTTTAATTTATGTTGCACTGTATGGTTTGACCAGACTACATGGCTAAATATTAAAGACAAAAAAAATTCATGCCTGTTATAAATAAAAAAAAAAAACTAACAAATATATCTATAATCCAATCTAATAAATCATTCATTATTTTTATATTATTTCTAATCTATTGCCGCTTCACAAGATTTCACACACTGCGGGGGATGTTCTCGTGTCAAGACACCTGCTGATATACAAATACCATTTATCGTGTACAAACTACAAAGTAATGTGTTTAAAGTGTTTGAAATGTATTTATTCGATTACATTCGATGTTACTTTTTTTACGCCCTGGCTGCTTTCAAATAAATTAAGCTTTCAACTCGTATTTTAATGCTCTAACGCGTTTGTGTAGACACTTGTTATGTCGTCTAACTAAATAAACTTCAATTAAATTGGTAAGTGTTATTCAGCTCTTCCATAGTAATAATGGGATTAATTATTCGGTATGTACATACTTACAAAATATTATAAGAAATTAAAAGGTAGGTAGGTATTATGTAATTCTCCAATTCTCTCTAAAAATAACATAGTTTATCAACCGACTTTCCAAAACGAAGGAGGTTCTCAATTCGTCTATATGTTTTTTTACTCCGTCAATTGTGAACCGATTTGAATGATTATTTTTTAATCGGTAGAGTACTACAATGGGACTACCTCGGAAATGTTTCCGAGGTTGTCCCATTGTAATTTCATTGCGATCTGATAAATATTTCTAGAGATATGACGATACATTTCTCAAACTTGCTACTGAAACTGACACGCGCGGCATGGAAGTCGGTTGTTTTAGTTTTAAACTATTTTAATTATTTAACGAAAGCTTTATTGCGCTCTAATAAGAAACAATTATTAAAAAAATACCAACTACTCGTCGCACTCTAATTTTAGAAATGTTTCCCAATTATCGGGTGCATGCAAGCAAAGCCGCGAGCAACTGCTAACTATATAATCCAGACTAATGTTATAAAAACGTTTCTAACTCTCACACTCTGTCATTCTGTCTGTTTGTTACCTAATCAACCTAAACGGACCATCCGATCGTACTGAAATTTAACATGGAGATACTTATAGTTTATATCATGAGGATGAACTTATATAGGCTACTAAATTCTTAGTGTACGTGAACGAAGTCGCGGGTATCAGCCAGTATAAGTATATATTTTGAAATGTTCTAATTAAGCCTTTTCATTTGATACCCAACAAGATTAAATTATCTAATATATAAAATTCTCGTGTCACAGTTTTCGTTGCCATACTCCTCCGAAACGGCTTGACCGATTTTGATGAAATTTTTTGTGCTTATCCGGTATCTATGAGAATCGGCCAACATCTATTTTTCATCCCCCTAAATGTTAGGGGTAGTCCACCCCTAAATTTTTTATTTTATTTTTTAGACAAAATTTTTAATTTCTATTTTTTTATGATACAACATACAAAAATACATACAATCCTCAATTTTCACCCTTCTACGATCAACCCTTATTTTTTAATAGCCATTCATTTATATGGCAAAACAACGTTTGCCGGGTCAGCTAGTATTATATATATTTCATGACTTTATATCCTTGAGAGGGCGTTATATTCAATTTAATGTGATATTACTTTAAGCCTCTAACCAGCGGACAATTGAGACACCAACGATACCTCCTTTGTCAAATAATGATAAGGATTTAAGAAGTTACGAATGAGGGAACAGATGATCATGTACTCGTATGTACTTACATACATACCGGTCTAAATCATAACCCTCCTGTAGTCGGGTTTTTTGTGTAGTGAAAATGTGCCAACAACAGCTAGCAAACATTGAGGTACACGTAGTACATTCATATAGATGCTAGAAAATAATATCGTTTAAAAACTAAAAAACAACCGACTTCAATGCCGCGCTATTCATTTTCAGTACCAATTTTGAGATGTTTATCTCAATATCTCTGGAGATACTTATCATACCTCGATAAAATTACCATGATACCACACTTGGGATATCTCCTTTCGAACAAAAAAAGAATAATCGAAATCGGTTCATAAACGACGAAGTTATCCGCGAACAAACATAAAAAAAAAAAATATATACGGTCGAATTGAGAAACCTCCTCCTTTTTTTTAAGTCGGTTAACAAAAATTGTTAATGTAGGTAATGTTTTGTTAACAGTTTTTTGTTATTCAGATGTATGCTATCGCTAGTGAGAGAATTACACACATTTATTTTAAACAGCTAGATACAGATTACAAAATACAGCTACGATAAAAATACGGGTTCTAAACAAGTGTTGGACTATAACGACCTTTTAACCCAACACGTGAGGGGATTCTCGTGAGATGTCGGCTATCTCTAAGATAACACGACCGAGATGGTTAATATCACTTTCTTCTTCACATCTAACACACCGAAAGGCTATTACGGTGATTAAATCTCGTCTTAGTCTAAGGTATCTAAATTTGAAGAGATTTGAAATTAGCATCAAGAATATTATTAGTTGCGAATCTTGGGAGACGGCCTTTGAAGATTACGTCAAAGAAGCTTTACGATTAGCTGGAGTTGCATTGCATTCAACCGCTGGCAGCGCAGAGCTCACATTTAATGAAATTACCTGTAACAATGCAATTCGTGACTTGCGCTACCCAGGCGGGCAGGCGCACTCGTCCACGAGTATCTTAGCCACAATCCCAGCCGCCGGCTAAATTGCACTTCATTTGCGTGCACGATCGAAACTCCCGAAGCCACTAGAGTTCTCACGCCCTCATCTAGCCTTTCCAACTATCGGAAACGCATCATCTCATTGGTCCGTTATCAATCCGAAATTGACGACACGTTCCACGTTCCTACGAGATATCGTTTATTAATCTGTCTGTAGTTGAACGAATGTATTGAATGTAATTGAATCCTATCATTAAAATGATAATCGAATCCGTTTTGCCGTGTCATCCCGCTAATGTCTCACGCGGCCGTAGATAGCGTCGAGATGAAATAGAAATGGGATCTTTTGGTCGAACTTCTCCGGAGGGTCCGGCGGGATTGACTAGCTAGAAACTAAAATACGAGACGACGCATAGGAACGTGTTTAATCGTCAATGCAGGCGATGCAGCGAGGACGGGGCTCCTGTGAGGAAGCAGGACAAAGATATCCCACGTGCGTGCGACGGAATGAGCTGACAATGCAGCTTTTGATATCATAATTAAACCTGGCTCGGCAGAGCCGAGGGCAAAGAAAAAATGTTTATCTTATGAGCCCAAATGAAGATGATATTTAATAACTCAACACACGGTCATTAAATCAAGGTGTGATGGTGTTAAGGCTTTTAGATACGGACACGCTTTGTATTGGTCATACGTGGTATGGTATGCGTCGGGCCTTTCATATGCGTATCTGAGAAAGAGTTTTTTTAATTATCAATCTGCGTGCTTGTGTTAATCGGTGTTATTATGCTTTTTTTTTATGCCGTTAAACCTTTAACACGATCGGATAGTACTGTTGTTGGCAAAGCCTCGTCACGCACGTAATATACCTAATTTGTTACCAATGCTATGCTAGCTTTTGTTTTACTTCACCTGTTGTACTGACCGCTCCACTAAACTTGCAAATCCATTTTGATGGTTTGCGTGATGCTCTATATTGTTTTCATGACAATATTTTTGATGATTTTAACCTACTTAAGTTCACTTCAAAGAAATCGCCAATATACCTATCCTTAAAAAGGTAGCGTGAAAGTGCTGAAGTAGATAGGTGCATCAGATACATGTATGTCAATGTGAGCTACTGATTGAAGGTCACATGTAAGCTGTGCAGGTTTAAAATAGCTTCGCAAGCAGCAGCGGGCGGATGCACGTGTGCGACAGTTCCCTCGTCTTTTTATTGGGGTAAAACTCCCGCGCATGCTTATAGGGCTGATATTAAAGTTATTATTTATGAAGCAGTGAAGCAATATAGTAATGCCTATAAAGGTAAAGTATTAATTATGCAGTATGGCCAGAAATGCTTACAAAGCTTCTTAATGTAATTATAGTGTGACTGATATAGAAAGTTAATAATATTTGTATTTAAAGCTAAACTACAGTACTTAACAATTAAGCAAGTATATGAAAACTTTAGAAGGAAGTGACAACACGAATCTAGTATAACATTAATTATGTGAGTCAATCTCAATATGGTCATTATGGCCTGCAACTTAATTAATTTTAATAATAATAATAAGTCTTTATTTTAGGCAATAAACCAAATAAACTTTCAAGAAATAAAATGTTGATCTTTCTTATTTAATTATTTGCAATTAAAATTATCTGAATTTCATTTTGAATTGTTTTTTACGCTTTAGAATAAAGTAAGAAGTGGCAGCCCTGACGGTACTTTCAAAAGACGTTCGCCTGCCTTGCACCCGCAGAATCCCGTCATCTTAATGAGCACAAAAACACGACAATTTGCTTTTGTTTTTCCAATGCGTAAATATTTTGGACCCCTCTTTGAATAAACGCTTGCGAATTATTTTCAAAGCTTTATCTTCTATATCATCACTATTCACAGAAATCTCTTGATTGGATTGCCTTAGATTTGTCCATTATAATTATATCTGATGAATATATACGTATAACGAATAAAGGTAAATCATGCTTAAAAACTTAGTTGAATAAAATTAATGAAAACGTGAACAAAAGAAGTGCACAAATTAAAAGCACAATAAATATTCTTCATTCAGATCTTAGGCAATGTTTACACCCCATATTGGACGTGAAATTCCAAACAAAGCCACCGGCCACCGGGCGTGATCCCTGCGCGTACGCATATGCCCACACGTGCGAGTCATAGTAAAAAAAATAGTGTCGTAGATTAACTGTCGATTTGTGCAGATGTGCCTACGATTTCTTAAAGTTTGCTCTCATAATAAACGTTATATTAATTTTTGATAAGTCGTAATAGTACATTACGACTTATCAATTATTTATTATTATTAGGAGAGTTTATATTTATTATTGTTTTTGAACGTTTACTCCTACCACTATATGTATAAAACTAGATTTACACTGCTAGCAGTGCCACGGGGCTTCGCCCGCGTTAAAAACTACTTTAATTCATAAATCATAATACATATTTTAAAAAACCTTGTCCTAACAATTATAAACACAACAAAAAAGAATTAGCCAAATCGGTCCATTGTCATTCTCAATTACAGCGTGACAAAGGGAAACAGAGTTTCATTTTAGATGAACTCCTTATATACTATTTTCCATCAATACAACATAATAAATAAAGAACTTTCGATATAATATCAAATGTTATGAACTACTCCAATATCGTTTTTCATCAGTATAACTTCTTAAATAAAGAACTTTCGACATGAACTATCATCCCCCATGGCACCACCTTAATGCACCCCTGGCAAAAAATATTGCTATTATTTTTTTATATTAAAAATGAACTACTCAAATACAAATATTCATTACTTTAAGTTCAAAAACTTTCATACAATCGTTTTCACCCCATTTAACCCTCTTCGGGTTCGGAATTGCCAAAAATCCGTTCTTAGTACACCCATACCTATTCATTATTCTGTGCCCATACGTACTAATACAAATGTATCCTACAAATTTCAACTACTTTTCTACTACCGCCGGGCGTTGTCTCTGTCAGTCAGTGAGTACTGAGTATGCCGGACAAAGATTCCTATAGTATTAGACGAGATGCCATTTATGTTATTATATTTATTTCTTAATTGAATTAAGGTTAATCATACAGGTACCTAATTCGCTTACCTAACTAAATCTATTTAACATTACCACAGAATACTTAATAGTACTACATTACCTTAATTAAAAACACATATACTATACAAATATCTGACAAACAAGAATAAAACAGGTAAAATCAATAAAGATTAAATGTTCATGTAATTTTAGTTTTATATTATTTTGATAAGTATGCCAAAGTTGAGAAGGACTGGGTAAATAAAGGTTTCTACGATAATGTCGATAATATGTGTAGATAAATCTAATGTGTTTCGGCAGCTATCCTTGAGAGCCAGTTCCCATTCTAGACCTAGCGTACTTACCATCTTCGACCGCATCATCACTTACCAACAGGTGAGATAGTGGTCAAATGCTAGCCTATAAGATACAATCATACAATCACGCCTCTTTCCCGTTGGGGTAGGCAGAGACTACTTCTATAAGATATAAGATATAATATATATATATATATATATAATATCCAGACATCCGGACATACGAAAGCATTTTTGCCCAAGCTGAAACGGAAACCTTCGCTTCGCTCGGTCTAAAATGCAGGCCAAGTTAAATATTTTAAAACCACCCAAAAGTAAAAGTAATAAACAACATCGATACATCGATATTTTACTTCCAAGTTTCCAGGTCCTATTATGTATGAATACATATTCACGTGTTACAACTACGTGTATGAGCTTTCGTTTATTTTCCAAAGAGCGTGCTTGGTGTAGATGGATGAGCGGCAATGTTAGTGGGCGTGAGACGGAAATGGATCTTGAATAAATTGAATTGTGGCTGTGATTGCTTCAGTATGGAAATGTGCACGGTGCATAGGAACTATTGTGATACAACCATTGATGTATGGAATTACTTTCCGAGTGGCAACTTGAATAATGTAACTGTCTCATCAATCTGTGCTACATGTGGTTGAATAAAAAGAGGAATGCTCTTGTTGTGTTTTTTTTTAATTAATTTAGCTATATTTTTTTACTATTGAGTTGTATCGAGAAAGGCGAGGGTGACATTGCACGGGGTCAGACATCGATCGGCGTGGGGCGCGGCACGTGTAGGCACGAGTCGAGAACAATTGCAAGAACGCGACACCAGTGCTCTACGTCTGTGAAACACTCCTGAGGGACGTGTTCGATAGTTCGTAGAGCCTTTACGTCCACTAGAAATGGATCTCAATGACAGTTATAAAACGACTAAGGTGAAGATATATACTCTTAGAGCATCTATTCAAGATGTTCTTTCTTGATACGATGTCTAATTTGATTTTCCTGAGCATAAGGTATAATTATTGTATTGTATCCGACCCTGGACTCAGCATTATTTACAACAACGTCCCATCATCAAGTAGTTACAGTATAAACTTTTCGGTAGCTTCTCAACTCTCATGTGTCTAAGAAAACCGTTAACTGAACTACAAAAGTACAAGTCATACGTGTTATTAAAAACCTTGCTAATAATATAATGTTGACATCGCTAATATTAAAAATAGGGTTAAAAATTAAGCAGCTGCAAACCCCCAGTCGTTGCACTCGCGGAACGTACAAGTATATGAAATTATGTATCGCACAATAGCCAGTAATTGGCTTAATCACCAGCTCGCCGCAACATGCCATGCCACAATTTGAACTGGAGCAGAAAAATACGTTTTAGCGAAAATATGAAATTCGTGAATTTTAGGATTTTACATAAACGAAAATGTAATGTACTTTTGTAACGACTGTAAAAGCCAGTGGAAAATATTTTGTTTAAGCAATCTCGGTTTTGTCTAAAATGTTAGGTTTAGTACTTAGAAAAGAGCTCAAAAAGTATAAGCATCAGAATCACCATTCAGAGAAACGGGTTATTTTACAAAAGATACAGTTGTTACAACGATGATGTGCTTGTTTTAAAACAAAATAAGCCAGCTGCAGAATAAAGAACCCCAGTAACGTTCTGCAAAAAGCATACATGTCATGATACTTAAAAGCCGGCGTGCTAATGTGAGTAAAAATAAAGCGAATGTTTGTTTTAAACCGGTGTTTCAACGTTTTCCTCTGTGAATGGACAGCTACATGGACAGGTCCCCGGAAGGAAGCCAGGCTCGATTACCGCCGGTGTGTGTAAGCGGTCACATAAACTTGATCGATATTAACTGTTTGTGTCCGAGATTCTAGACGGCGATTGCGGATTCAATCTTCTATCTTATCTCAGTTTAATTTTTTTTGGATTAGATTTTTATCAGTTAAAGCGTTCTATGTTCTATCAGTTACTTATTAAACTTTTGCATATGATTGCAGAGAAGCAGCATTGTGCTTCTAAGCGAACACCCACCCATGTTGTTCTAACTTCTCGAAATTGTTCATTCTAGTAGTGTACTAAAAATAACTTGACAATGCTGAGTTCCTTTATACTTAGTCCGATCGATAGATACTGTTTTTGTTCAAGATACCAGACAGTGATTGTGAATTCAATTTACTTTTGCGAAGGTTTTTAAGTGAGACGTCTCCTTTCGTTTTGTTTCGTAAAGATAACTGAGAAATCAAGTATTTCCCCCTCAATTTAAGTAAAACTTAACTTAATAGTTTATTAATAAGCTTTAAAAAGAATAGAAAATAAAGAACTAAATAAAAGAAACCCATTCTGATGACGTTCAAGATATGCAAGCTTGGCTAAGTTACAGCTTTCATAGTGACGTCATAGATGATTGTTTTAAGACATTTATCTACATGTTTAGTAGTTCATAGAACAGGTAAGTACATACTATTGCGTTACCAGAGCTCAGTTGTTCTCACAATAGAAAGATCGTGACCGTTCTGACGATCAGGAGCAGCGATAACTCTTCACTCGGCACTCACTTCAGAATATAGGGCTTACGTCGTGAGATGATATAATTGTAAATTGTGACTGAGATGATCTTTTGACAAAACGAGTGCCATGATATAGATGCAGATTTCAAGACGCTTATCGTGCCTCCACTATTTATATTCCATGTAAGTTGGAGTAGTTGAGAGGTGCATTTCCATAACAATGTAGACATTATTAATACCGCTAGAGGTGTGCGTCATGTTAATCCGTTTATATCGAACTTGCACCTGTGTACTGTTTACTATCTGTTCATGTATATGAATGAAGGAGTTATCTTCCGTAGCTTTGTCGCTGGAGCTTGATTATGCTGCTTGTTCAATTATTTGTACAATCGGCTTCGTTGGCAATCAGACTTTGTAATGAATACTATAGTCTGTGATTTTAAAGAACTCAATGAAAGTTCTCGTGTTCTTGAATATTTAACAAGAATTTCACGAAACGTGATAATGTAGCGGATGAAAAAGGTAAACATTTTTTGAGAGCAAAGGGGTGCCGCGGCGTGCGGCTCGCGCTTTATCTTTATTAAAACATCTACAAGTATAGGTAATAAGTATGAACTTTAGTGTAAAAAAAATATCATAAAATGTGTATCGTATACTCGTTTTCATTAGAGTATCTGTTGAGTTCCATTTATAATTAATTATACATAATTCACGTGTTAAACTTTATTTTGAAATTCTCGTGTTAAACTTTATTTTGAATAACGAAGGAGTGAGGAAGTTTTGATTTGACGTAAGTACAAACACATTTTGCGTGTCATCTAATACGGGAAAGTTCTGAACAAGTATTGTGTGTGAGTTGGGGTGGGTAGAGTAAAGTAACTACCGACAGCAGAGTTCTACGTAGTTATAAATAGGGCACGAGATTCCAAGCCGGGGTATGTCAAAAGCCTTATTGAAATATGAATTTGGCTCACATACAATTGTTTTTAATATAGAAATCTTTATTCTATTAACTTTTCATAACTTACATAATGTTGACTTGATTGTATTCCGATCAAGATTGAGATATGCTTTGAGAAACAATTAAATTATTGATATAGTATAGAGAGGTCGCTGGCATAGAGGCAAACTCTATGCTATTTTAAAATATTATTTTTATCTGCTATTTACTGTATTCACCACGGTCTTATGTAATCTACGATATTATTATACTACAGAACCTAACAGAACTTAATACATACTTATTTAAGTTCTATATAAAGTTCTATGCCTTTTCATATTATATCTAATTGTAATTTGCGTTATATGGGCGAGCACCTTATTTAACTGTTAAGTAAATAACTTTTACGTTACTTATCAACTTCAATAAAGTCTCGATCTAAAAATAATAATAATTGATCTAGTTTGTCAAATTAAAACGCATTGGCTGGGCGCCGGTGGTCATTACACCCATTTAACTTTAATTGTTTAATTCGTGCTAATTGTCCTCGAATAAGCGATGCAATAGACCCTCCACATCGCATCTATTAGTTGAAAGGTTGGAAGAAATTAAAACTGTAAGGCTATTCTGTAATTCATACTGAATTGAATTTCTTAGTATGAAATTCGAATCTCACCGCGGATTCCGCTGTCGAGATAGCTTACAGAAAAGCCTAGCTGATGCATTTCTTTAAGCTGATAGGCGATTAAGTATGAAAAACTTACGAGTAAGCACGTTACACCGTCGTGACATTTACTTCTATTAAAGTCGCAGTCGCAGAAAACCTAAATGCCTATTCGGATAATATGTTATAATATGCTTTTCATAGTGGTAGGTATGGTGAAATCACGCTTTGATTTGTACAGAAAAGACGGGACAGCATCACAATAATACAAATTCTGTGTTCTCTAATTATACGATACCCTTATGGCATACTAGCTGCGTCCTGCGGCTTCTTCCGCGTTGAAAATATCCTATGTCCGAATCCACTATACTGGCTATCCCTGTGCAAAATTTCAGCCAAATCGGTCGAGCCGTTTGAACGTACCTAGAAAGGTCTCAAATTAAAAAAAATCGGTGGTGACACACGGACAGACAGACAGATAGACAGACAGACAGACAGACGGACAAGAAAGTGATCTTATAAGGTAAAAATATACGAATTGTCTTGCATTTATAATATTGGTGTTGATTCGTTCCCCACGGTACTATCGAATGTCTCTTAAGTGTATCTGAATAGACTTTTTTATAACTATATGGACATTGGTACCAGTGAAAACATATTTACATGTACGCACCTAAATATCCCAATGGCGCTGGATTTGTCTTGTCACATGCGTTTTTAATCTCGGTCAAATATTATCATGCTGATTCATTCTTCTTCTCGGTAGTCTGTACACATTGTTAAACATATCTACCTATAAACTCGTCAGCAAAGTTTCCTGTTGAGCTTAAATTATTTGTCTATTCATTTTAACTTTTAAAAAGATTTTCGATACATTTATTAAGTGTTCTTTAATCATCAATTTATTCAAATATGTTCAGTTAGATTGAGTTAATTAAATATGAATAAATTCACGCGACTCTGTCTAAATTCTGGCTGCGATGGGACAAAAAAATGAGAGCAGATTTTTATTTAGCTGACCCAGTTGACAAACAATATTGGTTCAATCCGAAGCGACCTCGTTTAAAACTTCATTAATTAACCATAAAACAATTAGCTTTATGACGTCGATATCGCCTCATCTCATTATTGATAAAACGATTAATAATCTATTAAATGAGATGTAAATATATTTATATACATTTTATTATCGCTGCCTGTGATAAGCTGTAAAGTTTGTTTATATCGTTATGGAAGCTGTTGAAGTTTATACTAATCGCTATTTCCTCATAGTATATCGCTGTAGTGGCTATTTCAGTTTGTAAATATTGTAACTACCGAAATGCTTGCGTTTGTAAATATAATCGAATGATGACGTAGTGTCTCGGGGATACAGACGTAGCTATCATGAAATAGTTACTACGACGCTTACGTATGAGTCTGTCTTGAATCTGGCCTACTTACATTGAAACACAAAGACATTATTATTATTTATGGCCATATGTGTCCCATTGTTGGGCCCTCCCCCAATAACTTCCACGTATCTCTACTCTGTGCTGCGCTATTGTGGACCAGTATTCGCTGAAAGCGTCCTGCTCATCTCACCGTCTTCTACATTATCTGCCGAGCCGCCGATTAGCTGTATCAGGGCGCTACTTTTTGTAAATTTGGCCCACAGCTCGTCTGACATGCGGCAGATATGGCCAGTTCCACTTCCGCTTAACGGCAATCAACAAAACATACAACAAGAAAATAAATAGATATGTTTAAATGTTATAGATACTGACAGAGACAAGTGTTCAATATAATTACTCAATAATATACCTAAGAATCAACTTGATAAAATATTCTTAAAATAAATTTCATATTGTGTGTAAAAAATTGTAGGCATAAAACTAGTCGAGTGTCCATATTGGACATGTATTAATAATAAAATACATTTATTTCCTCATCACAATAGTAAGTACAACTACATATTACAATAGGTTTAACTAGTATTATGTACTAATTTAAAAACTATGTGCAGCAATATACCTTCTATAGTTGTACCACTTTGTGAGAGCTGATACCTGCTAGGCTATTCTGTAAGCTATCTCGACAGCGGAATCCGCGGTGAGATTCGAATTCCGTACTACGAAATTAAATCGTATCACGTTCGTAATACGGTTGAATTTCGTAGTACGAAATTCAAATCTCACCGCGGATTCCGCTGTCGAGATAGCTTACAGAATAGCCTAGCTGGGCCCTTATTCAGTATGACCAATGAGATAACTTGCCAAAAACGTGTAATGTTGTAGCGTGCTCTAAACGAAAACGTGTTCCTCAAACGCGCCACGGCACATTATTGAAAAATGGTATTCTGTATGCCAAACAATATGTTTTCTATGTCCAGTTTTCGATTCCACGCCATTCGTTCATAAACCTTACTTCCGGTTCCATCGGTAATTTTGCGGTTTCAACCGACTTCAAAAAAAGGAGGAGGTTTCTCAATTCGACCGTATATTTTTTTTTTTTTTTTTTTTTTTATGTTTGTTCGCGGATAACTTCGTCGTTTATGAACCGATTTCGATTATTCTTTTTTTGTTCGAAAGGAGATATCCCAAGTGTGGTACCATGGTAATTTTATCGAGATATGATTAGTATCTCCAGAGATATTGAGATAAACATCTCTAAATTGGTACTGAAAATGAATAGCGCGGCATTGAAGTCGGTTGTTTTTTAGTTTTTAAACGATATTATTCTGTCTTATCTTTAGATTAGGTCGATTTGCCAGCAATAAAACTTCAATAGCAATTCTGTCGCTTAATTTAAAAATTAAAAATTATTAAATAAATTATAAATATTTTTTATTGAAAACAATCAATGGATCCTCTTATAAATGCACTAGTTTTGGAACGACAATAAAAACTTCATTCTCAAAATGCCAATTATTGTCAATCATTGCATTGTCATTTTATCAATAACTACATGCGCCCCACAACTTCACCTGCGTTGAAAAGAAATCTATCATGTATCGGGATAAAAAGTATCCAAGGAGTTATACATTATAGTATTGTATATAAACTATCTATTTACCAAACTTTACCCAAATCCTTTCAGCCGTTTTTGCGTAAATATTAGTAGGATTGTTAATATAAGTTGTATATACATACAATTACTCATTTTTCCTGTTGGGGTAGGCAGAGAAGAAAAGTAAAGAAGTACCTAGGTACTTCCTTACTTTTCTTACTATTTAATATGAGTTTTACCTACTCACATAATTTAGGCTATTTTTGTAAATAGTAGAACCTACCCTTAGTCCATCTTATTGCAAATGTAATGTTGGTCATCCTTGTATAACTTGTTCAACAAACAGACGCCAATAATGGAAATTGTAAATGTTTTTATGTATATATCATAGCGCATGCGTAGTTTTACGCGCACTTTTTGTTTAAATTCCTCAATGTCACATGCTGTCAATTTTACTTCAAAAATCAGAACGCGCGCGTTACACGCCATCTTATCTCACGATATTATGACAACTCTAAACGCGCTCACTACCACGTTTGCCAAACTTGATATTGGCATAGAGAATACCTTTGATGCGAATAACGTGGAGATATTGTAACGCGGCCCGTTAAGACTTTAAAATGGTCATGCTGAATCAGGCCCCTGATGTAGGTTTTTTGAAAACCTGTAAACATTTATTAATCTTTGGTTTGCAGACAAAACACTGCGTGAAATGCGGTCTAATGGAGCTTATCTGTTCTCATTATAGACAAATATTAGTGCACCATCAGGCCGACTATCTCTTGATCGAATCTAAAAACAAAATGGACCATCCGTGAGCAGCCGTTCGCGCGTAAATGCATAGGGAAAAAATCCAATGGGATACATAAACAGAGTGCGGGAGATTCGTGTCAACGGCCGCGGCTTTGTGCCCTTCCCTCCGCGCCCTTCGCACCCTTCTCGCCCACTACGCGACGGGGAAGCGATTTTAGGGGTGGCTTGGCCAAGCATAATATTTCCTTCAGAACCGATAAGGTATTAAGCCGTTGAGACACATCCACGTTAATATCTTTTATCCACGCTTCTCGTGCTTCTCCTTCATTAATAATCTTGCAATGGCTTTATTTAGGTGATTGATTCCGAGTAATATCTACCATCAGCGAGTGACCGATGTCTCTCTTTGCCAAATTGCTCTACATTATTAATTGCTACGTAGCTTTGTTCGTTGTTAATTCGTTTGTTGATTATAGGTTATTATAGAAACTATATAATAATCGCTGTGTTAGTTTTTGAATCTTCATATTTTGTGAAAACTTTAGAGAAACTCAATATTATTTCATCATAAAACTAATTTTATGTAAATATTTTACCGTTGTCCCAAGTTTACTCTGTCAAGATAATTTACTTTGAATAACCAATTTATCTTACATTAGCAATAAAAACTTGTCCTTTATTAAAACAATATTGCCTTTATAAATTGGCCGTCAGTCTTATCGTGACTTGGGGCTAAAATAAAACTTTTAGTGGTTATATTATTAAAATTATCAAATAACTGTTTTATCTGTTTTCTGAAATTTATCATCTGTAGTCTGCCAATTATAATTTTTGTTCTTTTTATGGGTTGTTAAGATAGCAAGTCTTTTAAGATTGTATTAGTTTCAGCAAATATTTATGTTTCTGACTGTCACGTTATCCTTTTTAACCGACGAACGGAGGAGGTTCTCAAGTCGACGCGTATCGCATACCTTTTTACAGAGTAGTCTGATTTCGATAATTCTTTTTTTATTGGAAAGGATTATACCCCCAATGTGGTCCCATTTAAATTTTAACGAAATCGGTCGACTGTTTTCGAATAAATCAACAAAAATAATGGATAAAAGTAACATTATATTGATGGATTTTATCATATCATTAATGTATGTCAACAAATTTACTGGAATTACAAAAAGAGCCTAAAATTGGGCTCAGTTGCGTGTCTTGGGAGAGGGCTATGTCCAGCAGTGGACTGATACCGGCTGATTATGATGATCATGATGATGATATTTTACAGTTGGTACCATTTAAATTTCATCGAGATATGTTGTTCATGAAAATAAACACCTCAAACTTAGTATTGAAAATGACTAGCGTGACGTTGGAAGTCGGTTCTTTTAGTTTTTAGGGTTCCGTATATCTCAAAAGGTAAAAAAAGGAACTCTTACACGATCACTTTCTTGTCCGTCTGTCTGTCTGTCTGGCCGTCTGTATGTCTGTCTGTCCGTGTGTCATCACCGATTTTCTCAGAAACGGGTAAACCTAGCAAGTTCAGATACTGAGGTCTATAGTCCCTATTAGGTGTATAAAAATCAAGGTCCTGAGTCAACACGATAAAAAGATATAGGCAAATTTAGATTTTCGTGAAAACTTGTAAGTACCAAAATTTACCTTAATCTTCAACTTTTTTATTTTTCGGAATTTTTCCTTTAGGTTCAAAGAAATTTTATTTACTCCTAAAGAATTGAACAATTCGTTCATAATGAGCTTACATACTAATGCTTACAAATAAATCCTTTACTTGTGCTGTAAGATAAGACCTTGCTTTTAGCCAAAATTGACAATTCTAGGTTTTGGGGCGAAAACCTATAGGGTACTTCCCGTTGACCTAGAATCATGAAATGTGGTACGAAGCAAGATCTTACAGCACAAACAAAGAAAAAATCCAAAAAATAAAAAAAGTTGAAAATTAAAATTAAATTAAGGTTAAATTAATACATAGATACATTACATAGTATATGCCAATTAAGATAGACCTCTGAGTCATATAAGCGCTCATACAATTCAGAGGTCTAGCTTAATTGGTACATTCCAACGTAGGTACGGAAGCCTCGGTGGGCGAGTCCAACTCGACTTGGCCGGTTTTTTTTTAAAGTTATCTTAAATTATTTTTATTATTATTATAGAGCATAAATGTTCTATAAAGGGTAAGCAATGACGCCTGCTTATATAATAGTAAATTATGGTCGTAAAAAATTGTAAAATAAAACTTTTTAACAAAAAAATTAAACCGCCCTAAAAAGGGAAAAGCAAAAAATTATAAACCTTCATTATTTATCTTTAATAACGAAGTTCTTAAACTACTGTTAGTATATCTAAGTATATATTTTTGTAATTGTTTTGAGTTTTTAACTAAACATAATAACTAAGTTCTTAAAGTAATGTCAGTATGTATACCTAAGTAATTTTGAGTCGGCACCAAATAATCAATAAGCAAAGATCACTAAATAACCTAAAATTTAAAGAAATAACCAAATCAAATTAACAATACAACTTATGCAACGTGAAATCTCCAGCGATGAACATTAACATTAGGGATGCGATTTTTTTAAGCTCGATCCGATAGTCTGGATCGATATGGATCGCAACGTCTCGATCCGATCCGCGGATCGGATCGCATGCATTTGATCCAGTTTTCAAAAGATCGATCCAAAAAAATCATTAGTCAAGAAAATACAACATTTATTTCAAATAAAAAAGGGGCTGGTTGGTACAACAAGGCAACATAAATTACATTAACCTGAAAATACTAATGACTAATTTAATGTTATTAAAATTACCTTACAATAATTTAAATACGAGTACATGAATGTCTCTGAAGTATAAAAACCACACAACAAAACAATGAATTATGTAATAATATTCGTAGTTATTGATAATATACTTTGTGTGCAAACCGCAATGTTAGGACGACCGCGATCCGATATTTGATAGAGTTGAATCGATCCGCGATCGCATGATTTCGATCCGATGGTAGGCATACGATCCAATTGACGATTTTCGCGTCAATTGGATCGTATGCCTACCATTCGATCTTCGAAAAGATTTGATCGGATCGGCGCATCGCTAATTAACATTCCAAAAAATGCGCTTCCACACGACCCACAGACTAAGTAGAGATGCACGATGTGTCACGGGCCGTCACAGATTACTATATGTGTGGTGCCTGTTTGGGTTGATGTCTCGCTGACATTAACATCGTCAACACTCGGCATTTTCCGGCGAACTAGCGTGTCGCGCCATGCCTCCGCCGTAACGCCGAACTCCGTCCTTACGTAATTAATTATTTTCCTGTTTGGCGCCGACTCAACATTACTTAGGTATACATACTTACATTCGTTTAAGTTCTTAGTTATTATGTTTAGTTAAAAACTCAAAACATTTATCAAAAGTTTTAATTTAAAGCTAGCAGGCGACGATTGAAAACGAAATCAGCTAACCAAATTTTTCTATTCACTAGCTTTTTTTTTATTCAGAGCATATCAAAAATTGATTGTAAAAGCTCTTTCAAAATAAAGGGAGAGGGATTATTATAAGTTTTATCTGGCATCGAGTTGTGCCGTGACGCGAATACTTCGGCCCGCGGCTTCTGCGTATCGATCCGTGCCCTGCTTTATGATATTAGAGCAAAAGTAGACGTCAGGGTTATTCGAGAAGAATAGCAAGCAGCTAGGTGTGATAAGTTCTATACGATATCAATAATTTTCATATGCTATTTCACACACCTTTTTAGGGTTCCGTAGTCCTGACAAGGAACCCTTATAGTTTCATCATGTCCGTCTGTCTGTCTGTCCGAGGTTTTGCTAAGAGACCGTTAATACTAGAAAGCTGTAATTTTGTGGGGGTATGTAAATAAATGACGCCGACAAAGTGCTGAAATAAAATTTTGAAAAATATTTTTTTTTAAGGTAGCACCCCTATATGAGAAGTGGGAATGAATTTTTTTTTCATCATCTACCCCATCGTGTGGGGTATGGTTGAATAGGTCTTTTAAAATGACTTAAGGGTTGCTAATACCATTTTTCGATTGAATGCTCCATTTACGAAATATTAAACTTTAAAGTGCAAATTTTTGTTCCAATAGGGCGTCCCCCCCCCTCTAAAAGCTAAACTGCCTACTTGAAAAATCTGGAAAAATTCGTGATAATAGCGCATTTCATGAACTTAAAAGGAAAATTATAACGGTTAAGATAGCTTTACCAGTTTAGCAGTAATAGTCGTTGAACTTGGGTGTTGGATATTTTGTACCAAATACAAAATCCTTAGAATAAATCCTTTAAAGTGACAAAGACGGAGTACCTAGTTGCTTGTTTATAACGGGTTAAGACTTGCATTGAATAATAGGCTACTACGGAACCCTACACTGCGTGTGGCCCGACACGCACTTGGCCGGTTATTTGGTTGCTCTTGAAATGCGTTGAGACGGTCCGTTTTTCGTTTAGTGAAAGTGTTCTGATCTATTTTAGGTTTGCAGACAAAGTATTAGTATAATTTGGATCTCTATTTTTTTTAATTTATTCATTTGGCTACCCAGTAATAGTTACATTATTACAATACTCAACTATACTTACACAATAATATATTACTAAATGGACTATTTTGTAAATTTTTATTTTACCTTGTATTGATACTAATGATGTTGTATTGTTAAGCAAATTAACTAGATATATCTAGTAAGCCGTTTATTTTAACTCTGCATTTTAAATTTACTAACCCAATAGAATTTAAAAATAAAGTCAAAAATGTCTATACAGATTTCGCAAACTAAGCAGAGGTCCTCTCCACATTTCAGTGCCTCTGTATAATAAGATACAACAACATGTCCCTCGAAAAAGAACTGTCATGTTATTACTTCATAAATACTCACAATAATGTACTCGTATACTTTTAAAGTGTCGTTACTGAAGATCATATCCACGCCCAAGAAAATAAAGAAAACAAATTCACTGAATTCAATGTTAAGTAATACGAGTAGCACATGCGAGTGTTCCGCTATTCATTGTGATTTTGTTACCAACTCCTACTCGAGTCTGAGTTGTTACAATAATTACAGATACAATTTTCAGAAAGTTTGATCGTAGAAATTGTATCAATTTACATCGAGGTAACTGTACTGTACTCACAGAACAGATTAAGTCTATTCTACTATTCTGTGACTCCACTTAACTGAAAACTGTTCGCTACAGTTTGAGTAATATTGATGGAACTGGCTCTACTTCGATCAGGAAGGCAAGATATGTGCCCTATAGCAACCGGAAACATGGAAGCAAGTTATCGAGGGGCGTCCCGATGTAATATATCGAAGTTTTCCCAAGAATTATTGCCTAATTCTAGATATACGAACATGGCAGTCATGGATCTTGGATGCGGGACGGGCGAGGGGTTTTAACAGAAAGCTTCCGAAAGGTCACGTGAATGTGAAATGTGAGGAGGTAGATAAAAGAAAAGGTATCCCTCTGACTACTGGAGCGTCGGAAGGGTTGTTCCTACCTAATTTTTAATCAAAGGTTCTCAAATACATATTATGTACATAATACTTCCTGAGTCGGATGTAAAGTTTGACTTTATTTTTACCTTTTCTGCATGAATGCTAACAGTATTTTCTAAAGAAGGCAACAGCATTCATTTTAAGAGAAAATCTCTTATTCGAATTCGTGAATGGTCTATGTATAATAAGGATAGCTTAAAAACCACACCAACCGACTTCAATGCCCCGCAACTCAAATTCGGTAGCAAGTTTGAGACGTTTATCGACATATCTCTGAAGATACTTATCAGATCTCGATGAAATTACAATAGGACCACCTCGGAAACGTACTGTACCGAAAACAAAAAGTATCAGCGTAACATACAAAAAAAAAAACAACATACGGACGAATTGAGAACCTCCTTTGATTTTGGAAGTTGGTTGAAAATAGAAGCAGACGTTGGTATAAAGAGCAAGGGCAAGAGACCAGGGGTGAATGTCAAGAATGTGTTAGAGGTCGAGTAGTAAAGCCTGAGCTTATGAGCGGTCTAGATTACTAACAGCAATCTGACGCAATTGGTGTCGACTAGAGAGCTCGCCAAATCTCAGGCTGATTATACTATTCCTTTATCTCTTTAAATATTTAACTTTGCAGAATTTTTCTGTTCAAAAACGTGTCTAGTAGACTTCTAAAGGCCCTTTATGGCCCGGCCCTACTATAAGGGCGCCAAGATGCTATCTAAATCCAAACAAACATTAAACTTTAGTTAATATGCGAAGGCATATTCGATTATTCGCCAGTAATAGTTCTAAAACGAGTATTAAATTAGCCAACCCTCCTGTCTCGAAAGTTGAGCTTACAATTTATTAATGTAGGACTCCGTAGATACGACATCACGCTTCGTTAATCCCTCCATAAAGTTATTTAACAATAGGAGCGATTTAATGCGACGTTCCGCGTTCTAAAAATGATATATAGTACTGGTTCCGCAATGCAGTAAGTGCATGGGGTAGCTATGCAGGACTAGTGGCAGGGTGAACTTACTCTGTTGCAAATGTTGCAATGTAGGGAAGTAAAGGAATACCGTCGCGTACCTATTTACGTTTTGTTTGTTTACTCGGCAGCAGCGAAGGAAGGAACAACGCCTGCTTTACTTGTGACTTGTGATCATTTGTGTCTAGGTTTAATTTTAATGGCAATTACATTGTTCATCTCTTTGGGATTCAACGGATAAAGTCAATTAAGTTGCTAGAACATCATTGTGGGTAACAAATTGATTGTTCCCTGCAATCGATTGTAATACAAGCCAATTTGTACATCCTGATTTGTTGTTCTGATTAGTTCATTTATATTGAGGCTGTTATAAGTGACTGTCGAACATTATGGTCAATATTGTCGCTGAATCTATTTTGTCACATAGTTTGTGACAGTGAAGAAATCTTTCGTCCTACTCCAATAACATTAGTGGGAAACTATTTTCATTTTCCTCCCTCACTGAGATACACGAGCCGTGTCATCAAAGAAATATTGTCCAACAAATAAGTTTACATCTTCTAGGGATGCGAGAAGAGCGGATATCGTCAATTTAGATCAGAGAAATGAGATGCGACCGAGCAGTGGTTGTTCCAACATAAAAATCAATAATAATGGCTTTATTGTTGCTTGCGAGGACCCTCGTTTTTGTCTCTGAACAGGGTCACGCCTTGTCGACGATAATAAAATTCCTACCGACTTTTGTTTTATAACATAAATCAACTAAGAGTACGTAATAAGTATTTAGCAGCTATGTAGACCTTTTGAAATGTTTTAAATAACTTATTATTATAAGTGTACTTTGGTATATATTTTTATATTATAATTATTTGCACAAAAAAATTGCTATTTAAAGTTTTTTGGTACCTTTTACATCGCTCGCTAAATTCTGTGAATTTCAATTGAAACTATTGATTGTCTTGGAGTTCTCTCAGTCAGCATGACGACAAAAGATTATTTTTTATTTGTGTATACTACGGTACTGGTGGCGATACTTTCCCGAAGGCATTTTAGATTTAAGGTTTTGTTTTCATATCCTATTTTATTTGGATTGACGTCACAATTAATATTTATCTATCTATAGACAATCCATTAATTACATCGTGACCTTGGGAAAATTAAATAAAAACAAGAAGTTGGAAACTTATCACCACCAACTATGACTAAACGGATACGATAGCTTACTGTTGTTTCGGTGTACCGGCAGCACACAGCTTTTGAAATTCAGAACATTCTAGGCCTAGCGTGTTAACCATCCTCGACCACATCATCGCCGCTACATACCGCTAAGCGAGACATAGGAAAAATAGAAAAAAAACACGAAGACCAAAATAAAAAAAATCGTAGACCGAATCGACCGCTGTTTTGATTGTTCCGACTCCTAAAATCAATAAGCAATTTTATTATTGGTTGTCGCTACCCTCGTCCTATGAACCAAGTGTGGAACCATGCTGTCAACTCTTATTGTTTGAAGATGTATAAACACTGCTTTATTATATAGCAAGGGATGCGATTGGATTTGAAAATTATTATAAGCATTAGGGCCCCTTAATCAGTGCTGTGATTATTGAAATAAGACATTACCTTGGGCGGTCTGATTGTCACTTTATAAGATGGAGCAATAAGCATCATGTTGTGCTTTTTACACATATTACTGCTAAAAGCATTGGCTTCTTTATTTCTTGGGTATGTGTGTACTTCACTTACTGAGATATACTCGTACTTATACGCAAATGTTTGATGAAGCTTTGAGTGCTTTTATTTGATGGTTTACCAGCTACCCGCCCCGGCTCCGCACGAGTGAAATTTTATGTCTGAGGTCGGACGGACAGCCCGTTGGTGTAAACTGTAAAAGACAGATCTTTGACTTCTAACCCGGAGGTCACTGGTTCAAATCCTAGCCGTGCTGGATGCCTAACCAATGGATTTTTCTATATGCATTCATGGTTGTTCGTCTACAGGTAGTAGGAAAATTATATCGATTAGGAAAATTATTCCGCCTGACTTGCTATCAAAAAGTAGATCAAGGAGAAAATCTGTTAAGAAATGAGACCTCTAGAGGAGAACAGACATCCGGACATCCAGGCGAAAACATTTTTATACGAAAGCATTTTTGCCAAACTGAAACATAGACCTTAGCTTCGCTCTGTCAATAATACGGTGGCACTACGGAATCCTTCGTGTGTGAGTTCGACTCTCTTGGCCGGTTTCATTTGAACATGATCTTAGTTATAACAGCGTCATCAAAAAACTACGTTACGAAAATACAATATAAATAATATCCTTCCGTTTGGTTTGGCAGATAAAAATGAGTGTGCGTTCGTTCAGCAAAAAGTATCGCCTTTTCAAGAATTGAATGATGCAGATAATTAGTGCCTTATATCGTGTAAATGTGCCTGAAATTTTATTTTTGTGCATCCAACGGCTTCAGAGTTATTTAAGATAAAACTGGCCAAGTGCGAGTCAGCATCGCGTCTCTTATCGCACACTTAGGGAGGGTTCCGTACAATACGAAACAAAACAGAGTTTCAACCTCATATATTTGATTAATTGATATTACCAAGAATATTTGGTTTGGTCGCGATCTAGAAAGACAGAGAGACAGACAGAAAGAGCTCGTTTACTAGCGCCGTCTATGTCTTTTGCCGAAACTAATTAGATAGATGGCGTTTAAAAACACGTTTTTTGTACGGAGACCCCCTTTAATTTTTAACTTTATTTTGTTTTTAGTATTTGTTGTTCTAGCAGCAACAGAAATGCACCAACTGTGAAAATTTTAACTGTCGCCCAGCAATTTTTTTTTAATTGATAGGTCTAGATGTATATTATGAGCATAAATGTGCCGTGAAAGCCAAATTTGTGCCTCTTAAGAACAGACTGCCAATACCGATTTAATATTGGTGTTTTAACTCTACTTCCAAAGATATCCATTGAATAATCATAAAATGTATGATTAAACCTCTCATCGTCTTTAAATTTTCCTAAAAATAAGTAATGTAAGCGTGGCGAGTATAATTACATTATTTGCTGTTTAATTGACCATTTATGTTAGCACCACACAATTGTGGTACATTGGAAGGTTCAACTAATATCGTGGGATTACGCCCCGGTGCGCAGCGTAGCGGTGAGCTAAAAGCTTGTTTGCGGATCCGCCCTTAAGTGTAGGAGTTTTGATTACAGTCCATTGTTAACTTGCTGATTCGCATGATTTGTTTAGCTACTTTTAGGCTAAGCTTATAAATGGCAAACAACTACAATCCAGTATAAAATACGACTTAAGATAGTTGCGCTCTGTGAATTGGAGTTCAGTAATCTGCAGTTTAAGATGTCAAGTTCTTGTCTGTCTAACAAAAAGTGTAATAGTTGTAAAATTGTAGTAAATCATCACAATTAATGTAATCTAAGTATCTGTATCTAATCTAAGCTTAATATTAGGTACATAGACGTATAAGTAATTATAAATATTTAAATCAGTGAGTAGGTACATATTATTAAATCTCAAAGCATTTCTTGTTACAGCGCTTAAATGTTGCTTAGTCTATAATATGTTCTGTTTCCTCCGTTCTCTTCACGTATTTAGTGGTTTAATAGTAACCCATGGGTATCATGAAACTTATGATAATCACAACTAAACATTCTTATTTTATACATTAACTTGGCTCTTAATGTAGGCATAAACTTTTCTGGAAGTTTAGTTCCATTATGAGAAACTACTACTTATCCAGATATTTATACCACGTTAATACAATTCCAAAAGTATTCATAGTAGCTTTGGAAGTCCAGAGTTGTTGTCTTAACGCTACTTTCTTTATCATATAGGTACAGTTTAATATCCATCCTTAACAGAGATTTTTCGTTACATTATGGCTACATAGTCGCTAGTTAAAATAACTTGCCGCGAACCTAAAAAAAGAAACATGAAGCTGACATAATTAGATTCGTGAAATTGTATCAAAACATGCAACCCCGTGAAATGGGTACTGGACTGCTGGATATGGATCTTGCACGATAAGACTCTCCTTATATTCATGCACTGCAGTGCTGTTAAAGTCGAACATGAAATTGTGTAAACAAAAATGTGCAAATATTTTAGTTCCTTTCCGCAATAAATTGTTTCAGGATTCATGCAACGTTCAAAGAGCGTAATTTATATTGCGACAATGTACGCTTGCGGTAAGAGTAAATGGTGAAATATTTTACGATGATTCCACAGTAGCAGGTCCCCAGGAAAAAAAGCCTAGCAGCACTTTATGTCTATCAAACAGTTTACATGTAACAAACATTACTGCCTGCCAGTAGTACCTACCTACATTCTTAAAAATAATCGTCCTATATTGTTCAAGATAGCCCTACTCTTTACGTTTTACGTAGCCATAAAAAGAAATGCAGGGAGAGATGCTTTATGTGCTACTGTTAGATAACTGTATCATAATGTTTTTACAGCGCTCCCTTATGAAAGTTTTATGATTGGTTTATATGGGAAGTTATTAAAATAAATAAAATAAAAGCATTTGCGGATAATAATATAACTATCCTGATACGACTTTATTGTTAGTCTGAACCGAACAGAGAAGTTACAACATTGTGCTTCTTCAACTTCTTTGCTTCTTCGTAAGTTTATTTTACTAGATTCGAGCCAAAAACGCGCTGACAGTTTTCGTTTAGGTATCGGTAACTTTGTGTTTTGTTGTGTGTAGGAAGGCACTCAAGTAAACAGATTGTTAGATTTTCTTTGCTTTCGAGCGAGTTTATTACCTCCTCTTTGTCGTCGCCTGCTCGTCCCCATGTAAAATCCTTTTCGACTAAATTGCTCTACGTCTCCGCGAAATTGGGCGAGAAAATGCAGTGTATTTATTTTGATGTCCTTAGCTTCCCAATACTGTACAGATTGGAACGTTATGCGAAATATGCGAAACATTGTTCGCGTAAGAATTCATTCTCGCTTGATGCGAAGTGTTTCGTTGAAAGAGTGAAGTATATGATAATAGGGAGTGATTTTGGAATGGAAGGTTAGATTGTTGGGATGGCGTCCCTCGGTGTCTACTGTCGTTTCAGTGCACGCATTCTCTTTGAAACGGCCTTTTGAGATGTCTGCGTAGGACGCGGTGGGAGCTCGCAAGCACGGGCGATAGATGGCACTTCTGAATACATTCCCATTTTGCTGAGATACATTTTTCTTTGTCTGGCTTTTCTAGCTTGATTTTCTCGGTGTATTTTCTAGCGTTTACGGGTTTATTTCACTCAGGTAGGTATTCAATTCCGTAAAATACTCTTACATTTGAAGAAAATAGTCACTCAACAGAGTTACTTCGTTTATTCGGCGAGAAATGTGACAGTCGCAAACTGTTTTGCTTCTCCTAGTTAGTTCGTCATCATTTCCACAGATTTATTTATAACTCCACCGATATAGATTAAACGACACCACAACGACGAGGCATGCGGATGCCAAGGATTAGATTTGACTTAGTTTTGTGATGATAGCGTTCATTCAGTAGAACACTCTAGTTTTAATTACGTTAAGACAATTTCACTTTTCACTGATAAACTTTCAAATAGTTATCTGACAGATGACACCATACAAAAGTTGTCAAAAAGCTGTCCGATAAGTTCCGAATATGGCTGGCTATCAGGAACCAGTGAAACTGGCCCTTAGTATTAATAAAGATAATTTCGGTGTAATAAAATACTCTAGCTGGCTCATTAACCCGCGACGCAAAATAAGTGTGATTACAAGTGTGACGTGTAAATCTGTGTATATGTGTGTGTCTGTCTGGGGCATCATAGCTCCTAAACGGATAAATCGATTTTTATTTATTTTTTTGATTGATTGAAATATAATTCGGTATCTTCTTACGTCAATAATTAAGATAGTTTTATAAACTAAAACAACCGACTTCAATGCCTCGCACGTCAATTTCAGTAGCAAGTTTGAGACGTTTATCGTCATATCTCTGGAGATACTTATCAGATCTCGATGAAATTACAATGGTACCACCTTGGAAACGTACCCTACCGATTACAAGGAACCATTCGAATCGGTTCACAATTGACGGAGTAATCGCGTAACATACACACAAAAAAAAAGAAAAAAAAACATACAGACGAATTGAGAACCTCCTTCTTTTTGGGAAGTCGGTTGATGATATCGTAAAAACATGGTGGCATTGACCTGATGCTACGGTATCTATTGGAATGTGCAGAATACTTTACTACTCACCAACTTACAGTTGATGTGTTGTGTTTGGGCTCATTGGGATGGTCTCAATGAACAGATTATACATTTCGAATTTATGGTGGTTGGTGGGTGGTTTTAAATTTAGAATTTAAGATGTATTACTTAATTATACCTTAAGGTTGTATGAATAAATCATTTCATTTAATTTAATTTCATACTAAAAAAAATGCCAAAAAGTAGTGTAACTCAAGAGATGATATAACAGCGTAAGTTGGGCAGTCGGGGCAATATAAGAAAGTTTAGAGGCAAGTCTCGCAAGTAGCAAGTAAGCTACCGGGCGTGCTCAGAGGCCAACTGATGAGTTTCAGGAGTTTCACCAAGTTTCCACCGCTCGTGTGTTTTGCACAGTTGCTGGTCGTGTTGTGAACGTTAATGATTTGTGTGACTGGCCAACTTAGTTGTAGCATTATTCTTCATAGATCAATGCTAGGAATTAATCGTAGAATCAGATGGTGATAATCATATTTTATATATAAATATATTATGGTTATAAATATAATATAATCATATATATCTGAGAAGTAAATAAGGGCTTCCTCGGTTTGAAATCTTTGGTGCTCGAAACCATTCAAATCGCGCAACTTTTTTTCATAATATTCGGTGCAGAGTCCAGCGTTACAGTTCTATGATTATCTGTAGTCTATAAAAGCAAAGAGAGTTCCGTTTGTTTTGAGTTTTTTTTATAAAGCAATTAGAAAATTTTACCACTATCTCACCTGTGGGTGAGTAATGATGCGGATGGTAGCACGCTTGGCCTAGAATGGGAACTGTCTCTTAAGGACAGCTCCCGGAACACATTAGATGTTTTGGCGACATATTTTCTAACTTGAGGGTGATGATAGCTGGCCAGGCGGGCACTAGACAGCGTCCTACTATAATGCTGGGGGTATCTTAACAATGTTATTCCTTCACCGGAATGCTAGTCACTGTAAAATAAGCTAGTAAATTTTTGAAAGAAAAATACCATGGTGCACATCGGGGATTGAACCCCACTACCACAGACCAATGGCGTCAAAGGCGACCTTTCTGCCATTGCGCCACTGGGCCCTGGCTTGGAAAAAATGCAGCGACGAAGACATAAGTTAGTATACGGAATGATAGTTGTAATCTGCATTGAGCTTGTATTTAGTTGTAAAATTCTGCACTTTTATTGTTCTAGGCGGAAAATAAGGATGAGGCATAAACCGTCTTGTAAAATGAAACATCTAAGTCTATATAGTAGATAAGGTAATAAAATAGGCAGATACCTACTGGTCGTATTCCCCTTGATACAGGCTAGGGTATCAGAAGTTACTTAAGATCACGGTACTCGATTCTGCCTATAATAAGCTGATACTAAGTTGGTTGATTGGGTTAACTTGAATTTTTGTTAGCTGAAGTTTAGATAGCCGTTCTAATTACGCATTTCGGAATTTCCATACTTGGTAAATAATTATAATCACGAACGATTGTAAACGTGGTTTCATTAAATTTTAACATGCTTTAACTGCTGCCATTTTGTTTACTATTAAGCCTTTTTAGGGTTCCGTAGTCCTGACAAGGAACCCTCATGGTTTCGTCATGTCCGTCTGTCTGTCTGTCTGTCTGTCTGTCCGAGGTTTTGCCGTTAATACAAAAAAAGCTGTAATTTTGTAGGGGTATGTATATAAATTACGCCGATAAAGTGGTGAAATAAAATTTAAATTTAAAATTTAAAATATTTTTTTTTAGGGTAGCTCCCCTACATAAGAACTGGGGATGAATTTTTTTTCGTCGTCTACACCATCGTGTGGGGTATCGTTGAATAGTTCTTTTAAAATGACTTAAGGGTTGCTAATACCATTTTTCGATTGAATGCTCCATTTACGAAATATTAAACTTTAAAGTGCAAATTTTTGTTCCAGTATGGCGTCCCCCCCTCTCTAAAAGCTAAACTGCTGGCTTGAAAAATCTGGAAAAAGTCGTGATAATAGTGCATTTCATGAACTTTAAAGGAAAACTATAGCGGTTAATATAACTTTATTAGTTTAGCAGTAATAGTCGTTGAACTTGGGTGTTGGATAATTTTGTACCAAATACAAAATCCTTAGAATAAATCCTTTAAAGTGACAAAGACGAAGTACCTAGTTGCTTGTTTTTAATGGGTAAAGACTTGCATTGAATAACGGGCTACTACGGAACCCTACACTGCGCGTGGCCCGACACGCACTTGGCTGGTTATTTATTATATCAGGTAACAGGACAAGCACAACGCTCGCCTAATGGTAAACAATGACGTCTACCTATTAAAAATACAGCGGCATGCAAAATTCTGGAAAGCCAGAATTTTGCATGTGCTGCACTGCACTGCGCCCTGACTGCGTCTGATAATGTTACTAACTATACTTAAGATAAAGTTTGAATTAAGAGAACAAGAAGAGTTTAGAGTTTAAAAACTAAAAATACCGTGTTGAAAAGATTTTAAGTCTTACATGCCCTGTAATGTCACTAGACACTTTGCCATTCAAACCGAAAAACATCCCTATTTCGCGGCTGAATTAATTATAGGCATAGTGGTGGTTCCGCCCCAGGCGGACTAGCAGAAGTCCTACCACTACAATGTTGCCTATTCGTCATAATCAGCCTTTGTCAGTCCACTGCTGGACGTAGGCCTCTCCCAAGATACGCCATTGAGCTCGATCTTCGGCTCATTGGGAGGGGTATGCCCTTTGATTATTTACCAAGTGAATAATCAAAGGGGTATGCCCTAATCGCCACGCTGGGCAGGCAGATTGGCGATCGCAGGACGTAGTACGCCTGTAGTATTTAGCTACGCCATAATTTGAAATGGCTATACCGCCATGTTGCCAATTAAAAAATGTTGCCTATTATATATGAAATAACTAAAATAAAAATAAAAATAAAAACACATTTATTGCCAAAAAATATTACACTAGATGAATACATTACAAAATACAATAAACACAATAATATTTTGGCAACTGGAATAGACTCAGCACTGTTCTGCGTAGACTGCATGGGTCTACGCAGGGCTGATTTTAAGTCTACCCCATTGCTCGAGCTAAGTTGGTCGTCGAGCGATTAGTTAGTAAGCGGGATTTACATACGTGGTTTATAGTTATATAGTATATAATATAATTTCTATCACTAATTAACATGGTTTTTACACTAATTAACACAATGAGATTATTTACCATTGGCTATGTATTATATGTGTGTGTGTGTGTGTGTGTGTGTGTGTGTGTGTGTGTGTGTGTGTGTGTGTGTGTGTGTGTGTGTGTGTATTTGTGCATGGGTGTGTGTGTAATTTGATTTAATTTGTAAGGCTATTTGGTCTTGAAGGTAGCTTCAAATATGTTTTTATTGCGTTGAAACATAAATGTATTGACTTTAAATTTAAATGAGATAAAACTGATTTTCTTACGCATCGGTGGAGGGAGATTGTTCCAAATTTTTTCCGCACTATATTTGAAACTACCTCTAAATCCGCTGGTTTTGTGACTAGGTAGGGAGTATATGAATATTTGCACCCTAACCCAAGCATGAAGGTACGAGTAAAGCTATATTAGTATCATGTCATCGGATAGAAAAAGTATTTCAATAGTACTTAGGTATAATTATCATATTTAGAATTTAACTTGGTACTAAAACACGGCATGCTTTTAATGTGTTCGATGACTTTTAGATTATTAATCAATAAAGTATCTTTGTCAAGACATCTCTTTCCTTAGGGAGTATAGAATGGGACCCTTCATTTTGTATAACTCCGACATGTCCGGCCTAGTGTGGATCCGTGAATGACACATGTAATCGAAATATATGGTTCTCGGACATGCTAGTTTCCTCGTGACGAATTCTGTCCCTGTGAGAGTGATGGCAATATTTAGTAGCACGTAAAATCCACACGCCCAGACTTAACGATTGCTAAAATAGAATGATCACGTGGGTGTCTGTCTCTTTTAGTCAGTATGCATAATATAAGAACGTTAACTAAACGAAAAAAAAACTGAGATCCATATCTCTGGAGATATTTATTAGATTTCAATAAAATTACAATGGGACCAACAAACGGGAAGCATAAAAATTACGTAGTTTTGAGGTAACAAACATAAAAAAACCGGTCAAGTCGAGTTGGACTCGCCTACCGAGGCTTCCGTGCCTACCCACTTCTCAAACTAGGTTAAAGGACTTAACTTTGTAGTTCGATCCATAGAAAATACACTGCACCAACCGCAAATAACAAGTTTGTAATAGTAAATTCACTTTTATTTTGTTATTTAACTACATATTTACAGTTTTCAGATTTATTTCTATTTAAGTGGTTCAAGACCTTAGTTCAAGACCTTGCATCTTGTCAAATTTCATGAATCAAGGTCCAAGGGAAGTACCCTATATGTTTTAATTCCCTTGTGAAATCGCAAGATAAGCTAAAATATGCTACATAAACGGTCATATCTTTTGATCGCGTTAACTTACAGGTTTAATTTTATCATAGCCGAAAACCCAAGTATTTAGTAAAGTTACAACTTGATACCTCTACGTCTTCCGGAAATAACAGGTCTTGACAAACGGACAGTGAGACAAACGGACGGACAACTGAGTGATCCTATAAGGGTTCTTTTTTTCCTTTTAAAGTACGGAACCCTAATAACAGGCAAATTGAGAACGTCCTCTTCTTTATGAAGTCAGTTAAAATGACTAGTATCGTCTTTTGGTTTTTGTCGGCGAGATCATCATCATCTTTATAATAAGCCTATATTAGTACACTGCTGGACAATGGACATACGCTTCTCCAGAAGAACTCCAATCCCGCTTCGGCTTTCCACATTCAGTCGTCAAGTCGTCCGTCGTCGATCGTACGAAATAAAAAATGTTCATTTATCAATCAAGACATTATTTTTTCTCATCTATCTTAATTTATAATTTTCGTATCCTATCTATGTATATTCTTCTTTGCAATCTACAATTTCAGCTTTATAGGTTTTCAGATATCATGAATCACATACGTCAGCCGGTCAGTGCTATTCCACCATTACAATTATATAAACCACCTTAAAAGTTAATCATATGTTTTGAAGTACGTTTTTTTAGGGTTTCTCGTAAGGAAAAAAGGAACGCTTATAAGATCACATTGTTGTCCGTCTGTCTGTCTGTCCGTTTGTCTGTCTGTTTGTCTGTCTGTCTGTTTGTCCGTCTCTCAAGACCCTTTTTATCAGGAATGCGTTGAAGGCGTTCCATATTTCGCATGCATCAGGTATGCTAAACTTTGCTAAAACCACGGTTACTATGTGGCGTTGACATATAGTAGCAAATAATATACAGTGAATTTAAAGAAAATAGTGTAAAAATAAAATTGGCGAAGGCGAAGCTCGGCGGGAGCTAACTGAGAGCGCCGTTCGCGACGAAATTATCGATTTAATCGCAGCGGGCAAACTTTTGCATTCGCCTCCTTTGCTAGACAAATTGCTTATCTTTCACTGTTATATTTCCAGACTTTTATAACTTTCCAGAAAGCCCGTAGAAACGTCGGAATTCTCGACTTTTTGATTTTTGTCTGCATATAAGGTTACCTAAGTACTACTGAACTAGGTTATACTCTTGTATTATATACCTACCTAACTAGTGTATTATTATACTTTTAGTAGTGGTAGGACTTCCACTAGTCCACCAATTTGTCAGTTATTTGGCCGTGAAATAGGAATGTTTACTGGAATAGGTTATACTATTGTACTATATACCTAACTAGTGTATTATTATACATTTAGTAGTGGTAGGACTTCCACTAGTCCACCAATTTGTCAGTAATTTGGCCGTGAAATAGGAATGTTTACTGGAATAGGTTATACTATTGTACTATATACCTAACTAGTGTATTATTATACATTTAGTAGTGGTAGGACTTCCACTAGTCCACCAATTTGTCAGTAATTTGGCCGTGAAATAGGAATGTTTACTGGAATAGGTTATACTATTGTACTATATACCTAACTAGTGTATTATTATACATTTAGTAGTGGTAGGACTTCCACTAGTCCACCAATTTGTCAGTTATTTGGCCGTGAAATAGGAACGTTTACTGAAATAGGTTATACTATTGTACTATATACCTAACTAGTGTATTATTATACATTTAGTAGTGGTAGGACTTCCACTAGTCCACCAATTTGTCAGTAATTTGGCCGTGAAATAGGAATGTTTACTGGAATAGGTTATACTATTGTACTATATACCTAACTAGTGTATTATTATACATTTAGTAGTGGTAGGACTTCCACTAGTCCACCAATTTGTCAGTTATTTGGCCGTGAAATAGGAACGTTTACTGAAATAGGTTATACTATTGTACTATATACTTAACTAGTGTATTATAATACTTTTAGTAGTGATAGGAATTCCACAAGTCCACCAATTTGTCAGTTATTTGGCCGTGAAATGGGAATAATTTTCGGTTCGAATGGCAATGTGTCCACTGAAATTACAGGGCATGTGAGATTTAACATCTTTATGTCTTGAGGTAACAGGCGCAGTGCAGTGACATGGAAAATTCTGGCTACCCAGAATTTTGCATGCCGCTGTATCTGTAATACGTAGACGTCATCGCTTATCATCGCGAGCGTCATGCTTGTCTTGGTACCGTCAATCATAATAAAACTGGCCAAGTGCGAGTCAGCATCGCGTCTCTTATCGCACACTTAAGGAGGGTTCCGTACAATACGAAGCATAACAGAGTTTCAACCTCATATATTTGATTAATTGATATTACCAAGAATATTTGGTTTGGTCGCGATCTAGAAAGACGGGGCTCGTTTACTAGCACCATCTATGTCATTTTGCCGAAACTAATTAGATAGATGGCGTTTAAAACACGTTTTTTGTATAGGGACTCCCTTTAATTTTTAACTTTATTTTGTTTTTAGTATTTGTTGTTCTAGCGGCAACAGAAATACACCATCTGTAAAAATTTCAACTGTCTAACTAACACGGTTAATGAGCTATAGCCTGGTGACAGACGGACAGACAGACAGACAGACAGACGGACAGCAGAGTCTTAGTAATAGGGTCCCGTTTTACCCTTTGGGTACGGAACCCTAAAAATGAAAAACTAATTTTTCTAGTTGGTTTCTTATAGTGTGACTGGATTTATATATACTTGTTTATGCAGTGATTGTGTTGCACTATATATATAAATAAACGTCTTAATTTATGCACAACAAGCTGTGCCCCACGGTTTTATTTGCGTAGACATCGTTGCCAAAGGAATACATATATCGGATAAAAAGTGTGTTAGGCTATCTACATACCAAATTTCAGCTCATCAGAGTCAGAGTCAGAGTCATTTTAGCAAAAAGAAAGAAGTAACAAACATAATTACATACACACACACAAACTTTCTATAATATAAGTAGGATTAGATTCAAAAGAAAGTCCTCTAGGTTAAAAAAAGCGCTACTTATCATTTTCAACCGACTTCCAAAAAGAAAGAAGGTTCTGAATTCGTCTGTACGTTTATTTTTCTTTTTTTTAACCCACTTCACAAAAAAGGAGGAGGTTCTCAATTCGTCTGGTTTTTTTTTTGTGTATGTTACGCGATTACTCCGTCAATTGTAAACCGATTCGAATGATTCTTTTTTAATCGATTATTACGAGGTAGTCCCATTATAATTTCATCGAGATCTGATAAGTATCTCCGAGATATGACGATAAACGTCTCAAACTTGCTACTGAAACTGACTCGCGGGGCATGGAAGTCGGTTGTTTTAGTTTTGAAACTGTCTTAATTATTTAATATAAATTAAATAAAGGTGACACCAAAATGTCTCGTTTATCTGTAACTCTGTACATACTTACATAATATTCATTTCCCTTTCGTAAAACTTAAGTTCATCTCATGTTTAGTAGCGATCACTTTGCTACGTTAAAACATTTTGAATGGCTTCATTAAGAGAATTACTTCGATACGTGACTGAAAACGTTAATTAGGGGTTAATTTGGAGAGATACTCGTAGGCTCCCTTGTTTAGCCCATTCACGCTGAAAACTGTGGCTTTTCTTTCAGTACCTACTCTTAGTACGAGTTTTTATCGTAAACGCTTTTGACAGATCTCACATGGAAAGTAGATAAATAACAATAATAAATAAGTTGGTGAATAAGTAAGTAATTATTAGTTTTATAAAATGTATAAGTTTGTAGTAAATTTTATAATTCCATATTTGCATATATTGTCAAATCCTTTTATTACTTAGCTACTATAACTTTATATTGCACGCCCGAAATGGGAAAACTGTTGCTACTCTAATTTAAGTTTAAGACCTTGTATATACACAATTAATGCAATAAATTTAACTTTATCACATAGTTTTTGACTTATTCCGGCTCCCTGATTGGTCTTAATTTAGTTAAGTGTAGTAACCACTAGAGGCGCTGTACTGTTTTTCATACAAAATTTGCTTGATATACGATATCGAGTTTGGTATGAAAACTCGTACTACCCCCTAATAAGGGTAAGGTACAGAACGTAGCGTAGTTATTGTACCTATCCGTGTTTATAAGCTATTTGTATCTAATAGTTATACATTTTATTTTCTTTCTTCTTTATTAAAAACCAAATAAAATTATTGACGAAGTAAGATATGTTTAAGAAGATTGTTTCAAATCTAAAGAATTTTACAGATATTACATTTGTTTTTCATTAAGCGCTATATTAATATGTTGTGGCTTATGGCATAAGTATTAATAATATTTAAAAAACATTGACTGACTGACATATTGTAAAAGATGTACCGATGTATTCAGAAGGTGAAACTGCGGAACGCCGCTAGAAGGTTGAGTTTCCGAACTATCAGTATTCGCAGAAAGGTCAAAGTTCAGAGATATTTCAGGAAATCCATATGTGCACGGAATGGGCGCATTGTTCGCTTCACATGTGCAGTAGTATTCAGTGTACACTATACGGTCGGCGTCCAGCGTTAAAAATAGAGGACCGGACATTGAACCGGTGAGCCCGGACATCGCAGTAATGAAACTGTCCCATCCTACAAGCCCGCGTTTTCGCTACTGAACCAATTTCCCCTACTGCAAATTTCTGGCATCTCCGTAAGCTATTATGATTTATGTCTCTTGCAATATCCAGTTCATGATTAATTGAATTAAACGGCAACTGAAAAGGTTTGTTCCGTTGATAACAGAGTGATAATTATGGCATCATAAATTTAAACTGCCACAGAAGACTTGCATTCTGGCCAATTAATTAAATGCCTATATTTAGGGTTTCGTACCTCAAAAGAAAAAAAGGTACCCTTATAGGATCACTTTGTTGTCCGTCTGTCCGTCTGTCTTATCGTCTGTTCCTTTTTCTCAGAAGCACGTAGAGGTATGAAGTTGTAACTTATACACAATATCATGTCAATGATATCTTTCAGCTGTGAAAAAAAAACTTTTAAGTAAACGCGATCAAAAGATTGTAACGTAACAAATGCAGCGTTACGGAGGGCATACCTCTTGTTACATGTATAGAGGGAACCTAGCCTGAGGGAAACACGAAATACTATAACATTATGTTATATTGAATCCAAAACACACGAAATATTAATAAAAAAACCTACAACTTTCTACAAACGTTCTTTGTTATCTTCCGGCCCATTAAATCCTCGCAAATCTGTTAGCCATCATCATCATCGACAGCTGGATACAGCTGGTTGTTGACCCTCAGTACGCGAGGGCAGTCAACGGAAATATTCTAATATATGGTATGCAGACATATTCGGCTCACCGATGAGATCCACCGGCTGTACCGCCTGGTGGATTCAAGCACTGCACAATCTGGAAACTTCAGCATTTACAGAGTATGATGGAGGAAATCTAGTAACATTTTCCCCTCAATTTCTTCACTCTTCGTCGCCAGGCATTACGCCTCGTGACTAACTCGTCGCTTATATCTTCATCATGGTAGTCTTCCAGGGTTTTTCTATTATTTTCCCCAAAAATCCATCTTTAACCCATTATGGTGTCGCGTCGACTGTCACGATTTTTCGCTGTCATTTCATAATCCAATTAATAAAATCGTTCGTCATTCGAACAAAAAATTATCTATATAAAAATGTGTGAATCATCAAACCAGAATGAAGGCGATTCAAGATATGACCGTTTATGTCGCATATTTAGCGATTTCACATGGGAATCAAAACCTATTGGGTAGCTACTTGACCTAGAATTATGAAAAATGGCAAGAAGCAAGGTCTTGCAGCACTAAGAATGGAAAAAACCGCAAATATGTAATTTAATAATAAAAAAAGCAAATTTACAACATTACAAACTTATTATTTGCGAAACACGTTTACAAACTTATTATTTGCGGTTGGTGCACTTACTAGGGATCGGTTTAGGGATCGAACTGCAAAGTTAAGTTTGACTTAGAAAGAAAGAAAAAATGTTTATTTCGACAACACAATATCCTTGTGGCACTTATCCTTGTGGCACAAGTTTGTACGGCAGCCTCGGTGCGCGAGTTCTACTCGCACTTGGCCGGTTCTTTTTTTAAGTTTCTTTATGGCTCCACACGATAAGTGTATTTAGCCAGATGCCTATTTGACCTCAACTCAAGATAATTTTATCCTAATCGTAGCTATCGTCTGTCCTTTGCGAGTTTTTCTCCTGATAATATTATTTCCTCTACGAAACACAGAAGCACCTTGTCAACTATAATTAATAGTCCGTAATTATTTGGTCTATTGCTCCAGAAATAGCGGGATACCTGTACCTAGTTATTTGTTATAAAGTAGCTGTTATGGCCGGAACGGCGCGCGGTGTAACGACCGGCAACTCTATATCATTAGTCTGTGGCACGTGCAGTGTGACAGGTGCTTTACATGGCGAGGCGAGCTGTTGGCGACTCCATTCGCGGCTCTAAACTGCCCGTTTCATTATAATTTAAAGTGGTTTTTGACGCTAACGCTTAAATATTATGTATTTTACTCAGGAGGCCGGCCTGGAACGACTTTTCCATACAAACGTAATACCAAAATCATTTAAAATTGGAGCATAATTATTTGTATTCAATGCTGTAATCTAAGGCTGTTATTTGGACTTAGTATAAATCTACGTAACACATGTTTCTTCTCAAAATGGCCCGATGAGTCCGACTCGCACTTGATAGGTTTATTGAGTTACCTTACTACTTGCTTGCTATTGCTCACATTATTCTCAAACTAAATCTATTACGCATTAATAAACTAAAACGAACTAGTTTGTACCCAAGAAATCCAAAGTAAGAAACTAATTCGTCACTTCTTTAGAATCATCGATCCACTTTACGTTCCTCCCATTGATTAATCTCGGTTACGTTATTTATACAACTCCACAGGTTTTACGATAGCTCATCTCGAACTAATGTAGCTTTTGTTACTTCGTCCCGCAACCCGTCATGTGTAGCACTCCAATAAACATCCTCAACGGGAACCCATTGTCTGGTTGTATTGTGCTCACTAACTATTGTGTAATCTATAGTGACATGCGTGGGTTTGACCATACAACCAATTGTTGTTTAACTCAGCCCATTTGATGAAGCGTGAGATGAACGAGAACGATACTCAAATATTTACAGTCACATACAATTTGCGTGTGACTACTCGGAGGGTGTACCTACTAACTAAAATGTTTTATTTATGCGAAAGCTATACAAGAAAAGAGTTAATCTATAATAATTGTGTGCTTTTAAAATTATTGGGTGAATCGCTACAAATTGTTACGCCGTTATTGAATCTGGCGAGCTACAGTTAATTGCAGTGGAATCACATCGAACCCGCAAAACTGTCAAACACACGCCGTCATGTGTTTTGACTTTTGACCTAAACGAGTTTTCATTGTGAACCGAACGATCTAGTTCAGCTTCATGTGCTGTCGATAATGCTATACTCGGTAGGTATGTGCTATTACCTAACCTCCCCTAGCTAGTAGCTACTCAGCTCAATTCATTCCCGATAAATTGGGCGCAGCGCAGCGAGGTAACTCTAGGACCCCGTGTTGCTCGCGGGGCCAATCGCCGCAATTTCCTCCTTCACGTTCAATAAACGTCTAATTTTATACAAAGAAAATATAACAGCTGTTACTTTATTATGGTTATTGTACAGGGAAATTGAAACATTAAACGAATTCCGTCACTTCTCAGTAGATAAAACCTAACAATAGGCCGTTTGTCGACTGAGTGTCGGTCGTAAACAAAATGAATAAAGGATACGACCAAGCATCCCAACATCGATTTTAGCGTATGGCATATTATATAGTACCTATTATAATATATTATGTTTTAAATTACCTTAAAGCTTTATTGCGTTTAGAACATGGTTTCTAATTGAAAATTTCAATTCGCCATGCAAAACAGTTAAAAAATTCATGAAACTTGATATTTAAAAAAAAAAAAATAACCGACTTCACAAATAAAACCGGCCAAGTCGAGTTGCACTCTACCGAGGCTTCCGTACCAACGTTGGTAATCACCAATTAAGCTAGCCCTCTAGATTGTATGAGCGCTCATATAACTCAGAGGCCTATCTTAACTGGCGTAAACTATGTATGTATGGGGATACCCTTTAATTTTAAACTTTTTTTATTTTTTTGAATTTTTCCTTTATTTGTGCTGTAAGATCTTGCATCTTGCCAAATTTCATGATTCTAGGTCAACGGGAAGTACCCTATAGGTTTACAACCCAAAACCTATAGGGTACTTCCGGTTGACCTAGAACTGTCTATTTTGGATAAAAGCAAGGTCTTACAGTACAAGTAAAATAAAAATTCCGAAAAATAAAAAAAGTTTAAAATTAAGGTCAATTTTGGTACTTACAAGTTTTCGCGAAAATATAAATTTAACCATATCTTTTTATTGTGCTGATTCAGGACCTTGATTTTTATACACCTAATAGGGACTATAGACTTCAGCATCTGGTAGAAATTTCAACTTGCTAGGTGCACCCGTTCTTGAGAAAATCATGGTGACACACGGACAGACAGACAGACAGACAGACGGACAAGAAAGTGATCTTATAAGGGTTCCTTTTTAGGGTTCCGTAGCCGAATGGCAAAAAACGGAACCCTTATAGATTCGCCATGTCTGTCTGTCTGTCCGTCCGTATGTCACAGCCAATTTATTCCGAAACTGTTAAGACTACAGAATTGAAACTTTGTAGATAGATGTATTCTGTAAACTGCTTTCCGATTTTATACAAAAATAAAAAATATAAAAGTTTAAGGGATGATCCCACACATGGAACTGAAATAAAAAAAAAATTCTTCATACCTATACGTGTCTATAGATAGGTATTTAACCACACATGGAACTGAAATAAAAAAAATAATCTTCAAACCTATACGTGTCTATAGATAGGTATTTAAAAATGACATTGAGGTACCTAAAATCATTTTTTCTCAAAGTCAATCATTTGAAAGATAGGGGCATCTAAAGTGGTAAAATGTGTGTCCCCCCCTCTAACTTTTTAAGTATGGTAGTGAAAAATCTAAAAAAAATATATGCTGTAGATCTCAATAAAAACTAACAACGAAAATTGGTTTGAACGAGATGCAGTCAGCGGTAGCGACCGCAAAGATAACTTTGTTTTTCATACAAACACTATGAAAAACAAAGTTAATTTTTTAGTTGCGAAAAATCATAGTTATAGAATACTTTACTGTGTTACGGAACCTACGAGTGCGAGTCTGACTTGCATTGGGCCAGTTTATTTAATGTTTATTACCTCAGAAATCCGTCATTTTGTAACTGATATGGAAAATTATTTTTGAAAGAGTATGCTGAGATCTGATATTTAAGAATCTCCAGAGTTATAAAGATAAATACCTCAAACTTGGTACCTATACTAAATATTACTAGTCGGTTTTTAGGGTTCCGTACCTCAAAAAGTAAAAAGGAACCCTTATGATATCACTTTCTTGTCCGCCTGTCCGTCTGTCTGTATGTCTGTCTGTCTGTCTGTCTGTCCGTCTGTCTGTCTGTCCGTGTGTCACCACCGATTTTCTCAGGAACGGGTGGAGCAAGTTGAAATTTTTACCATATACTGAAGTCTATAGTCCCTATTATCTGTATAAAATCAATGTCCTGAGTCAACACGATAAAAAGATATGGGCAAATTTTGATTTTTGCGACAACTTGTAAGTGCAAAAATTTACCTTAATTTTCAACTTATTTTATTTTTCGGAACTTTTCCTTTACTTGTGCTGTAAGACCTTGCTTTTATCCAAAATAGACAGTTCTAGGTCAACCGGAAGTATCCTATAGGTTTTGGGTTGTAAACCTATAGGGTACTTCCCGTTGACCTAGAATCATGAAATTTGGCAAGTAGCAAGGTCTTACAGCACAAATAAAGGAAAAAATCCAAAAGTAAAAAAAAGTTAAAAATTAAAGGGTGTTCCCATACATACATCGTTTACGCCAATTAAAATAGACCTCTGAGATATATGAGCGCTCATACAATTTAGAGGTCTAACTTAATTGGAACCTTCCAACGTTGGTAAGCCTCGGTGGGCGAGTCCAACTCGGCTTGGCCGGTTTTATTTCATTTTGTTATCGATCTCATTTTATCACGAACAAAGACGTAATTCTTGTATTAACCCAATTATTTGATATTTGATTTCGAAATATAAGATGAAAATATTTTGTAGAGAACGAGTTGTAGAAAGTTTCATTTCATTAGTGGTTGGTTTCTTTTGTAGATTAAGTTATTTACAAGTAAATTAAAACTTGATTTAGCTTCTACAGCTTTTTGTGAGTTGAACAATATTCTTCAGTAGTTACTTATAATTTGTATATACCCTCCCTAGAACTTACTCGTGGTTACATCAATCGATGTAACCACGAGTAAGTAAGTAGAAAACGTGGCAAATGAAGCCCTACAAGGTTTAATTGCCCTCGTGGCAAACCCGTATTGCACTACAAAGTACAAACGCCCCAAATGACCCAACAAATTGACCGGATCACGCGATGCTTTCCTTAGTATATACATACAACGAAAATAGGTGGGTATAATATATTACTTATAATGAAATGGCCTCGTATGGTTGGTTACACGGATTATATCAACTCATATATTCAATTTGATTCCACAAACAAATACAATACACATTATTAAAACGTATGAAAGCTTTTTAAATAAAATGTTATTTTATTTAAAAAAAGACAAAGCTTTAATACGTTTAAATTATGTATTGTATTTGTTTTGTGGTATCAAATTGAATATATGAGTTGACCCTACGTTAGTTCTTTATGTTTAATCCAATTATCATGTTTAACCAACTTTAAAAAAAGAACTTTAGACTCTTTTCGACTGTTCTTTTTATGTTTGTTATCTCAGAACTGTCATTTATTAACTAAATTTGGATGTTTTTTATTTAAGCGAATACATTTCTCGTTTAGTGTTATTGTAATTTCATCAAGATCTGATGAGTACCTACAGAGATTGGAGATCAACACACAAACACTTCGAACTTGGAAAAACGACTAGCTTTTTAGGGTTCCGTAGCCGAATGGCAAAAAACGGAACCATTATAGATTCGTCATGTCTGTCTGTCTGTCTGTCTGTCCGTCCGTATGTCACAGCCATTTTTTTCCGAAACTGTTAGGACTACAGAATTGAAACTTGGTAGGTAGATGTATTCTGTGAACCGCTTTCCGATTTTTATACAACAATAAAAAATATAAAAGTTAAAGGGGGGGCATCCCATACATGGAACTGAAAAAAAAAAAAATTCTTCAAACCTATACGTGTGGGGTGTCTATGGATAGGTCTTCAAAAATGACATTGAGGTTCCTAAAATCATTTTTTCTCAAAGTCATTCATTTGAAAGATAGGCGCGTCTAAAGTGGTAAAATGTGTGTCCCCCCCCCCCCTCTAACTTTTAAAGTATGTGAGTGAAAAATCTAAAAAAATAACAACGAAAATTGGTTTGAACGAGATACAGTCAGTAGTTTTAGAGATATGGCGACCGCAAAGATAACTTTGTTTTTCATACAAGCACTATGAAAAACAAAGTTAATTTTGTAGTTGCGAAAAATCATAGTTATGGAATATTTAACTGTGTTACGGAACCCTACGAGTGCGAGTCCGACTTGCACGTGGCCAGTTTTTTGTTTTGGGTAAATAAAACGAAAAAAAAAACATGATTGTATGATCATAAGTTGTGTGTATTTCCACGTACCTAAATTTCTCTGCGTACACAACCAAACCAGCGCGGTTCCAATAGGGAATAATATATGCATTAGCTCAGATTTATTGAATTTTTTTTTCGAAGCTTTATTGTCCTGGAGTTACATGCAAAACCTTACTTTTTAATATAATTCCATTTTATTTGCTTAAAATAATAAATAAAAAATTCAATTTAAGCGAGGGAAATGTAAGTTTGTAAAACAGATCACCATTGGTCAATCGAAAGTTGACGTCATAATTTACTACCGCGTGATAGAAACATTGAGCGCGGGAACATAAAAATGAATGTATGCTGTTGTCTTATTGTATTTATTTCCAAATATTGTGTTTGCCGCGTATTATTGTGCAAAAATGTATATTACTAACCATTTCATATAGGGAAAAATGAGTACGAGATCAGAGAATCTGCATAATTTAATAAAAACATGCCATTGGCTAAATACAATAATCGTGCGGAGTCTTAGTTAAAGAAAAATAACCGGCCAAGTGCGTGTCGGGCCACGCGCAGTGTAGGGTTCCGTAGTAGCCTGTTATTCAATGCAAGTCTTTACCCGTTATAAACAAGCAACTAGGTACTCCGTCTTTGTCACTTAAAAGGATTTATTCAAAGGATTTTGTATTTGGTACAAAATTATCCAACACCCAAGTTCAACGACTATTACTGCTAAACTAATAAAGTTATTTTAACCGCTATAATTTTCCTTTAAAGTTCATGAAATGCGCTATTATCACGAATTTTTCCAGATTTTTCAGGCCAGCAGTTTAGCTTTTAGAGGGGGGGGGGGGGAAGCCCTACTGGAACAAAAATGTGCACTTTAAAGTTTAATATTTCGTAAATGGAGCATTCAATCGAAAAATGATATTAGCAACCCTTAAGTCATTTTTAAAGACCTATTCAACGATACCTCACACGATGGGGTAGACGATAAAAAAAAATTCATCCTCACTTCTCATATAGGGGAGCTACACGAAAAAAAATATTTTTCAAAATTTTATTTCAGCACTTTGTCGGCGTCATTTATATATATACCCCCACAAAATTACAGCTTTCTAGTATTCACGGTCTCTTAGCAAAACCTCGGACAGACAGACAGACGGACATGACGAAACTATAAGGGTTCCTTGTCAGGACTACGGAACCCTAAAAAGCTAGTTTGCTTCAAGCGGCGTTTGTCTGACGTAAGTGCGTGACGTCACAATTCACTACCAAAGAGCCCGGGAAATTATGGCGTTTAAACTGCTCAAATTTATTTGTATATTTAAATATTTATTTAAAAAATAATTAGACCAATTCCAGCAGTATTTTATTTTTTTATCATGTTATATGGACGTAATGAATAAAATAAAAATATTAAAAAAAAAACATGCATATTCTGCCGGCAAACTCCACCGGCTATTCGTGTGCAAAATGTCAGCTAAATTAGTTCAACCGTTTGACCGTGAATGAATCCCAAACAAAGAAACTGACTTTCGCATGCATAATGTAGATAATGTATGCTAAACAAAGTGTGCCTCGTGGTTCGCCCGCATTGAAAAAAAACTCTGACTTTCAAGGGATTTGCACTGCCGGAAAACCGTATGTTTGTGGCGGCAGATTTTCTCCTTGATGGTGGAAAGCTACTTTTTGTTAGTAAGTCAGGCAGGCCCACTGAACTAAACCGGTGAACTACGTCAACGGGCTCTCAAACCTTTTCTATAAAAATCTATACTCCAAATGTCTTTGATTGGGGAATTTACTTATTGTGCCCTTTCACGGTGGTCCTCCGGTGAAGGTCCCCCGCATGGTGGTAGGACAAATCTGTCGCCAAAACATCTATTGTGTTCCGGCAGTTGTCCTTGAGAGCCAGTTTCATTATAGGCTTCGCGTACTACCATCCTCGACCGCATCATCACTTACCTACAGGTGAGATAGTGGTCAAACGCTAGACTATATGATGTAAAAATAATAAACTGGCCAAGTGCAAGTCGGAATCGCACTCGTAGGGTTCCGTACCACACTACAGTATTTTTTAAGATCGAGCAAAAAATACCCCTATCATTTTTTGCCAGCAAAAAATAATAATTAATAAACATTTTATTTCTTATAACGCCATCTAACGTCTAACAAAGGTGTTAGGGATCGACATTTCAATATGCGACGCATCTATGCGACGTTTATCTAACTAAGCGTTCATAGATGGCGTTACATTGAAATGCCGAAAAAAAACACGTTTCTTGTATGGGGACCCTGGGGGGTATTTAACTTTATTCTGTTTTTAGTATTTGTTGTTATAGCGGCAACAGAAATACATCATCTGTGAAAATTTCAACTGTCTAACTATCACGGTTCATGAGATACAGCTTGGTGACAGACGGACAGACAGACAGACAGACAGACACACACACAGACAGACGGACAGCAGAGTCTTAGTAATAGGGTCCCGTTTTTCCCTTTGGGTACGGAACCCTGAAAACTTACTTTGATTAGCGTAGCTGATTAAATTACCGTACATTATTTAATGGGTAAAGTTTTACGTTTATTACAATTACTTGAAGCTCTTGCTAATGCCAATACCTATTAATTGGGATAGTTCTGATTTCTCCCATATTAGTTAGAGTTACTTGATATACATTTAATTAACAAATTAATTTCGATCGAATAGATAATTTAGATCGAATAGGTTAAATAATCCTATTTATTTTTAAAGGTACGCACCTAAAATAAACCTGTATTTGTATATTACTCGACTACAGGAGGGCTATGATTTTGTCCGTTTTATATGTATGTTCATCTGTTCGTTCATATAACAACATCATAATTAGACAAATGAGATATCGTTGGAAGCGTATTGATTGTCCGCTGGTTATAGGCTATTTTCAACCGACTTCCAAAAAGGAGAAGGTTCTGAATTCGTCTTGTGTGTTTTTAGAGTTCCGTACCTCAAAAGGTTAAAAAAGGAACCCTTATAAGATCACTTTCTTGTCCGTCTGTCTGTCTGTCTGTCTATCCGTCTGACCGTGTGTCACCACTGATTTTCTCAGGAACAGGTGGACCTAGCAAGTTGAAATTTATACGTGATACTGAAGTCTATTGTCCCTATTGGGTGTATAAAAATCAAGGTTTTGAATCAGCACAGTAAAAAGATATGGGCAAATTTAGATTTTCGCGAAAACTTCTTAGTACCAAAATGTACCTTAATTTTCAACTTTTTTTATTTTTTCTTTACTTGTGCTGTAAGACCTTGCATCTTGCCAAATTTCATGATTCTAGGTCAACCGGAAGTACCCTATAGGAAAAAATCCAAAAAATAAAAAAAGTTGAAATTTAAAGGGTGCCCCCATACATACATAGTTTACGCCAATTAAGGTAGACCTCTGAGTTATATGAGCGCTGAAGCGCTGATACAATTTAGAGGTCTAGCTTAATTCGTACATACCAACGTTGGTGCGGAAGCCTCGGTGGGCGAGTTCAACTCGACTTGGCCGGTTTTTTTTTTCTTTTTTTTTTGTATGTATGTTACGCGATTACTCCGTCAGTTGTAAACCGATTCGAACCAATCTGTTTTTAATCGGTAGGGTACATTTCTAAGGTTCCATTGTAATTTCATCGAGATCTGATAAGTATCTCTAGAGATATGACGATAAACGTCTCAAACTTGCTACTGAAACTGACTGGCGCGGCATGGAAGTTGGTTGTTTTGGTTTTTAAACTGTCCTAATTATTTAATATAAATTAAATAAAGGTGACAACCAAAATATCTCCATTATCTGTAATTATATATACTTAGGATAGGGATGTAAGGGAGCATAATTCCACCTGATTGCTCTCAGCCAACCTCTCCTGCACGTGGTGCATCCTGCCGATCAGCGAACGAGGCTCTGGCGACCGACAAATGGCGGGATATCCATTCAGAAAGACGTAGCTAAATACCACAGGCCGGTGACGGGCAGCAGCGTCACCGGTGCGAGAAGCTACGTCCTGCGATCACCCAACCCGACTGCCCAGCGCGTGGTGATTACTTGGGCAAACCCTTCATGGCAGACACAACCACACAACGGCCCCCAGTTCCCGGTCGCCCCGCTATTCCTGACCAAGGCGGCGGTTACGGTAACGGCGGGCAGGGGGTGCTAAGAATCCCCGGGCGACGGAAGGCCGCCAAAACCGACTGACCCTGGCTACATTTAACGGACGCACGCTACGGCTCGATACACACTTGGCACTTCTGGAGGAAGAGCTGAAAAACATAAGATGGCATATTCTGGGGTTATGTGAAGTCCGAAGAGAGGGGGAGGACACCGTTACCCTAGAATCAGGCCATCTTATGTATTTCAGAGAAGGAGAACAACCATCCCAAGGTGGCGTCGGGTTCTTGGTCCACAGGATCCTCTCTGATAACGTTTTAGAAATCTCCAGTGTGTCGACAAGGGTAGCGTATTTTGTGATTAAACTCACCGAGAGGTATAACCTCAAGGTTATCCAAGTATACGCACCGACTTCGGCACACTCGGACGATGAAGTGGAGGAAATGTACGAGGACATTTCCAAAGCCTTGCACAGAACCCAAAAGGCCCACTTCAACGTTGTCATGGGGGATCTCAACGCAAAAGTGGGAGTACAAACAAGCGGCGAATCGGTAGTAGGACCACACGGATTGGGAAGCAGAAATCATAGGGGGCAAATGCTCGTCAACTTCCTAGAAAAAGAGGGGCTTTTTCTGATGAACTCTTTCTTCCAGAAAGATCCCCAGCGGAAGTGGACGTGGCAAAGCCCCGACGCTATGACCAAAAATGAGATCGACTTCATTATGACGGACAAAAAGCGCATATTTAGGGATGTCTCAGTGATCACTAGGTTTAAAACCGGCAGTGATCACCGACTAGTCCGAGGCTCTCTAGATATTGACTGCAAACTTGAACGTGTTCGTCTAATGAAGTCCACGCTCCGACCCAATATGCTACAATCCGTGGTCGGGTCTGAAACGTTCCAGCTGAAACTGGAAAACCGATTTGCTGCACTGGAAACCACAATTGACGTTGACCAGGATCTCGACCATGTGGTGGACATCCTCAGGGAGGAAGGGACAAAATTCTGTGAGAAGCGAGGTGCTGGCAAGAAGTCCAAGCTTTCAGAGGAATCTCTGCAGCTAATACAAAAGCGACGTGATAACCCTGCAGTCACTTCGTCAGATCAACGGACCCTAAATAAAAAGATTTTTAAATTGGTACGACGTGACCTCCGGAGCAACACACGCTCAATTAAAGAAGCGATCGAGCAAAACCGGGGGTCAAAAGTCTTTGTCCAACAGCTGGGCCGAAGCCATCTGACGAAGTTGACCACTTCTAGCGGGAGTGTCGTCGCTTCTAAGCTGGAGATTCTTAGGGAAGTAAAAGACTTCTACAGCCAATTATACACCTCACAAGCGTCCCTTCCCCAACCCGGCATCGAGGATCCTAGAGCCACTCTGACCCGCCACTACACCGAAGATTTGCCAGAAATCAGCCTAGATGAAATTGTGATGGCTCTCAGGCAGCTTAAAAACGGAAAAGCCCCCGGAGAGGATGGAATTACAACGGAGCTCTTAAAAGCCGGTGGAACTCCTACGCTACTACAGCTTCAGCGTATTTTCGATTCCGTCCTCTTTTCGGGGAGAACTCCGACGACATGGAGTAAGAGTGTGGTTGTTATGTTCTTCAAAAAGGGAGACAAAACCCTTTTGAAGAACTATCGACCTATCTCGCTCTTAAGCCATGTCTATAAGTTGTTTTCTAGAGTCATCACAAAGCGTCTCGCGCGTAGGCTCGACGAATTTCAACCCCCCGAGCAGGCTGGGTTTCGAGGAGGATACGGCACCATAGACCACATCCACACAGTGCGGCAGGTTATACAGAAGACTGAAGAGTATAACCAGCCCCTGTGCTTAGCGTTTGTGGACTATGAGAAAGCCTTTGACTCCATTGAAACCTGGTCTGTTCTGGAGTCTCTGCAACGGTGCCAAGTTGATTGGCGATACGTCCAAGTGTTGAGAGGTCTATATGACGCCGCGACTATGACCGTCCAAGTACAAAATCAGCAGACTGAACATATCCACTTACATCGAGGAGTAAGAAAAGGAGACGTTATTTCCCCCAAATTATTCACAAACGCTCTAGAGGATATGTTCAAAACGCTGAACTGGAAAGGACGGGGCATAAATGTCAATGGCAATTACCTCTCACACTTGAGATTTGCGGACGACATCGTCATCATGGCTGAAACCGTGCAGGACCTGCAATACATGCTGACCACCCTCGCTGATTCTTCTGCACGCATCGGTCTCCGGATGAACTTGGATAAGACCAAGATCATGTTCAACGAACATGTTATTCCGGAACCGATTGCCTTAAATGGAGTCCCTCTCGAAGTTGTTGACGAATATGTCTACCTTGGGCAAATCTTGCAATTGGGCAGAAACAATTTCGAGAAGGAAGCTCGCAGAAGGATACAGCTTGGATGGGCAGCATTCGGAAAACTTCGTCGAGTCTTTACATCGCCCATACCACAAAGCCTGAAGACGAAAGTCTTTAACGAGTGCGTCCTACCTGTTATTACCTACGGAGCCGAGACGTGGACACTGACAGTGCGACTAGTTCACCAATTCAAAGTCGCTCAGCGAGCTATGGAGAGGGCTATGCTCGGAGTTTCTCTGAAGGATCGAATTCGAAACGAAGTCATCCGTCAGAGAACCAAAGTAATCGACATAGCTAAGAGGATTAGCAAGCTGAAATGGCAGTGGGCCGGTCACATCTGTCGCAGAACCGATAACCGTTGGGGTAAACGAGTTCTAGAGTGGAGACCACGGCTCGGCAAACGTAGTGTGGGACGCCCTCCAACTAGATGGAGCGATGATATACGCAAGCTGGCTGGCAGCGGTTGGAAACGAATAGCTGAAGATCGAGCTCAGTGGCATGCCATGGGAGAGGCCTATGTCCAGCAGTGGACGGAAATTGGCTGATAATGATGATATATACTTACATAATATTCATTCCCCTTTCGTAAAACTTAAGTTCATCTCATGTTTAGTAGCGATCACTTTGCTACGTTAAAACATTTTGAATGGCTTCATTAAGAGAATTACTTCGATACGTGACTGAAAACGTTAATTAGGGGTTATCTTAATTTTTTTGAATATGGTACTGGGCCCCTAGACAAAATCCGATTTCCTGTTACCGTTCACGCTAACGCAAGTTCAAAATGTGTGGAATCAGTGGAATTAAATGTATGTTTCCGCAACAAAGATTTCATTTCCGTACATTTTGAACTTGCGTTAACGTGAATGAAAACAGGAAATTGGATTTTGTCTAGGGGCCCAGACTATACACGACATATGGTCATTAACTAAAATAAAATAAAAAAATCTGTGTTGGGTATCAATTTATGAAATTAAAGGACTTAATTAGCACATTAAAAAATTAACAGTAAAAATATTTCTTAAAACAAGCTTTTATCTGGGACAATGAACTAAAATGTTAAAAATAAATTCTAGTTAGTATTTTGCGGGTAGGTATTTACCTATATTCTTAAAAGCTTGAGGCACAGACGCATAATAAGTGCCTTTTTTATAAGTTTTATAAGTTTCCTATCTTATAGGCTAGCGTTTGACCACTATCTCACCTGTTGGTAAGTGATGCGGTCGACGGAAGATGGTAAGCACGCTAGGCCTAGAATGGGAACTGACTCTCAGAGATAGCTGCCGGAACACAATAGATGTTTTGGCGACAGATTTTCTAACTTGAGGGTGGTTGTTGGCCAGGCGGATAGATAGTGTGCCTCAAGCTTTTAAGAATATAGGTAAGTACCTACCCGCAAAATTCTAACTAGAATTTATTTTTAACATTTTAGTTCATTGACCTTAGTATTTTACACCCATATGCATAGTCGGTTCCTCAAGATTTCCTCCACTCGAATGTGATTTGACTCAACCTCAAGGATAAAATTGGTATGCAGAATTTAAAAAAAATCCTCGACCTGAGCAAATTCCTCAGTCGATTCGAGTGAAAAACTGTCAAACTCAAGGTACGTCGCGATCTACCTTAAGGTCTCGTCAAAGCTTGTTATCAGCGCTTTGTACGTTATTTCTGAGGTTATTTCAAGTTTTATTACAAAATAAATATCGTACCATAAAGCTGATGATGAGGAATTTCTTAGTAGATTTCGATTTAGAAAAGACAATAATAAATGTCTTGAATGGAGGTTCCTCACTGGAGGGTGAAGCCGTAACTGAACATACTAATTTCAAGGGTTTTTTCAAGAATTCCTTGAGGTGACCTCGACTAAGGTCGAGTGGAGGAGGTCTCAAAATAACTCTGCATATGGGTGTTAGAGTAGGCGTGATGTTTTAAAATATTCTAAAGATATAATTATGCGATTATGGGTAAAGTGCTCTTCAAACTACGAACTCGGTGGGGTTATGTTGTTTTATCACAGAAATGCCTTGGCCACCTTCAGCTGCATCATCAGATCCTGGATATCGTTTAAGTGTAAAGTGCTCCTCAAGCCGAATCAATTGAGCCTAAATTCGGTGGAGTTACGTTAATTTATCACACCGTGGCCACTTTCAAGTTTCATCATCAGACCCTGAATATCATCTAAGTGTAAAGTGCCTCTCAAGACGAATTAATCGAGCCCAAACTCGGTGGGGTTATGTTGTTTTATCACAGAGATGCCGTGGCCATCTTCCAGCTTCATCATTAGACCCTGGATTTCATTTAGGTGTAAAGTCCTCCTCAAGACGAATCAATCAATCGAGGCCAAATTCGGTTGGGTTAATGTTTAATCACAGAGATGCCGTGGCCACCTCCGGCTTCATCATCAGACCAGCTCCATGGTACCATACTATTCTATTGTCACCGAAAATACATAAGTTCACAAAATTTTAGTCAAATCGGACACCGGGAAGTGCGTCTAATTTAGCTTCCAAGATTCCACCCGAATAAACATACTTACATACATTTGCAAGTTAAATAAAAGCCTTTAAAATATATGTATACATGTATATGCAGGGTGAATAGGGAACTGGCTCTCAAGGATAGCTGCCGGAACACATTAGATGTTTGACGATAGATTTTCTAACTTGAGGGTGGTAGCTGACCAGACGGGCACTAGATAGAGTCCTACCACCATGCGGGGGTTGTTGGTTTCTTAACGATGTTTTTCCTTCACCGGAGGGCAGTGAAAAGCGCACATAAATTTTTCGATAGAAAAATCCATTGGTGCACGGCGGTTTGAACTCTGTACCTCTGGCATCAAAGCCAACCGTTCTCCCGATTATGCCACCGGGCCCTCAATAATAATAATATATTAAAGTAATCATACTTACTTTACCTGTACCTTGTGCAAAATAATGCTCAATATTTTTTAATACACGCCCGTATCTCAGTCATCTTCACAACATTATGTTCTAACTTCAAACTTTTACTACCTCTTCCCGGATAGAACTACTCAAAACTAAAACTGGTTGCATATTTGAATGTCGAAAGTTAAAATATCTACTGATAAAATATCGATGTTCAAAATATCGAAAACTAAAATATCGACTGTATGGAAATATTGAAAATTAAAATATCGAAAGTTTATTTTATCGAATGGTTATAAGATCTACGTCTAATAAATATTACATCTAATTATGGACAAAAGTAACATCGAAAGTTCTAAATATCGAAGTACAGAATATCGAATGTCCAAGTATCGAAGTAAAAACGTTGGTAGATTGGAAAATAAAAATTAAAACAAGGGCCGATTCGTTTCTAGCACTCGCCGGCCGCTGCTGACTACTATTATATAATCTGTGGCCGAGTGCTAGAACCGAATCGGCCCTTGTTTTTTTTTTTCAATCTACCAATGTTTTTTGCACTCATACTACAGTGATTATCGACACTTTTAATCATTCGATATTTTAAACTCTCGGCATTTTAATCTTAGACATTTTGTGCTTCGATATAACAATTTTTGATATTTTAATACAGTCGGTAATTTAATTTTCGATATTCAAATATGTATTTGCATCATTGGATTTTTGAAAAATCAATATTCCTTGCCAGGAATCGAACTTGTTGATTTTGAAAAATATATACAGATATATATTTTAAGCTGTTGTTGGTCGCGGCCTATCTATTTTTTTTCTCTAAAATTAGAGTGTGATTTTTCAGTAGTCAGATTTTAGTTCTTCAACTTACTTTATATAATTACTTTATATTTCTTCTGATGTTGGTTATTCCAAGTTGAAAAATCTGTCACCAAACATCAAAATGTGTTCCGGCAGCTCTCCTTGAAAGCCAGTTACTATTCTAGGCCTAGCGTGCTACCATCCTCGACCGCATTGTTTCTTACCAAAGGTGGAATAGTGGTCAAACCAATATGATGCCAGCCCCAAATGTGTAGTGTTTCATAGAACTGTTAGAGCTACCTATATGTGACACAGAAACCAAAATAACATTCTGTGGTTCAAAATTAAAAGTCGCTAAGGTAGGCCGCAGCCACGCTTGTCACGGAAAACGCTGATTTGAATTATGGTAATATCGTGATTTATTACGCAAATGCCGAGGATTGTTACTCGTACCTTAAATATTATGAGAGTTCTTTTTAAAAATGGCTAAATTTTGTACGGTGTTTAAAATATTCTTCCTTTTTTTTCAGGTAAACCTTCAGGCATATCCGGCTCGGTAAAGTTTAGTAAGCTGAAACGATGTTGAGTAATAAATCGCCACATTTACTGTAGTTATACTAATCATGAATCAGTATGTAGCAGCCCTATTTGTACTATTCATTATTCTGTGCCTATACTTATGTTTAAAGGTAATAGTTATAGGTATTATGTACATTTAGAATAATTCTCGGTAAACATCCTTTTATTTTTAGGGTTACGAACCCAAAGGGTATCAACGAAACACTATTACTGAGGCTTCGCTGTCGTCCATCCGCCTGTCCTAACTTTACAGGGCTGTACTTTTTATCTCTTTATTATTATTTTATCTCTTTTTCTTTGTATCTACTTAACTGTAATAGGTTTACCTACCTACCTACTTGAAATTTTCACGAAGTATGTATTACTATGGGAGACTTAAGTTAAGTCTCCCAACCTAACAACAAATAGGTACTAAAAACAAAAAAAGGTTATTATTATTAAAGGGTACAAAATACAAAAATCGTGTTTTTTCGGAGTGTTTTGCTTGAAATTATGAACCATAAAATCTTGAAAAAATTGAAATATTCACAAAGTATGTAGATATTACTATGGCCGCCATAACACCAAATACTAAAATCAGAGTAAAGTTGAAAACAAAAGGTGGTCCCCATACAAGAAACGTGTTTTTTCACACGTCTTAAGTATGCTCTTGCAAACAGTAATAGATAGAGACTTGAAATTTGCTCATAGTGTGTATTAGTATGGTTGATATAACATCAAATAATAAAAACTAAATTTAATCAAAAATTAAAGGGGGTCTCCATACAAAAAACTTATCTTTCTGGCAAATTTTGTTCAATCGGAACATGTGTCGTGTCCGACTCGCACTTGGCCAGTTTATTCTATGTACATATATACATTATTTTTCACTTTGACATCTTTTTCAATGATTTGTATACGTCAACACATATGAGGTTCTGTCCATCAGTTTTGTTGGTAATTTCACGTTACCGCTATCTACTCGTACATGTATATTATCTTTCTTCCTTGCTATGTATTTTTCGCCCTTTTAATACCAATTAATAATTATTATCAAGAAATAGTTTTAATTGTCAATTATCGAGTTTGTTGTTCAATATTTATCCATGTTATCCCATAATTACACGTTTAAATTAATTTATAAATGTTAAATTATCTCATTTCAGTTCGGTATAAAGTTTTTCCTTTAAATTTCCAAGTGGACGGGGAATGGATTGGTTCGTAAATTATACTTTCAAATCTCTCTGGATTTATTGGATTTGAAATTGCAGACCTGGCAAGTTACAAGTTCCGGATTTGAAAGTTCATACTCGTTTCTATAGCGGTACAGTTTCTATTGTAGTAAAACCATATTCCATAAATTGACACTGTTTTTTTTTTCCTCGTTTCAGTTTCATTTTTATGTTAGATTTGATAGGTTTTAATTCTAGTCAAACCATACATTTACACTGCATATTTATTTTCTTTGTTTTTACTACAGGTTTTTCTTTTGTTTCTTAAGGACTGTCTTTATATGTGGGTGGTCCTATAAGTCACGTCGTTACAGGATACTCATTCAAATCGGCGTATACCTAAAAGCAGGCTAAGTACAAGTAGACTCGTAAAATTTGTGTAAATTGACGCATGTTGCGCCGCATGTTCAGATCATCGTTGTTCAACCACATCGAATAGATGTAGGTAAGCTTACGATATCTGCTTGAGCATAGAATCCAATTAGACTCAAATTATCCTCTTAGTTATACATATAGGTATTTAGACTGATATAATTTGCAAATTGACGTATTTTTCGCCGTTCAGATCATCGTTTCTTCAACTGTATCAAATAGTTGTAGGCTTTTCGATGTTAAAATGCCTTTAAAGTTAAAATTTACTAAAGAGAGCCCGGTTTAAAACCGAAATGAATGAGCTCAAGACGTTTAAAGAAGGTAAATAGAGCTACAAGATTTTAAGATTTAACGTTTAGATTCATCTACAATAATAATATCTCGTTAAAATAAAAGAAATTCTGTGGTTCCAGGCGCCCCATGCACTAATAAAAGTGCTATGTAATCCAGAAAAATTGCTCGACTCAGTTAGGGGAACGGCGTGGGTTCTACGGTTCTAGACATTTTGAGAACATTATTATACGCCGAAAGTTTGTTTTTGTCTACTTTACATTACAGGTTTCAGTAGCATACTCGTATCTAGTCTCAATGATGTCAATTCGTGTCGTATATCACATATTTCTTATAGTTGTAGGGTTCCGTACCTCAACCCTTATAGGATCACCTTGTTGTTCGTCTGTCTGTCAGTCAAGACCCTTTTTAGGGTTCCGTACTCAAAGGGTAAAACGGGACCCTATTACTAAGACTCCGTTGTACGTCTGTCTGTCTGTCTGTCTGTCTGTCACCAGGCTGTATCTCATGAACCGTGATAGTTAGAACAGTTGAAATTTTCACAGATGATGTATTTCTGTTGCCGCTATAACAACAAATACTAAAAACCAAATAAAATTAAAAATAATAGGGCTTATCTCATTTCAGTTTGGTATAAAGTTTTTCCTTTAAATTTCCAAGTGGACGGGGAATACATTGGTTCGTACATACAAGAAACGTGTTTTTTTCGGCATCTCAATATAACGCCATCTATGAACGCTTAGGTAAACGTCCATAGATGGCGTTATATTGACACGCCGATCCCTAACACGTTTGATAGACGTTAGTTGGTTTAGTTATAAGAAATAAAATGTTTATTAATTATTAGTGTTTGCTGGCAAAAATGATAGTGGTATTTTTGCTCGATCTTATAAAATACTGTAGTGTGGTACGGAACCCTACGAGTGCGAGTCCGACTTGCACTTGGCCAGTTTATTCTAAGGAACGCGTAGAAGTATAAAGTTGAAACTTATACAAATGAAAGACCCTAGGGTCTTTCATTTGGTCTCTTTCAGCTGTGAAAAATCAAAGTTGTAAATCGACGCGATCAAAAGATATGACCTTTTATGTCGCACATTTTGCAATTTTACAAGATAATCATAATCAAAACCTATAGAGTTCGTTCCGTTGACCTATAATAATGAAATTTGGCAAAAAGCTTGGCCACGTGTAAAACATATAAGATCGTTTAAAAAACTAAAAATAACCGACTACAATGCCGCGCTATTAATTTTCAGTACCAAATTTGAGGTATTTATCTCCATATCTGTAGAGATACTTATCAGACCTCGATAAAATTACCATGGTACCACACTTGGAATATCTTCTTTCCAAAAAAAAAAAAAAAACAAAATCGGTTTATAAACGACGAAGTTGTCCGAACAAACATAAAAAAAATATATACGGTCGAATTGAGAAACCTCCTCCTTTTTTGAAGTCGGTTAAAAATGTAAAAAGTGTTACTGTAAAGCACATGTAAAATGAAAACCGTAATTTTGTAGTTTGTTTATTTGTAACGGCGCAATCATAAAACATGCAACTTTCTTTGATCACATGTTGACGAATGACGATTAGGGTTCCGAACCCAAAGGGTACCAACGGAACCCTATTACTGAGACTCCGCTGTCCGTCTGTCTGTCTGTCTGTCTGTCTGTCTCTCTGTCTGTCTGTCTGTCCGTCTCTCACCAGGCTGTATCTCATGAACCGTGATAGTTAGACGGTTGAAATTTTCACACATCTAGCTAGCATCAAAGATGGCGCTATCGTCTTTACCTTAATCTGAATCTCGGAAGCGGCTCCAACGATTAAATAAAATTTAGTATCGTCATCGTCATCAGCCTATACTCGTCCACTGCTGGACATAGGCCTCTCCAATTTCACGCCACTGAGCACGATCCTCGGCTACTCTCATCCAGCTCTTGCCAGCCACCTTGCGGATATCATCGCTCCACCTAGTCTGAGGGCGTCCTACGCTACGTTTGCCTATTCGCGGTCTCCACTCAAGAACTCGTTTACCCCAGCGATCGTTGGTTCTTCGGCTTATATGGCCGGCCCATTGCCACTTCAGCTTGCTAATTCGGTGAGCTATATCGGTGACTTTGGTATTTTAGTAAATTTAGTATACCTACAGGGGATTTCGGGGGCGATAAATCGATCTAGCTAGTAGGAATCATTTTCAGAAAATGTTGTTTTATTCGTGTTTTCAATAATCAACTTTATTGATAATCAAGTTAAAATATTACTCTTCCCGACATCTATTGGCGAGTAGAAGTACTGTGTCGGTAAAGCAGTTAGTTGCTCTCAATTAAAAAAAATAGTATTATTATTCGTCAATAAATGTCGGGAAGAGTCATATTTGTCTGTTTAAGTGGCAAAAAATACCGAGCAAAGCTCGGTTAACCAGATATTTGATAATATTAATTACTACAATTACTATTACTACTATTACTATTACTACTATATAATACTATTCTACCTTTGTGTTAACGTTTGCTTAGTTGGTGTTAGAAGTTCGTTAGAAATTCGATAGATGGCGTTCGGAAACCTCCGTGTTCGGGACAAAAGTCTGACTCGCACTTGGCCAGTTTTTTTTATTTTATATCTGAGAAACTAGCGGTTAACCACTATGTCGCCTGGTGGTAGTTGTTTGTGGCTGCCGGAACACCGTATGGTTATGGGCGGCATATTTTCTCCGTTAGCTAACGCTTATCTTCACAGATACTTTTTGGTATCAAGTCAGACAGAATATTGATATAATACTCCTACGACATGTGTCATTTGCTAGTCTGCATGTATCACTGAAGTGTGGTCGTAGTATGCGTGATAGAACCTTGTACTGGGTTCATATGTTAAGCGAGTTTAAGTATTAACTGCATGACTTGTATAATATTAGTATTAACTGTTGGACGGTAATCACGTCTGTCGCGCCACAGACTGTCTACTTATTAAAGTTTTACCGTTGTCTAGCTCCCAGGCATCTCTTGTATGCCATATCGACCGTTCCGCCAGTAATACCCACTTTGCATGCACGTTCAGGTCCTCCACACTTTACTGAATACGTTTTGATAGTTAGGAACTCGCAGTTATTTGATCAATGTTTCATGAATAGCTTCCCGCGTTGCCGTTTAAATTTACCTTCATTCGTATTCCAGAAGAATTTCACCTATTTTCGTAACAATGATACTCCTCTAGTCGCAATTAAGCCCACTGTCATTAACAGTGTTGTTATTTGACTTGCTCTTGGTTGCATTCAGTTTCGATTTACACTGACACTCATAGTATTAAGTTCGTAGTATTTAAGCTCGGTTTTCATTTGGCATGGCGGCGAGCGTATCGTTGCATCAACTTACGAGGAAAACACGCGGTCATGTAGTACGCATGCGCATTACGTGACAGCGATGTGGGGGCAAACCACCCTCTACTCACCTGCCACCTGACTCTACCCCGTACTTGCACTCCGTGTTAAACCTGCCATATTTCACGGTTGCGACGAGTGTCATTTTCGTTTCTTTCTCACTCAAGAACTGAATTCAATTCAATATTCGGAATTCTGTTTAATCAAGCGATCTGATTCCAATTGAAAAATAATACTTCCTTCGTTTGTCCCGCAGTTCCGAATTTTGGATTTCATTTCGCAGTTCGAGTAAATTGTTTCTGAGTTGACACAGCCGTCTTTTAAGTGAGCGGTTTTTGTCTTGGCAGGGGCAGATATTATCATTGCCTGGCGAGGGGCCAAACGTGGGTTCGATTCTGCTTAAGTTTTCGGATTTTGCTCTTTATCATTTTGAGTTAAATACTTAATATTAATTAATTGAAATCCGTTACCAAGTTATTTTTTCTGTCTCTGATTCCTTGCCGCTGGGATTTTTGTTATTGTATTCATAGAATTTTCTGTAGGAGATAATAGGAATCGACAATGATGTCGTAAATTGATGAATTAAAAAGCAATCCGTGCTTTTTCCCATTGGTTTGTCTATTTTTCGAAGCACGAGGTTTAGGGGCAAACAAAGCGAAAAGATTTGTGATCCCTCAGGGCCAAAACAAATACAGCCAATAATACATACAAATATGTAAACACACTCGCGTGCGGATTGTGTACATATGTCGAGATTTTTGGCGGCCATCCAGAGTTTTGGTAGCTTCCCACATACTACTTACTACTCTAGGCGGCCATTCGCCTTTGTTGTTGTCAGAGTACCTTGAGTTATGGGATACCGTTTTTGCCACGTTGCTTATCTTCTAAAATTGAGATTAATGAGGTATCTCCTTTTGTATGCCTATGAAAACGAGGTTCAGATTAACATTTATTCATTTTCATCAATTCAATTATAGACTAATAGATATCTGCTTAATTTTGCTGTATCAGTTAAGTAGAAAACAGCAGCGTTTTTGGCTTTTATATTAAAGCTATTCAAACTTAAAGCGTCTGCTTTCGATTAACAATGACCATTACGATGTTCATTAACCAGATAACGTTTGGTATTTGGGCTCGCATCACCAGAGTAAAGTCCTGGTAAGATGAGGTTTTAGGGGTCAATGTATCGTAATGTTCAGCTGTGTGTGAAACTATACCCGAAACTGTATCCGTGTGGAAATAGGATTACACCAAACGGCGGATTTATACTGCGGATTTGCTGGAATCCCGACGGACAAAAAGGATACCACTCGGATACAAAAGTATTAGAGGCTATGTTTGATAATATGCGCTGTTTGTAACGTTTATACTGCTAAAAATTATTGTTTTGTACGAAAGACTACAAGTTAAATGTGGCGATTTTTGGTCGTATAAGTAACTGACTTAGAACGAATGCTATGGTTATGTGCATGTGAGACTCTACTAACAAAGTGCGTTTTATTTTTCATGCTTACGCAACAGTGGCGTTAAAATGTAAGTATGCTTACTGAATACTAAAATGTAACTGAATCATATGATTTGCATGAATCTCTTCATCACACGATTATATCTGCGGGCTTTGTGTTCGCAAAGCGGGAAACTCGGCAACTGTGCAAACTAGCGAATTGGGCGCTGACAAAACGAGGAAGTGGATACCATTTACATAGTGTCTTTTTAGCCATGTCTCTTCTCTTGTTTGTTCGGTCTAACATTTCGTCCTGCCACATTTAGTCCGCACTAAACTGGCGCCGAGCGTAGAGACCAAAAATAGAATGTTGGAAATATGAATGATATATACAAAAATTTGCATTGGAAATGCAAGAGGAGCAATAGTCGTGTAGTTTTATCGCAGCCTATGCAATAAACGATACGAATTCAAATAGTAACAACATTTACATAAAAGTGCGTCGGCGTTGATTCAATTATTTTAATTAGAATAAAAGTTCGTATATAATACATCCAGTACAACTGCGTATTGTATTTGGTTGTGTTTCATCTTTTATATAATGGTTGTCGTACATTTGTCACAGATTTATTCGCTTGATTTTGTAAAAAGTGATTGGACTCGAGAGTAACTCGAGTACTCGTAAATCAAGAGACAGGTTCAATAAAATATAAACTATTCCAATCTAGACTTACAGATGTATATAGTTTATTTATACATCAGATAATCTCCCAGATAATAAGTTATATCTTGTCTATTATTAAAATTATTATCGAGCATTTATTGTCGCTCTAACGCAATATATAAAATTTCTTTTCTCTTTTCTTAATATCCACACACCTACTAAGTCTGATTTAATTTATTTATTTCAATTCAATTTTATTTCAATATTTCAGAAAAAAAGTATCATTACAGATATATGGAAAATCCAAATCATTTCATTCTGATGGTATAGGCATTTGACATATTATACTTAATATTACTTAAGAACAATTAGGATCTAATCTATACAGACATATTTAAAAAACATAACATAAAATGTATATCTAAAAACATATGTAAATAAAAAGAACAAAAATACATCAAAACTTAACACAATAATCGCGTAAATCATCATCATCAGCCGGTGTCAGTCCACTGCTGGACGTAGGCCTCTCCCAAGATGTGCCATTGAGCTAGAGTTGCCACCCGTTCGGGTAGATGCAACATGCAGGTTTTATTACAGCAAAACGAACACTATGAACTTTTGTCTCTTATCACGCACGTAAACGCTTTCATACGATACAAAGAAAATAGTCACGCAACTTGTGAATCAATATCAATCAATCAGCAGTTTATCCTCTCAATTCTCTCTACTCATCACAGTACACAAAAATAATCCAGCAATATACTGTTTTGATATAATAGCCATATTGCGTATTTGCTTTCTCACGATATTACAGCGGAATATAAGAGTTTTCCTTCGATCTCCATCACGAAATCTTATTAAGGCGAAATGGGGATGCCTAAAAAGTTTAAGTTCCTTGTTAATGTAATAGATTTTTCTTTACGATGTCTTTATAATATTTCAGATACGGACAATCAACGAGTGATCATTCACGTGAAAGACGTCAACGATGAACCTCCTTACTTCATCAATCGGCCGCTTCCGATGCAAACTGTCGTCCAGCTTAATGCTGCACCGAATACTCCAGTTTTTACACTTCAAGCTCGAGACCCGGACACCGATCACAATATTCACTATTTTATCGTCCGAGACAGGACTGGAGGAAGGTTTGAAGTGGATGAGAGGTCTGGAGTGGTGCGGACGAGAGGGACAGATCCTTTTCAACTGGATATGGAATACGTGCTCTATGTGAAGGCTGAGGATCAGGTGAGAGATCAAACTTTCATGTTCATGCTGTACGATAAAGTTGTTCTGCGTAGAAACATTTTAGTACTTGAAAACGAGGGTGGATGAGAGAGTGGAGTAGATGTCTTATCAAATAAAAGCTAATAAATAATAACGTCGTGAACCCATACGATGTTGACAATTCAATATATTTTTCAAGTTAATTGAAAGTAAGCTACCAGTATGATATTACTCAGATTACTCTTTGGTAAGCGACATTAAATTGACAGTTATGTAGACGTATGATAGTAATTTAGTTATATTGATGAAATCATCAAGAATCTTATATAATAATACACGTCTGTAGAGAGCCAATGGAGTGTAACAGATCTATTTCTAGATATGAAATACGAGTTCTTTGTATGTGATATCCTGATATCGCAAGGTCTGGATTATTGACTCTTACTTTCCATTTATCTTGCGGAAGAGCATCGTGGCATTGTTATGTGAAGGTTTCCTTTTGTTATGATGAGGAATAGAAAAGTATCCAGCAGTGATTTATTCAGACACTAGCTTTCTGGGCTTCGGCATCTTTTTTCGAGTATAATAGAATCGGACAGAAAGGTAAGAGAGTATATTGATTGAGTATTATTGTGGACTTTTGGAATCAGTGGGCTTTTCAGAAAGTTACCTCTAAAGGATTTAGGTATACCTACGTAAAACGCAGTAGCATTTGTATTTTTAACCGACTTCACAAAAAAGGAGGAGGTTCTCAATTCGTCTGTATGTTTTTTTTTTTTTTTTTTTTGTGTGTATGTTACGCGATTTCTCCATCAATTGTGAACGGATTCAAATGATTCTTTTTTTAATTGGTAGGATACGTTTCCGAGGTGGTCCCATTTTAATTTTATCGAGATCTGATTAGTATCACCAGAGATATGGAGATAAATACCCCAAACATAGGAGATTGTACTAGTTTTAGTAGAAGAGTCCCAAGAAGATTATACACAATGGAGGTTGCTATTGCATATAAGATATTCTTACGGTAACTGTGAGCGAGATAGAATAAAGGTGGGGAATTTTTTTTTGTAATATCTTATAGGCAAGCGTTTGACCACTATCTCACCTGTTGCTAAGTGATGATGCGGTCGAAGATAGAGAAGTGGACTAGAATGGGAACTGGCTCTCAAGGATAGCTGCCGGAACACATTAGATGTTTGGCGACAGATTTTCTGACTTGAGGGTGGTAGCTGGCCAGGCGGATACTAGATATGTTCTACCACCATGCGGGGGTTATTGGTTTCTTAACGATGTTTTCCTTCACCGGAGGGCCACTGTGAGAAGCGCACATATATTTTTCGATAGAAAAATTCATTGGTGCACGGCGGTTTGAACTCGGTACCACGGCATCAAAGCCGACTGTTCTCCCAATTACGCCACCGGGCCCTCAATAAATAATTATATATTAATAATTATAATAAATAATTATGTATAAATATAAATAATTTGTCTTCACAGGAATGTTCTACCGGGCATAGTCTTGTTAGAGTGCAAACTTTTTTAAACATACCTAATATTTTTTGACATGACATGACATTTGGCGAAGATGGCGGCCATTTCAGTCCCGCGACACTGCATACATAATTAAATAACTCAGAATCATGAACGTACTTTGTACCAATCAACACAGCAAAAAAAAATTATAAGCATAAAACCACATATTATATAATAGTTACTACGTAAATAATACTTTCCGTTGTTAGGTTGGCTACACAGTGCTTACATAATTCGGGTATCCACAATATAGGGAAGTGCCTCTTATAACGTAGTAGAGTGATTCAGTACCCTGTTGGCCATATGGCGGCAATTAATGTTAATAATCGCAAATAATACTTTTTTATATTCATTTTGGAATACAACTAGTCCGTGTTATAAAAGTATTTGGAATTATTGTAATAAAATAGACAATTAATTATCGTGTGTCAGATGCTTTTATTGCACAGGGCCATTTTGGACATTGTCCTATGAGACCTTGATGACATCATTATTACTAGTGAATATTTTCACTTTAGCGCGGCATTTAAAGTCAATTTTTTTAGGGTTCCGAACCCAAAGGCTACCCAATGAACACTTTCTGAGACTTTGTTGTCTGTTCGTCCGTCCGTCCGTCCGTCCGTCCGTGTGTCTATATGTGCGCACTTTACAGATCTGTATCTTCTTAACCGTTATAGGTACACACTTGAAATTTTCAAAAAGTATATATCCGTCAGTGTATAACGGCCCAGACACGAAATTTAATAGATGCATGTAATTTCATTAAAACTTTTTTTGCACTAAAAAGGGTAAAATAAGTTATTTTTCAAAAAAAATAAAACCGACTTCATAACCACAAAAAGGCACTCAAAAGCGAAAAATAATTTACTTAAAATTATTATAAGCGTTACCCACGTCTCTATTTGAAGTCGGTGCCAGCCAAGTCTATTGGATATAAGATAGATGCTATGTATGTAGTAGTAGTAAGTAGGTACATGTAGGTTAGTAAGTAGGTAGATACATGTACTCGTAGGTATTATCTATCTACTACCTATTAGACTTGGCTGGCACCGACTTCAAATAGAGACGTGGGTAACGCTTATAATAATTTTAAGTAAATTATTTTTCGCTTTTGAGTGCCTTTTTGTGGTTATGAAGTCGGTTTTATTTTTTTTGAAAAATAACTTATATTACACCGAGATGGTGTCGGGCGCCAATATAGTGATTTTTATAATCGCTATCGACAAAATTAACGCAAGTTGCTGAGTCAGGTTTTACAGATTATGGTTATCAATCAGGAATATTTGTTTCTTGGATAAAAAAATTGTTAAGTACTAATTAATAAGCTCAACTTCAGTTCATACAAATTTAAAGAAGTAGCTTATATAAGCAAGTAGCAATAAATTATTCAGCACCGGAAGTGCTATTTTCAACCGACTTCTATTTTGTTTTTCTTTTTTTTATGTGTGTATGTTACGCGATTACGCCATCAATTCTGAACCAATTCGAATGATTATTTTTGTAATCGGTAGAGTACGTTTCCAAGGTTGTCCCATTTTATTTTTATCGAGATCTGACAAGTATCTCCAGAGATATGACGATAAACGTCTCAAACTTGCTACTGAAATTGACTCGCGGGGCATTGAAGTCGGTTGTTTTAGTTTTTAAACTATCTTAATTATATTTTCTACCACAGCTAAATGAACTCACAAACTACAGCCAAACGTTTACCAATGTTTATGAATACTATGGTGTATAAATGATGATTCATGAATATGAAATGAGTTGTGCCTCGTTCGCACCGATTGATTGTTTGTAGTTGGTCAAAGCAATTACGCGAATCAAAATCTGCTGCTGAACTTTCAATGTGAAATTCATTAAGAGAATGGAAGCCGGCATGTTATATGAATATGGGGAGTACCTATCGGGTTTCGTATTGATTAAAAATAGCCTCTTCCTGCAGCCAATATCGAATATTGCTGAACTGCATATTTCGAATACAATTTTATTAAAAAAGGAGCTCTTCTCACATTTATTTAAACAATATAATAGTAATATAATTTCGTGAATTAGACAGTCTCTGTGCTCCTTTTCTGTATCCTAAAGCTGATGAAAAATTAATTAACGCCTTCTCTACATGCGATAAAGTTTCATTTATATTATGACATGTAACATGTTATTTTCTGTCGTACAGTACCGTAATATTACGGTACAGTAATATTCTACCCAATCCTTTTTTCAGTAAATATAATCGTATATATTTTGGTCAGTCCACTAAGTAGGTAGACTGTAATGTTCATTTTTTCTTCAGAATTAATTTCGTTACGGTTTATAAAAATGCTTGTTCTGGAAGCCTGGAAAAGTAAAGTACCCTATTCCACGAAGATTTCGCCTGACCCAATTAATAACCTATATTGTGTTACGCGCATGATTCATATCATGTGGACCCTCAGTGGGCTTCCTTATTTATTAACACCTGTACCTTGTATCTCTTTACTTAAGGGTGTTTTTTTATGAATATTAGATTTTGCATTTGTTGACTAGGCTTGTGGTAAAAGCATCGCACGATGCTATGTCTATTTTGGAAATGCTTATCATTCACATATTGATTCGAGATTAGATAGCTTGCTACTATATAGCTTATTACTATATATATACTATAAAGTGATCTGTGGATTTGATCCAGACTTTATGAAGCCATGCCATCTGGTTGGCATACTTTTAAACAGTAGGGATTTATTACTTAAGTACATGGTCTGAAAATCAAGTCCTGAAGATAAAGTATTTATGATGATAATGATGTCTTGATCGATTTCAGTCACTACAACTGTTGGACAGGATTTCCTATTGTTCATAGACTCATGGTTCTTGCCTTTTTTTCCAGTTTAACCTGTTGTTAACCTCTCTTAACTATATCGTTAACCCACCTTGCTGCAATTTCGGAATAGGTACACTAAATATGATATAAAGATATTAACTGTTTTTAATACTAAATTAACCAACTATTATTAGAATCTTGACATCACAGATTCAGTCTAGGCTTTAATTATGTTCTAGTACCAAACACTCAAAAGTTAAATTTAATGTTTTGTTGAATTTAGATTTACAACCACTCGTCCAACTTAAAATTGGTTAGATTTATTAAAATGGTTATTATTGTTATATACGACTATATAGTTTGCAAACTTTTTCAATTATAACTACTTTGCGTATTGCTTTTTCAAATGATCCTGTTTTATACACTGTGAATATTTTATTTTGATGGAAATATGTAAACTGTTAGTCGTAGAGATAAAAGTTACTTCGTAAATTTTTAGTAGAAACTTATACGTACCTAGTATTATTTAGTATTTGTATTAGTATTATTTATTTTGTAACAATTGAAATTAATTTAAAAGTATATATATTTACAATATAATCTACTCCTAAAACTATAATACATACTATATAAAATCTAAAAATAAAAAAAAACTGAATTAAGGTCGCTCGTCCACCCTCAAGTTAGAAAATCTGTCGCCAAAACATCTAATGTGTTCCGGGCGTTCCGGCAGCTATCCTTGAGAGCCAGTTCCCATTCTAGGCCTAGCGTGCTTACCATCTTCGACCGCATCATCACTTACCAACAGGTGAGATAGTGGTCAAACGCTAGCCTATAAGATATAAAAATTTAAAAAAAGCTGTCCGCTGGTAGGGTACCCAAAAAGCTGGCGACATTACCTCCGTGAATGGCAAGACTAATTCGTTGCTCGAGGTAAGCGCCAGCTCTTTGGTCGTGGAATAGGTACAACTCCTTTACAAAACCGCGTTCTTGTTTACCTCACGGGCCCATGGTCTCAAAAAGTTGAAATAAAAAGATTAAGAATAATAAATAATAATAGAATTAAGAATCATACGAACATATTTTATTCAGATCACTAGGTACTCATAGAATAGTGTTTACGGGCTTTTTCGACCCTAGTTATGAGTGGTACATGTTGAGTCAATATGATAAAACATAAACATTATCAGACAATATTACGAACTGAACAATCAAGATACTTCCTTGATGGTAAAATGACGCGTGAATAATGACTCAAAAAAATGTCACGTCAATCTATAGATTGTCTGAAAGAGATAGCTTTAGCGAAAAGATCATTCATGGTGCCTCTCATTTGAGTAGACTTTCTAAATTGGTATCAATAAATATTTGTTAAATATACCTTGCTCAACACGCATCTCCATTATTACTCCACGCAAAGGTCGACTGGAGTACATCAATTTTAGCGATAAAGTACATACCTCCATTGTACTGTAGTTTTAAGTATTTACTGTTTCATACGTTTATTTTAATTGGTGTACAATAAAGAATTTGATTACATTGCATTCCATTGTATTACATTGTATTGTAGTTGTAGATATTATAAAGAAACTCTAAAACTCACTTCAATCGAAAGTCGCCAGAATTTTGCGCGTCACTTCAGTCTTACCCCCTTAAATCTTAAAGTCCTAATCTCATTCTGAAATTTTCGTCGTATTTAATATTCCTACATGCTTTTCCAGAGTGGTCGAGTGGACGAGAGGCGGTTCCAGTCGACGCCAGAAGAACGACTCAGCATTGTAGGAGGGAAGCGGGCACCGCAGTTCTATCTGCCTAGCTACGAGGCTGAGATTGCTGAAAACCAAAAGAAAGATTCAGAGTAAGTTTTATTTTATCATGCGATTTCAAATAAGGAAGATTTTCTAAATTCGTGAGTCGATTGAGTTTGGTTCTAATAAAGTAATTGCCTGGGTTCGCATCTGTGCTGTAAACATTGCTGGTAACATTTGAACGTGGCTCGAACCACCCACCAAATGACAATAACAGTGAAAAGACACATGTCGGCTTTTGGTGCTTTGAGTTTCTGACGATTTATCAACACCATTAACAGCCAGTATTCATCCCACAGAAGTCTAAATAATGTTAGACTTCTTTGATTAATGTACTAATGGACAAAGGCCTCTCCTATGGACCACTGAGTTCGTACAACACTGATTGATGAGTGATACCAATTTTACGTTAATTCGGCAGACTAATTGGGCGTTATGCTGAACGTTATGCACTATTTTGTTGCCTATAATTATTTCACTCCGTCTTCTACCAGTACCTACTAGAAAACAAGATTCCACCTTAGAACTCATCGTCACTTAATATCAGATGTGCTTGTGTACTTTCCGTAAAAATGTTTTTTTTTTCTTTTTAGGGTTCCGATACCCAAAGGGTACCTAAGGAACCCTATTACTGAGATTTCGCTGTCCGTCCGTCTGTCCTAACTTTACAGGGCTGTATCTAAGGAGATACAGCCCTGTAAAGTTAGGTTAACTGTAATAGTAGATAATTGAAATTTTCACAAAGTATGTATTACTATGGGGGATTTGACAAAAATACTAAAACCAAAAATAAGTTAAATATTAAAGGGAATATACCATACAAGAGACGTGTCCTTTCACGCATTTTATGCTCTATCTTACACACAGTAATAGATAGAGACTTGGAATTTGTGTATTAAACTGATTGCTAAGAACATCAAATAATAAAAACTAAATTTAATTAAAATTAAAAGAGGTCCCCTTAAAAAAACAAAAACAAAAAAATTTCCGGTAAATTTTGTTCGATTCGGAACCCTACAAGTGCGAGTCGGAGTCGCACTTGGCCAGTTTATTATTAAAGTTAAGTAGCAATGTGGGTTGCACATTACTAGTGGTATTTTTGCGAAGTATATATTGCGAATACCTTTACCTATTTAATTCGTTATACAATTCGTACATATAATTCAGATGGCTCGAATTCCATTTGCACGCGAAAGTAATCAGAAATCAGGACAGAAATTGTACAGCGACAGTGGAATGGACTGTCATAATCACGGATCTAGATTTCACTTATAACGTAGTGAAATTCTAGATCTCTTGTCATAATAATATTATTGGTCATGTAAGTTGATTCTTAAAATACAAACTGCTCGCGTATTTATTCTGCTTAATGCTGCTGCAAATAAGCTGATTCATAAAATTTAGGCATATTAGCTCTACCCGCGCGAAGTCGTGACTTTTCGCTAGTATATAATAATTTAAAGACATTCCTAAGAGCGGTTCCTCATTACCTACGTCTGATCCGAATTCGTGCGTTCTGGAGTAGTCATAGAACTATTTAGCTATAGGTCCGATTTCCGTCATCCGATTCATCTCCGTCATCCGTGAATTTTCATTTAGGAGAAGATTATTAACAGACCGAAGTAGCCGGATAAAAGACGAAGGTAGTTATGCCAAAAAATGCTTGGCTTTGAATCAGAGATCACGATCCAAATTCGTTGTACAATAAGCAATTATCCGAATGCAGTCCGAGTTTCCTAGATCTGGATTCGGATTGGGTTCGGATCGGACGTAGCACGAACACGTTTTATTTTGAAATAAAACTTGTCTAAACTCAGTAGGTCGAAAGTACAAAAAATATAAATGAATTTGCTCGCGACCATAGACGCCCAGTTTAGTCGAAAATTGTCTTTTGAAATCGCAGAAAACTTCTCCCAATTTCTAGAATTATAATTGAACCCAACTTCAATTTGCATTTCTCGTTATAAGTTTGTATATAATTTTCCTTTAAAACTTTTATTAGATATTGTCTTGCTTGGTATGTTAACTTAATGATGATATTTTCATTGTTTTTAATGACCTTACTTACGCTCAACAACGTACCTAACCAGATAAATATCATATTATAAGGAGGCCCTTTTGCTTAATAATACAAATAGGTTCTGGGTATTTTCGCTCCAAGTTACATAGTAAATATTTGCTATGTTTGATTTTAACGTTTTTTTTTCACGAGTAGGATAGGTAAGGGTACATTTTTAACCGACGAAAAAAAAACGGAGGAGCTTTTCAAGTCGACGCGTAAATTTTTTTAATTTTTTTTATGTGTGACCACGCATAACTTTTTACAGGGTAGTCTGATTTCGATAATTCTTTTTTGAATTTCTAAATTCTTCTTTTTTATGGAAAAGGGTATATACACCACCCCCAAGGTGGTCCCATTTAAATTTTAAAGAAATCGGTTGAGCGGTTTAGAATAAATCAACACAAATAATGGATAAAAGTAACATTATATTGATGATTTTATCATAACAATGTATGTCAACAAACTTACTGGAAATAAAAAATAAGTTCATAAACTAAAACCTGACTACTGAAAAATCACTCTCTTAAAAGTATGAAACAAGAAAATATCTCATCTGAGATCGCTATGTACAAACTATTCAATATGTATCGTATATTATACAAACAACTAACTTGTAATAAATGTTTTATTGTATTTCATAAATATTCTTAGTGGTGCTCAGAGGATAGCCGTTAAAGCATTTTGGGGTTTTTGGATAGATGTATAAATGTAATGTAATGTAAATGTATAGATGTATACATGTCAACATACTTACTACATACACAGTGACCAACAAACATATAACCCTCCCAACTGCTTCTTTGCGACGCCGTGGGGTAAAAATTAGTTTTCTTGACTTCGGCGGGTTATATCTCGCCAACGCTAGGCCCCACAAAAATATGATGTACTACACCCTATCTTCATTTTAAAATCCCTATTATACAATACCACACACGATGGGTTGGGGTGAGATTTTTTTTTAGGTTTGGACTTCGTCCCCTCTAGGGGGCGCCACATTCAATTTGTTGTGACGTCATATAGCCTCTAACCAGCAGACAAATAAGACGCGTCCAACGACACCTCATTTGTTAAATTATGATAAGTAGTTGAGAAGTTATGAGGGAACAGATGAACATACATACAAACATACATACATACTTACATACATACATACATACATACTTACATACTTACATACTTACATACTTACATACTTACATACTTACATACTTACATACTTACATACTTACATACTTACATACTTACATACTTACATACTTACATACTTACATACTTACATACTTACATACTTACATACTTACATACTTACATACTTACATACTTACATACTTACATACTTACATACTTACATACTTACATACTTACATACTTACATACTTACATACTTACATACTTACATACTTACATACTTACATACTTACATACTTACATACTTATATACATACCCACATATATACATACCCACATATCGGTCAAAAACATAATCCTCCTTTTGCTTCGCCGTAGTCGGGTAAAAACAAAAAGAGCCGAAACTCGGGCTCAGTTGCGTGTCTTGAGAGAGGCCTATGTCCAGCAATGGACTGATACCGATGATTATGATTATGATGAGGATAATATTTTACAGGTGGTACCATTTAAATTTCGTCGAGATATGTTCAGTATCTCCAAAGATATGAAGATAAATACCTCAAACTTAGCATAGAAATTGACTAGCGTGACGTTGGAAGTCGGTTCTTTTAGTTTTTAAGTGATCTTAATTTTTTTTTGTCATTTAATAGAGCATAAATGTTCTATAAAACGTTTGTCTGGGGTAAGCAATGACGCCTGCTTATATCATAGTAGATTATGACCACAAACAATTATAAAATATTTTTTTTAACAAAAAAATTAAACCGCCGAATAAACTGAAAAGCAAATAAGTTATTTTTCAAAAAAAATAAAACCGACTTCATAACCACAAACAGGCACTCAAAAGCGAAAAATAAATTACTTAAAATTATTATAAGCGCTACCCACTTATCTATTTGAAGTCGGTGCCAGCCAAGTCTAATAGGTAGTAGATAGATAAATCCCTACATGTATCTACCTACTTACTAACCTACATGTACCTACTTACTACTACTACATGCATAGTATATAGATAGTAGATGGCTACTATCCAATAGACTAAGCTGGCACCGACTTCAAATAGATAAGTGGGTAGCGCTTATAATAATTTTAAGTAATTTATTTTTCGCTTTTGAGTGCCTGTTTGTTGTTATGAAGTCGGTTTTATTTTTTTTGAAAAATAACTTATTTTACCCTTTTTAGTGCAAAACAAGTTTTAATTAAATTACATGCATCTATTAAATTTCGTGTTTGGGCCGTTATACACTGAGGGATATATACTTTTTGAAAATTTCAAGTATGTATAACGGTTAAGAAGATACAGATCTGTAAAGTGCGCACATATAGACACACGGACGGACGGACGAACAGACAACAAAGTCTCAGAAAGTGTTCATTTGGTAGCCTTTGGGTTCTGAACCCTAAAAAAAATGACTTTAAATGCCGTGCTAAAGTGAAAATATTCACTAGTAACAATGATGTCATCAAGGTATCAAAGGACAATGTTCAAAATGGCCCTGTGCAATTAAAGCATCTGACACATACGATAATTAATTGTCTATTTTATTACAATAATTCCAAATACTTTTATAACACGGACTAGTTGTATTCCAAAATGAATATTAAAAAGTATTATTTGCGAGTATTAACATTAATTGCCGCCATATGGCCAACAGAGTACTGAATCACTCTACTACGTTATAAGAGGCACTTCCCTATATTGTTGAAACCCGAATTATGAAATTACTGTGTAGCCAACCTAACAACGGAAAGTATTATTTACGAAGTAACTATTATATAATCTGTGTTATTATGCTTATAAATTATTTTTTTGCAGTGTTGGTTGGTACAAAGTACGTTCATAATTCTGAGTTATTTAATAATGTATTCAGTGTCGCGGGACTGAAATGGCCGCCATCTTCGCCAAACGTCATGTCATGTCAAAAAATCTTAGGTATGTTTAAAAAAGTTTGCACCCTAACAAGACTTTGCCCGGTAGAACATTCCTGTGAAGACAAATTATTTATATTTATAAATAATTATTTATTATAATTATTAATATATAATTATTTATTGAGGGCCCGGTGGCGTAATAGGGAGAACAGTCGGCTTTGATGCCGTGGTACCGAGTTCAAACCGCCGTGCACCAATGAATTTTTCTATCGAAAAACATATGTGCGCTTCTCACAGTTGCCCTCCGGTGAAGGAAAACATCGTTAAGAAACCAACAACCCCCGCATGGTGGTAGGACATATCTAGTGTCCGCCTGGCCAGCTACCACCCTCAAGTTAGAAGATCTGTCGCCAAACATCTAATGTGTTCAAGCAGTTATCCTTGAGAGCCAGTTCCCATTCTAGTCCACTTCAATATCTTCGACCGCATCATCACTTAGCAACAGGTGAGATAGTGTTCAAACGCTAGCCTATAAGATATAAAAAAAATAAAAAATATTAATTATCCCCACCTTTATTTCTATCTCGCTCACAGTTACCGTAAGAATATCTGTCAAAAACCAAAATCAACGAGAAGAAAGATGTAAAAACATTTTTCAAGGTCATATTTTTTAGTCTTCAAAAATGTATGCAATAGCAACCTCCATTGTGTATAATCTTCTTGGGACTCTTCTACTAAAACCATTACATTCTCCTATGTTTGAGGTATTTATCTCCATATCTCTGGAGATACTTATCAGATCTCGATAAAATTAAAATGGGACCACCTCGGAAACGTATCCTACCTATTAAAAAAAAAATCATTTGAATCCGTTCACAATTGACGGAAAACTCGCGTAACATACACACAAAAAAAAAAAAAAAAAACATACAGACGAATTGAGAGCCTTCTCCTTTTTTGTGAAGTCGGTTAAAAATAATAAAGCTTTTTATTTAACCTTAATATGTAACAAAGTTCTTAAACTACTGTTAGCATACCTAAGTACATTTCTACTGGCTCCTACTTTCCGGGATGTGTCCGTTCCGATAAGTAACAATCTCGAGCTTCTTGGCATCTCTTTGACACCAACTCTCAATTTCGGCTCTTATATTGAGTCTAGAGCCCAGCTAGCCTCAAAAAAGCTTGGCATTTTGGCTAAGGTGAGACGGTACTTCACACCGGGACAGTTGCTTAATCTTTACCAAGCACAAGTCCGGTCGTGTATGGAGTACTGTTCTCACCTTTGGGATGGTTCTGCTAAATACCAGCTGGAGACACTGGAAGCTATTGAGAGGAGAGCCAAAAAACTCATCAGCGATGACCTATTAGTAAGCATGAGACTCCAGAGTCTCGCGCATCGCCGCAAAGTTGCTTGTTTATCGGTTTTCTATCGGATACATTTCGGAGAGTGTGCAATGGAACTGCATGATTTGATTCCACCATCCCCATTTTATAATCGGACATCCAGAGACACTAAAAGGCGCCACCGATTTATGGTAGATATACCATCTACCCGAACGAAGCGATTTGCTTCTTCGTTCATCATACGAACTGCTAAGGAATGGAATACCCTGCCTGAGTCCGTGTTTCCGATTAAGTACAATATGGGGGTCTTCAAATCGCGAGTGAATAGGTATCTTCTGGGTAAGCACGCTACATCATCGATCGCATCATCACTTAACATCAGGTGAGATAGTGATCAAGTGCTACCCAGTTCGGTATAAAAAAAAAAAAAAAGTATATATTTTAGTAATTGTTTTGAGTTTTTCCCTAAACATAATAACTAAGTTCTTAAACTAATATATGTATACCTAAGTAATTTTGAGTCGGCGTAAATAGGATACGATACCTACTATTTAGTGTCCGCCTGGCCATCAAGTATTCATTATTCGGTGCCTCAAGGAAAATCTGTCGCCAAACATTCCCACCGTTCCAATTCTATACCTAACGTGCGACCATTCTCGACCGCATCGTCACTTACCCACAGGTAATATAGTGGTTAAATGGTAGCCTATTTGGTAAAAAATGCTAATAAGATCGTACTGCCTAATTCCAGCATTATATCAGTGAAAGCGAAGTCATTCGCTGACCGCGAGATCCGCTACACGTTGAAGGCGCAAGGCCAAGGTGCTGGTACCTTCAACATCGGCCCAACATCTGGCATCGTGAAGCTTGCTAAGGAACTGGACTTCGAAGACCTGAGGCAGCCACATGTATACTCTCTGGTGGTGACCGCGACGGAAGACTCTGGAGGATTCTCTACGTCTGTTGAGGTATTGATCTTTGGATTAAAAAATCTATGTAGACTAGGTAGTAGCAATGATAGTATATAGTAGCTAATAGATTTGTCATGTCTGTCTGTCTGTCTGTCCGTCCGTATGTCACAGCCATTTATTCCGAAACGATTAGGACTACAGAATTGAAACTTCGTAGGTAGATGTATTCTGTGAACCGCTTTCCGATTTTTATACAAAAATAAAAAATATAAAAGTTTAAGGGAATCCCATACATGGAACTGAAACAACATTTTTTTTTCTTCAACCCTATACGTGTGGCGTTCAATGGATAGAGGTCTTTAAAAATGACATTGATGTTTCTCAAATCAAGTTTTCTCAAAGTCAATCATTTAAAAGCATCAATCATTTAAAAAATGTGTGCAGGGGTGCCTCTAACTTTTAAAGTAAGGGAGTGAAAAATATAGAAAAAATAATATACTGTAGATCTCAATAAAAACTCTCAACGAAAATTGGTTTGAACGAGATAAAGTCAGCAGTTTTTGAGATATAGCGACCGCAAATATAACTTTGTTTTTCATACAAACACTATGAAAAACAAAGTTAATATTTTGATTGCGAAAAATTATAGTTATAGAATACTCTACTGTGTTACGGAACCCTACGAGTGTGAGTCCGACTTGCACTTGGCCAGTTTATTTTACGCTATAGACGACGGGATTTTATGTTAATTTCTGATAAGCCTTTGACCACTATCTCGCCAGCCTATACTTCGCCAGAACTAACCACATAGGTACGTATTATGAAAATCGATTCTTAAGTTTTAAACTTCATAACAAAAAACTTATACAGATTGAAACGGATGTGGATAGGAAAAATTTCGACTGTTCAACACACAGACATAGGATTCATTAACGCAGTGAACGTCCTAGGTCTGTGGATCAGCACCTCGTCTGACTGCTATTTGTAGGGTTTCGTAGCCGAATGACAAAAAACGGAACCCTTATAGGTTCGTCATGTCTGTCTGTCTGTCTGTCCGTCCTTATGTCACAACCACTTTATTCCGAAAATATTAAGACTACACTCTTGAAACTTGGTAGGTGTATTCTGACAACCGCTTTACGATTTTTATACAAAAGTAACCGTTTGGAGCATTGTGAATTGTAAAGATCCAAGTCGAAGTAAAGGCAGTTTCCGAATCCGAATTGGCTTTCGAATGATTGAGAATAACCCTGCTGGTGAGAAAGTGATCAAGTGCTTGTCTTTTTTGCAATAAATAATAAAGAAGGTGTCTTAACAAACTCACTGCAGAGAAAATATTCATGCGTGTGCAGTATATTATTAATTATTCTAACTCGAATTCCTACCACTTTTCAGCTAACAATACGAGTGACGGATGTAAACGACAACGCACCAAAGTTTGAGCTACCGGACTATCAGGCGCACAATGTGGACGAGGATATACCACTCGGAACCAGTATCCTCAAGGTTAAAGCCATGGATGCTGACTCGGGAAAGAATGCTGAAATTGAATATTTAGTTTCAGGTTGGTAATTTTATAAAACTAGTACTTACTTATGTCGCGAGAGCTGCCTTGAGAGCTAGCTCCTATTCTGGGCCTGGTGTGCTTTCATCCTCGAATTTAAAGAATTTTACCCAAAAAATGCTTTGTAAGATCAAAGACACATCAACAGTAATTGTGGAGTTTCTCCGTTGTTAAAGCTACGCCTAAACAAAGAAGATTGATCATAATTTTTAACCGACTTCACAAAAAAGGAGGAGGTTCTCAATTCGTCTGTATTTTTTTAATTTTTTTTTGTGTATTTTACTCGATTACTCCGTCAATTGTGAACGGATTCAAATGATTATTTTTTTAATAGGTAGGGTACGTTTCCGGGGTGGTCACATTTTAATTTTATCGAGATCTGATTAGTATCTTCTGAGATATAGAGATAAATATCTCAAACATAGGAGAATGTACTGGTTTTAGAAGAAGAGTCCCAAGAAGATTATACACAATGGAGGTTGCTATTGCAAATACTTTTGAAGACTAAAAAATATGACCTTGAATAATGTGTTTACATCTTTCTTCACGTTGATTTTGGTTTTTAACCCTCGACGCAAAACGAAGGAGTGTTAGAAGTTTGACGTGTGTATCTGTGTGTCTGTCATCGTGGCATTGTAGCGCCCAAACGGATGAACCGATTTTTATTTAGTTTGTTTTGTTTGATAGATTTCTTTGTCGAGAGTGTTCTTAGCTTTATTTCATGGAAATCTGTTCAGCCGTTTAAATATTATCAGCTCTTTTTTGGTTACAAAAACTGCGATTGCAACTTTCGTAAGCTCGTAGTCCTTTGACCGCGGACGTCAAATAATCAAAAATAAAAAAAAACGCGCTTTCGCAGTATCTTGTTACTTCAATGATATTGCAAAAATATGGTAAGCTTGATCTAATTCGGAGACATCTCCTTGGAATGGTCTCAATGTACAAAGTTATACATATGCTTTGATTATAAACTCGGATTACATATACAAATCAGTCGGGGGTGGTTTTAATTTTTTGAATTTAAGTATTATTGACAGATATTCTTACGGTAACTGTGAGCGAGATAGAAACAAAGGTGGGGAGAATTAATTTGTCTTCACAGGAATTTTCTACTAGGCAAAGTCTTGTTAATGTGCAAAGTTTTTGAGCATACCTAATATTTTTTGACATGACATGACGTTTGGTGAAGATGGCGGCCATATCAGTCCCGCCCGTGACACTGCATACATAAATAACTCAGAAATATGAACGTAACTTGTACCAACCAACACTGCAAAAAAAAATGTATAAGCATAATACCACAGATTATATAATAGGTACTACGTAAATAATACTTTTCGTTGTTAGGTTAGGTACTTACCTGCCTTTATTTATACCTACGAGTAACCGTTTCTTTACATATGTGCTAGTACTACCTACCATAATAATTAAGATAGTTTAAAAACTAAAACAACCGACTTCAATGCCCCGCAAGTTCAATTTCAGTAGCAAGTTTGAGACGTTTATCGTCATATCTCTGGAGATACTTATCAGATCTCGATAAAATTACAATGAGACCACCTCGGAAACGTACCCTACAGATAACAAAAAGAATCATTCGAATCGGTTTAGAATTGACGGAGTAATCGCGTAACATACACACAAAAAAAAGCACAGACGAATTGAGAACCTCCTTTGTTTTTGAAAGTCGGTTGAAAATCTGGGATTTAAAACTAATAGCGCCATCTGTTGGTTTGTTGTTAATGATAATAATTTATATTAGACAGATGGCGCTTATGCACATTTTAATGTTTGATTCGTTACCTACCGTCATAGCCACAAAAATGAATAATAAGGTATTTATTAATATTTCTGTGGTCTCTATATACCTACCTAATAGGGCCCCGATAACAAAAAAAATTGACATGTACCTACATTGTTGGCTCTTGTACATACAATCTACAGACCTAGGATTCACTACGTTAGTGAATCCTACGTCTGTTATACAATCAATATGCATATGCTTTACGTACCTATATTATTATTTTTATTATATATTAATTCAATGAACTCTATCGGGTCGTAAATTACGACTCGTAATACGCCCGTACCCTTGGTAAGCATTGACGGAGCCGAAACCAACATCAAGAGGCCCTTTACAATATATTACTTAATTATAAATTATTGTTGAAAGATGGTACAAATTATCATGTTATTTGTTCTAAGCATGGAGGATAGTTCTGAGCTTATTGATGTTTGATTCATGGTCTATGGGATGAGGTACGGCATCCTCCAATTATGCCTCATTTCAAAATATTGAGATGGGTGGTGACTCGCTATACATACGCCGAATGGGCCCACATAAAGGGGGACCATTATGTTGGCGCCGAGGGGCAACACTGGCGTGGATAGCATAGGTTGTCGAGAGGTGTGCTGCACTTCAACTAAACGCTACTAGCGGCTTTATGCCTTTAACACTTCCACCCTGGAGCTTAGTCTTAGCTGTTGCGATTCTCACCACCGGCCGGCCGGTCAAGGCAAGCCCGGGGTCTGAGGCTCTCACGGGATAAGGCTACCTACGCAGTGTCGCCACTTACCGTCGGCTTGCCACAAAGCCGCCCCTGCAGGATTATTTATTATATTTACATAATATCTCCAAATCAATTTATAGATAGTCTTAAGCCTTGGAAGTATGAAGGTAGAAGTAGGTATGTTTTACTGCTCCATATTATCGTAATGAATTAATAAACGGGATGTAATATTCTTAACAAACATGCTGTCTGTCTGACGAGTCCAACGTAGGAGCTACGAGTTAACGATAACTTGCTTTATCGCGTCCCCGTTTTGCCCTAACAAAGCAGTAAGCATATAAAAAGAATGTAAAACTTTTATAACAATAGAAAAAAAGTATGTAAAACAATTTATAAAGCATTATCAAGCAAGTTATTCCCATAACGCAACTTTGTGCACTACCAAATAGAGGTGGTGTGCATTGCTTAAAAAAAAATGACCGGCAAAACACTGGCGTGTTGTTCTTCATAGGTCCTACATTTAAACTGTTTTATAGTAAGTGTACTATGAAAGCCTACGGCCTACTATTAGGTACGCGCTGTACGGGGCACTAACTAAGATGAATCCCATTTAATAACTTTAACTTATATGATATATCTTTCAATTCCAGATGACCACTTCAGCGTGGACTCCAACGGTATAATAACAAACAATAAGCAACTGGACGCCGATAACAACAACGCTTACTACGAATTTTCAGTAACCGCCAAAGACAAGGGCGAGCCGGCCAAAACCGGCACCGCTACCGTCCGCGTCTACACCAAGAATAAGAACGACGAAGAACCAAAATTCTCTCAGCAAGTGTATACTCCGAATGTAGACGAAAACGCCGGCCCCAACACTCTCGTGACCACCGTCGTAGCGTCAGACAAGGACGGCGATAACGTACGATTCGGATTCGTCGGCGGCGGCACCAGCTCGGGACAGTTCGTCATCGAAGAGATCACCGGTGTCATCCGACTCCACAACAAAGCTATCTCCCTCGATCGCGACAAATACGAGCTCAACGTCACCGCGATGGACGACGGAGCTTGCTGCGTCAACGGAGACGCTACGATCCACACCTCTACCGCGGTCGTCGTCGTATTCATTACCGACGTGAACGATAACAAGCCGATATTCAAAGACTGCCCCACCTACTTCCCCAAAGTAGAAGAGGGCGCGCCTAACGGCAGCCCCGTCATAAAAGTTCACGCCACGGACGAAGATAAGGGCGTCAACGGTCAAGTGAAATACTCGATCGTACAGCAGCCGAATCAGAAAGGAACCAAGTTTACCGTAGACGAGGAGACAGGTGAAGTTTCCACTAACAAAGTGTTCGACAGGGAAGGCGACGACGGCAAGTTTGTATCCGTTACGGTAAAGGCGACCGATCAGGGAGAACCCTCTCTCGAAGGCGTCTGTTCCTTTACCGTAGAAATAACCGACGTGAACGACAACCCCCCGCTATTTGACAGACAAGTAAGCAAGCACTAGATTTAGCCTAGAGTAGTTTTAGCGAACTTGCATGACGTACTATCGTGTTTACATTGCATGAGTTACAGTTCAGTGACTGATCTATCGATGTATCTTGCAGAAATACGTGGAGAACGTAAAACAAGACGCCAGTATAGGCACGAATATATTGAGAGTATCGGCATCTGACGAAGATGCCGATAATAACGGGGCTATAGTTTACACTCTAAGCGCCCCCTATAACCCCGCCGATATCGAATACTTTGAGATCCAGCCCGAGTCGGGCTGGATCGTACTAAAGAAGCCTCTCGACGTAAGTATTCTCTCACATCCGTACGTTAGATAAGCTCGTGATAAGAGAGACGAATGAAAGGGATAAACTTTAAGAAAAAAAAAGTTTGGTGGATGATGGCTACCTACAGGCCCTAGGATTTAATTGGCACACTTTAGTTGATTTAAATGTAAATAGTTCTAAATTTATCGCTGCTGTAAATTGCTGTGGAGAGGAGTTAATCCTGGCTGTGAGGAGTAGTTGTCCATTGAACGGCGCCGGCCAGCCGCCCGAGGGGGCTTCTTCTTCTTGCAGCACAATTAGTTTGAGTTGCCGCCGCCAGAGCGCGCCACTCCGCACTAACTCTTCGTTCAAAAATTTATTTCTGCAGCACCATCTTGCATTGACTATCTTACGGATATTATACGACTTGTGTACGATACCTTGCTGTAACAGATAATACTGCTGTAAATATTTTCACAGTTGAAACGTTTAGTTCTAAAACATGTACAGTTTCCGTAACAGCACTTCTGTATATTCCGCACTGACTAGTTTTCAAGTTTATTTTACTGTAATTAACCGATTAAATTAATTTGAGAAGCTTACGCTTTTAACATACCTCTCAGTATCGTATTATGTACATGTTTTGTTACTAACTCAGATTTTGTTTTGCGGAGCATTTCCGAGGCCCGGTTCGAACCCGGCGACGATTTTGTAGCGTAGACGACTACTCATGTAATATAATTCCATCATAATTAGTATTATCATGATAATTTTGAAATTTTTTACAGGGCGCCACTTTACTATCGATATGACTTGTATATTTGTTAGTTGTAAAATGAGATGGTCAGATTGCCCCCAAGGCAGTTTGGCCATCGGGCCAGTTGTGACATATTCCTTCTGTGAAAGGGGCAACGTTCTCGATTCCAAAATTTGTACAGTAAAACCGTAACGTCCATCGTTTGTAATATATTCATTTCAATGAGTGTCGTTTCGTCGTAGTATTGCGAGGTCACTAAACATTCTTGCGACAACCTGACCTATCCGCCATGTCTTGTACGCAGAGCCGCATGCGTTTGCCTGCTTTATGTTAAGTTCTTTGAGTTATTTATTATATTAGTTTAGTTATTACTGTAAAAAGTAACTAATACTACCTAATGTACAGTTTGTCTTTTCCTCATTGTACAGATGAAACCTGTAAAATACGATAAACATTTTGTTTCCGATTATTTTCTTGCACCATCTAACATTGGCTACGAGGATTGCGTAAGTACGAAGCCTGAGCGAGGCGCGGAAGTGACTGCCTGAGTAGAATCTAAACTGTCTATCTAACGTTTCTCTTCTCTTGTTTTATTTTGGCTTACTGAATGCCAGCGGACGGATGCCAGTTTATTTAAATATTGGAACTCGACGCCGCGCTCCGACCGGAGTGAGTCGACCGATGTGCAAGGGAACTAGATTTTATTTTGTTATATAATTTGATTGTGTTATTAGCGATGAGTATTTATGTGTTTATGTGTTGAGTTTGGTTATGTTTTGTTCCCCCGCTGACCTCTGACCCGTGTATCTGTAGCGGGACAGGTACCGGCTGCGCGTGCGCGCGTCCGACCGAGGCGGCCCGCCCTCCTCCGCAGACGTGGACGTTGAGTTAGACGTGGTAGACAGGAACAATAAGCCCCCCATCTGGGACATGACCACGTATGGCCCCGTTCACATCAAAGAGAATGTCACAGTGGGTACCGTAGTGACCAGTGTGAAAGCAAGGTTGGTATAAGGCGCGACGGGCCCGAGGGCCCGCCGCTCCTCCGCTCCCTAACGCTACTAACGACGTGGTTTTGTCTGTTTCCATCGACTGTTTCCCCGCTAGCGAGAAACGTACAAGTTGGAGGCTATGGCTCAAGACAAGGGCTTCCCGCCCTTGTCCAGAACCGTGGAGGTCCAGATAGACGTAGTGGACCGCGCGAACAATCCCCCCGTTTGGGACCACGTGGTGTACGGCCCCATCTACATTCGAGAGAACTTGCCCGTGGGCGCCAAAGTGGTGTCCGTGAAAGCAAGGTGCGTGGGTAACTGTTCGGCACGGGCACCGCACGCTGCCCACCTGCACGCCGCGCCGCCTGCGGCTGTCCTCGTGCTACTCTCACTGTCCTCACAACTTCCTCTGTTCACGAACTGCGACACAGGAAACGTATCGATGGCCAGACGCCGACCGACCTACGTTCCCTGTATCGCATCCCGAACAAAGGAAACTGTGTTTTCAGTTCACAAAAAGTGCCTCTTATTACGCTTTATGTTTTTTACATCTCTCGGTTACTTATTTTGAAATAAAGTGGTAATAATTGTCATTTTTATTGCGAGCGTCCCTATCCGTATCGCTCGGAATCGACTTTCACTTTACACGACGCGGTGGGTTAGTTCCGTGCGATGGGGAGGAGACGCCGCGACGAGGGCAGCCGTGACGCCCCGCGCCTTCGATCGTTCTGACTCTCACTGGTGATCTGAACGCCCTTAATAGTCCGTGCATTTCTGTGCATCGTCACAAACACTCGGGAACGTGATACACTAGCGTGCATTAGAAGGGCTCACCGCTTTTGTGGACCGGGATCACGAAATTGTGCTTAACCCGTTCAAAAATATCTATGCAGTAGTTCCCATGGCATGCAATAGATATCTTTGAACTGAATGTGAGCGATGCTGAATCCCTATTTATTACGTCTGTGTTTGTTATTCTGCATGTAGGCAAATTCATCAGTGCAGTTCGAGCCGAACAATTGAATACAGTTGATTCAAAGAGCATGTTTCAATGTTTAGCGAGTAGAAGGTTTTGAAAATTATATTAATGGGAAAATAGTGCTTGCTAAATATTTTAATTAGCATTTTTTATTTATTTTCAACGTTATGTATTTTTATTTCGTAATAGCGTCAAATTTCAGTACCGAATTGAGAACTGTAGACATTCAAATATTTTAAAAGTAATAATTTCAGTTTATTGTTATTTTTTTGAATTCATTGAAACATTTCGTACAATGGATCTGTGGTAAAATAATTAATATTATTCCGTGTCATCAAACTTCTAGGATAGAGAGAGAGACACTTAATATGAAATAATAAAATCGTATGGGATTCCGTGGTCCACCGAATAAATCGAAAACTACGAAATAAAAAAAGAAGTAAATGGTGAATGTAGTTAATTTTGAAACAAGTAAAAGTGGATGAAACTATAATACCAATAACAGTTCAGGTTTACATATATGTGTGCTATTATTTATGCATAGATGTATGCATAGATCTGCCTTCTATACACACAGATATTTTTTAAAAGTTAACAATAAAAATACACTGTTATTAGTAGCTGAGGTTTGTTCCAATTTCATTGACCAGACTTCGAATTTGAAAAATACAAGACTTTTCAAAATTAAGTTTTGAGTATAGCCGTAAATTAAAAAAAAAAAATAATATGTGAACTATAAACTATAAGTTGTCATTAAAAAGGGAAACAGCTACATAGTAAAGTTTAATGACAAGACCACTCGTCTGTTTTATAATACTAACATTTTCAATAGATTAAAAAGCCTTAGATATTTATAACGTAACGTAACGTAGCATATAGATCTCTACTCCCCAAATCGCTTCATAGGCCGGTATTAAAGAACTATACCTAAGCGCTGGTGCACTCTTAGCACAGAATGAAGTATTAGTTATAACTAACCACGATTTACCCAATCATATAGCTTCATTCTATGCCGAAAGCAGAACCACGCTTGATTATCGTTCAATAAGTACGGTCACAGTGTCAGATATGAGATCAAGTAAGTATTCAGTGCGTTTTTAAGATTCAACATTATTATTCTTTCTAAAATCGCATTTTATTTCATGACGGCTTTGTGCCTGAGATGGCAGTAACCCCATCTTATCTTACAGTCCTAGATTCGTATAGTCTGGGGAATATGTTGTCCGTAAACAGGTGGCATTTGCGCTCGGGTTTTCACTTCAAACTTGATATATTTATATACCTTATCGCTTATTAATATTTCGAATCCATTAACACCAGCATTGTCTATGGATGCAACCATTTATAATATAAGAATGAAATGGTTAGACGGTCCTATAATTCGTATTAAGAACTACTTAGCAGGTCTTGAAGCAGATAATAATATTGAATTTTCACGTCATCCAACATTAATTACATACAGAATATTATCCCTTTTGCATCACATTTATTCCATAGGCTAAACGTTATCCTTTTGCATTATTACTTTGACCATTGCATCGATCACATTGTGTTGTACCCATCAGAATTGTGGTTCACGTTTTTCTCTATCTGTTCGTCCTAAAAACACATTTCGAAACTCACAAAAATCACGGCATATTTCATGGAGACGAAACCATTACTAATACACTTTACTAATTACCTACATTATTATTTAAACAACTATCTCATTGAACCACACAAAACCATGTTTACACCAACTAGTGTAGGTACTAGTTTACAAAAAGAAGACCACGTATAAGTAACCAACAATACATTAACATTTTAGTAAAGTACAATCAATATTCCACTACCCAAGAAGCATAAATACTATCTAAGACCGCGTCATCGCTTAAATTTAGATGAGATAGATGTCAAGGACTTGTGCATCTCCAATAAAAATCTGCCAGATAAGTTCTAGGGCTATCAGGAACCTGTGAAAATGGCCCTTAGTCTTTAAGATGTTTAGATGTTCGAATTTAAAAACAAATATAGGCCAGCTTTTGACCTCTATTTTGCCTGATGGTAAGCGTAATGTCGTCGAAGATGGTGAACACGTTAGACTTCGAATACTCTGACTATCAAGGGCTATGTGCTGCTAGAACTGAGAACACCGTAAGAACGTTTGTCCACAGCAACGGCGCCGGGATTTTTTCGGGCCGATTTGTAAATGATGTGCCGGCGATCGTATGTCCACCGCCACCGATTCCGGTGGTTCTGTTTCTTCTAGCTGTCATGCGTGGCAGATGCGTTTCCATAGATTTTATTTTTGTTTATAAAAGTTGCAGTTGCACATTACTAGTATTCTTGTTAACCCCTCCAACTAAGCTAAATATAACTTGTGAAAATGGCCCTTAGTCTTTAAGATGGCTATAGATGATCGAATTAAAAAAAAAATATAGGCCAGCTTTTGACTTCTATTTTGCCTGATGGTAAGCGTAATGTCGTCGAAGATGGTGAACACGTTAGACGTGTCTGGAGTGGGTCACGTCAATAGTGCAATGGGTGGGGTGGGGATCGAACTCACGACCTCTCGATTGCCAGTCCGATACCTTATCCATTGCGCTATTGCCGCCTTAAATAAAACAAACAACCTAAGACGAAAAAAATACCCATCGAACGGCGCCGGGCGCCGGCAGTGAGTGGACAAGATCAAACGTGTTTTGTATTGCGAGCCAATGCCGGCACATCGGCCCGTCAAAATCTCTGGCCGATTTCTAGCGGTCACGCCGATCTACTCGAAATATCGGCGGCCGGGATCATTTCGCCCGGTGCCGGTCATGCTGTGGACAAGCTGCCATACTATACATATGTACCGCTACTTCGGCGCCGGCATTTTGTTCCCGTTGACGTCCCGGTGCCGTTGCTGTGGACAAACGCTGTAAGGTTATGGTGGCAGATATTGTCCTTGACGATGGTAAGCTATTTTTTGATGGCAAGTCAGGCAGATCACCGATACTATATGCACCTACATATTGTGGTATGTTACTATTTTGATTGAGATCTTGCCAATGAAAACCGCATATAGGTATTGCATTGTATTGTATTGCAGTAGCAATACATAACCAAATCTGCGTTGCGCGGCATCTCCTATTATAAGATACATTTATTTAATTTTAACTATTTAAAAACGTACATAATACTACTTATTTCAGGAAAAGCAATTTTGGTGTAAGCATGGTTTTAGGTTTGTAGAGGGCTTCAATCAAAGTTCGGTTTATATCGTTTATACATTCTCATAAGCATAAGCATTCTTTTGGTATTTCAATGTGTTTAATGTCCTGAAACATACTAATTCTATATTGCCTGGGTGATGAGAGTGCCTTGATATTTTGTTTATAGTAGGGCCTCGGAGTTTTAGTGCGGTCTCAAATAAATTCTACTTATGGCAGAATAGCGACATAAAAACATGTAAAAATAAAAACATTAATTGTCTGTTTTTCTTTGATATAAAAATAATATTAAATAATATCTAATAATACACGTCTTTAGGCAAAAAAGGTATCGTTGACAAACATACAAGCAGATGGACAACAAAGTAATCCTACAAGTCTTTTTCTCTTTCGAGACACTGCACCCTAAAAATTAAATGAATTATTACTTAAAACCCCTTTTCAGCGAACACTCCGCGGTTGTACCACTTCATTTTATCAACATTTTTGTCTACCCACCTGTTAAAAATGTTTGGTTTTCTTATTGTTTTTCTTTCTTTTGAAAATTTAAACGCGTACAATTAGGTTAAACCAATAAACAGAGAAGGTCGCACAATATACATTTTTAAGCTTTTTACTTCACCCACTCGCCCGAATGTTTGATAAATAATTTACGAAAATACGCGGAAAACGGTTCGCTCCGAAAAGAAATGAACGTATTAGGTATTGTATTAGGACCAAGGAAGGTCCTAATTACTATACCTAATTAATTGATTATTATTTAAACAGAAATACATATTTTATAATAGACAATGAAATTAAACATCTCAGTATCGGTTTGGTAGTAGCAGCTGTAAGGGTATTTTTATGTGGAAATAAATAAAATGAAATTTAAAAAAACTCAATACCTAACTAATTACTTAATTACGTTTTAATTAACTAATAGCTAAGCTTCTTAAAAAAAACATGTTAGTTACTGTAGACTCAACAAATGTTTCTAATTGATACTATGTCATACATTCCCATTGTAATTTTACGACCTTTGCTATACTAACGAATAAATATTTTCGCAAAAAAATATAAACAAAGATTCGCTTTGACGCTGTTGACAGTTAAGGTTTGCATTAAAAAATGCCCCCGAGCGAGTGTAATCGTAAAATAAATAAAACTATTTTTTATATGAAAACGTCTCTTTAATGTTTTGTCCCGTATTCACATTGTGTTCAATTCTATACGCAAAAGTTTAGAGTTTCAATTTGAATTTACACAAGTTAGTTAGATTGAGTCAATAATTGTGAAACAAATAATTCCAACTCTATTATAAAAGCTCTCTCGACGCTTGCGATGCCTCAAGCGCTTTTTAAATATTGGGCATTTATACGCATATTCTAAAGGACATTTGGTTCAATTGGATAAGAAAAGTGCCTAAATAAATAAACACAATCCTATATAATTGAGCACGAAAGCCAGGTCTGATATTTCTATAAAAGTAATTTTGAGAAATTTATTTACTATTTTTATAAAGCGGTGAACCATACAAATAAACATGAATCTTATATAAACCGAACTCTGACAGACTCTTAAAACAATATTTTATACATTTTAGCATTTTTGCGTAATAAACAAAAAGTAGGTCAACTCTGTTGACAACAGATAAAGTATTTTGAACCTACTTTTCAAACAATGAGGCCGGCATTTGATGTGTATGTACCTCTGTACTGTAGATGTTTGTGATTTTGTTTTAACAATGTTTTTCTATAATGTTTTGTTGTCTTTCAGCTCGGGCATTGAAAACAATCCGACCGTGTTTTACCGCCTGATGCCGGGCTCGACAGCTCAGACGAATAAGTTCCACACATTTTATTTACAACAAAGAGCTGATAACGGATTTACGTGGGCCGATATAAAGGTTAATCATCCTCTGGACTATGAAAGCATAAAGGAGTACAATCTTACTATTCGAGTCGAGGTTAGTATCTAATTTTATGTTATTTTTCTAAACTTTTCCTAGAAAAAAATCTAGATTTATATCTTGTATAGTAAGTACAACGTGAAGATAAAATACAACGATTTGTCATTTGGCCAGTCAAGGACTGAGGCGACTATTTGTTGCACGTTTTTAGCCTGTGCCCATCCTAAGAGTGACGTGCTGTCAACTTCAGCCTTCGGAGTGATTTGATGTAGCGAAATTACATATAAGGATATTATATAGGGACGTGTAGTTTTGTCAGGAGTATTTTCTGTTTCCTGTGTTTATGGATTGAGGATTTAAGCTTATTCTTGTTATCTTTAAGTAAAGATATGAAATTCTATATTCTGTAGTGTTGCCAAATTTCAGGTTTCATCCAGACTAATATTATAAAACGTTTGTATCTCTGTCACTCAGTCTGTTTGTTACCTAATCACGCCTAAACGGACGATCTAATCTTACTGAATTTTAACAAGTAGATACTTTATTTATAGCATGAGGATAACACAGGCTACTAAATTCTTGATGTACGTGAACAAAGTCGCGGGTATCAGCTAGTAAGCTATGCGGGAAATCTGAAGTGATAAGTAAAACAGGGGCTTGATTTTATAACTTTGATGTCCAAATAACAAATCACATAAATAATTTTATCTACACTAATGTTATAACATTCTACTTATGTTTCCAATACTTGCCTTATAATTACTACTGTTATAGCGCAGATAACAAAACACTCAATTTAAGCAATTTCACATGATGGTATAATATCCACATCGATATCGTAAAATCTCATTATAACATCAATAAAACGCGACCAATTAACCTGGCGAGCCTTATGTCAAAATCCTCATACAAGTTGTATAAAATTTTGATATTAGGCTGGCTTTTGAAAACAGTTAGGTTATACGTGAAAACTTCGTCGAAACTATTAAACTTACATACACAAAACTCTTTGGTAAGATCTTGTGCCAATTAAATAAAAAAAGAACAGCGCGCGCTCGCTCCTGATTGGCCCTGCGCGCGCAGCTGCGCTCTCATTGGTTAGATTTTAATGGCGGCAAGTTCACTGACAATACACGTACGCGTGAATTTAATGTTTCGCAATGTGTTTTGTTTTTAAAATACAAATTAAAAGTTAAAAATGGATAGCGACGATGATATTTGTACGCCTCCGGATATTCTAGAATTGGCAACAAAAGTAACTCACAATCTTTTGCCAGAAAAATCTAGAAAATTATATGAAAAAGAATATAATAACTTTTTGGCATTTTAACTTTCAAAATTGTACCATCCAAAATTTGAACAATTATTATAAATAAACTATTGTCAGCTTTTACTCTTGTTGTTTGATTAATTGCATTAGTGAAGATAAAGTAGTGTATGCAACTGCATATAACACGGGTATTAAAACACTCGTTACTATTATGAAACTCGCTGCGCTCGTTTCATAAACTCACACTCGTGTTTTAATACCCTTCATTATATGACAGTTGCATAAACTACTATAAGATCGTGTAAAAACTATAACTTAAGATCGTTTAAAAAACAAAAAGAACTGACTTCAAACGTCGCGCTAGTCAAAGTAGCCAGTAGACGTGTAACTATTACATAATCTGTGCCAGTAGTTATTAGTAAGTCGTCGAGATAAGTGAATGCGTCGTAATACAAATGTTGCTATATTAAAAACGGCTCGGCGGATTTCGTTCGGAAAAGAATTTTCCAAATCGGTTAAGGCATCTTCGAGTAATCAGTAAACATAGGCATAACCTACATAAAAAAAAAGTTTCCGACGAATTGAGAACCTCCTCCTTTTTTGTGAAGTCGGATAAAAATCTTATTAAATCGTAAGCTCAAGCTCAAGATAAGTCTTAGTAGCTATCTACTAAAGATTTTTCACCTTATGACTTTATACCAAAAAGTAATTGTAACGAAAACTCATCAAAGATTTTTTCCCATCATAATAATACCTGTAACAACATCAAGTAATACTATGAGATCACGTGTCCATTACACGTGTTTTAAAAGGGTTCCAATAACAGTCTCTTTTCCGACAGACAATCTACTAAACGTTATTTAAATGGGTCAAATATTACTCGACTACAGAAAATATGCAAATTCGAATACTCTGCTGAAAACTTTCAAACAATATTATATTGATATTCAATGAAATTCTGAAAACTACAGCCCTATGTTAATTTTGAAGTATAAATATCTAATCCTCTATTCTAGACTATAAGTCATTATTACATAATTAGCTTTTAAAATGTTAATGCCTTCAGCTGACTTGAATTTAGCTTGTCGGAGTAAAGAAGGCTAAAATGTAAATAGAGAATGTTATTTTTAGGCCGCTATGCATGAACGCATTTTAGTTAAAACATCATACAGATGAGTTTTGTCAAATTTATTTGAAAAATGGCACGGGATTGTAAACCGGACGAAAACTAGTGCCCGGTGGTGGAGTGGGAGAATGGTCGGCTTTGATGCAGGAGGGACCGAGTTCAATCCCCGCCGTGCACCAATGGATTTTTCTATCGAAAAATGTATGTGCGATTGTGGCCTTCACAGAGGCCCTGCAGTGAAGGAAAAGCATCGATAAAAAAAATAACAACTCCCGCATGGTGGTAGGACACTATCAAGTGTGCGCCTGGCCAGCTACCACCTTCAAGTTAGAAAATCTGTCGCCAAATATCTAATGTGTTCAGGAAGCTATCCTTGAGAGCCAGTTTCCATTCTAGGCCTAGCGTGCTTACCCTCTCCGACCGCATCAATGCATCATCACTAACCAACAGGTGAGAGAGTGGTCAAAGCATATAAGATTAAAAAAAAGAATAGCATAAACGTATATATATATATATATATATGTTTATGCTATTCTTTTTATATATATATAGTATTATTTAATACGCGTGTGAAGCCAGGACCCGAACAGTGCTAAGATCGTTTATAAAACAACCGATCTTAAATGGGTGCTTATAATTTTTTATTTTTGAGATGTTTAAATGTCTCGACTCGTCTCGATCTTTGAAACAAAAGAAAAATTTTCCAAATCGGCTCAGCAATTGAGCAATCATGTATGTTCCCATACATAAAAAAAAATCTAATGAATTGAGAACCTTCTCTTTTTTTGCAGTTAGTTAATCTTCTTCTTCTAATACTATAAGAATCTTTGTCCTGACATACTGACTGACTGACTGACAGACAACGCACAGCCTAAACCGCTGGTCGTAGAGACTTGAAATTTGGAGGGTATATTTATCTTAGTACGTTGGGGTGTACTAAGAAAGGATTTTCCAAAATTCACCCTTTAAGGGGATGAAACGGGGGTTCAAAGTTTGTATGGAGAAACGAGATTAGACAGTCTTTTCTATTCGAAACTTCATACAAGTGCTTCGTTAAATAAATAAGTAAATACGTGTTTCAGGCTTTTTCAAAATTACAACCCTAAGAGGGTAACAAAGTCTGAAAATCAATATTGTTTCGGATTGCGCTGAAATATGGCATGCAGATAGTTATTACGGCGTTAATTCCCTCTGAGAAATGATTTCCTAAAATTCATCCCTTAAAGGGATGAAACGGGTGTTCAAAGTTTGTAAGGAAAAACAAGATAAGATCGTTTTTCTATTCAAAAATTCACACAAGTGCTTCAGTAAATAAATAAGTAAATACGTGTTTTAGACTTTTTTGGAATGCCACCCTTAAAAAGGTGAAGTGGGGTAGCAAAGTCTGAAATTAATATTGTTTCGGATTGCGCTGAAATTTGGCATGCAGATAGTTATTTTGACGTAGGTATCCGCTAAGAAAGGATTTTTCAAAATTCACTCATTAAGAGGATGAAGCGAGGGTTCAAAGTTTGGATAGTCATTTTATTCGACATTTCACACAAGTACATCTGTAAATAAGTAAGTAAATACGAGTTACAGGCTTTTTTTAAATGCCACCCTAAGAGGGTGAAGTGGGGTAACAAAGTCTAAAAATCAATATTGTTCGGATTGTGCTGAAATTTAGAATGCAGGGAGTTGTTATGACGTAGGTATCTGCTTAGAAAGGACTTTCTTAAAATTCCCTCCGGATATTACTTATTATGTTAAAGAGAGAACATTTGTATTTTTGTATTTTTGTATTTTTGTATTTTTGTATGTTTGTAATGATTTGGCTTAAAAAATTCCTTCACTAATATATAGAATGGACTTTCGAAATGAAAATAGGCTATATATTATCCCGTTTAAATCAAAGGTACATTCGTGGAGACCTAATTTGCAACCTAAGTCGACAAAAAAACGGTCGAAAAAACAAGTTTCTTACGAACGCTGCTCAATTGAAAACAGATGGAAGAATATTTTATGTGGAAGAGTTGTACAACTTAATAAGACCTACAAAAAAGTCCGCGTCCGTCTATCTCTTAAGGTTGACTCACAGTAACCATTTTAATCTTTAATTTTTTGTTAAATTATATTACATAACTTCCAGGGCTATTTTCAAGTATGTAGTATTAATCTTTATCCAAATAATTACGTTAATTAGCTTGGCCACATATTATAGATTAAAATTGTCCTTTACAGTATATAATTCAAATGAATACTCTAGAAGATATCACGGATTTCACATACACGCATCGCAAAATTAATAAAATACTGCAGTGAAACCACAGATTAGGTCATAGTTACTGCAAAAATATTATTATAAGCTTAGCGATGCTGTAGATCCCCACCGATCGCAATCAATTTGAAGTCAATATAGTATAATACTATGATCTATTGTATAAAATAACAGTGATCTATATATATATAATACAATATTTTAAAACACCCCGACTGATCTATGTATAATCTTTTCATTAAAAGCATTCCAATGACTCTGAACACGACATTTAAAATCTGAGCTGTAAGTTGGTGAGGATTTGAGTATTCTGTAGAATCCAGGAGATGCCCCAGCATCAGGTCAATGCTTCCATGTTCTTACAATATCGTTGAGAAGAAGATTTTCGAATTGATCAGACCTATGAACGTTGTTTATAGTTATAAGCTCATAGTTTTATAACGATTGAACGAATTTTCATGAATCAAAGCTAAGAACACGTTCGATGAAGACATCTATAAAAAAAAATTATCAATAATAAAATCAAAATCGGTTCATCCGGTTGGGTGCTAAGATGCTACAGACAGACACACAGATACACACGTTAAACGTATAATACCCCTACTTTTTGCGTCGGGGAACGTCGTAAGGTTACGGCAGATGTTCTCCTTGGTGGTAAGCTACTTTTCAACCGACTTCCAAAAAATAGGAAGTTCTCAATTCTTATGTATGTTTCTTTTTTAACCGACTTCAAAAAAAGGAGGAGGTTTCTCAATTCGACCGTATATATTTTTTTTTCTTTCATTTTTTGTGTGTGTATGTTACGCAATTACTCCGTCAATTGTGAACCGATTCGAATGATTATTTTTTTAATCGGTAGGGTACGTTTCCGAGGTGGTCCCATTGTAATTTCATTGAGATGTGATAAGTATCTTCAGAGATATGACGATAAACGTCTCAAACTTGCTACTTAAATTGACTCGCGGGGCATTGAAGTCAGTTGTTTTAGTTTTTAAACTATCTTAATTATTGGTAGATTTAATGATCCCACAAAAACCCATGATTCATGAATGCACATAAAATTATCATTGGTAGGTATATAGCTAGGATTAGAACCAACGACCCTCGGGTCAGAATCAGGGTAACTATCCTTTACGCCAAAGGGCCGTCCAATATCACTACGTAAGTATTATAAAACAATGTCCATCACTGCGTCTGTCTGTCTGTTCGCAATAATCTCAATAGCTTCTAAACGGATTATCATGCAGTTTTCACCAATAGCCAGAGTGTTTATGAGGAAGGTTTAGGTCTTAGGTGCATAATTCGTTAAGGTTTTGTGTAAATTCGTTGACATATGACGATGATTGTTAAAAATGTTAATATTTTATATTCGATGCAACAAACTGATGCAAATTTTGTAGGCATATATGTTCTACCCGTGCGAAGCCGGGGCGGGCTGCTAGTTATATATATATAAACTTTGCAACGGATTGGTGAAAAAGTCTGAAAATCAATATGGTTTTTCGGGTTTTATAAATATGAATCCCTATTTCCCTTAGTCACTCAATAACTTGAAAACGGGTGAAACGATTTGGCTTTTACTTCTTTGATGTATTTTATGATCATCATAATCAGCCGGTATCAGTCCACTGCTGGACATAGGCCTCTCCCAAGTCATGCCACTAACCCGATCTTCGGCTCTTTGTTTCCAGTCACTGCCCACCGCTTTACGAATGTCGTCGCTCCACCTGGTAACAGGGCGTCCTACGCTACGTTTACCGATTCGCGGTCTCCACTCTAGAACCAGTCTACCCCAACGGTTATCGGTCCTACGGCAGATATGACCAGCCCACTGCCACTTCAGCTTGCTAATCCGATGAGCTATGTCGATCACTTTAGTTCTCTGGCGAATTACTTCGTTCCGGATTCGATCCCGCAGAGAAACACCGAGCATAGCTCTTTCCATAGCTCGCTGAGCGACTTTAAATTGGTGGACCAGTCGAACCGTGAGTGTCCACGTCTCGGCTCCGTATGTCAAGACGGGTAGGACGCACTGATTAAAGACTTTTGTCTTTAGGCACTGTGGTATATGCGACGAGAAGACTCGACGGAGTTTTCCAAATGCTGCCCAGCCCAGCTGAATTCTTCTCTGGATTTCTTTTTTGAAGTTATGTTTGCCTAGTTGGAGCGTCTGCTAGGTAAACATACTTAGTGACAACTTCGAGTGGGATTCCATCTACGGCAATCGGTTCCGGAACAACGTGCTCGTTGTACATGACTTTGGTTTTATCCAAATTCATCCGGAGACCGATGCGACGAGAAGAATCAGCTAGGCCATTCAACATCCTCTGTAAGTCCTGCAGCGTCTCTGCCATAATGACGATGTCATCTGCGAATCGTAAGTGAGAGATGTACTTGCCGTTGATGTTGATGCCACAATTTTTCCAGTCCAGCGTTTTAAACATATCCTCCAAGGCGTTAGTGAACAGTTTCGGGGATATGACGTCCCCCTGTCTCACTCCTCGACGCAGGTGGATATGATTAGTACGCTGGTTCTGTACTTGTACACTCATCGTTGCGGCATTATACAGACATCTCATCACTTCGATATATCGCCAGTCGACTTGGCAACGCTGCAAGGACTCCAGAACAGACCAGGTTTCGATTGAGTCGAAGGCCTTCTCATAGTCCACAAACGCTAAGCACAGGGGCCGATTGTACTCTTCGGTCTTCTGTACAATCTGCCGCACTGTGTGGATGTGGTCCATGGTGCTGTAACCGCTTCGAAATCCGGCCTGTTCCGGAGGTTGGAACTCGTCGAGTCTTCGCGCAAGACGGTTCGTGATGACCCTTGAAAACAGTTTGTAGACATGGCTCAGAAGCGAAATCGGGCGGTAGTTTTTCAAGAGGGTTTTGTCTCCTTTTTTGAAAAACAAGACCACCATGCTCCTGTTCCATGCCTGTGGAGTTCTCCCAGTGAAGAGAACAGAATTGAAGAGCTGTTGCAGCTGGCTTACAGCTGGGGCTCCTCCAGCTTTTAGAAGCTCCGTTGTGATTCCGTCTTCACCTGGGGCCTTTCCATTTTTGAGCTGTTTAAGGGCCATCACGATCTCATCTCGGCTGACTTCGGGCAGGTCTTCTGTGAAGTGGCGGGTCAAGGTGGCTCTACAATCCTCAGTATCGGGTACGGGCCTTGAAGCATGCGATGCGTAGAGCTTGCCGTAGAAGTCTTCAACTTCTGACAGAATCTCCGACTTGGATGCGACGACGTTCCCCGTTGACGTTGTCAGCTTTGTGAGGTGGCTTCTACCCAGAGGCTGGGCGAACACTTGCGACCCCCGATTCTGCTCAATTGATTCTTTAATCAAGAGCGTGTTAGAGGATCGGAGGTTTTGTCGTACCAGCTTCTTAATGGTTTTGTTGCGCACCTGATTAATTGACAAAGCTGACAAAGAGTCTGTTCGTCTCTCTTTCATTAGTCGAAGTGTTTCTGCCGAAAGTTTGGACTTTTTGCCCGTACGCTTGCTCTCGCAAAACTTCGTCCCTTCATTCCTGAGGATTTCCACCACTTCTTCGAGTTTCTGGTCTACGTCATCTGTGGTGTCCAAGGCAGCGAATCGATTTTCCAATTTTAATTGGAATGTTTCAGACCCAACAACGGTTTGGAGTAGGTTTGGTCGGAGTGTGGACTTCATCAATCGGAATCTCTCGGCTTTGAAGTCGATATCCAGAGTGCCTCGTACAAGTCGGTGATCACTTCCAGTATTGAACCTACTGATCACTGAGACGTCTCTGAATATGCGCCGTTTGTCCGTAATGATGAAGTCGATCTCATTTTTAGTCACAGTGTCGGGGCTTTGCCACGTCCACTTCCTTTGGGGCTGTTTCTTGAAGAACGAGTTCATCAAGAAAAGCCCCTCTTTCTCGAGAAAGTTGACAAGCATTTGCCCCCTGTGATTCCTACTGCCAAATCCGTGTGGGCCTATTGTCGATTCACTGCAGATCTGTACTCCCACTTTGGCGTTAAAGTCTCCCATGACAACGTTGTAGTGAGCCTTAGAGGTGGTATGTAAAGCTCTAGAGATGTCTTCATACATGCTCTCCACCTCCTCGTCCAAGTGTGCCGAGGTCGGTGCGTAATCCTGGATAACCTTGAGGCTGTACCTCTTGGTTAACCTAATTATGAGGTACGCTACCCTGGTCGACACACTGGAGATTTCTACGACGTTGTCACTGAGAACCTTGTTGACCAGAAACCCGACGCCGCCTTGGGATGGCTGGTCTCCTTCTGTGTAATACATAAGATGGCCCGATTCTAGAGTTATGGTGTCCTCTCCCTGTCTTCGGACTTCACATAACCCCAGAATGTGCCATCTTATGTGTCCCAGCTCCTCCTCCAGCTGCGCCTGATGATCATCCAGCCGAATCATGCGTCCATTATATGTTGCGAGGGTCAGTTTGTTTTGGCGGCCTACCGTAGCCCGGAGATTCTTAGCACCCCCTGCCCTGCCGTTACCGTGACCGCCGCCGTGGTCAGGAATAGCAGGGCGGCCGGGAACTGGGGGCCGCGGCATATTGTGACTTTCCATTCTTCTTTCCCTTGGGAGAGATATGCCCTAATCGCCATGCTGGGCAGGCTTGTTGGCGATCGCAGGACGTAGCTTCTCGCACCGGTGACGCTGCTGCCCGTCACCGGCCTGTAGTATTTAGCTACGCCATGTGAAATGGTTATACCGCCATTTGTCGGTCGCCAGAGCCCCGTTCGTTGGTCAGCAGGATGCACCACGGGCAGGTGAGGTTGGCTGGGAGCACTTAGATGGTATGTGTGCCCCCTTACATCTCATTTTATGATAAAAAGATTTTTTAAAATACACAAATTTTAAGTAAACAAACGAAGTCTTTAACGCGGGTGAAGCCGCGGGGCACTTCTAGTTATCAATAAGAATCTTGATGTATCTAGCAGCAAATGTTCAATGGTTTTTATTTTATTTGCAAATGCGTTTAGGTTTTTACAAAAGTTTAATTTTACGTTTCGAATACACATTCTAATTTCAATATATTCCATCTGTTGATTTAGTTCCATACACGACGAATGATTTTCACCGTGTAAACCAATTACAAACATGCTATCGAATTCGTACCAAAACTTCGTTATTTCATTATTTTTATTTCGTGTTGTTCAAATTTATTTCGAGTGAAATATTGCATGTTAAATTAGTGTTGATGTCAAAAGTATACATTTTTCAATCGCATAAATCGTTTCTTATTCTGTAAAATGTACTAATTGGATTCGTCGTACGATCGACCGTGATTCGATCTTTTCGTTATTGGTGAACATAATATAATCCGCTATAATTTTTAGATTAACATAAAATAGATTGCCTACAATTCAGTTTTAATTAACTCAATTCGTCTATAACTTATGCCTTAAATAAATTTATTGTTATAGAAAGCACTTCACTTCATTTTGAATAACTGTTGCTAAAACTCGGGATTTGTTAACCTTCAGGTGATTTAAGTTTTTCAGAATAAAAACAAAGAAGCGTTTTATCTTCGTCTTTCCTGTTGCTAAGGGATAATGTGGAGTAGCATGGAAGAACGCTATATGTGATAGATATATAATATACTAGCTTCATTCACGTATACCAAGAATTTTATCACTATAGCTCTAACAATCACCTTTTGTGTGATCTGAGTTATTTAAGTTATGTGCAAAATCATTATTTTATTTTCACAAAAAGTAGCCTATGTTCATCTTCAACTTCATACTATCAAGTAACTTCTTGTTAAATTTCAGTGCGAAGGGAAGCACGCTATATGTAATAGATATGTAATATACTAGCTAATACCCGCAACTTCGTTAACGTACACCAAGAATTTTGTCACTGTGAAGCTCTGTCAATCAACATTTGTGTGATCTGAGTTGTTTATGTTATGTGTAAAAATAATGATTTTATATTCACAAAAAGTAGCCTAATGTTCATCTTCAACTTCATGCTATCAAGTAACTAAATTTAAATTTAATCAAGGAAGCGAACGGATCGTCTGTTTAGGCGTGGTTAGGTAACAAACAGACCCAGTGACAGAATTACAAACGTTTTTGTAATATTAGTCTAAATTAGTATGGATATGATAGATCTGCAACTAGAGGGTGGTAGCTAGCCAAGGCAGACATAGGCAGTGCTATTCCAGCATTGTTATTGTTATCCAACTTAAATTTATTTTGTTTTGTCCAGAACAACGGTGCACAGCAACTGGCTTCAGAAGCAACGGTGTACATAATGTTAGAAGATGTCAACGACGAGATACCACTATTCACGGAACGGGAGCAGGAGACTGTTCTGGAAGGAGAGCCCATCGGGACGAAGGTGACGCAGGTCAACGCTATCGACAAGGATGGAACGTTCCCGAACAATCAGGTAAGGTTACCTCTTTATATTGGAAACAGAATTACATTACTATCACTTTATTACTACTTTTTAATACTAGATACTGATTGGTTAGACGTGGAACACAGGCACATACATAATATTTTATCTACAGTCTACAGCTACACTTATATCGTAAAGTTCTGATTATGATAGCGTATAAAATTAAAAAGTTTTATTATGAAATAGATTTCTTAAAAATAATGGCTACAAAATAAACAATGGATTGGACATATATTCTTAAATGTACGTTACCTAACCAGACTTTTTATGTACCTATGTTTAGAGCTTTATTTGGTTCTAATCTCAGTACAAAGATCTGTAGTGTGTAAAATTCATAAAATTTATCTTATATTTTATTTTTCTTGAAGATGAAAGCGTGTTTTGACATTGATTTACTTCATATTTCGAAAGCATCAGATTTGGAATAGACAAGACTTAATATGTCTCGAAAATATAGCATATAAATAAATGGTTTTAGAATTTGTTTATCGCTTTTCCCAGGTATAACAAATTCAAGGTCCCTATTGGAAGAAACAACTTCGTTAATTCAATAGAACTTATTAGACGACAAGGTTAGGCTGTAACGTCGCGTCTAAGCAAATTGAATTAAATTTACCTGAAGTAAATATATTTTTTGGTGGCTAATTTGTTAAAGCGTTTAAGGAAGTACCTTTTGACAATGCTTTTCAGATGTACTGCCGTGAAAATGTATTGTTTCTTCTTGCGATGCCATGGTTTTATGTCCATTTAGCGCCCGTCCCATCGGTTCTCGCTTTCAGATGGTTATCTGACATATAACGCCATATAAAAGTGACAGTTTACCTGTCTGATAAGTTTCTAATAGGCTATTAGCCACTCTTTCAGGAACAGGTGAAACTGGCACTGTGTCTTCGAGCTGGCTAAACCAAATATGATACTAATGTGTATGTTAATCGTGTCACATATAGTAAAAGCCACCTCTAAAGCTAACGTAATCTTTTAGAACCACCTAGGTCCTAGAATAATACGGGTTAAGGTAATTCTCCGGACGCAGGTACGGGCGATGTTTGATCCCCCTTTAAGCTCGCATTAAGCCATATGTACTTGTAATTCCGTTGACATCGGACTGAGCCGTATGTCTCGCTCTAACATTTTTGCTTTTGAGCCTTATTTTGTTGAAACGAAAATAGTCTTATATTTTCAATATACGGATAATGAGGTTAATGTTATCGAGATCTGATAAGTATCTTCAAATATCAAAATCTATCAAAATCTATCAAATAAAAAAATTCAAATATCGAGATAAGCACCTAAAACTTGGTACTGAAATTGACTAGCGCGGCATTTGAATTCAGTTTCTTTCGTTCTAATCAACATTAAAAAAAATATTTGAATTGAGAACCTCCTCCTTTTTTGTGAAGTCGGTTGAAAACAGTTTTCGCATGAATCGCAAGGTGAATAAAAGGGGCTGTCCACCTCAATTTCATTACTTCGGTTCTAGGTGGCAAATATTTACACAAAATACACTAGGCGTTTAGATAACTTCACTGGATCCATATTTACTTAAAAGTAAATTTTGTATAGAAATAATATCATATGGAAACTTCAAATAAACTGGCCAAGTGCCAGTTGGATTCGCACTCGTAGGGTTCCGTAACACAGTATTCGTATTATCCGTATTTTGTAAGTATAATTTGGCAAAAAATTTACTTTGTTTGTCATAGTGTTTGTATGAAAAACAAAGATAAAAGGTTATAATGAGACCTACAGTATATATGTTTTTTAGATTTTTCACTCCCTTACTTTAAAAGTTAGAGGGGGCGGGGACACACATTTTACCAATTTAGATGTGGCTATCTTTCAAATTATTGACTTTGAGTCAAAATTGTAATTTTTAGAGACCTATCTAAAGACGTACGTATAGGTTGGATGAAAAAAAAATAGTGTCAGATAAAATGGCTGTGACTGACGGCCGGCCAGACAGACAGACATGACGAATCTATAAGGGTTCAGTTTTTTGCCATTCGGCTACGGATCCCTAAAAAAGACCGACTATGTATGCCGCGCGAGTGATTTTCTGTTGGTATTTTGAGGTTTTTCGTTTCATAACTCTGGTTTGACATGGGGTCTTTATGCCAATCTGCGGGCATCATAGAAATAGGAATAATAATCCTATTTCTGTGGCGGGCATACTCTATCAAACAATAAAGAATCATTCAAATCTGTCGATAGACGCCGGCACTTTGAGGTGGGTAACAAACATTAAAATGGGAGAATATCAAACTATTATAGTACGTCCTTATGTGAAGTCAGTCAAAAAACATTCGCATTGGTAAATCGAGGTTATGCGCGCGTATCGTCAGCGTTTTCTGTATAGAAATTCTAAACACAAAGCGATCCTATCTACGTTCCGCCTCTTTTGTGTTCTCTAACCGCGTTTATAAATACCAAATGCTTAAAATGAACTAAAGCTCTGTTTTGTTTTCATGGGGCAGTAGCGATTCTTCTTTGTCCGCCTCTAAGCCTGCGAAAACTAATATTTTATCATCTAGCCTCACTAGAACTGTGAATAAAATTCCAAGAATAACTCTAGATATTGTTCTGTCCTTCTAGAACATCATTGTTTAGTGCTTGACGTTTCCGTTCGATAATATTTTTCCCCCTCCAGTCTTCCATTTTGGAGTTTAGCAACATCTTATATCAATGAAGTCAAAGTGAAGTTAGTGTGGTTCTTAAATGTTATTGAAATCCGTCGATAAATAACTTCTGCCTTTTCCCCCCCAATTAATAAAAAACGCTATCGACAAAAAATGAACAGTGAACCAATTAACCCGTGTGCCAATTTTCGTTAAAATCGGTTGAAAAATGCGACCCTGTAGGCAAGAACAGACAGACTGACTGACACACGGACAAAAGCATTTTTGGCCAATCTCGATTCTGAGACGCTTTGCTCGCTCGTTTAATTAATGCGAAAGTCAGTTTGTATATTTGTTTGCTTTGGACTTCTTCTCGGTCAAACGGCTGAACCAATTTAGCTGAAATTTTGCACAGGGATAGCAATTATTATGGATTAGGCTATAAGATATATTTTTAATTATTATATTATAACGCGGGCTAAATCGCGGGAACAGCTACTTTTTATATTTGTTTGTTTGTTTCAACCCGTGAAGAAGACACAAACATACAAACTAATATACACACTGACTTACGTATTACTAATAGTGGTAACAATGTATAATAATGGTGATGACAAGTAACTACGTAGCTAGAATGAAATCGCCGCGTAACGTATATTTTCGTGCAAAAATGCACCATTTGCATTTTATTTTGCCTATAATTTCAGCAAGCGAATAAAAATGCAATTTTGACCCGGAGTGATTGCGCTTTGGGATCGTGTGCATTTTGTGAATTATTAAATATATTGCATTCATTTAGTACGGCTATGCCCATATTCGTATTTAACGTTCCACTAGACTCGTGCAGTCGTGAAATTTATTCGTTGTTATGTTACGGTACACAGTTAATTTAATTTTCATAGATTTCGGTATTTGATCAGACGGCATATTACCTACTATAGATTTACTCTATATGTGATCATGTGTGATTACTGAACATTGTTTGTAAGCTATGCCGGTGTCTCGTTACTACACCGCATAAAAATACAACGGCAAATGGTATGACTGAGTCGACATAATCCATTGTGTAACCTACATGGTGTAGTCAGTAAAGAGGGATCGGGACAGCTCTGTTAATTCTGAAAAAAAAAACACCCTTCTCTCACTATCTTTTATAGCATGACAGTGACTGATATAGTAGTGGTCAAGTGGTTTTTATTATATGTCTTATAGGCTAGCGTTTGACTACTATCTCACCTGTTGGTAAGTGATGAAGCGGTCGAAGATGTTAAGCACGCTAGGCCTAGAATGGAAACTGGCTCTGAAGGATAGCTGCCAGAACACATTAGATGTTGTGGCGACAGATAGTTAATTTATTTTTTAAGCTTGTCTGAACGTATATCGACAGAAAAGCGCTTGTCTCCAATAATATACCGATTTATTCAGGATAGACTCATAGCATCGTAATCAATACCATCAAGTCATTTAAACCATTAATTACATCCATATTATAAATCTCACTCACTGTGCGTATTTATCATTCACATTCATACTTTTATAAATAATTATCGAACTAAATATCAATTAAAACTGTATTGCAAATGTTTTGAAATCATGCAATTTCAAATATCATATTTTAAACTGAAGAGTATTATGTTAATAACACACCAACCTCAATAAAACCAGTGTCAAATAACGCCCGGAGTAATTGAAATTTGATCAGTTTGGAACAAATTTACATTCCACTTCGGCAGTTTAGTGTAAAAGCACAGAATAATGAATAATACAAGTAAAAGCTAAAAATAATACCGGTATTGAAGACTCCGGGGAATTTTTTTTACGACCATTTTATTATTTCACTGATATTTTTTGAGAATTCTTGAGAAATGTAAAAATAAAACTTTGTAATGGAAAAGAGGTAATTTTATGAAAATTCTTGACTAATAAACACAATTAATATTTGCCTGTTAACGTACTAAGACTAATTCAATATTTAAGTATTTACCGTCTTCCGTTGTAAAATTATTTTGTTCTAAGATGTTTAAAAAGCTTCATAATTTAGGCTTACACGTGTTCCTTGTATAATACAGCTTAATTTCAAATAGCCGATGTCTTGCACCATCTACTGAACAAATTTATGCGCTAATCGCGATTTCGGGTGAGGGGTAGACGAATCGTTGTTTACATATGCATCACTTTCCACCAAATCATTATTCCTTTGAAATTAAAGATACTATAGAGTATTTGCATAGCTACCCACACAAGCTCTAACCATAAACACTTGCGTTTTTGTGCATATTCATAGTCGTAGCGAGATCACGATGAGCAGTTTTTTTTGCAGTCTGACAAACTCAGCATTACCGCCGAGTACACCGAAAACACTGTTAATTTCCCTAAATCTCAAAAGTCGAAAACAAGCTAGTGTGTATGACCTCTGACGCAACGTTAGCGATTCTAATATACATGATCGTGGATAATCTGTCTAAATCCTGGACTCAGGTTATATATAACCCCTGTAATTTACAGGCGTACTTACATGCCTGGGTAAAGGGGGTAATAGAATTCTAAGGTATACGTACCCAAGGGAACTTTCATTCTTGTTAAGAAAGAACATGCAACAGGCTCTCGCTTGATGTAGGTATTATTTGAGTTGGCTAAGGTTTGCCATCATCTGAATACAATTTTACTAGTTATTATACAAAATTTCTCAATTTTTCAATAAATAGGTGCTGTAATTTTTACTTAATCTTCAATGACCGTAACGAGCGTATTCATGAAGATATTGATGAATGCATAGTTGGTGGATTTGACACAAGTAATGAGTAATTAATTATTTGAATGACACTATGCGTACGCGAGTACTGTGCGAGATTTGTTTGTATTTTTTCTTCGTTTCGTTCTAATTCAAATGATCTCCGGGACAAAATAAATTAAACGCCGCTTCCAAGTCAGTCGTTTATAATGCAGGCGTTCCAAACTTGAGGCATCTCAGTTATTAGCAACGCTAATTGGCTGCCAGCTATTATTCTCAAGTTACCAGTTCCATCTTTAACTACAGTACTTGGATGTCGAGCACCTGTTTGGATACGAAGCAATGGCAAGATTTACTTAAGTACTTCAACGTTAACAGTTACTATTGTCTGTGGATATTAGCACATAACAAACTTTAGAATGTTGAAATATACGGAGACCTACGTGTACTTGTTCGTCCTCGGACTTAGTTCTCAAATACGAGTAGTTCTTGTTTAATTTGTGTATTTTGTAGAATACCGACAAGCGCGATGTTTCTGCCTTTGTGTTGAAACGTTGACGAAATCTTTGGTTTAGCTAACCAAATAGCTAAGTTGTAGTACACTTATTTGATCCTACAAGGGTTCCTCTTTTCCTTTTGAGGTACGGACGGCGGACCCTAATAATGAAAAAATGATGTTTACTTGTCTTGATGGAATTCGATAGATTTTTAGTAGAACGTGTTTTTTTAACCGACTTTCGTGTGTGTAACGTATGTTCGGACATAACTCCGATGTTTATTCCAAAATGGTCCTAATTTAATTTCGTAAAGATCTGATGAGTATCTCCACAGATATGGAGATGAACACCTCAAACATAGTGCTGAAATTGATGGAGCAGCATTTGAAGTCAGTTTTTTTTAGTGTTTTTAACTATAATTCTCGTTTCCGCTGCTTTCGCCAAAAAGTGTATTAAATATATTAAGTATGGCTAGGAGGTTAAAACTAAGTTAGGCCATGTAAAAGGAGTGACCACATAGTCAGCCAAGCGAACGAAGCAAGCGTGTCATTTTTTTATTTTTGAGTAAGGATGGATATCTCGAAAACAGCGAGATATCGAAACATTTTGTTCTCACTCTTCGTCTTATTTCGACGAGATCCATACAAATCCGTCATTCAATCTTGGCGCCGTAGGAGCCGTAGTTTGCCACTACTTTTAATAATATTGTAGGTTTAGGTACTTGTTTATTTTATGTCATTAGTTAAATCAGTACAATTATTTATAATTGTTTCCTGAATTCAGTATTTGAACTACACTGGATGCCAATGTTAATAATCTTGTATTTTTAACCGAGTTTAAAGAAGGAGGAGGTTCTCACTGACTGTATTTATTATTTTATTATATTATATTTGTTGTTTGTATTATATGGGTGGTGCCTGTAGTACCCATATGCTGCGGCTGGAACGAGCACAGCGTGCATTACTGAAGGTAGCAACATGTAGGCCAATAAGATTCCCTACCACGGATCTATATAGAGACTGTGGAGTGCTTACTGTTCGACAACTATATACTCAGTACCTCATTCACGCACAGTGTAAATTGATAACCTCAAACGAAAAAGCCAATGCCATAATGAGAAGAAGAAAAGATAGTTTTCGCACTATCAAAAAGTAATACAAAATTATCCAAACAACAACAGCCTTTCCTCGGTCCTTTTATTTTTAATTTAATCTGTAAAACGTTAACCAATTTAGTGCCATTAACAGCAAGAGAAGTGAAACAAGAGGTAGATAAATCGTTGAAGAGTTTAAATTATGACGAAACAGAAAACATACTCAAAGTCATCAAATGATTTCTTACATTAAATACATATGCTCTCAATCACACCCACTCAAATATAAACACACACTCATACACACACATGCACACACACACACAAACACACATGCACACAAACACACACACACACACACACACACACACACGCAAACACACATTGCCAGGCACTATAATATGCACTGTAATAATGATATAATAAACTAACTTTATAAGTTTTATTTTCTTGAATAGCAGGGCTTCTTATGTCATTTGGAAGGTCATGCTAGTCCTACGACACAAGGTTTTTATCTTAGTGTAGGATCTGCATGTAACAACATCTCTCGTAACATAAGCCCTAAAGCTCATTTTATAATTTTTTAAATGTATAATTATTTGTAATGATATTAATGAATGTTTAAATTTAAATGAAATAAGCTTCATACACTATGTCAATAATTTAAGTGATATTGTATTTTGTAATGCTTATTGTGTGTGAATAAATTATTATTATTATTTTGATAACCATAACTCCGTTCTCCTTTTTAAATCGGGTAATAAATAACCGATTTGGAAAGTTATTTTTATTTGAGAGGGTATACTTTCCGTTTGGTCCCATTGTAAATTCATCGAAATCTGATAAGTTGGTATCTCCAGAGGTATGGAGATAAACATCTCAAACGCACGTCTGAAAATGACTTGTGCGGAATTTGAAGTTGGTTTATTTTTATTTTTAACGATCTTAAATTATTTTGTTCTATGCAATGCACTCCTATAAAACCTACATCATTAAAAATAATACGATAGGATTTTTATTTCAGATAATACAGACAAACTGACTTGCCACAGTTAGTGTAAAATCAATATCATAAGAACTTGCTCTTTAGTTCTGTTTAAGTTCTGGCTCTACCCACGTACGACCGTCGTTAAACTATAAGATTCAATGAAATAGTGGCGAAACTTGACTACTGTATCCAATTAAACAGTTTGAGTATCGAACTAATAAACTGAAGCGCTATACGGGCCACTAATTTAACTAACTAGATTGATAACTAGTGACTCTGTGAGCTGTAGACTACGCGAGTCTGTCTTTGCATTGCACTTTTCCATACAAATGTATTCCCCCGTTTTATCATTAGCTTTTTTGACCAACCAATTGGCTTATCCGTTTGGGCGCTACCATGCCACAGACAGACACAAACATACACAGATACACACGTCAATCGTTAACGTAAAACCCAAATATAAGATATTAATTTAATTACACATTCAAAGCGTGAATATATATTGTAAGCCTTTTATTGTTGCTCATATTATTATTATACATTATATATTATTGTAGTCGAGGTACTGTGGCGACAACGAATTAAAGTCTTAACAGCGTAGGCTTTTGTAAAGTGTTATAAAAATGTATCATAATTTTTGTTTTCAGTAAAATGATAATGAAATTATACTATATTATCCTAAAAAATGTGTTATCATTAATTATAGTGTGAGATATTCAAATTTTTATTAATTGTGCTCGTTAAAACCAGGGCTGATAGTCTCGCTCGACATACTCATTAACTAATAAATAATAAATAAAAAAAAAAAAAAAAAAAAACCTTCCACCTTCCCCTCAAATCGTATTACCTCAATTTTTCACCGTTTGACAACGTTTTTATCTCAATTTTCCGTGCAAAATGATACGAATCTAATTGGACATGTGTCGGATATGACAGCGGCAGGCGCGACGCCCAAATGAGTTCTATATTGTGACGACTGTCACGTCACGCCCGCACGCACCACTTCCTACATATACCTCTATCTGTGAGCACTTTATACCTACTGATTCGATTCCACTCGAATCACAACGTACCGATAAGCACAATAATAACTCAACGTCCGATTCTTTTATGGGTAATCGAATCGAAAGCGGTTGTCTTTCACCACCGCATTATCTAATATCCAGCTCTGGATTTGGATAACTCAAAACATATAAACCGGGCTTTACCCGTATACCCGTGTTAACCTATTTTTCTCAACGAATTGTCTATGTCTCGGAAATACGTAACATATCGTAACAATTGTACCAATAATAAAGCAAACAAAAGGGACCGGAAATCCCAAGGCACTGATCGTATTTTGTAGGTCCCTTATGAATAAATCAGACATTTGTTTTGATCGTAGGTATATTACTACATCGTGGACTCGCCGAGGAACGAGGGAAAAGACTTCTTCGAGATCAGCATGCAGACGGGAGAGATCTTCACGAAGGTGGTGTTCGACAGAGAGAAGCAAGGAGCATACGCGCTGGAGGTGGAGGCCAGAGATGGAGCCCCGTCCGCTCGTCCGAATTCCGACAACCAACCCAACTCAGGTATGTCTCATCAGTATTGATACCATCTAGTCACTTTAATATGCGTCTGATTGGGCTTACCAAAAAAACTTTAACAAGATGTTAAGCTTCAAAGCCTTTAAGCAAAGTTGCTAGCTTTGTGTATTTCGTAAGTTTTCGGAGAGTAGGTGATTGAATTACCTACATCACGGCTCCTTCTCCCATTTTCCTTCTACCATGTAATAAAAAAATACTGTCGATATAAGGTGTCATTCCATCGCCAACTGTTGATTTATTAACTGCTCTATAAATATGCTCTAAATACAATGTACTCGTACTAAGTCAGTTGATTAAATACGTATTTTTAAAGCCATAACTATCATATATGCCATATCTATAGCACGACAGTAGATATCAATTACTTTTCAAAGGAATATATAGCGTGTATTATTTCTCGCATAATCTGGAGGCACGGTAGTGCCCCCGCCAACGAGCCAAGCGAAGCGCACTATCTACCTTTTCTCGAAGCTCTTTGTCATTTGTTTAACCGACTTCACAAAAAAGGAGGAGATTCTCAATTTGACTGTATTTTGTGTTTTTATTCAAAACTTTACATATGTACTTCTGTAAATAAATAAGTAAATACGTGTTTCAGGATTTTTCAAAATTCTACCCCTAAGAGGGTGAAATGGGGTAACAAAGTCTGAAAATCAATATGATTTGTCGAGTTGATAACTTTTTCACAATGCGAGCCACAAGGTCTCGTCTTGGCAACATTTTACATGAAAATATTTTTGGTGGGATAGATCTTGTCTATGAATCATTTCTATAGTTTAAAAAAATATATCCGCCCAATCAGAAATTTAATATTTTGTTTACTTCTAAATATTTTTTTGGCTTTAAGCCCAATTTGGGCTTAGTATAATTTGCAAAGGTTACGCAACTCGTTAATTACACGATGTGAACTCGCAAGAATTAAGCAGCTTACTCTTTTTAATGCCTCCGAAAAAAAGGTATTCGAGATAAAGTCTTTGCTAGGTATCGTTTCAATTCACGTGCACGAATGTAGGTAGGGGTCGGCCCGAAAGGCGGCCGGTCCTTTGGCTAATCACTGCCACGGCCCGCATTTAAATGTCTTTTTCTCTCTAGTAAATATACATAACGTGGAAACTTTGTTGACCTCTATTCTAAGAACGGGCTCACCCTCGTCGATGTAGGCATGTGTCGACGTGGGCTCTCATATTTCACGCTGTTTTCCCGTTGCGGTAAGTGATCCTATCGGCATGTGCGACACTATAAATTGTCCATTTTCGTGTAGTTCTCTATTAGGTAAGCAGGTCGGTGGTATCGCGTCATCGTAAATCAAGCGGCGGTATAATCAGCTGCCGCCCGAGGCCCTAATCCGGTTAAGCCACTCATCCCTACGGCTACCTCACGGATACAATGCGCAGCTTAAGATCACAGCTCTACGTACTGAATTTACTTAATGTAATTTGAATATAAAATATAACTTATACTTGAATCGATATATTCGACTGGAACTGCTTTAGCTTTTCTCGCGTCTTTTCCTTAAACCCGAGGATTGTAACTTTGCTGTTTTGTCAGAATTGTCGAGAAATACTTACATCGTCCGTGACTCGAATGAGGAGTGGTGGGGTCTCGGATTGAACTTTTTCGATAGACGGCTGGGTTTAATATATACGTAGTGGGACATTATTGTGAAGTAAATGGTGGATTCAATGTGAATATTGTGTCTCCTGGCCACGTACCAATTTCAGCATATTGCAGGCGGTACGGGCGGTGGCGCGGCGCGGTGTGTGGTGTTGTATGTGTCGCGGCACGCATACTGATTGCCACGATCGCATCACGTACTCACGTCCACATACACAGCGGTTTTCGATTTCTCGCAAGATTTGCGACATTTAATTAGTTGATTACACAAACTTGTTTTCTTGCAAGTCATTACACTTTTAACAGCTGCATAATGGAGTTTGCAAAATGAGTTTGCAAATTCGTGTTTGACCAGTAACTCAATAAAATATTACTTAAGAATTCATTTCAATTTGCATAATCGTTTGTACCAGTAGCGTTCATGATATCAATTGCTATGAATAAAACGAATTCATCACGCGTATTGAATGAACAATAAACATTTATTTAGTTCAAAATTATAGTGAAGTTGAATAACATGAAACCTATGTAAAATACCGGTGTGATTTTAGTAACTAGACAGATTAAACTATCCATAAAATGGTATTATGTAATATGTTCCCTATCAAATAAAAAAGATACAAGGATTTAGATTTTTCTATAGCGATTGAATCTCAGTGAAAACAGAATTGACAATCGATCGGAAGCTATTGGTTTCGTTTAAAATAAAATAAAAATAGCTGTCTCCCTCTCGGTTACGTTGGTGCAGAATATAGAGATGCGCTACCGAAATGAATGAGTCCCAGGAACGCGTATCATAGTTTACCAGAATCCTTTTTTTCTTCTTCTTTTTTTAACAAAATCAACTGGAGTTTTTCGTTCGCGAATTATTCAAGTCCCGCGCGGATTGTGAGCCGTAATGTGATTGGAAAAAATTATTGACTCCAGCATTATTTTAACCGTATTAGGACTTTAAAATTTTGAAATATAACCTCTGCGATATGAATTCGGTCTATATGTATTCGTATGTTGTTACGTAATTAACTAATAGTACGTGATAGGATTGTGGGCATGCGATGTACACATGTTCCGTATGCGAACGGCGAAGGGTTGCCATATCATTTTGACATTTTGGACACATACACATGTTAGAAATGTGAAAACTTTTATGTGAGTTTGGGCATATTTTTGTTTCTGAACGTACATTCATATGTGTATAGCTTATTAGGAGAGTTGAATATAACTGCCAAGATTGGTCTTTGCATCACTAACATGTTATAACTATTTACTGAATTCGACATTGGTTTTCAGGTAAAGTGAACAAAATGACGCTTAGTGAAAACCTTAACTAGTTTCTGAGCCACGTCTAGAAATCTATTACCATTATTTAGTGTATTTATACCAAAATATTCTTGACGCCCTAAAATAACGACAGTAAACCTATCCTAGAAATTGATATCGGCTGGTATCCTCGACGATAACACTGTTTACTATATCTCGTCGGCTTGCATACATTGCTGCTTCGCAACGTGTCAGCAACGTGTAAACTTGAACAATATTATCGGTGTTTGTATGGCTAATGTCGAGCTAGCATATGGTTGCTTAATTAACAAATGTTCATTTGTTAGTTAAGGTTGCTATGCCGTAAAAATGAGATTGCAATTAACAAATGAATACCCTCCACTAGTCAAACTATTCATCGAGTAGCTGTTTTTTGGGGTTTTAGGTTGATTTAGTTTACGTCTATTCTGTTGCTCATATTTCAGCTATTTTTTTAAGTAGTACTACGTAAAATGTGTATAAATTATTAACAAGAAACGATCAGTTTAATTATATAACATATTTATTATGATTTTTTCCCTTTAAAATATAGTGACCTTATAGCCACGTTATATCAAAAACTGCAAAATTTTTAAATTATGTAAGTATTTAAATCTATTCCCGTTGGCTCGTGATTGAGTCCTGTGGTCATTAAACGTGTACTGTAAAAATGAGTTTAGTCACGGTTTTGCCGTCCTGTGTTTATCAAATTTGCATCGTAATAGCAAGTTAGGTAAAGCTAAGATATTTCATACACGTACTTTACTATCTCCAGTTTTGCTTTACTGGATAGGGGGTGGCACTTTTACAGTGGCGAGTTTTTATATCGAAGCGAAAGAAGCTTGAAATGGTTCGAGTGAGATTACATTTATTTTATATAAATTTTGAGGGCCCGCTGGCGTAATCGAGAGAACGGTCGGCATTGATGCCGTGGTACCAAGTTCAAACCCCGCCGTGCACCATTGGATTTTTCTATAGAAAAAATGTATGTGCGCTTCTCACAGTGGCCCTTCGGTGAAGGAAAAACATCGTTAAGAAACCAACAACCCCCGCATGGTGGTAGGACACTATCTAGTGTCCGCCTGGCCAGCTACCACCCTCAAGTTAGAAAATCTGTCACCAAACATGTAATCTGTTCCGGCAGCTATCCTTGATATATATCCTAAGATATAAAAAAAATTAAAAAAAACTGCCATTAAATTCCCCTTTTTTTTTCGAACTAAGCTGATACTATGAATGACTAAATACTCTGCACAGCTGCTATTTATTGAAATTCAAAACTTTTTAATATTAGAGCTGTATACATAACATTAAGTGGCTCAGCTTGACCTGTTACTTTGGCCTGTATGAGTATAAAGACGTAGTACTACTTCGAGCAAATATTTGAACGAAGGAAAATTACAAATTTTTTACTAAATATTTAATGAACTTTCCTACCTACCTCGCACTTTGCGACAATTTTATCACCGTTCTCGGGTAAATTTATTAATTAAAAGGATAACTTTTAAATAGCTTTAAAGTTTGCCGAGAACAATATTTAAGGCAATTTTCTGCTTGTTAACGCTAATTAGTAATGTTCGTAAAGGTAAGGCAATTTAAATGAATTAATCTGATGCCACATAGACATTTCATTCAATATTAAGTGAAGCTTGTGCATGTGTGTGTACGCGTGTATGCCGTGAGACCTTTTGGATGTACGTGTATAATTTTATACCGCCACAATATCTGGTAATGTCCATTGTATATTGTATCTTCTATTGTAGATTGTAAGTTACGATTATGACGTGTGCGCTTATATTTATCTCACTGTAACGGTCTCCGTTATCTATCTCTATATGAGACTAGATTTATAGTTTTTCTTTTATGTTTGATACTAGGTTATAGAACAAACAAGAATCTTGTCTGAATGTGCGATTACGTTTACTTATAACAGATATTATTTGCACACTAAATGTTATCGCTAAAATTTTTACATAACGACACTGCGCCCGTTACTTTGAAATATCTACGTGAATGTTAAGTCTCTCACGCTCTGTAATTTCCACAGAAATATTAATAATTTATTATTCTTTTTTCTGTGGTCACTTGACACTCGTAAAAATTGGAACTGTAAAAGAAACACAAAATGACTACAAAACATCGAAAGCGCAATCAAAAATGTCTCTAAACTTTTAAATTTCCTCTCTTATTACGGATGGTAAATTATTCAAGAAATTTTATAACGAGGAAAGTGGCATCACTCGAAAATCAATGAGTTTCATAACAGTGTTCGTTAGTCTACGCGCTTTGTGTTATGAGTGCTACGAAGTGCTACGAAATCTTTACGCTACGAGTATTAGGACTAGAAGCTGTTAACGCAATTGCCTCTTCCAAGTTATACAAATATTATCGTATTAGTTATTTTTGTTTTGTTGTCAAGCTAGTAAGAACACTGTATCCACAATTATATCTATACTGGGATAAGTGAGTAAACTCAACCATTTAAAAATCCATCAGACACATTCACTGTAAGAAATTCTTGACATTTACAGAAAACGTTTTCCTGTCTTTGTGCTAGCGGTAATTTCATTCGACCCTTACGGGGCCCCAGACGGCAGTTATCGTTTATTTATTCCTGCGTTTTAATTCGAAGGGTAGTCTATTATTTTTTAATTTTCTTTCCAGAAACAATCAGGATTTTCTCATCTCTGCTGCGTGCATTTTGTGAATGTGTCCACTGAATTTGCGCTTGTGAATTGCTAGTGACGTAAATTGTAACGTTTTAAACACGACGGATTAGTTGGCACGTGAATATTGTTAGCTACGAGGTGAGCAGAGAGGTTCAATGGCACAGCGGGTCGGTCGAGCAGGAGCCCGGCGTCGGAGTGAAGCGATGGGATGTTGCTTTAAGTCGTCTATTTCAACTATTTCCAATTACTTGGGCTTAGCGAAGCTGTGCAACGTCGGCAAGTGACAAAGCAATATTCCGCCGGGCCGGTTGCAACTTGCTGGCCTACATTTAACGTTGCGCCCTGGGGAATTCGTGATGAGGCCACAATGCACTCTCTGCCAGGGATTACTGTTGACATTCAAAACTGCATTTAATTGTACAATGTTTTCGTCTACCTGTAATTAAACTACAATTTTGTGTTGGTCTATTTTACTGTAACAATAAAAGGCCAATCGTCTGTGGGAGCACCCCACATCACTGAGATGTGAATCATGAATCATGAACTGAGATATCGGTACTCCATGCTTCACAGCCGATTCAACGTTACATAATATTATTTCATTATCATAATCCGTAATCCAAAAGGAAATTCTATATTAAATGTTTAAATAGCTTAAATTCGAGGGACAATACCGATACTGATGCAATTTCAAAAGCGCGGTTATTGTTGCTTATACTACCATAATTTTATTTCTGAAATCAGAACGTCTCGTCTATTTTGGCGGTCCTCATTACGCCAGCTATTCAGTCTCGATTCCCCACGATTCGAAAGATTTCGTGGCACGGGAGCAGTGCCTTGCCGCGCAGAATTTGCTAAATTGTCACCTCGACGCGCGGGTTTATAGACGCCATAAGTTCCAGGAACCTCCCTGTTCGTCCGTCATAAAAATCACTTCGCATCTGCGATTCGGTATATTACTCGAACAGTCGTGCACCTCGTTCGATTTGAAACAATTTCTCAATTTATTACACAATGTAAGTGTCCGCTTTATTGCTGCAGCGATAAATGTTGTTATAGATATTGCAATATTTGAATGAAATATAAGGCCGTAGGCGAGTAAAGAAAGCTATTCGGCACGGACAGCAGGTAAGTTTAATTAAAACAGAACATCGAGAAGAACACGGCGCTTCCCAGCGTTTTGCGAGCGACGTTATATAGGCGATTCTAATTAAAACACTAATAGCAATTATAATTAATTCCCAACATCGACGCTAACGATAAAATCGCTTTGAACCCATTATGATGTTTATAGGCCACTAACCCTGTTAAACACCGACAAAATTTGAATTCCATTCCATCCATTCCCTTGTAATAGCTTTCGGTAGCCGAGCTGTCATTACTTGAACTGGTGCCAAGTAAACTTACCTATATGGTTGTTTCGAATTCGGTGCAAATCCTTTAACTTGGATAGCTATAACTTTTCCCCAGCTATCTAAACGTGGAAACATTGTTTCGAAGCGGACTTACTAGTGAAATACTTCGTTTCGCAAGAGCAAAACCTAATAACTACCGCTTAACTGGGTTTAAATACTAGCACAAGTGAGTTGCGATACGACTATCTCGTATTATTATAGCGGGTACAATAGATATGTATATGCGAAACAAATCGTGAGAGATCGAGTGATATTTTTCATATAGCCCATGAAATCATTGAGTCGATTCATGATGGAGAGCCCCACATCGTATTATTACTGCGATCTGATATAATGTCCTCGCATCCATTGATGCTCTTTTGTCTAGTTCATATAATGGAAACCAGTAGGTTACGTTACGAGTGTAGTTATAGTAAAAGTGGCCGACGAGAGCGTATCAGCACTGGGCGGGGCCTCGTGAGTAATGGAACTTTGAGCTCGCATGAGGAGGGTCCACTTATGTCGCCCGAAATGGTATGATTGATAATGCCACCTACAAAAAATGCGGCTATTTTCCAAATAAACTTTATATTAATAAATACTACTCAGTAATTACAATTCTCTATGGTATATTTTCTTTTGTCATAAAATATCTATTTGGGGCTGTTAGTGAAAAGATAATATACTGAGGTCTTTTATGCTCGCCAAATGATTCAGTTGCGGGACGCCCGGCCGATATAAGCAGAAAGTAACTATCTCATAAATCTGTATTTCGGTAAGGTTACGAGGAGCGTGTATTGTATCTATATGAAGGAATGATTGCGGTCACGCCGGGTAAATTAGCTAATGTTTAAAGTTTTCAAGGTTAAGTTAATTAACGGGCTCATAGAGATATTTCTGCTTTGAATGGGCGTTGGTAATGGCTTGTAAGGAAGGGCGTGGTAGAAGGCGTCTGCAAGTTACCCTTGCCACTTGCGAACTAATGCACTGTTTCGACAAGTTGAAAGGTGAACGTTAATTATTGTTGTACTGGCGGCCACGAAATTCTGTTTGCTCAAATAAACTTTATGTACGGTTCACGGGAGTTGGCTATTATCTTTAATTGAATTGGTCAAAAGAACAATATAGCGATGGCGCCTTTGAGATAAACTTTTACTTAGTTAAAGAGTTTACTTTGAACAAGTTAAACACTAATACGGTTCAAATATTCTTCTTAGTGAAGATATTAAATAACTGTATAATTTCCATCGAGCAAAACATGCCAAAAAACGTGTTTCTTGTTTGGTGATTCCCTTTAATAACCCACGATGGAACGGAGACTGTATAGCGTTTGGGGTGAGAGGATGTTTGTTTGTTTGTTTGTGTGTGCAAATCCATGTTGCCATTTTTCTCCAAAACTACTAGTCCGATTTTGATGCAGTTTTCAGTTATGGGTTTGGGTGTAATTGGTGCATGTTTTTAGATAGGTGTTACGGTGACAACTCACCAGGGGGCGCTGCAGTAATCATTTGTTGGTACAAATCCATGTTGCCATATTTCTCTAAAACTAGTTCGACGGTTCGTAATTAATCAGTGGTGGTTCTTAGATGTTATGACGTTAATTTTCTAAAGGACATTGTCGTGGGTGTTTATTCAAAATTTTAATTTTGTTACTTGTTTTTCATAACTTTATTTAGTTTTTAGTATATATGTGTACAATGCACACCGTTATTATATTTTTATTGTTGGCTACAGTAATACATATTTTTTGAGTACAGCTCTGTAACAAGGTTACGAACGGACAGTGGAGTCTCAGTAATAGGTCCTAAAAATATGTATTTGAAACCAAAACTGTTGATATGCAGCATTATTTTTATCGCCTAAATAGTTTGAAAGTTTGACAAATAATATATCCGATGTGTAATACGTTTATTCATTGATTGAGTGACTTATTGTCATAGAGTCTTTGACAGTAGAGCTGATAAATGTCTTAAATTAAAACCGTAATTAAATTTTATGCCCTTTTAATGCCTCTATCAGTTAGTCGTAATAGTCGACAGTAATGAATCCTTCTAATTTTAGAAACATTAATTTTGCTCTTTTGTATAAACCCTTTTGATGTCCTATGAACCATTTATTTACAGAAGCTGTTTAACTGTTGGTAGACATATACAGCTAATACAGCTATTGGTCCATTTATTAACCCTCGACGCAAAAAGAAGCTGTGTTATAAGTTTGACGTGTGTATCTGTGTGTGTGTCTGCTTGTGGCATCGTTGCGCCTAAACGGATTAAACGATTTTGATTTAGTTTTTTTTTTGTTTATAGGTGTTTTAATCGAATGTCATTATCTTTGATTTATGTCTCCATTTATGACAGAGATTTTGTCGTTTGGCTCATTGGAATGGTCTCAATGAGCAGATAATAAAATCAAGATCAGTCGGGTGGTTTTAAAATTTGAATTTAAGTGTTATTTGTGTACTATTGTACTATTGTAGACAATTTAACGGTAGTAAATTTAATTCGTTAGTTCCCGATTCTTATATCGTTTTATGTTTTATAAAGTTACAAATAATGTGTCACATTCCCTTAAGAGGTACATGCGCGTTGATTTACGCACTGAAATATAGAATACTTTGGCATTTTATTATTTTGATTTTCCAATTAATATACAGTTGTTACCAGCAGGTAATTTTTCGTACAAAGAATACTCAATAGACAAATGTAACGACTTTGATGATAATTATGCTGCTTAAATAAGTAATTTTTGGTTATTTACTAATACCTTCAATAACCCTTAATTATTAAAGGTTATTGAACATATACATATAACATCATAAATCACAGCCAAAAGCATAACTGAAAAAAAACTGACTAACAAAAGTTGTAGATATTTAATTAATTTCATGTTCCAATTTAATTATAATCCAATGTTAAATATCTAAGAATTCGTAAAATTAAAGATGACAGACGATCTTTCCTTAACTTGGCTTGTGAGATTGTTGAAAGTCAAATTAGGGGAATGTTTAAATTCTTCATCGTAAAAGTAAATTGCGGGTAGTCAAAGTTTCGTTAATTAATGGAGTAGCAGAGCTTAACGTGAATACTAATTACTAGAATTTATAGTAATAATTGAAATGTAAATGTTAAATTACAATTATTATTTTAACTACCTTGACCTCTATATATCACGGGTAGTTAAGAGAACAAAGCCCAAAGTGACGTAACATATAACCCGGATTTATATTAAATTAAACCTCTTTGATACAGTACGCCAGCCACGCGTTAATTAAAATGTATCTATGTTATTTGTTTTATTTTATTACTTATTCATGATTAATTACCTCTATATAAAACTATTTCTTTTAATAGTAGATAAGCAAGCGTTTGACCACTATCTCACCTGATGTTACGTGAAGATGTGATCGACGATGTAGCACGCTAGTGTGCCTAAAAGATTATAGTAACACTTAGACCTATTATAGAAACACGGGACATTATATAAATGAGGTAATACAGTTATCATAATCTCAAGTTATTTACTAAATCAGAAATAATAACAAATGTACATAAATATCATAGAAAATTCTACGTTACAAGTAAATTGGTAGAGTTAAAAACTTTTACACAGAAATAAAACAAATAGGAACAAGAAGTTTAATGTACGAATAACTTTTAATGAGCATAAGACATAAAATATAAAAGTCATTAGTATAATTGCGAAGTACCTAAAATAAAGGTGAAGTGTTGTGCTACGAGTACGTTATTTTACAAATCAACAAGTCGTCAGAGGCGACACGTGGCGAACCAATGCAAACCTATTTGGAATAAATACAATACGGGATCCTATTACATATTGACCCCAACGAAACCCAAGTAAAAGGACAAACAAATAGTATTTCCCTTATTACTTTGCCTAAATCAATTTGCGGTAACACTGACAGCAAAAGGCATCCGTATAAGGCAACTTACGGATTTTGTCGCCGCGAAGTAATCCGATTATGCCACAATGCTTTCTTAAGAAAACAAAAACTAATCTACAAATGCATTTCAGTAAAATAAACTCCTTGCGGAAACCAACCATTAATTTTATGTATAACCGTATACATTGCTCTGTCTTGAACATTTTAGTTATTTTGTTTGAGATCCTGCTTCTGCTGCGATCCTAACAGTGTTTAAGTTTATAGGATACAATTTGCTAGCCTTAGATTTTCTAACCACGTGCAATTGTAATGCAGTATGTACCGAACTAATTTTATGTAAGATGCAAGGTTCGCCGCAATCCTAAAGGTTATTTCCCAATAATTCGGTTCGCTGTGCAGCGAATTTCCACGCTTCTTTTGCTGAAAAGACGTCGCAAAATTTTAAAATGCATTTTCTTTGAACGTTATGTCGTGAAAGTTGGTGAGATGTTTAATACTCCCGATATGCATTCTAAATGTGTCTTAAAGGGATCATTTTACTGCGATGAGTTTGCATATTCCTTTCTACAATAGTAACTTCGGTCTAGGAACGGGTACACATATCGTAAATGCCTCACGCTTGACTGGCGTTTTAAAACACTTGGTGGAAATGGTTTTTGTAAGCAGGTGTACCAATAAACGCTGTCTCCACAAGCCATCTTTCCGTTCACGTTCTCGGCAAGTCGTAACAGCAAGGCACTTCGCTTATATGAAATACCGCCTTTATGGTTACTTATTGCCACGAATATGATCGCCATACGGGCATTTATGTTTTTTCTCTTGTTTTCGCAGTGTCGCCTGAGGTTTTATCGTGTTATTACAATGAATTTATAGATCGTAGTTAAGCTTGTAATTTTCTTCTTCGTATACACGTAATTCCCTTTGGAGATTTTATTGTGCGTTTCAAATTGAATTGAAGCCGAATGACTATAATTTGAGTGATGAATTTAGTAGGGTAAAATCTTTTCTGCTGACTAATGTCTGCCGAACTTATATTATTTATGTACGCGCTAAAATCAAACGAAAATATTATCCTGCACGAGCATTAAAAGTTTTCAAATTCCATCTGCGTGATAAAGATTTAACTTTTAGCAAACACATTATTTACCGAAGTAAGTTGACACAGTAAATGGGGCTTGAGTTTGCACTGAGTAACTGAGCTACAACGTAGTCTATCTAAAACCGGCTTAGCCTTGCTGAGCGTGACCCGACAGCACCGCCTCTGATATCACTCTAATCCCTCGAGAAGTCAAAGCACTTACGGACATAAAATGTAAGCAGTTTGTGCACAAATTGCACAATGGAATTGCGAGTTTTGACAGAATGCTTGCAAAGTTTGTTGAAATGTAGTAGCGGCTGTCTATATATTTCAGAAGTTTCCTTCTGGTCGAATTCTGAGAAACAAAACTTTTATTACACGAGTTGCATGGATTTTATACTCGGCTGCGTTTACTGATGAACTTTTCTAGAGACAGACAAACAATTCCAACTGTCTAAAAAATTCTAAGAAGTGTATTTCGAAAGTTTTGAAGGAAGTTTAACCTGGTTTTGTATAATCCAGCAAACAACAGCTTGAAGTTGTTATGTTTGCTCTAAACAAACTTCTGACACAGCGTGAAGGATAGCTGAGCTTAATCTCGCGAACAGTTTTATTCACAGGTTGTGACGTCGTACATATTTGTGAAATATAAATAGAACTAGTCACGGAATTTCTCTCAGAAACTGACACTTGACCGTATTTTAAAGTGTCATAACAAAGTAGAGAAATCTGTTTCGTCGCCGGCAATGTTCTAGGTAAAGTTTAAGCGAGAAACACGGGCATCGCTCTACCATGCTCTACGTAGATTTAGGTTATTTAGTTCAAGAAAATTTACTAGTTATTTGGGAATATTTTATTGCAAAACTTTTTTTAAAATTGTTTACAGATTCGTAGCAGTAGTCCTAAGTATTCTTGTTCTAAAAAATTAGTAACGATAACGTGAAACACTTGTTCAGGTGTAGGCAGTTGCCTACACATGAACATCTTAAACGTTAAGAGGTTTGGAGTTCCCATCTATCAATATCTAATTTACTTCGAAGCACTTATACACCTGTTCAACAGTTAATCTGTAAATGACAAACACAATTTACTTAAGTGGTAATTTACATCGATGTGATAAATCAGAGTGTGGCTCTAGGGTCTCCCGGTTTAGTACCGGCTCGGGGTGAACGAATCAATCATAATAAATAAACCCGTGTGCTGAACCGGCGATATCCATATACCAGGTACCAACCTGCTCGTAAATCTGATGTTATTGTTACTGACTGGAGATAGCCGTCGTTTGTTTTCACAATTTTGGACATCCTTTATTTTAATAGATTCAAGTTTTGATAATCTAATAGTTCTCCGATTTGTATTTCCCACAGAACAGATGAAGTAACTGCTATTTAACTATTCTGTGACCTTAACTCTGATGATGTATTCCTCCGTTTTTTTCGGTTGTGGTATTTCTGGCTAAGCGTCTTATATCGTCACTTACCATCAGGTGAGATAATGGTCAAACGCTTGACTATAATAAATAAAACAAGTTGTGTGCATTAAGACCACACGAGAGAAGTAAAACTTCATCAAGGCGAGGTTAATAATACCACATGAGTAAAAATCCTCATGTGATAATACGAAACAGTCGATCCGAGCTGACTTTACCCGAACATGAACCGACTTTACCCGAACGAGCATTACATGGCCGAACTTGACAGCTCAGTCTCATTAAATACCCACAAAATAAAGTGTTTTTTCAGAAGTTAAAGTGACTTTTTCTTTATTTATAGATTTGTAAATGGCGTCCTCACATGGCTCGCGTGATGTATTTTCATGTTCTCAATTCGTCCGTATGCTTTTTTTTGTATGTATGTTAAGCGATTACTCCGTCAATTACGAACCGATTTGAAAGATTCGATTCTGTTTAGGGTTCCGAACACAAAGGGTACCAACGGAACCCTATTACTGAGACTCCGCTGACCGTCTGTCTGTCTGTCTGTCTGACTGTCCGTCTGTCACCAGGCTGTATCTCGTGAACCGTGATAGTTATACGGTTGAAATTTTCAAAGATGATGTATTTCTGTTGCCGCTATAACAACAAATACTAAAAACAAGACAAAGTTAAAAATTTAAGAGGGACCCATACAAAAAAACGTGTTTTAACTATAGCGCCATCTATTAACGATTTTTACTAGTGTTTTTCAACCTTTTTCATGACGTGACGCGACCACCTTAGTATGAAAAAAAATCAACCTACTTGCACTGTTTATAATCTGTATTTTCTTATAATGCTAGCTTCTACCCGCGGCTTAGTTCGTGTGGCCTACAGGAAACAAATTACATTTCTTTTGAAACAAATATTATAAGCACTCTCAGTCACAACACCTACAAATGCTCTTTAATTAATATTTTCTTTAAAGTATATTTTCAAACTTTGTTTTTTTCTTTTAATGAGCCTTCATGACCCCCCGCGATCTCCTTATAGAGGCTTTGCGACCCCCCAGGGGGTCGCGACCTCGCGACCCACACGTTGAAAAACACTGGTTTGCCTTACCTAACATTGTGTTAAAGTTCACTTAGTTGGTGTTAGAAGTTCGTTAAATATTCGTTAGATGGCGTTGTAGTAAATAAGCATGTTTAGTATTGACACGGTATTTATATATATCCATGTTAAAACTACATGTACTTAATTTTTCCGGCAAATTTTGTTCAGTCGGAACCCTACGTGTGCGAGTCCGACTCGCACTTGGCCAGTTTGTTTTAATTAGTAGGGTACATAGCCAAGGTGGTTCCATTGTAATTTTATTCAAGATCTGATAAGTATCTCCAGAGATATGACGATAAACGTCTCAAACTACCACTAAAACCAACTCGCGCGGCATGGAAGTCGGTTGTCTTAGATTTTTAAACTAATAATAAATCTAATCTTAAAAATCTTATCTTATCTTATCTTCTAAACTGCCGATAGCAAATAATATTATGTGATTTGGTATTACGTGGTCATTCTTAACTTGGAGCTATACAGTGATTAGTAGAATTAACCGTAACTCCCAAAACCCACACAATAACGACATCTTGCAAATTATTTTATATATAATAGTTAAATTCAAAATGTAGTTACCCTCCTAACTGATCTATGCATAATCTGTTATTTGAGACCATTCCACTGAGCCCAAATACGACATTTCTACTGTAAGTGGTAAGGAGTAGAATATGCTGCATATTTCAGGAGATACCTCAGCATCAGGTCAATACTATCAAGTTCTTGCAATATCATCGAAGGGAGAGGATACCGAATTTAGAATTAATCATACCTACGAAATTTGATCTCATAGCTTTTTTCTAGTTGTCAGGGGTGTTTTTAAATTTTGAATTTAACTATAATTCCACTAATAGATCACCCTTGCAGAAAATCTCGCTTTGTCATTACAACAAGGGAACTTTTCTCGTTTTTCGCTTCGAAACTCTCGGATTAACTACATCTAAGTTTCATTAACGAGTTGAGACTCGATTACGTGTGTTCAGTCTCATATTAGTTTTCTTCATTGTCTTTTAACGTCAGCAATATAGATCACTTTAAAGTTTTACTATAATCCCTTAATTTAATTTTATTTTTACACAATTTTTTATACTCGCGTATTTTCGTGCTGCGTATTTTCTGTGTTATTATGCTCTGAATATGCAAACGTAACGTATCTAATAGAACGGCTGGCATACCATACCCACTTGACCATAGCGATCTACCGCGGCGTCCTGCGATCTGCGGGTGCGATCTCAGTACTTTTCAATTGTTTTGTGAGCGCGTTTGGTGTGAACCAGTCGGTACAAATACTACTGCGCTATCTGATCGCCGCCTTGATCGCGCACGCAGGACGCTGCGGTGTGTCCATACCTTTAAACAGTTCCGATAAAATGTGTTTACCCCACACAAATTTAGCTGTAGCTTCTCAATGTCAAACAAAGTCTTTATTTGGGATCACATCGTACTTTTTAACCGACTTCCAAAAAGGAGGAGGTTCTCAATTCGTCTGTCTATTTTTAATCATTTTTTTTTGTGTTTATGTTACGCGATTACTCCGTCAATTATAAGCCGATTTGAATGATTATATATTTAATTGGTAGGGTACATTTTTAAGGTGTTCCCATTGTAATTTGATCTAGATCTGATAAGTATCTCCACAGATATGGAGATAAACATCTCAAACTTAATACTGACATTGACTAGCGCGGCATTCGTTGCCTTTTTAGGGTTCCGTAGCCGAATGGCAAAAAACGGAACCCTTATAGATTCGCCATGTCTGTCTGTCTGTCCGTCCGTATGTCACAGCCATTTTATTCCGAAACTGTTAGGACTACAGAATTGAAACTAAGTAGGTAGATGTATTCTGTAAACTGCTTTCCGATTTTTATACAAAAATAAAAAATATAAAAGTTTAAGGGGGGGCATCCCATACATGGAACTGGAACAAAAAAAAAATTCTGCAAACCTACACGTGTAGGATATTTATGGATAGGTCTTTAAAAATTACATTGAGGTTCCTAAACTCATTTTTTCTCAAAGTCAATCAATCAAAAGATAGGCGCGTCTAAAGTGGTAAAATGTGAGTCCCCCCCCCCCTCTAACTCTTAAAGTATGGGAGTAAAAAATCCAAAAAAACTATATGCTGTAGATCTCAATAAAAACAGTCAGCAGTTTTAGAGATATGGCGACCGCAAAGATAACTTTGTTTTTCATACAAACACTATGAAAAACAAAGTTAATTTTGTAGTTGCGAAAAATCATAGTTATGGAATACTTCACTGTGTTACGGAACCCTACGAGTGCGAGTCCGACTTGCACTTGGCCAGTTTATTTTGTTTGTTTTGTAAACGATCATAAATTATTTATCACGAGATATCACGAGGTATCAAAAGCCTTTCTTAAAATAAGTAGAATATTCTCGTTTTGTTTAGCGTCAGAAGTTAAAAATTCTAATATAAATACTACTTCAAATAATTTTTCAATAAGTACACGTATCACTGGCACTGAGCAGACACAGAGCTCAATGAGCCTCATTTGAAGGTTCGTAAAGCTCGTTAATTTTTGTTAACCCAGGAGAGAGTACCCAAATTAGGGTATATAAACAGAGCATCCTAACAATGACAAACCTAATTTAATTTACTATAGAGACGTGAACTGAACCGACAGATCAGTAGTTCGCCTAAATTACTAAATTGATTCTAGATTTTGGTAATTTAAACTTTAAGTTTAGGATACATAGTAAGTACGTAGTTAAATATTAAATAGAATACTTTTTGCTCAGCCATGCCGTGGAGCGCAATAAGTGCCACCTCACGTAACCCAAATTATTTGTTTACTACATGTAAGGGTACAGTTAATGTATGTAGCGTGATTGTAAGCACTACTCGTGCCATCATTCAAGTAAAACATTTATCATAAGAAACTCATAAATTAACAATAGCTTCAAGTGCAATCTACGTCTCGTTATCCACATGATAAATTGTTTCCAACGCGTTTTTCTTACATCACATAATGACTTATTCGTTTTATTCCATCGCCACGGGTGCAGGGGGAAAGCGAACTTGTGGGGACAATAGAATAGTTAGGCGAGGTCCCTTGAGACTGACAGCGAATGCGTTAGACAGGTGCTGGCCCCGCCATCTAAACAATAGAGAAAATATGGACCTTATTGTTGAGTCTGTATTGTCTACAAATTCCTTCATCATATTGTACTAATTTTAATAAAGTTTGACAACATTTAAATTAACTCGCCGCACAGTGTGGTATGAATGTCATAAAAATAGCAATCCATTTTTAGAATACATTTTTTAAAAGTTAGTTTTGTAATAAACACAAACATTCTTCTATCAGATATTTATGCGCGATAAAGTGTACTTATTAACTCGAGATACTTTCACGCTACTATTCTATTTAGCATTTTAAAATTGTACTTGTTCTTTTTAACGAAGTTAAAAGCGAGACCCGTTAGGTGCTAAATAAATGCTGAATAAATGCTAAATGAGGGTATACTAAAACTAGAATACACTTACGCGCGACCTTAAGGTCTAACCTTTGGGTCAAGTACAATTTGATGTTAATTGCTTTCTTTCAGAACTCTTTATTTTATTTAGTATCGATTGCGTTAAACTTTATTAACATTTCTAACACTAAACGAATAGGAATGATAGCTCGCTCAGTTTCTATTGATACACCATGCATGAAATAAAAACTTTTTTTATTAATGTGTTGTGCATACAAATTATATGAGCATGTTTGTACTTGACTATAATAAATGAATTGTCTTCTCCAAATTAGCTAAGTAAAGGAACAAAAGCTGTGCCAACTGATAGTTACTTTCGCTGAAATTTCCCCTGATGTCAAAGGCAGAGATTTCTAAAGGCCCACGTCTCTGAACTCCTGTTTTTACATGTCCTCCATCGTTTCGTGAAATTATATAAACACAACTTAAATTCTACGACTTGTAATCATTCATCTATTCGCCCTTCATATATACTAATAAATAAACATTTTATCTTTATATTTATAATTCTATCGAAACAAGACAGAAACGTCTAAGAAAGTAGGTACTACTACCACGAAAACTTAATTATATCGTTTTGCATTTATTAAGTTTAGGTTAGTAGGCTTAAGCAAAAGCTGTTTGTTATGATGTTTGAATTAGCTCAGAAGGGTTGTTAGATATTTAAAAATCTGTTTAAATCAACGATTAATTAACTAAAGTTCTATAGCTCAATGGTATAAGTACCATATTTTCTAGCACTTCCGATATTTTATAAATGTTTTAACTATGATAATTAACTAATTTATATACCTAATATTATATAACCAATTGCAGAAAAAAAGTTGCAGTATAAAAGCAAATTGATATCATATGGATATCAATTTGCTTGAAGTATCAGAAAATTAGACTAAAATAAATAATAGTTTAAAAAAACTAAAAAAATACGCTTTTATAGAAAATCCAACTAAAAAATAGAAAATAAATTTTAATAAATTTGAATTAAAAATAGTGTAAGAAAAAAATGATTTTATTGTAAAAAAAAAGCGTGGGGTGCATGGTATCAATAGTTCCAAATATTTAATGAACAGATATGACTAGAAGGGTTATTTTGATAATATCCTGAAAAGCACTCCACGCTTTTTTTACAATAAAATCATTTTTTCTTACACTATTTTTAATTCAAATTTATAAATATTTATTTTCTATTTTTTAGTTGGATTTCTATAAAAGCGTATTTTTTTAGTTTTTTTAAACTATTGTTTATTTTTCATTTTTTAGTCGAATTTTCTTTTTTAACTTTTTTTTTATTTATTTATTTTCATCGGTCCTTAATAAGTATGCCAAATTTCGAGTTAATCCGACGTTTTGAAGGGGATTAAAATCATGTTCAAAGATTCCGTTACATACTAACATACAAACATACATACGTCTGAAGCTAATAAAAGCGTATTAAAAACACCACAATGAGTAAATCGATAGCAGTATACCGTAGAAGGGTATACTCCTAGATTTTGTTGAAATATGTACTCTTCGTAAGGACCATAAATAATACAACATGGCAAAACTATCCAATTAGGTACAACTAATCATGCGAAATATTGCATCGAGAATGATAAGTTGGTGAAAATATTAAACCAATTATTCTGGGCTTGGTAAATTACTGGAATATATTTGTCCTTACGGCTGAATGGTCTTCATTATCGGAATCTGACACAGTCATGCACCGCTGACTTCTGTTATAAATGGCGATATTAATATACATATTAATACAATTTGTAAGAGTTATTGTGAAGAGCTGGTCGGTACGCGCTGCATTTTATTGTGGTTAATGCAGTTGAGCATAATTTGATTTAATGCAGTCGCTCTAAGATTTACCAATGGAAACTGTGCCAGCAGTAAGAGGTATTGGTGCTGTGTTTTATTTGTGGATAATACATTTACACAGCATTTTATAATACAGTTTCTGCTCGCAGTGTATACCGCCTATCTATATAGATACAATACTACATTATAGACAAGATTGATTCAGGCTTAGGGCAAAACATTAGTAATAGCTTTATAGATGCGTGGCACGGCAAATCGAGTGTTGTGTACCTATATTCGTTTGGCAGCTACTGCCTAAAATATATTATCAGTAGTCTTTAGTCCACCGACTGCTGGGTATAGGCCTCTTTTTCGCTCTTGCCACGCTTTACGATCCTGCCCTAAAATATTTACATACTAAAATATCAGACCGTTGCTCCAGGCATTAACATTTCATTAAAGACAAAATTCATTAGATCAGCCTAACACAGAAAGAAAACCGTGATTTTTGCAATTAAAAGTCTAGCACTAGTCAAATCGCCAAGTCATAAGTTAAAATTAGTAATTAGGCTACAAATCGTCACGAATAAATAGGCATACAAACCACTTCAAAAACATTGCATTTGCATAGTGGCAGGATACTACCTAGTTTCCGCCTGGCCAGCTACCACCTTCAAGTTAGAAAATCTGTCGCTAAACATCTGATGTGTTCCGGCAGCTATCCTTAAGAGCCACTTCCCATTCTACGCCTAGCGTGCCCCCATTCTCGACCGCATCATCACTTACCAACATGTGCGATAGTTGTCAAACGCTAATAATAAAAATACATTGTCATCTTGTGCAGTCGGATAAAAAAAGAGAAATGGCTGCCACGAAATTGCCAAAGCAAAATCAATTGTCTGAGAGGCGAGTCCGTTGAAATTGCCCCGTAATGCCACCGAGACGGTTATTTTCTTAGGCAATTCCGATTATCTGTGCAGCTAGTCATTAGGCGCCATCTGCTGCGCTCCTGCAGGATTATACTTCCATTTGGTTGCTAGACTTGGGGTTTTTCTCTTTAGATATTGCGAGAGCTATTGAGTAATATCATTCTTGCAGTTTTAACGAGATTCGTATTCCGTATGCCTTGCGGATTACGACCGATAGATGCAAGTGTTTTAACACATAAATTTGATGCAGATGTATTTACAGCGATTAGTAGATGAAAGGAGATACATTACATAAGATAACTTAATCCAAGCTATATGTAACTACTGCAAATAATAATCAACTAGGGCTGAGTTGCACCGTGTTACTTTAACCGTAACTATTACTATTAACCGGTGATTTTATATTGATTTTGACAGATTTTTGACGTTTGTTATAGTTAAAGTAAGATGGTGCAACTCAGCCTAAGCATTGTCACTGTAAAATTAAAGACAAATATAATCAGTCAAATACCTATGGTTGTCAATGTTTATAAATACACTAGAAGTCCCCCGCGGCTACGCCCGCGTTAAAAACTCCTTTTATTTACTTAAAACTTTTCTTTTGTAAAAACGATTCTATCATTAAAGACATCAAATAAAAATTAGCCAAATTGGTTCACCTGTTTTCATGTTATCGCGTGACTAAGACAAATCAGGATTCATATTTTTAAAACCCGAAAACCCAATAAAGCGCAATCCGAAACTATATTGATTTTCAGACTTTTTTACCCCAGTTCACTCTTTAGGGTGGCATTTTGAAAAAGTCTGAAACTCGTATTTACTTATTTATTTACAGAAGTACTTGTGTGAAATGTCGAATAAAATGACTATCCAAAATTTGAGCCCCCGCTTCATCCCTTGAAGAGTGAATTTTGAAAAATCCTTTCTCAGCGGATACCTACGTCAAAATTTCTATCTGGATGCAAAATATCAGCGCAATCCGAAACAATATTGATTTCAGATATTGTTACTCCACTTAACCCTTTTAGGAATAGAATTTCAAAAAGCCTGAAACACGTATTTACTCATTTATTTACTAAACTACTTGTGTGAAGTTTCGAATATAAGAGACAATCAATTCTTGTTTCTCCATACAAACTTTGAACCCTCGCTTCATCCTCTTCAGGGATGAATTTTGGAAAACCTGTCTCAGAGGGAACTAACGTCGTAATTAATAACTATCTGCATGCCAAATTTCAGCGCAATCCGAAACAATATTGATTTTTACACTTTATTACCCCATTTCACCCTCTTAGGGGTGGAAATACAAAAAAACCTGAAACACGTCTTTACTTATTTTTTTACTGAAGCACTTATGTGATGTTTCGGATAGAAAAGACGATCTAATCTTGTTTCTCCATACAAACTTTCAACCCCCGTTTTATCCCCTTCGAGGGTTAATTTTGGGAAATCCTTTCAAAGAGGGATCTAACGTCGTAATAACTATCTGCATGCCAAATTTCAGCGCAATCTGAAACAATATTGATTTTACACTTTATTACCCCATTTCACCCTCTTAGGGGTGGAATTACAAAAAAACCTGAAACACGTGTTTACTTATTTTTTTACTGAAGCACTTGTGTGAAGTTTCGGATAGAAAAGCCTATCTAATCTTGTTTCTCCATATAAACTTTGAACCCCCGTTTCATCCCCTTAGAGGGTTAATTTTGGAAAATCCTTTCTCAGAGGGAACTAACGTCGTAATAACTATCTGCATGCCAAATTTCAGCGCAATCCGAAACAATATTGATTTTCACACTTTATTACCCAATTTCACCATCTTAGGGGTGGAATTTAAAAAAACCTGAAACACGTGTTTACTTATTTTTTTACTGAAGCACTTATGTGGAGTTTCCGATAGAAAAGACTATCTAATCTTGTTTCTCCATACAAACTTTGAACCCCCGTTTCATCCCCTTCGAGGGTTAATTTTGGAAAATCCTTTCTCAGAGGGAATTAACGTCGTAATAACTATCTGCATGCCAAATTTCAGCGTAATCCGAAACACTATTGATTTTACACTTTATTACCCCATTTCACCCTCTTAAGGGTGGAATTTCAAAAAAACCTGATACACGTGTTTACTTATTTTTTTACTGAAGCACTTGTGTGAAGTTTCGGATAGAAAAGACTATCTAATCTTGTTTCTCCATACAAACTTTGAACCCCCGTTTCATCCTCTTCGAGGGTCAATTTTGGAAAATCCTTTCTCAGAGGGAACTAACGTCGTAATAACTATCTGCATGCCAAATTTCAGCGCAATCCGAAACAATATTGATTTTCACACTTTATAACCCAATTTCACCCTCTTAGGGGTGGAATTAAAAAAAACCTGAAACACGTGTTTACTTATTTTTTTACTGAAGCACTTGTGTGGAGTTTCGGATAGAAAAGACTATCTAATCTTGTTTCTCCATATAAACTTTGAACCCCCGTTTCATCCCCTTAGAGGGTTAATTTTGGAAAATCCTTTCTCAGTGGGAACTAACGTCGTAATAACTATTTGCATGCCAAATTTCAGCGCAATCCGAAACAATATTGATTTTCACACTTTATTACCCAATTTCACCCTCTTAGGGGTGGAATTAAAAAAAACCTGAAACACGTGTTTACTTATTTTTTTACTGAAGCACTTGTGTGGAGTTTCGGATAGAAAAGACTATCTAATCTTGTTTCTCCATACAAACTTTGAACCCCCGTTTCATCCCCTTCGAGGGTTAATTTTGGAAAATCCTTTCTCAGTGGGAACTAACGTCGTAATAACTATTTGCATGCCAAATTTCAGCGCAATCCGAAACAATATTGATTTTACACTTTATTACCCCATTTCACCCTCTTAGGGGAGGAATTCCAAAAAAACCTGAAACACGTCTTTACTTATTTTTTTACTGAAGCACTTATGTGAAGTTTCGGATAGAAAAGACGATCTAATCTTGTTTCTCCATACAAACTTTGAACCCCCATTTCATCCCCTTAAGGGGTGAATTTTGGAAAATCCTTTCTTAGTACACCCTTACGTACTAAGACAAATATACCCTCTAAATTTCAAGTCTCTACGACCAGCGGTTTAGGCTGTGCGTTGTCTGTCAGTGAGTCAGTGAGTCAGTGAGTCAGTGAGTCAGTCAGTATGTCAGGACAAAGATTCTTATAGTATTAGATAGTACTTAGGCATGTTTCGCCAATCATAGCCAAGCTTTCCACTAGCCTTGTTAGAGTCAAACGAAGTGTGTATTAGACACAGCTTGATGGATGAGAATTACTGTGACTTTGATTTGATCTTGGCTTTAATATAAGACGGGCTGACAATCAAATATAGTCTAAGGCTATACTTATTCCAAGAAAAGAATACTCTTTAGAACCTTTTTTAACCGACTTCACGAAAAAGGAGGAGGGTCTCAATTCGTCTGTATGTTTTTTTTTTTCAATATTTTCGAACCCAATTTTCATATTATACATACATAAAATCACGCCTTTTCCAGTTGGAGTAGGCAGATTCTACTTTCATTTTTTTACATGTTATACATAAGTATTTATTACTTTAGATATGTATATCCGAAATTATTATTTATTTATTATTTTATAATCATTAATTATTATTATTTACTTTAGGTATAAGCGATGCCCTATTATTAATTAGAATTGCTCGTAGACTTCAGAATCGCCATGATATTTGTGTCGTAAGGAAAAAAAGGGACACTGAAGTTAGTTCTATCAGGATGTTTTACCACAAAGTCCGTCTTGTGACGAAACTTGAATATTGACATCTCAGTTCAACAGTTCAGAGGTCAGAATCAGAGGCCTGGTCATCAGTATAAGACACTTCAAACTTTCTTTGCCCTCGGGCTGATTTTGGATATTAGATGCTGTCTTGCTGAATTCATGAAACTTCGTCAAATTCTAAGTTAAAGAAAATTTCGATCAGGAAACGACTTTAGTCAAGAGATTTTCTTGGGCATTGCAAGAGGGAGCCAATGCGTTCACTAATTTAGCAAAGTTGATCTGTTTTATAAGTCTGCAAGTTATTGGTAAAAGACATGCTAGCAGACTATTTTTCTCAATCTTAAGGTTTTGAATGTCAAATGTTGAAACTTAAAACTTATTGAAGATGTAATTTAAATTATGTCTAATATTATAGAATATTAGAGAATGAGAAATTAAAATATCTAAATAACTTAATATTTCAAGTATCTAGTAATTACTTTAATCATTTAAATATATTAGTAATACCATAAATTAATATGATTTTATTATAGCAGAGAAAATCGTAGGTTGATAATAGAAACTGTTGTATAATAAGGGGTATTAAAACACGAGTGTGTGTTTAAGAACCGAGCCGTAGGCGAAGTTTTTAATAATATTACACGAGTGTGTACCTACCATGTCTAGTTATGTAAGTACTTATCTCACAATATAATGCTATGCTATGTGTAGAGTTAGCAAGTTAGTAAAAACGAAACAAACAACAACGGCTAGGGCGCATGCGCGGTGTAATCAAGTTAGTTCTGTTTCTGACTCATGACAGTCATGGCCAAGTAGAATCAACCGCGCATGAGCCCTAGCGCAATCCCCATGTCCCCATAAACAATGATAACAAGTAACAAAATTAAAATTTTGAATAAACACCCACGACAATGTAACATCAACAAACAACAAATTTAGAAAAATAACCTTATAACATCTATCTAAGAACCTCCACTGATTAATTACGAACCGTATAAAGACAAAATAGAACTAGTTTTGGAGAAAAATGGCAACATTGATTTGCACAAACAAATGTTTACTGCAGCGCCCCCTGGTAAGTTGACAACGTAACACCTTTTTTTCTTAGATAGGTGTTACGGTGTCAACTCATGCACCAATTACACTCGAACCCATAACTGAAAACCGCATCAAAATCGGACTAGTAGTTTTGGAGAAAAATGGCAACATGGATTTGCACACACAAACAAACAAACATCCTCTCACCCTAAACGCATAAACAGTCTCCGTTCCGTCGTGGGTAAAAATAAAAACTGCTTGGTCTATCCTAAGCACCTATACTAAAATTGAAAAAAAATAATAATAACATTATTTTATTTAAAGTGTTATGTTTTTTATTATGGTATTGTAATTATAAACTTAATGAATATAAACTGGTTTTGAAGTTTATACATTGAATTTTACAATATGAGACAGATAAAGGGTCAATACAATTTTTTCGCAAAAACGACATTGTCCCAAACATTTAGGTTCAAGCAATTAAAAATAATTATTCAATTTTACAATCACAATTTAACCAGCAATTACACAGTTCAAAGCGAACAAACAGTTGACGGTAAAAAATACGTGCTGCGAGTCATTAGGCAGTTGCACCGCTCCGAGTCACAGAGGATTATGGTCGCACCTACTGCCATTCGGTTGCCAGGTTTTAACTCTCCCTAGATAGTTTTACGGACGTTATTGAGTGCAGCCCTGTACTGTTGAATTATATTTTTGCTGAATTAAGGTTTTTGTCAGCTTTCATCGCACTATGTGTGCTTCTGTGTGACCTTCTTCAGTATTATTTAGTTCTTCAGTATTGTTTTGCTGATAGTTTGTACATTTTTGTTGTTTCTTTAAATGTTTAAACTAGGTTTGTAGATACTATAACCGCCATGCGGCTTGTCTGTGTTAAAAAAGGTATCCTATATCCTATTCTATCGTACTGGTTATATATGTAAAACTTTCAGCCAAAACGGTCTAGTCGTATGACCATAAAGAAGCATCAATCTGTAATAGGTAAACATTTCCACAGGTGGTAGGAGCATATTATATCGATGTACCGCCTGACTTGCTACCAAAAAGTTGCTTACCACAATCAAGGAGAAAATCCGCCATAACCTTACGGTGTTCCGACAGCACACATGCTTTGAGATTCAGAGTATTTATTTTAGGCCTAGCGTGTTCACCATCTTCGCCCACATCATCGCTTATCACCAGGCGAGATAGAGTGGTCAAATGCTAGCCTATAATATTTAAAAAAGTCATCGCTTACTATCGGACGAGCGTCGTGCTTGTCCTGTTATCTTATATCAATAAATAAAATTAACCCACGCTAATTTATAATTATTACTATTTAACCGGTAAACTACTCACGTGATAAGGTCGAAGTTGATATATACGCGACCGGTTTCAGAGTGATAAGCCAGCTGAATGCACACGTACTCGCCGTTGATGAAGGAGTGCTTATCACTCTGAAACCGGTCGTGTATATATCAACTTCGACCTTATCACGTGAGTAGTTTACCGGTTAAATAGTAATAATGGATTATACTCACGATACGTTTACTAATTTATAATGTTGATGTATCATAAAATCCATATATTCGCAGATTTACCTACGAATGTAATTCATTATTTCGTTCATAGCAGAATAAATGCTGCGTTGAGTGCAGTATTTTTCTTTGTCTCGTGGACAATTTACGAGTTACGAATATTCGAACTGCGTTCAAATATTAAACTCGTAAATTGTATATTATATATTTGTATTGTATATAATTTAGGATGAATAATTTCAATTATAATTAGAGAAAACTTATGACTTTTCTATTTATCAATATATACTTTTTTAATTAGAATTTGTAGCAAACACTTAGCATTCAGAAATAATTTTACTTTTAAAATAATTGCGCTGCTAGAGGAACGAATAAATAAATAGTTATATTTGTTGGCTGCAGGCTAGGAACTAACTAGCAAATGAAGCATAAGTAGACTTTTCGTTGTTGAAATAAACTGGCAAAGAGCGAGTCGGACACGTAAGGTTTCGTACCACTATACAATAAATAAGATTGAACAAAAGTTGCCGAAAAAACACGTTTCTAGAGAAATAATAATAAATAATAATGTCATACATGACATTATTATTTTTTAATTTTTAATTTTGTGAAATATTTATTATTTGTTCTTATAGCAGCCATAGTAATATGAGCAAATTTCAAGTCTGTAAAATGGACGGACGGACGGACAGCGAAGTCTCGGTAATCGGTAATAGGGTTTTCTTTTGGTACCCTTTGTGTACCGAATCCCAAAAAGATACGAGTATACGGACTACGTCGTAATTTTAGAGCTTTAACCGCTGGAAAACGAATCCTACTTATACAATTTATTGTTAGAGTTAGCTACTTGTCTGATATTAATTTAATATATTTTACGTGCTTGATCTGTGTAAAAGATAATAATGAAATTCGATGTATTGCTTACTTTTATTATTACTTATTTTTTATTATTACTTACCTACAAAAAAAAATAAACACCACAAATTCTATTCATATGTGTAACATTTCCACAATCATTTTACTTTTAGATTCACACAACTTTATAAATAGTGGTGACTATTTTTAGTTTAATAAATAAAATAAACTGGCCAAGTGCAAGTGGGACTCGCACTAGTAGGGTTCCGTACCACACTACAGTATTTTATAAGATCGAGCAAAAAAACCACTATCATTTTTCGCCAGCAAAAAATAATAATTAATAAACATTTTATTTCTTATAACGCCATCTAACGTCTAACTAAGGAGTTAGGGATCGACATTTTAATATAACGCCATCTATGGGACGTTTATATAACTAAGCGTTCATAGATGGCGTGAAATGCCGAAGAAAACACGTTTCTTGTATGGGGACCCTCTATTATTTTTAACTTTATTCTGTTTTTAGTATTTGTTGTTATAGCGGCAACAGAAATACATCATCTGTGAAAATTTCAACTGTCTAACTATCACGGTTCATGAGATACAGCCTGGTGATAGACGGACAGACAGACAGACAGACAGACAGACAGACAGACAGACGAACGGACAGCGGAGTCTTAGTAATAGGGTCCCGTTTTACCCTTTGGGTACGGAACCCTAAAAACTAGATTGTTGTTGCAGTGTAGTTAGATACATCTTTATAAAAGTGATTTAAAGCGTCCCTCCTTCGTCCATAAGGAAATGTACAACATTGTTTATTTCTCCTTTAACGGTGATATAAGCACACCCAGAATATTTAGATGGCCATTTAATCCTATCTGTGGAAGGTGGAGGCTGAAGGTAGATATTTCCTGGCGACAATGATGCAGAAGCTCTACCCAGCTTAATTTATTATCGTGTTTTGCTCGGACTAGAGCTATAAATAAAACAGCAAGCACTTAAAAGCAGAGTATTCGAAAAATACCATTTTCAGTAAGATACTGAATATGAAATGGAAACTTTCGTAGTTATTATGAATCTAGAATTCTTATAAAGAATCTAAGAATTCATACGATGGGGACTTTATTATTTTTATTGAATAATCATTTTTACTTTGTTCTGAGTACCTGTTTGTTTGTGTGAATCATGTGTACTTTGTGTATTTGGACCTCGATAAAATATATTTTTCTTTTTTTTTGAATTTTGTGTCAGCATAATGCTAATTTTAACATTATTCATTTTTACCTTAAAATGAATTTGTGTTGTAAACAAAATCGTGACTACACTTCAGTTGTGTTGTCGTTATCGTAACCTCGTAGTGATTATCCTATTAATATTATAAATGTTGTAAGTTAATGTTTGTTATCGCGAAATAAACATTAACGAAAAAAACATTCGCGAAATTAACGCTAAAACTATTGAACGAATTTGGATGATGGCAGATAGATAGTTTATAACACATCGGATACTATTTAATCCCCGACGCAAAAATAAGGGATGTTATAAGTTTGACGTGTGTATCTTTGTTTGTGTGTGTGTCTCGGATGAACCGATTTTGATTAAGTTTTTTTTTCTTTGATAGTTACCTTAATTGAGAGTGTTTTTGGCTTAGATTCTTAAAAATCCGCTTACCCGCGTTAAGACAATAAGCTATATATTTTTCTAGTTCATGATGCTATGAGATCAACTTTCATAGGTCTGATCAGCTCAAAATTCGGTATTCTCTTACTTCAATTATACTACAATTGAAAGAGCATGTTAGCATTGATCTGATGCTGAGGCACCTCCTGGATTCTGCAGAATACTCTACTCCTCACCAACTTAGAGCAGGTGTATTTGAGCTCATTGAAATTGTATTAATACACAGATTATACAAAGATCAGTCGGGGGTTGTTTTAAAATTTGAATTTAAATATTATATCAAGTATGTACTAAAATTGTAGGCACACACACCTTCGTAATATTACGATATGACGGTTCCTTCAGAAACGTGTCAGAACATTATTAAAAGTTTATCGCTGTCATATAAAGTCTGTGCGTCAATCTTCGCTACCTTTTACCTTCTGGCTCATTTAATATTCTGTGTGTCACGCTCCCTACTCGAAACCAATCCATTCGTCCTGTCCTTAACTATTGTCCATTTATCTGACGTAACTGTCTTGAATGATTTCGAATAGCCAAACGCTTTGTAAATTGAGTTAAAATAAGATGCTGGCAGAATGCGCTGTTGAATGACAGATAGTCTCGGAGAGATGTAGGAGATGTGAATGATTCAACTTGTTAGGATAATCTCATTCGCAACTTCTTCAGGGGTCATTTAAAATACTCACCAAGCGATGATGACTACCTATAACATACACCATGGCACGCAACTATGGGTTACTCGAATTTTGCGCTAAGATGATGACATACGACTACGAACTGTAATTTCACTGGAAATGTTATCCTGCAAGTCGAAACCACAGAATAAATAATAGTACCTCGAAGTACCAAAAATTTGTAGTACATTAGTGTATTTATACAACAAATAATGTTATATTATTACTTATACTATGTACGTACATGGTTACTTTAATAAATTATGATGTAATGTATTTTTCTTTTTTTCAGGTAAGTTTGGCAAAATATAATGGTGGCTAATTCTCGTAAGTATATTTAAATATGTATAACTTATTTTTAAGATATGTATATTTCTTAAAAGTTTATCGGGAGAACGATCCACGGGCAAATGTAGCTAAGTTTTCCAAAAAAAATTCTGCATTAATTGTTGTTAACCGCTTGTTACCTACATTGTGTCATCAACTTTAGCTATGTATGTTATTAAAACGTATAATTACGATCTAATTGACTATGATCCTACTCCACTATTATTAATTATATATGTTTCGCTTCAACGATCCTATTTTACCTAGCGGTCAAACAATCCCGCCATAAAAAAGTTATTGCGTCGCTTTATTACGACAACATTTTGGTATCTCTTAATTTTATTTTGTCTCGAATTATACAAATAAGCTCGACCTTGGCTCAGCCTGGGGATATTCGGATTTCTATCTGTGGAACCACGACCGCAGCTCTGGATGCTCTTATCAGGAGACACCAAATGGCTTTAAAGTCCGAAATTGGAAACTTTACATTGTTACGTGACTATTATTCAAAATTTTGCATTGTACCCTCAAATATCTAAGTTAAAGACAATTTTTGCAGCACAATAGTATACCAAGCATATTGGACCATTAACTAATAAAATTATTTTACGATTATTTTTACATTGGCTTTAATTTTTACATTTTTGCATTTTTACAGTTCTTATATTAAGAACTGTAAAAATGCCAAGAAGATGAAGACATATATTTTTACTATAGGATACTACTATACTACTATAGGTATTTATATAAAGATACTAGTTTTAATCGCAGTGGCCAAAGATCGATCACCGCTCATTGGCTGGCTTGGCTTACGCTCCGTCGTTAAGATCCGAATTTCGCCTACTTGGCTGTAAAAATAAATGGCGGCAAACAGGGCTGGGTGAGTCGGGAGAGTAGGTGGTACGTCGAAATGTTAACAGGTCGATTATGCGAAGCCATCCACCGCGTACTCCGCCGTCCCGGCCCGGCCGCCTGCCTAATGACGGGTTACGCATTTAAATAGCCTGTTTCCGTTTCCATCGGATATTCGAATACAATATACGCATCGAAATCCTTTCCTACTTCTTCGTCAATTACAGCGTAACGCTGCACCAATAAGTTAAAATCTATCCGTATTTCAAACTATGCTATGCTGTGGATTTAATTAAAAAGGAGAGTTGACATCACCGCGTAAAAAATCTAGGTTGCACGAAAAGTGAACTGTCGAACGTTGAAGCAATAAATCATTCAATATTATCATCGCGTGAATTGCATCTGTCGAGATTTCAGTGCTCCCGTTTGGCCTGTGTCGTCATCGGGACAACTCTATAAAAATATTTATTCACATACATCCGTACGGTTTGGATTCGTATCTTTTGTAGAAACCGAGCAATAAATGGATAGTATTGCTAGTGTTTAAAGCTCCAAGACGTGAATTACTTGGCGCTGGCCACGAAGCAGCCGTTCACTCCTTCGAAGTAAGTGTTTTATGTCGATCGTACTTATTCCCGCTCCCAATTGTAGCTGAGGTGAATAAATAAGCGATACTTTCCTATATTCTGCTGCGACAACATCTTAGTCTGCATTTAAGAAACATGATAAGAGAGGACTTTTAAGTCCTTGCGTAGCATAAGAAACGTCATTTGTTAATGTCATGTGTGGATGTTTAATATGTTTTGTAAATGGTCGAGGGCGGTTTGCCAAAATGTAAACACAATGCGATACTTATTCTTACGACGACGAGGTGACCGAGGGCAAACGAGTGTTTGAAATCGGTTCATTTTGGTTTGGTGTTTTTTTTGTACCTAAATCTTTTCTCTCATATTTTTATTTATAACAACAGCAGTGAATGATCACTGCGTGTAGTTTTTTTTGTTAAATTAAATTATTTTAATATTGAGACAAAAGTGAATCATATATAACACGAATTAAACAAAATTAAATGATTATTCCTTATATAATTCCGTACTTTTGAGAGTAAACAGTCATTGCAAATAATTAAAAGTTCAATAAAATTTATCAAAGTAATTACATTTTAAATCTACTGCTAACCTACTCATATCAAACAAACGAATTAAGTGCCTGATTAATTGTTGTTTCAAAAGGATCAGCATAAAAATTGATGTAAAAAAAAACGCCAACTCATTCCAAGAGCTCCGACTTTGGCAACTCATTGTCCGTTGAAAATAATTAACTGGCTGACTCGACTAAACTGAGGCCAAGTTAAAACTTTAAAGGTTATGCTTCTGAATAACTTTATACAGCATTCTGTTATTGTTTTTCTTAAGATCTCAAGCATACTTTAACTGGGGTTGAACCCTAAAATTGTAAGAAAAATACGGCTGAGTTTGCTTTATTCTTACGAAATTTCTATTCAACAAAATTTCTTCAAAAGGTAAGTTCTGAATTTCCAATTAATAAATAACGCATATAACCGGCGAGCATATATGAAGTCGCTCATGAAAGTGGAAGAAGCGAAAGTGGTATGTCAGGATCATAGCATGTGAAAAGAAGTAGTCTCTGCCTACCTCAACGGGAAAAAGGCGTGATTGTATGTATGTATATAAATATCGCGCATGAAAGTTATACCAAATACCTCCTTTCATAGTTTCGGCATAATGTGTACAAAGCCAGGAATCCTTTAAGCTGGTACTTGTTATAATTTGGCCGGTGCACAGTCCGTAGTTTCAACGAGTTTCATTGTTTTCAGGCGGTAATTTATATTATGTTCTGGGAAAATTAGCGCGGCCGGCTATCCGTAACTCAGGTGCTCCCTCGCGCCATTACCACACAGATTTACTCGGCAGATCTCTAATACCGCTAATATCAACCGCTTATGACAGCTCATTAAAAATGTATTAAGTACAACCGTGTTCGTTTCAACGAACAAACGGAATTAACGGATCACCACTGTTCGGGGACGAATCCACGCTTACTTTGCTCTCAAAACGAAATGCTTCGAGTTTGTACCTATAAAATCATTCATTATAAACATTGAACAACTACTAATTAATTAATCAACAGTTATGTTAATTATTTGATTTTAATTTAACATCGTTGCAGTCGTTCGTAAAAATTCAATGAATACTTGAGGGGTTTTTAATCAAAAAATTTGTACTGCGGTAAGTTTGTAAAATTATTCATGGTTAATCATACATGTTGGTTTTTCAATCTTGATAAGTGGGGGGTATTGTGAAATCAAAACTCATCGTGTTTTATCATGTATTCTTTTATACTTTTGGGTTTTGGGTAATGAAAACTCTAAATATGTTACATTTTGTGTTTTTATATCTAAATACTCCTTAAAATATATATCTTATCCTAGCTAATAACTACACAAAATATTTATGCAATGCGTATTATGTGTTAATAATGTTTAGAATTGAACATGAAAATGATTCGCAAACAAAGATAAGCTATCGATTAGACGCCAAATTCCGCTGATCTAACTTGGTTGCAAAATTCTATCACGTTCGTGAGACGTATCCTCGCCTCGTTAGCTTTAATTTCAACAGCTTTTATTACTTCAACGACTTGTGGTTTGTAACGGTATATGAAACTTGTGATATAATAAATTCTATGTCTACGCGATGCTCGCCTTGAACCGCGTCGCTGTCTCGTTCCGGTGAATTTCAGAGCGTTTAATGCGATCCTTTTTCCTCTTTTTGCGGTGACGACTACAGCCTCCGAGCTCTCCCAGGCGACCATTTATAACGAGTTTTAATCGCGACACGGAAATTAGTTATATTACGCGTCTATCCGGTCCGTGACTATATTCTATGGTTATTAACTTTGACAAGGCTCGCGGGAGTACAGATCCCGCAGTAGAAATTAGGAAACCGAGCACGGTAAATCGTTTTATTTTTGAATTTTTATTGGTACTCGTCACTTATTGAAAAAGATGAGGTAACTCCACGTTTCCAATTAATATAACGTACTGTAACTCCGTTGGAGGGTGAGTTTCAGATAAATTTACAGTGGCGCGACATTTCTGTCGGCAAGTAACGTTGGCAACAAATCACGTTTCGGATTCCAATCGGATTTTTACATCGAATTTTCAGGTCTCTCCCAAGAGCCGCCCAACTTGTGGATAACAAAGTTAATCTTCTTTATTTAATGTGATACTATTATATACACTTCACATTACATTTTGTGAGGCTATGTTCTCTAATAATAAAATAGGTCACTCTATTTATTTTTGTTCAATATTGTACGTGAAATTTGTATTTTTAGGACTTCAAAATAATTATAAAACTTTAGAAGGGTTGTAATTTTTTAGTACTAACGTCCTAACGATAATAGGCACTAGAGTCGTCTCAAAGTGTTTTCGTCTCGTATTTCAAGCTATGAGAGATATTTACTCAAGCAGTCGTGAAAACAAACCTTTATACTCGTAGCTCATAATAAGCTAAGATATTGTTCGTATCTATAGTAGGTATATTAAAAATCAAATATTAATTTATATTGATATATATTCATTGTAAATTTATTAATATATTAATATTTATTCATAGTAAATGGAATTTTCTCAATGAAAAGAGCATAATAATTAGCTTTATTGTAACAAACACCATCGGTCAATAAAACATCAACGGCCTCAAATAATGTTAGTTTAAAATTAATTTCCAGAAATTCTCGCAATATCGATCTCACTTAGCACACAGAAAAAGTTTTCTGCTTTGTTAAATGACATCACTCTGAATGAGTATGAGCCGTAAAAGAAGTTTTCTCCTAGGAACACCGTAGCTTTATCTTGATAGTTCAAGTGAATGCTGTATTTACCCTGCAAAAACGTAATCTCTATCATAATATCATAAGTATGGTCAATAAAAAGGTCACGGAGCTTACACCACCCCATTCTAATAAAAACATAGCGGTGATCGGTTTGCTCAGTTTTCAGGCTTAGACCAAAAAATATATATATATCCGAAGGTTTAAGCATCCGTGAGAGTAAGTAGTAAACCTCGCGTGCTTTATAACCATGGAATAACTGACACTTTTCCCTTTACCATGGCTTGGCAAAGCCATTTCAGAGTTTGGGATTTAAAAAAAAAAATAGGGATATAAGTTTTAGCGATTACTCGCGTTGCCTTAGTCGTAAGAGTTTGAATCTGGTGCCTACGGGTTTGTCTTGTGAAGGCTGAGAGGACTGCAGCTGCGTAATCAGATTATTGTAGGGTAGGTAAACTATTAAAAAAAAAATCTAAAATTTTTATCCGTCCTTATATATATGACGCTACATCAAACTTCACCCCTTTGCCCCCTCCACTTGGAACTCTGGATTTTTTTTTGCAACATCTTATGTAGAATGAAGTCTTTAGAGTGCTTCTCAAATTTTGTTGAAATCCGTCCACTAATAACGCTACAGGAAACCTCCACTCCCCCTTTTTGGATTTGTTTTCGCAAAGCCTTGTGTAAAATGAGTTCCTTAGTGTAACGCTACAGCCACGGTAATATTATTACATTACCGTGCTACAGAAAACTTCTCTCCTTCCCCCCCATTTCCCCCCCAATAAAAAAACGCGATAGACACAAATTCTTAAATAAATCAAGGAACTCGTGTTTCAATTTTCGTCAAAATCAGTTAAAAATGCGACCTCTAGACGAGAACAGACAAACTCCGGACAAACGCATTTTTTTGGCAATCTCGGAACTGAGATGCTTCGCTTGCTACGCCCGCTTGGTCAATTATTATAGTACCACAGATATATAAATAACTTATTATTCATATTTCTGTGTATAGTACAGTCCAGCCTGTTTGGCACGTTTTATCCTAAAAACCGTGTTAAAATATTACGCGATATCGTGGTACGTGATAATGCTCGCGTAATTTTATTAATAACATGATATGGGGTGTGAGACATTTAACACTGCGAGTACGCACAAAATGAACAAACAAAAGCTAAGGCAAATAAATAAACGCTACCGAATGCAGGCCAAGGCGTCTAAACATTTAGTGCATTCTAAATTTTATACTATTGTATGATGATCGATAATTATTACTTCATGATCAATTTCGGACAAAGTGACTGTAAATTTTCGGACAGGTAGTTATTTTTAAAAGCTTTGCTATTTATGGGTTATATCTAAAATCTAAATATTTAAAATCTAAACATTTGACACTTAAAAATCTTTCAATTTCAAACATCGGTTCTCAGCTGATTATTACTTGTTCGTCTTCGCTTGCGTTCCGCTATTTGGACCCGCCATCATGAGGTATATTTTATCAATTTACTCTTTGACCAATGTACATTATCAACGTTTGTCCTTGCTTACGAGATTATCTATCGTATCGGCCGGATATAGATCATTACTTTTTCCGGTCCAATATAGCCTGCAGAATAATCTTTATTTATCTGAGTATCATTCTATAAATATTTAATATTGTTATGTTTGTCGACTTTGTTATGTACACCGTATATCATCAAATATCACACAGCATTAATTGCACTACATAATATTAAGAACTGAATGTATTTTTTTACTTCAGCAGTAGATTACTAGTAACCTTAACATAAACTATCATAGTTTTATGATAAAATTATTGCCCTAAATAAAAATAATCTTGAAAGCTCGCTCTCATGTTTCAGGAATCAATCTAATATCTGGTGTTTTTCCAAACTACGCTGCACTTGTATATTTATATACATTTATACAATTTGAATCATTATTGAATGGTATATTGTAAACAATAACAATATTCCCTAACATAGTAATCGATATTTATATATTATTGTATATTATGGTATCTGTAATAATCAATTTTTTTCGTGAATAAATATTATTAAAAAATAGGAAATAGGTTTACTTCTACGATTAAGATACATGTTTGTGCCCTAATCATTTTATTTATAAGTTATTTGTTAACTTTTCATAAGAGACTCAGTGTAAGTAAAGAAAGTGTCTATATAGTATAGACTTGATATAGGCAGATCAATATTACAAGTGCAATTTTAAATTAATGAAGAAAATAAAATACCCGAGACAGCCTTACCTGATCAATTTTACAATTGTTGCTCGTAAGATTAAAAGACTCTGTTAATATAGGCCCCAAAACGAAATGCTGACAAGGTTTGTTTAGCACGTAATTCCATAACTTCTTCATGGAATTGTTTTTCTGTTTGGAACTTATTACGACTTTCGCCTGAAATTTACAAACACGACAATAAGCTTTGTTTTTGGTCATTCTTTGTGACGTCTTTATCACCGACCTCACAAAAATACGAGTGGTGAAACTAGACACAATCCGTGTGCATGGTACTTTTACAATGTATCTTAAAAGATACATCGAGGTAAGCTTCGAGATTTTTGAAATTGAAAATGTTGAACGATTAGAACTATATTTTTTTCTAATGCTCTTTATTTCTAGTAAGGAATCAAAGTATCATCGGGAGCTACCTTTATGATAATTGATTACATTACATTGCTACTTTTCGATGAGTGTGATCATTGTTTATTATTTGACTCTTGAGCCAACAATTACACTTGCCCATTTGCCAGTTTTCGAGTGATCGAATAATTTGACTCATATTTGAACACCCGTTGCGTTTATTGCATTAGTCGTTTAAAAAGAATACGAACTACGCGTATGCATGAAGTTTGATCGAAGAGGAGAAAAGGAATCTGGCGTATCCTAATTCTAGAACTCTGACTGCTCGAACACGAACTCTGTTCGAACACTTCGTTTCGATTACACTTGTCGTTAGCCCAAATTCCATACGCCATGGAATGCGGCCTAACCTAACCACATGTTATTCAGCACTATTAGAACATAAAAACACGTGGGTAAGCCATAAGCCTTGGCCTGGTCACATTTGTCGTAGAAGCGATAATCGTTGGGGGGTAGACGTGTTTTAGAGTGGAGACAACGGCTCGGCAAACGTAGTGAAGGCGCTCTCCAGCTAGATCATCATTATCAGCCGGTATCAGTCCACTGCCAGATGTAGGCCTCCTCCAAGGCACGCCACTGAGTCCGATCTTCGGCTCTTTGTTTCCACTCACTGCCCACCGCTTTGCGAATGTCGTCGCTCCACCTAGTCACGGGGCGTCCTACGCTACGTTTGCCGATTCGCGGTCTCCACTCTAGAACCAGTCTGCCCCAATGGTTATCGGTCCTGCGGCATATATGACCAGCCCACTGCCACTTCAGTTTGCTTATCCGCTGATCCAGCTAGATGGAGCGATGATATATGCAAGCTGGCTGGCAGCGGTTAAAAACAAAGAGCTGAAGATTGAGCTCAGGGGCGTGCCATAGGTGAGGCCTATGTCCAGCAGTAGATAAAAATAGGCTGATGATAATGATGATGATGATGAAACCTTAAGCTGTGAATATATCGTGTCCACAATCTAATGTTATCAAATATATGAGAATTGAAATTATTTGTCCTGTATCCAAGTTATTTCTACTGTTCATTAGATTCCTTAGTTGCCAGAGCTTTAGCTTCGGATATCTAGATCCCTAGAGGAGCCCTAATTACAAATAAATATTTTCCCAATTAAAGAACAGCTTGCGAGGAACAGTTTGTTAGATAAAACAAAGACATGGTTTAATACGATATTTCTAGAGATACAGTTCTTGTTTTCTTTATTTGAAGCTTATACGAGTATTTAAAACTAGTTGAAATGAAATGAATGAAATGAAATGAAGTTAAATTGCCTTCTGCTTTTCATATATTCTCAAGTAGTGTTAAACTATGTAAAATAACTCTACTGGAATCAAATAGTTTACCAGATAAAGACGACGACATTACGTCTATCGAATTCTAAAACAACTGTTAAAACAACTTAGCTTCCTAGACTTCGCACTTCTAAGTAGTGTGCGCTATATAACCGTAATACTAAGCTATCTTGATGCAAACTTGACATCGTAGTCTTTCAATCTCTTTACTTTGAAAATTATTATTGGGGTTGTTGCTAGGCTGTTATTAGACGCTATTATATAATTGTTCCGAGTATTTGTCAGTAGTATTACCCCTGTCACAGGACAGTCTTTAGGAAAATCCATGCGGAAAATAAGGTCGGAGGGATTCTGGGTGTTTTCCAGTAGGAACTCGCCGCAATCTCCTTGTTTTGGCCCTCTACACGTTTCTACCTTCTGCCATACAATTTTGTACGGCCCCTGGGGGACAGAAACTTATGTTATCAGCATTTAAAGTGAATTTAGTTTGACTGCTTCATTTGTTCAGTTAAGAACAATGCGAACGGAATAATATTAGAGGATTTTGTTTGAGTTGAAATTTTAATGAAATTTTCAATTATACTTTTACTCTCTCTACGAGTATGTTAAATCTTTTAAGTGTTATTATTTACTTTTTTACTTTCGAAACATTATTGTTAATACGTACTTATATTAAAACTACTTACATAATTATAGTCTGATTTGATAAGTTTGATCAAATAAAAACACAAAAATAAACTTATTAATTTCAGCCCCATGTTGTTGCCTTTAGTCAGGTTTTAGCTCTTAAATGATAAATTTAAAATGAAATAACAGATAAGTTCGTCTAAATGGCATACCATTAAATATCTCATTTCCCGCTGTCTGTTTGTGTGAAAATAATTACGTAGATATGAAATATTATAACAAAAAACAGACTCATTACTATGTTTAGTGAAGCGATAATGTATGATTTATTGTGCCCAGTTCTGGAGGCACGGGTGTGCTCCCGCCAAGTCGAGCAAAACATCTAGGTTTTCTGCGTAACACGCAAGATGGTTGAGTTTCTGTGGTCGAAAGTATTTATATACTAGCTCATGCAGGTTATTCTATCAGGGTTATAGTTCTAACAGGGTGGTTGGTGGCGGTTAAAAAAGGACAGCTGTCTTTATACTATCTCTTGCAGGTCATTCTATCAGGGTTATACTATCTTGCAGGGTGACTGGAAGCGGTTGGAAATGTTCAGTAGTGGACTAATATAGACTGATGATTATGATTTACGAAACGGAAAAAACCGACTACAAATGCCATTTTCAGTACCAAGTTTGAGGTGTTTATCTCCATATCTCTAAAAATACACATTATATAGATTTCGATAAAATTACAATGGGGCTAAACCTATTATATATACATATATTATATATTTTTATTAGAACTTGGCTGTCCCATTATCCTTTGGACTAAATGCAATGATTTATTATTCTATCTGGGTAAAACTTTTCGAACAGAATAAAATCAAGTCTTCTAACGTCGATAGAGGTAGGTCGTAATCGGTTTTTCGCGTAACTAGTTATACGTAGTTTCATGATTGCGCGTAAGCAGTTTTAAAAACGCTTATTTTAGTAATCGATTATTTCTACACAGCAACACACATAAAGCTACTTCGAAAAACAGTTTTGCACGCGTACTGAAATTGATGCTGTTAAATATCACGTTACAAAGATAAGAAAGCATCGTATTATTTCGGTTATAAACTATTTTGATTTTATTCACTATTTCGTGAATGTTACTAGCTTGTACACAGTTAGTCACAGCACATCACCGCACAAAACTGCATACCGTAATCTAATAACCGTTTTGCATTACGTTTTTGAGAAAAGGAACGTTTCTTATCACAAAACTGCTTACGAAAAATAACTGCTTACTTTTCATCCGCGAAACTACGTATACAGTTATTAGCCTCGTAAGCAGTTTTTAGAACCACTTACGTTAAATAACGCCCACCACTAAACGTCGACGTCTACTCTATTCATTTTACACGTTTCATAGAGTATTTATTTTATTGACAGCTAATTAATTTAGCCTACTCGGCATTTCTAAATCAGAAAAGGCGTCATAAAGCTAAAATAAAATTATCAACCTTTTTATAGTAGCGCCGGAACAATCAAATAGTAATCGAGAGTCGTTACGGTAAATGAGTTCCCAGCAATCATTAGTGCATTTTATTTCAAGAGACGGCTCAACCCTGCTCCCTGTAGCCACCAGCTAGCTAATGCGTTCCTCCATTACCTGTCACCTCTGCCATCAACAATTCTTTGAGCCAACGCGTTATTGTTTCCCTCGGGATGTTAGCTTTTCATACTTGAAAATGTTTAAAATTGCTTTCATTCTGGTAGCACATTTTCCTCTAATACGTTCGCTAATGCTCTGTAATGTACCAACATTTTCCAAATTGGGGTTTAATATTTGCACAGGGGATACCTTTTGGTAACGCGTATTATGTAGACACATGAATTTATCAGATCAATGTTATATTGAGGTCATCAAGTATTGATTGCATATCGTGAGCGCATTCTACCTGGTGGCGAGCTAATCGATTGACTCGCTCGAATTGTTCTTATGTACAGGAGACCGACGACGCGCTAAAAGTGGTCTGCTCTATCTGTTATACTAGACTAGAGACGGCGAAGTGCTCTCGGTCCGGTTGCAGTTATATACGAGTCTTCCCGCAACCCTCGACCTCGCCGGCTTATGTGGCGATCGTTGGGCTTACTCTAAATTGCAATTAAACGAAGTTGCGCTCTCACCAATCCACGCCCGGATAGAATACGGATTGTTTGCGCTATTGTTGGACTCGCCGTCAATTTTAAACTGTAGAATCCGCTGGGTATCCTCACAAATCTATGAATGCGCATCCAAAGCCGAGTCAGCTGCGGATGAGATATTACGTTTTCATGCACATTCTGAGCGCTCAATCTTCGAGGGGTAAAAATGTTATGCAACTTTGATAAGTTGCATCGAAATTCTAATATTATGATTAATATTAGAATTTCGATGCGGAGTCGGGATTGATAAGGTATGTCAGGGTAATTTAGTCAAATAGATTCGATGTCTCGCGTATTTTGCAGCCTGGAGAGTTTAATAACGCGTTTGAAAAGACATGTATTCCGGCGGGTTGAATGCGAAGGCCCTAATACGCTCGCCCTCATCGCCGTGACGTCAACCTGTCGCCGGCGATATAACCTCTCTGTCACATTCTCGCCGCATCTCAACCATTCATATGGATAGTGCGGCATAGTTTACATATTTTGATGCGCGGTCGCTTTAATAAACCCATTAATTTTCATAATGCCTACACGCTCATATGTTTAGCAGTCGTGTTCCCGGTTGCCGCATATTTACTAGTTGGCACTAAATTTATTTACTGTGCTAAATAAACATGGAATATTAATATTGGTTGGTTTTTGGTTCTTGTCAATAGAACATCAATGAATCATGTTTGTATTCGAGTCAGCAAAATGTGAAATTTAAAAATGCAAAAATATATAATTTACAAACAAGATTTATAAACCCAAATATTGATATCTTTCTTCCCGGTCGTTACATGGTAAATAGAGCAATACCAATGGCATAATAATTAAGATAGTTTAACTCTACCGACTTCCACGCCGCGCGAATCAGTTTCAGTGCTAAAGTGACTCAGTTCTGAGGTGAATCAGTTTCAGTGACGTTTATCTCCATGTCTCTAGAGATACTTATTAGATTTCGATGAAATTACAATGGGACCATCTCGGAAATGTACTACAAAAATCATTCGAATCGGTTCATAAATGACGGAGTAATCCCGTAACATGCATACACAAAAAAAAAAAATTGAGAACCTCCTTATGTTTGGAAGTCGGTTAAAAATCAACTACTAAGCTAACAGAAGAGAATGAATCAGATAATAAATCTTACGACGTCCTTGTTATCGATTCGTAAGATAAGTTCCAAACACTTAGCTCTTGTCTGCTTCATTAGTTTACTCGTATTTAGTGACCCCCATTTGTTTAGGTAAGTCTCAACTACGGATAACATTCAGTGAAGCCAAAATATCTTGCATTCTAATCCTTTTATGTGAGCTCGAGACATTACATTTTGCCTAGTTCTCTATAAATACATATGTGTAAGCAATAAGGTTAGATTTAACGATAACTTCAAGTCTGGAGGCCGCACTGAAGTACTATATCTATAAAATATACATGTTTGTCTAAGGAAGTCTGTTTTTTTTCATAAATGCTTTATTACTAAAAGTATTACAGATGTTCGTTATTTTTATATGCTGGCTATGTTGGAGAATCAACATAACTACCCTCGGATAGGAACATTACTTTAGATTATTGGAGCAGCAACGTATTTCCTAAGTAAGTTGGTACTAAGAATGCTGTAATGAGATTTAAAGCTAATGAAGCTTTCTTTTTGCTTCAATAAATTGGGTAGTTAGAGTCCGTTAGGGAAAGAATCGCTATTTCACTTGTATCAGTGAAGTAGTGGTTCGAGGAGTTGATTTCAGCGCAGTAAAGCACTTAAGAGAGCTAAGAAAGCTCGAAGTGTGATGAATGAGGCTGAAGGCATCCCCGTTGGTACGGAACACTGCTTCCGCCCACAATGATTGATAGTGTTTTATGCTACGTCAAATTAGTTCCAGAACATTCCAGGCACTGTTGTATACGTAAAACCAAAGCGATGCACTAATGAACAATAGTTCAGCATGTGAGGTGACGTAGAGGATCATGATGAAATACTTATTACCTACCTGTTTATACAAGAATATGTGATTAAAATTTAGCTTTGCCAGTCGATAGATAAAGTAGCAAGTCAAATCTCAAATGAATTCTCACCTAATATATTCAAACCCATTTAATTGCACTTACAATAAAATAAGTCTTGATAGAGTAATAAATGGGCAAACGTTACATCACTTTGCGTAATAGAATAAAGAAATTATTATCAAAGTTCTGAGATAAAATTTAAGATATCGAGCTGATACCTGCGTTTCAAGTGTAGCCTTTCTAGTTCTTAGAATTTGTATAATAACAAACATATTTTACAATAAGCTTGTTGGAAGTAGTCACTTTGATCCAATTCCACACATTACATCGTAGGGGAGAACCAAAGTTTTCGATACAAAATATATATAAACTAAAGATTGTGAAATGAAATGTTCCAGCTCTGACGAAAACATTTACTTGACCAAGGATGTTTGGCTACTTCCTTTGTTCTTAGAAACTAAGCCCCTGACTTATTCATGACTTAATACATGAGATCGATAATACCGATGGGATTCCGAACGGGTCAGAATTTGGGTTCAGAACTTAAATTATTTCTTCTACCTAATCTGTTCGTACCCGCCCTTTGGTGGGTAGATTAGCCCTTGGGTTCTTATTATTAGCTTTTGAGCAAAATTGATACTGGCTTCTCGAATTATCTTACAGTTGATTTGTTACCTATATCATGGTTTCGGGTTTGCAGGGAATCAATCCATTATAATGTTTGCTCACCATGCCTAGCTACAGTGCAAGTTGGAAAGCCCAGTTGGCGTAAAGGATATATATATATATATATATATATATAGGAAGGATATAGATATAGGCGAGAGGTCGCCGCAGCATAATATATTGATATTCCGCCTGACTTGCTACCAAAAAGAAGTATACCTTACCACACAGCCCTTGAGAGCTCGAGTATTTTAGGTCTAGCGTGTTTACCATCTTCGACCACATCATCTCTTACCAACAGGCGAGATACTGATCAAACGCTAGCCTATAAGATATTAAAATAAGAAGTAAAGTCAAACGTACTCGTATCCATCGTTGTACGTAATATGGTATTGTAACAGCCACAAAATTAATCTTTGGCATGCTTGATTATACCACCTATTAACATCAGCATACGGCAATTGTCCTTCGCCATGTCTCTACGTTTACCGCTCAACAAGCTTGATGGAGCAATTGTCTTTTTTGATTGGGTCATTTATTTTCCAAATTGAAGTAGCCGTCTAGTGGTGCCTGACTTTTCCGTTTGCTCAAAGCTCGAAATTACCTCCGCGTAGGATGTTTGCTCAGAGCACGTGTCGAGGGTTAGGGTCCAGGCTTGACGATTAACTTTTTTATTGCGAGACACCCGTTTACTGACATATGGGCTCCTGGGTGCTGGATAGTTAAGGTGCGGTAGCAAGATTACCAACACCCGGCGTTCTAGGAAAAGGAAATAATTGCCGAAGAGTAAAGGTTATGAAAATAGTGATGGAGTGAAATTATCTACGGATGCTGCGCACGGAATCGTATAAACGTTAGCACAATCAATCTCTATGATTTTGAGCCGACATCTGTCTGGTTGTCTGTTTGCTTATAATTTGGGAATCACTTGACGGATTTTGATGTATGCTTCTAATTCTGTCTGTTTTCGCATCGCTATAATATAAATTCATGTTCGAGAATTCATGCGATAAATATTTGGCACGAAAAACCATTTACAGATTTTTCAGTAATTATTTTATTGCTGTACATTACTTTTATATTAGAAAATGTATCGTTATATATGCGGCGCCGCGGTGTAGCGTTGCCTGCACGTAGTTAGGAAATATACTGCAGATAGAAATAAGATAACCACTAGAATGTGCAGTTACGTAGCTTTTAGTTCGAATACCTCTGATGCTGGGACTGTATTGAACATGTTAAAGTACGGCTACACCGCGGCGTCCTGCGATCTGCGGGCGCGGTCTCAGTACTTTTCAATTGTTTTCTGATCGCGTTCGGCACGGTAATATTGTAATATTAATATTATTATATTATAATATTTAGTATATTACCGTGCGTTGGGTATGAACCAGTCGGTACAAATACTACTGCGCTATCTGATCGCCGCCTAGCTCGCGCACGCAGGATGCTGCAGTGTGTACCTTTATTGTGTATGCTTTGAAAAGTGGAAATCGAAATCATTCGATGCAAAAATATTTTGTGCGGTAGCTAAATAATTTGCAAAGAAATTTGGCAAGTAGTTTGTTTGCTAGCAAACTATAAGAAATTACTTTACTATATATAAAAAAGCTCTTCGTATTTCTATCAATTCAAGACTTGAATAATTGATTATAATGACGTCGTAAGCCAAAGTCTTTTTGGCAAGCCTACATTCACGACCGTCATATTGCTTACTCTCTTCAGATTTTGAGTTCAATCGCATACCATTCAACGTTATTATTTAACCACAACTGCCGTTCTGGACTGGAAGTTTCTGAAATGGTACCGTCCATACTTGTGTGCCAGGTACCTAGTATAGTGAAGATCACTGGATTGGTGACCCAGTCAAACCCTCTGCATTCCTGCTCTTAACCTCGGCTCGACCGAATTGTTATCATTCTCGACATGACATCCGTTTATAAACTCACAGGTACCTACGTATATATTATCGAGTATCTTGGCTTGCGTTTTTATAACAGACAAAAAAAGGGAGGAGGAATCAGAATTATATTTTTTTATGTATCACTGTGTATTTTTTGGTAGGTATGTGGTCCGAATTACAAAATACTTATTTCGGTGAATAGGTTATATCTACCTTTTAGTCTCATTTAATTTTGAAAATGAAATTCTAGCGCAGGAGTCAGAATAATACAAGTTGATTCGATTTATTCCACACTTATAAGCTCGTCTTCTCCGTTCGTTCGTCTGTATGTCTATAATCTAACGACAAACGAACGGGCAGTGTTCGTTCGTTTGAATTTTCAACCAACTTCCAAAAAGAAGGAGGTTCTCAATTCGTCTGTATGTTTTTTTGTGTATGTTACGCTATTACTCCGTCAATTGTGAACCGATTTGAATGATTCTTTTTTTAATCGGTAGGGTACGTTTTCGAGGTGTTCCCATTGTAATTTTATCGAGATCTGACGTATCTTCAGAGATATGACGATAAACGTCTCAAACTTGCTACTGAAATTGACTCGCGGGGCATGGAAGTCGGTTGTTTTAGTTTAACGCCTCATATCTTTTATATTTAAGAACAAAGATAGATTTAATTTTGCACGTTAATAGTTTATCAGTAGTTCTCAAATATGAATAAATAAAAAGATTTATTTTAGGGATGGCTCTCATACACGTAAACTGGGAATAAAACATATTTTCACTGCAGCTCATGTTGTGGGATATAATTCGATAGGGCTTCAGAAATTTAAAATTTAACAAAAATAACAATATCACAGTTTTGTATTTTAGGAATGGCTCTAATTAACGTAAATTATCTCTATAAGCAACGAAGTAAATATTAAAATATGCTTGGCGCGTTATAAACATAGACAATTGTATCTTTTTAATAACCCTAAAGTAATTACAACGCAAGTTGTAGTATTGTAAATAATTTATGCATATTAAACAAAGTTGTATTTGAAACCTTGTATGGTCAAGCAGTTGCAACCTGTAAAATTACTAAGGACTAACTAAAATAACATACCTTACTTACGAGTAAATACGTGATTACAACGCTTGCGATGTGACTATGTTTAATCCTTAGTGTATTATAATATTATTATAATCACCTCGTGCCTTAATTAATGACATCGATACGACAATAAAATACTAATAACTAGACATATATTCAATGACAGTAAGTTATTTAGTTGATCTAGATTCTAGAACATATTCATGTATACGTTTCGGCGGAACGAAAAATTTGACCCTGTTCCTAAAAGTAAAAGTAGCCTTCCTGGAAGTATGGTGTCGTCTAGGAAACCATCTAATGGCAGAAAAAATCACCAATTATTATTAACATTTATTATTATTACTTTATTGATTTCAAAACCTGAATCTTTCACGTATTAGGTACAAAAAAAATCTTATTTTATTTAGTAATGGTACGCTTCTTTTATGTTAGGAAGTCAGGCGGAACTGGCGACGAAGACCCGGGCTAGGATTAGCGGGCGACCTCTAGCTTAGTAGCCAAGCCATCTATCGTTTACGCCAACTAGGTTCTCAGATATAGGTACTGAAATTTATAGTTAGAGGTAAAACAAGTAAATATTTAAAAAAGCTTTTACATAACCTAGGACCAGAGTAAGTCAAGACAAATCCAACGAGCCCAAACACGATGGTTATAATATGTGTACTTTAGGAGTTCCTTTGGCCACCTTCCAGCTCCATCATCAGATCAGCACCATGTCATCATAATATTGCATTGTCACGCAGTTTACGAACGCATGATCAAATTTGCAAGATTTTATGACAAACATCGGGACAGGTGAAACTTAATAAAAGCTTGTAATAAATATAAGGGACAGATGTCAGATATAAGAACCTCCTCCTTCTTTTTAAAGTCGGTTAAAAATAGCATGGCATATATTGTTTAGCATCAATACGTCAACAGCACTTTAAATTTATGAGCGAAGTTGCTGCTTCAGCTTAATTATATCATTTGATGGGAAAGCTTCGCAAAACTTGTAATTTTATTTGTATTTTCGGTCGCAAGAAAATATAACATCAAAAGTTTTGTCAAAACCTTCAAACTTTCAATAGAGTTTCCGAAGCTTATAAACTCGGCGAAACGAGGACTGAATTTTTAATGATTTACCTAGTCTCAAGATTTTATCAATGAATAAAGAAAATATAACAAGTTTATTGTCGCACCGTTCGGCAAAAAATTCTGGGAATTAATTGTTATTAACGCTTATTTAGTTAAATAACTTGTACTAGATTCCATGTAATTTATTGATAATTGACTGTCATTATTTGAACTTTCACTGTACAATTACGTAGTTAGGGTTTCGAAATCCTTTTAATGTAACTGAGATATCTGTTTGCAATTCACAGGAATTGTATGAAAATTTTGCATTGACGCTGAAAATCTTGACGCTGAAAAAAAAACATCTTTATTATTTCATCTAAATGGTCCAAGCAGTGATCTAAATTATTACACGTTGGAATTTGCAACCGTGAGCAAACTCAGTACGTTCTTGAAACATAGTTGTACCCTGGATTAATGTCTTACGTAACTTCACTTAAAAGCATTTAGAAACACACATGCACTTTCTTATATTTGTCTAGATCAATTCCGAAATTGCACCGAGCTATCAGCATCATCGCTGTTTGAATTGTCGCCTAAAAAATAATTTTGCTTAAACTCTACTGTTACCTACTGTTTCCTACTATAAATCAATAATTATTTTTTACATCAAATTGAGATCTGCCCATTGTTTTGAAATGTTTAACAATAGCGTCAGAAATAAATGGTCGGCACGAAACTGAATGCTAAATATCGTTTATGCGCGATCATTTCCAGACATCCTAGATGTAGAATGGTTAAGAAATGATTAGGTAATAAAGATTCATTATTAGAGATGTCCACCGTCTTATCTTAACGAATGTAAGCAGAACTGAGATTTTTTAAAATGTGATAATTAATTCCATATTTTTGTGATCATTTGACGCATCTTACATGAACTGCATTTAATATCCCAATACTATGTATTTAGCTAATTTAATAGTGACATCTACTTTGTAAAATTAATTGTGAATATGAAATTAGCAAACACATGTTTGTTAGTTAACTATTCGATTTTGCTGTTAGCTTAAGACACAACTTCCTCAAAACCATATACCTAATTATTGTCTCAAAACCATTTTACATCAACTCTATGTTACGCCAACAAATGCGACGAACAAAACCAAACCATATCCTTCAGAAACAAGTTTCAACAGCAAGCAGAGATGATATTTTCAAGATCTCTTTGTAAAAGCAAAAGAAAATAAGACACATTTTTCTTTTGTGTCACCTATGTTATTTTTGTGAACGGCCGTGGCGCCGCGGTGGTAGGGTTGACTTATTCATTCAGTATATCAAGTCTATAAAGCGAGATTGTCCAATACTTGTTCCGAGTACCGAGCAATATAACATCTATTTTTTTCATAGTTGATTTCAATTTGTCAAGCGAGGCTGATCTCATCAAATTTTCCGCTCGATATCCAGTGCTCGTTGTCACCTCGTCTCTATCACTTCTCTCTCTCATAATGATCCTACTTGATCCGTTTCGTAAATTGTGTGAATCATGCCGGCTGATAATGGTAGGGAGGGATTCATAGGATATAATATGTGCTTGCAAGTTTATGGAAAGTTACCGCACTACTGCGATACCAGCCGTTGCTCTAGTCGCGGATTTTATTTTGTTAACATTGTGTTAATATTAGGTGCACTACACCTACTGTAATATAAATAAATGTATGTGGTATTAACATTTCGCAAAGAAAAGTTAGCTTGGTAGTTGTGCGATTGATTAGATTGAAATTAAAAGTCTAGTCCAACACGTCGTTTTATAAACTTCTCGTAGACTTCGCAACAGACAGACTGCGTAGACAGCGTCACTTTCCAACAGGAGATCGTAGACGAGTCCTTATCTTTATATATTTATATATTTGTCCTTATTGTATAAAAATTGTCTAAAGTACTGAAACACACAGTTACATGTATGGTTGGTTGAAACGATCGGATGACAGCTGAATGGTTCAATACTTTTCTACATTACATTGTTTTTTTTTAGTTCAAAGCGTTAAAATTCTGCTTTTGCTATGTTTACTTGATAATTGGTTATGATTTATTTTATGATTCTGACGTGTATCACATATACACGTCAAAATTATAAAATAAATCATAACGTATATTAATACTGCTTACATGCTGAATAAATGGTTTAATTCTTGATTCTATCCGAATTACGCTATACTCAGAAACAGAACGTACTCTTAGTAGATATAATTATTGTGCCCCAATATAACTTTTCGGCTAAATATTATTTTAAAATTATTATGTGGTGAATAATTTCTTGGATATCGAAAGCTGTAGGTCAAGGTCTCACTTCATTAACATAATCAATCTATGCCTGAGGTCTACGTCAAAACCATAACGTATAATATCGTTATGGTCTTTGACGCCTATATTTTTTTACAATGTATGCTCCATTTTTAGTATAATTTTCTTGAATATAGGAGGATAATAATGACAACCCACCGAAAAATATGCTCTTTAACCCCTGACACAATTATTAAGCTCATTTGAAATTACCTACCCTATAATATATAGCTTAATAGCATATAGTTTATAGCGCTACAATATCGCTCACCATACATTTACTATGAACACGTTCACACTTAGATATACTATTTATTATTGGGTTGCTATTAGCTATGAAGTTGAGCGATGTGCTGTGCTATATCGCGCACCGCCAGATTCGGGAATTTGGGGTTGATTTAAATTAAATTTGGGGTTTTTAAACTCTTTTTGTTATAATGATTTATCTACATGACGTAGATATCTCACTACCATTAAAATCTAGCCTTAAAGATAAAAGATGAAGAGAAACATTTTGTACGGGTAAGTGGGTACGGAATGTCCACCATAAAGCGATGGTGTGCATCGGTACGTCTGGTTGTCCGATAGAGGAAAGGGGATGGTGGGACTAATTTGTGCAATTAGATGGCACACTCTCTAAAATGTCAACTGAGCTTGCCACATGTCATACTTGCTTGCGATTATATCGCGTAATGTGAACGCCATGCTATATAGTATAGCTTTGTGACGTGTCATGCTATACAATGTAGCTGCATAGTATAACGTAGTCTGAAATGCGCTTAATGGGTGTTATAAGTTTGACGTGTGTATATGTGTGTCTGTGGCATCGTAGCGTCCAAACGGATGATTTATTTAGATTTTTTTTGTTTGATAGTGGTGTCTTAATCGAGAGTACTTTCATTTATGAAAATCCTTTCAGCCGTTTGAAGACAATGCCCATTTTTCTAGATATTGACGCTATGAAATAAACTTTTGTAGTTCTAATCAATTCGAAATTCAGCATACTCTGACTTCGATGATATTGTAAGAATCGGTAGCTTTAACCTGATGCAGGGACATCTTCTGGTATGTGCAGAATACTCATCTCCTCACCAACTTACAGTAGTGATGTCTAGTTTGGACTCATCGGAATAGTCTCAATGAACAGATTATGAATAGATCGTTCGGGGGTGGTATTCAATTTTGAATTGAAGTGTTATAGTATAACAAAAACACGTGTGTCTGCTGTTCTAATATTTTTTACTCGATATCTATATCTAGATGTCACATAATGCAAATATAATGCCCACCTTTATTCGTTTTTAAATAACAATTTATTTAAAGGAATGTCGCGTGAATCCCAAACTCACTCCTTGACGAGATCACTTCAATTAAAACCGTCCCAAGTTTGTTTAAATGTTTGTGTCGACCCATACAACTAAGAGTTACAGCACGGATTTCGCTCTAAATAAACATTCAACCTAATCTGGCCTCACATTCCGAAACAAAACGAAATTGTTTTTGCTCATGCAGTGAGCGCGAGCTTCACAAACGGCGTAAGTCTTTGCCGAACAAATAAGAAGTATTGACAAATATTTGATACAGTAAACTTCCGACAAGACTACCCTATTTTCTTTGTAAACTATTTCCGATCAATGAACACGGTTGCATAACATGATTGTCGATGCTCTAACCTCTTAACTGTATTAAGCTGCGGTCTCGGATTTAGGTTTTACCTTGGGTCAAGAGATCTTCGAAATCTGCCTTTGGAATCGACATTTCATCCCGGTTACTGCTCTGCTCGGATTAACCCCTTGATGCCGACTGCTAAGACTTCGTCGTCAAACTAATTACAGAAGTACCCACTATTCAAACAAGCTCTGTTCATTTAAATATCTTATCTATACTAATATTATAAAGAGAGAACATTTGTATTTTTGTATGTTTGTAATGAGTAAGCTCAAAAACTACTGAACCGATTTAAAAAATTCTTTCACTAATACATATAATGGACTTTCGGAATGAAAATAGGCTATATATTATCCCGTTTAAATCAAATGTACATTCGTGGAGACCTAATTTACAACCTAAGTCGGCAAATAAACGGTCGAAAAAACACGTTTCTGACGAACGCTGCTTAATTTAAAATAGATAGAAGAATATTTTCTATGCAAGAGTTGTACAACTTAATAAGACCTGCAAAAAAGTCCGCGACAGCATATATCTATCTCTTAAGGTTGACTCACAGTAACCATTTTAATCTTAAAATTTTTGTTAAAAAATATTACATAACTTCCAAGGCTATTTTCAAGTATATAGTATTAATCCTTTTCAAATAATTACGTTAATTAGCTTGGCCACATATTATAGATTAAAATTGTCCTTTACAGTATATAATTCAAATGAAAACTCTAGAAGATATCACGAATTTCACAAACACGCATCGCAAAATTAATAAAATATTTGCAGTGAAACCACAGATTAGGTCATAGTTACTACGAAAATATTATTATAAACTTAGCTATGCTGTAGATCCCCACCGATCACAATCAATTTGAAGTCAATATAGTATAATAATATGATCTATTGTATAAAATAATATTCATCTACATATATAATAATATAATATAATATGAAAACCCCGACTGATCTATGTATAATAGCTTTTTCCAATGACTCTAAACACGACATTTAAAATCTGAGCTGTAAGTTGGTGAGGATTTGAGTATTTTGTAGAGTCCAGGAGGCGTCCATGTTCTTACAATATCGTTGAAGAAGAAGATTTTCGAATTGATCAGACCTATGAAAGTTGATTTCATAGCGCAATTAACTAGAAAAAAGCTCATAATTTTATAACGATTGAACGAATTTTCATGAATCAAAGCTAAGAAAACTCTCGATGAAGACATCTATCAAACAAAAAAAAACTATCAATAATAAAAACAAAATCGGTTCATCCGGTTAGGTGCTAAGATGCTACAGACAGACACACAGATACACACGTTAAACGTATATTACCCCTACATTTTGCGTCGGGGAACGCCGTGAGGTTACGGCGGCAGATGTACTCCTTGGTGGTAAGCTACTTTTTGGTAGATTTAATGATTCCACTACCACTGTACGAAAACTCATGAATTGCACACAAAACTTTCATTGGTAGGTATATAGCTAGGATTAGAACCAACGACTGTCGGGTCAGAATCAGGGTAACTATCCTTTACGCCAAAGGGCCATCCAATATCAATACGTAAGTATTATAAAACAAAGTTCATCACTGCGTCTGTCTGTCTGTTCGCAATAATCTCAATAGCTACTGAACGGATTATCATGCGGTTTTCACCAATAGCCAGAGTGTTTACGAGGAAGGTTTAGGTGCATAATTAGTTAAGGTTTTGTGTTAATTGGATGAAATATGACGATGGTTGTTAAATATGTTCATATTTTATATTCGATGCAACAAACTGATGCAAATTTTGTAGGCATATATGTTCTACCCGTGCGAAGCCGGGGCGGGCTGCTAGTTCACAAATAAAGTAAATTATACAAATGTAGCTAATGACCGGTTGAACGCTCCTGGAATTAATTCCTTTTTCGCGGTGCAGAACTTATATTTTGATAAATATAGGCCTCTGTTGTCGTTAACGAGAAAGTGTTATCCTCGGCAAATCCGCGAGTGGATCCGAGCGAACGAAATCTTATTAGAATTAGTCATAATCTAAACATGGTTAGTCGCTGAGAATTCTGTGTTATTTATGTAATTCTGGAGTAAGCCGTTTAATCGTCCATCGCGTACTTAATGTTTGAGCTCTCAGGGTAGGATGAGGAGAGGGGAGTGAGGGGGATTGGGAGGTCTCATACCCAAGGGTTGGCCCACGTTCTTGCCAGCAAATCTGTGGGCTGCACCACGCACAGGTAGTGTCACGGCTCATTACCCTAACTTTATGTTCGGCAAATCACCCCGTCATAAATAAACAAGACGTAGGATTATGACCTCTAACATTGAGCTAATACGCCATCTGTATGTTAAAAACGACCGACAGGCTTTCAGAGGTTAAGAGAATTAATGAATATCTTCCTAACTAGTGAAATTTTGTTATTATTACTACGCCAATAGATATGAAAGACGTTTAAATTTCAATTTATATAGAGGCTGTAATTTTAATTTAGGTATTAATTAATCTTTGCTTTTATAAATTAAATATTCCGTTTAGTCTTGATCCTGAGCCAATATTCCGAATAAGGGTATATGCCGGGTATAATACTAAAATATTCATTGAGTTTAACGTGGATATGTAGATATTTCATTAACGACGCCTAGGACTATGGGATAATCAGATGGTTAATAAGTGGACGGAGAAAATCGTTTGCAGGAGTTGACGTAAGTTTTAGGTTCTGTAATGCAATGTAGAAGTCTAAGAATTAAAACTTTGTAGGGCTTTACAATAAAACTTGACTAATTTATTCGTTGCAGTGAAACTTTTTATAAAACAAGTGATCCCAGTTATTATCTTGGTCTTTGTTTAATAGTCTTTGAAGGTTTTCTTCGCGGTGACGGTCAAAGTTCAAAGTTTAAAGTTTGAAGAATTGGCGGTTCACGGAAATTATAACCAGCACGAAAAATAATTTATTTTATCTTAGCCACTTGTTATATACCTACTGATAAAATGTTCATGTTATTCAGTTATTTTATGGCTCGATATCTTACTTCAAAACTTAAGATGTGAAACTAATAGTGGTATACTGCATGGTGGTAGGACACTGTTTAGTGTCCGCTTAGCTAGCTAGCTACCACCCTCAAGTTGGAAAATCTGTCGACAAACATCTGTTTTTTTGTATCTTATATACCGTTTGACTACTATTTCGCCTGGTAGTATGCGACGATTTAGACGAAAATGGTGAACATCCTAGGTTTAGAATACTCTGACTTTCAAGAGCTGTGTGGTGCCAGAACACCGTAAGGTTATGGCGGCATATTTTCTCATTGATGGTGGTAGCTACTATTTGGTTGCAAGTCAGGCAGAACAACATCGCAACAAGCTCCTCTAGTAATTCTGTGAGAATAATAGACCCCGCGTGCCCTTATAAACGACACTTTCCCCTTTCCCATGGCTTAGCAAAGTCATTTCAGAGTTTGGGCATTTGCCAAAAATTATGGATAATAAGTTGTAGCGTTTACTCGCGTTCCCTAGGTCCTAGAAATTTGAATCTAGTGTCTGCAGGTTTTTCTTGTGAAGGCTAAGAGGACGGCTTAGTCAAATTGGTGTAGGGTTGGTAAAACTTTTCCGTAACAAATTCAAAAATTAAACTCCGTCGATAAATAACTTACCCCCTTTCCCCTTCTATTTTCCCCCCCAATAAAAAAACGCGATTTATGAAAATTATTTAATAAATCAAGAAACTTGTGCACCAATTAACGTCAAAATCGGTTGAAAATTGCGACCTGTAGGCGAGAACAGACACACACAAAACAAAAGACAAAGACAAAAAAAAAGGACAAAAGCATTTTTGGCCATTGTCGAAACTGAGACGCTTCGTTCGCTACGCTCGCTCAGTCAATTAACTTGCTGAATCAGCTAAACTTAGTATTAACTTAAGTATATCTAATTTGACAATTATCATATAGTATGTATGTATTAAGTCTCACAAGCCCTGTAATTTCACTTGACAGATTGCCATTCAAACCGAAAAGCAATCATATTTTGGGCCCGAATTAATAGTTGAGTTTAGTTTATAACCTTCGGATATGTATGATGTTTTGGAATAACATATTTACAACTTAAAGGTACGACCACACCGCGGCGTCCTGCGTGCGCGATCTAGACGGTGATCAGATAGCGCAGTTGTATTTGAACCTACTGCTTCACACCAAACGCGATCTACGGCGATCAGAAGACGATTGAAAATCAGATTGCGAACGCGCCCACGGACGCAGGACGCCGCGGTGTGGTAAATGCCGCCGTTATCAATTGCTTGAAATGTATCAAACTATAATTAAAATAGTTTAAAAACTAAAACAACCGACTTCTATGCCCCGCGAGTCATCTTCAGTAGCAAGTTTGAGACGTTTATTGTCATATCTCTGGAGATACTTATCAGATCTCAATGAAATTAAAATCGGACCATTCCGGAAACGTACCCTACCGATTAAAAAATGAATAATTGAAATCGGTTCACAACTGACGGAGTAATCGCGTAACACACACACAAAAAAAAAGAAAAAAAAAACATACAGACGAATTGATAACCTCCTTCTTTTTGGAAGACGGTTGAAAATACTTTTTCTTGAAATAAATTTTACTGATTGTCGTCTTATGCCAGCTGGTTACAGACACTTATTTTGCATAAGTTGGCAACTCTATTAACTTTTAACAAGAATCTCTACTTTATGCTAAAATTAATTGCAAAGCTAATGATTGATTGATATTTAAGATTATCAATATGTAGTATATCCACAGAAGATCGTAAAATAGATATTAAAGTCAACTTTAGTAATGTGTAAACCGTGAGGGTAAATCCTCCCGTATTAAATATGCGTACGTGTCAAAGCTAATATTTGAACTCTGCGTATTATATCTGGAAAATATCGATCACCTTCAAGGAAACTGATTTTCTTACTTGCTGATTCTGCTGATAAAAGCCAGACGTAGTAGTAATATGTTCCAAGTTCACTAGAATTGTTTAATGCATTCAACCATCCATTCAATCGAATATAAGCAAATGCATTAAAGCAAAATACAGGCTTTCAGCAACACAGAACGATATCATTGTTTGACTAAAAGGGTACCGTAACCTAGAGTAATGGCTATTGGAACAGTATCTTTGTGATGTATTCCTGAACGTAAACGTAGGTTATCCACGTTGACGTTCGAAAACTATCAATTTTACTAATAACTTAATTTTTAAACATGTTGGTGACGATCTCCTTGAAATATTGATCGAGTCACTTCTCTCGACTGATGTACCCATTATATACAAGACTAACAATTTACAAATATTGTACCCATTGTATACAAGACTAACAATTTACAAATATTAATCTTATAATCTCAAATGCCACATGCAGGTATATTAAGTAACACCTAATAATACGTACAAAGGGAAACTTAGGGCAATATTCAATAATAGATTAGCAATAATTAGGCAAACTCAGTCATTGGAAATCTACGCGCATATTGAATTGAACCGAATTTCTGTGTAATTGGCTTGGCAATTATCGTTTCGCGATTTGTTGAATATTTGTCCTGCAGAATTATGATCATTTACCGCAACGCCCTTCCATTTGGTTATATCCGCACAATAATGAAAGAAGCGATCGTAAAATTGTAAAAGAGCAAAAATCACAAGCCCCATAAAAGGAATATTCGGGTGGGCCAGCTATTTGAATAAATATCAAGAGGGACCATTTTTCAACCATGGTGATAATAATGACGCTATTTATCAACGACTCAAAGGGTAGGTAATTATTAACGTTGTATTTCGGCGGTTTCGTTTGTTTCCTTACACTTTTTGTGTGTGATATATTAGAGCTCGCTCACGACATAACAGTTAGGTAGGTCATCTCTTTTGGCTGCGAGGGAATGGCTCCATATGATTTATTATTGCGTTGAATATGCATGTCCCCGATGAAAAACGACGAAAAAGCGTGTGAGAATAGGATGGGTTATGAACGCAGTTTTCTTAGGGTTCGCTTGCCCGCCTGTAGCTCCGCTCGCGAAATCGCGGGTATCCTCGCCTCAAACGCGTCACATTGCGGAAGTCGTTAAGAAGATAAATCGTATGGCACAGAAGTCTTCATAATCCTTTTAATGTGTTGTAAGTGAATATACTATTTTTCTTTACTTCATATAAAATACATGCATTCTACTCCGAGTATATTTTAACTATACCTACTACAACCGTATTTCTAAAGTGGGTCGTGGGTGTTATTCAAATTATCAGTGTAACCAAGATATTCATTACAAAATGGCGAAGTTTCGACACAAGTTCTGCGCTAAAGCAAAATCTTTAGAGACTAAAACGTTTGCGAGGTGCAACTAGGTCTAAACTTAAGGGTAACTTGATAGTACGAAACAATGGCGGGGGAAGTTTTCTCGCACTCTTCACCGACTCGCTTTGCTTCCATTCCGAACGTTCTTATTAATGACTATGCAGCGCAAACTCACATAATTTTCTCACTAACAACTACACTGTGTCTTACTTAAATTGGTAAGTGCAGAGTAGTAAATGACTTAAGAACAACATATATCATAATACGTACCTGAGCGCTTGTACTATAAAACCAATATATAGATACAACCGAGTTAGACGAGTAGTAGTTTTATTTAGTTTTAGTTGATGTTACGAGGTCGGTAGAACAAACGGTCGGATGCCAGGTCTGAACTGTACGTTTAGCTCCGCACGTACAGCATCCTAACCGAGTAAACACGTTGGATCTGGCAGACAAACAATTTTAGTTCAATTAAATGTCGTCTATCTACAAACACAGACAGCTTTAGAATCTAGAACGACGATGTCTATGTTCCTTTAGAATTGGTACAAATATTTTGCGTAATTGCGAACAAGACTATTCACATCTACTCTAGTCAACATAATTTAATTTGAATTATAGACTATAATAGCAATACAGTAAAGTTATTTCTTATAACACGAAAATCCTGTTAAATTATTTCATAAAAAGCAATACAGTACAAATTTTATCACAAATTACTCTTTGAAAATATTGTATGGCAAACACGAAGTCATATTGACGTATTATACAAAGCTTTTATGTGTTTGGCATCAACAACCTGTAAATCTCACATTGATGGCTATAGAATTAATTGTATGATTATAAATGAAACATTTTATCAAGGATGTTAAATGCCGTGTGCAAATGAAATAACTGTCTGACATAACGTTCAATATTTATGAATTTGGAGTGCACAATGTATCATTTGATAAAAATATGTACGATATGGTATGCGGAATGTAGTTTAAAGCCAAAAATGCTTGTGACAAATGTAAATTGGAATAGATAAGTCGCACAAGCTTTGTAGTAGGTATTTATGAATTTCCTAGGTTGTGTGCTTACTTCGGCTTTACTTTATGACTTATTAATTATTATACTTTACTAATAGTCCCTGAACTGAAATATATACAAATGAAATAAAATGTAACTTTAAAAATAAAGTCATATTAGAGAGAGAGAGCTAATCCACATATTGTAGACACGTACGTGGACATCGCATACGGTACGTTTTATGCGGTCGTTTCTTCGGACCTGCAAGATGTGGAACCATCTCCCACCTGAGGCTTTTCCGCTACGGTACAACATGCAGCAATTTAAGAGAGGGGTAAAAAGAGTCCTTTATGCAAAAGGTAGGCAAAATCACGTGTAATCTACTTGTGTTGCAGGTGTTTATTTTTTAGGCGGCGGTGACCACTTTCGAACAGGTGGGCCGCTTGCTTTTTTATCAACTTTGACATAAAAAAAATATATTTTAAACCACCTAAATATATTAAAACAAAAAATATTTTTATAAATATAAAACTTTTTAACAAAATAATTAAACCGCCGAAAAAACTGAAAAGAAAAAAATAATAAACCTTTGTTATATTTAACCTTAATAACGAAGTTCTTAAACAACTGTTAATATACCTCAGTATATATTTTAGTAATTGTTTTGAGTTTTTGACTAAACTTAATAACTAAGTTCCTAAATTAATGTAAGTATGTATACCCAAGTAGTTTTGAGTCGGCGCCAAACAAGCAAATTAATTAATTACGTACGTATTATATATATGTATATATAATATGTACGCGCGATGCGCGGCGGAGGCGCGTCACTACACGCCAGTTCGCCGGAAAATACTGAGTGTTGACTGTTGAAGTGTTAAAAACTTTTAGTTTTTTGTGGCCATAATCTACTAATTACTACATTCTTAATTTGTTATTACTTTTAAAATAGCTACCTACCTTACTTTAGCTATTAACTGTTATATAATCCTACTTTACCTATAAATTGTTGAAAAATAATTGTAAATAATTTAATTAAAAACAGGCTTTATATACCAACATGGGTAGGCCTACAAAAATGCCGCTCGAATGAAAAAAAAATATTTAGAAGAATCTAATAATTAGATTAACACGTTCACAGGAGAGCTTAGATCAGCAAGAGGTAAGACTATAGAGGATGAGAATTTACATTAAAGGTATTACACCTTTAATGTAAATTCTCTCACATCTTCACATCTTCACTTAGCAGCAAGTTTTCTGTGCCACATGTTATAAGCAGGCGTCATTGCGGACCCCTGGCCTAGACAAACGGTTTATAGGTCATAATAATAAAATGCTTTATAATAATAAAAATAATTTAAGATCATTTAAAATTTAAAAAAATAAGACTTCCAACGTCACGCTAATCAATTTCAATACTAAGTTTAAGTTAAATATTATGTTTCTTTGAAGTGTCTCACACTTTATATTTTTGTAAATTGTTAAACACAATCCAAAATTTCATCGTACCGACGGGACTCGAACCCGCACCCCCCGGATTACACGTCCAGGTGCTCTGCCAATTAAGCCACGGTTCGATACATCGATACGACGAAATTAGTGAATTGCATTTGTTAACCCAATTATGCATTGGTGGCGCCATCTATGACTACTTATTACGTAAGTTAATCATTCGGAGGAAATCATTACAGTTTTCAAATCCGACGAGAGATGTTGCACTGCGTAAATCAAATATTATGTTTCTTTGAAGCGTCTCACACTTTATATTTTTGTAAATTGTTAAACACAATCCAAAATTTCATCGTACCGACGGGACTCGAACCCTAATATAAGTTTAAGTTGTTTATCTTCATATCTCTGAAGATACTGAACATCATCAACATCTCGATGAAATTCAAATGGTACCACCTGTGAAATAATTTCATCATCATCATCGTAATCAGCCGGTATCAGTCCACTGCTGGATATAGGCCTTTCCCAAGACGCGCCACTGAGCCACAGAATAATGAATAGTACAAGTAACTGAGCCCGATTTTCGGCTATTTTTGTTTTATCCAGTATGTTCGTCGATATACATTGACGTTACGATGAAATCATCAATATATTAATACTTTTATATATTATTTTAGTTGATTTATAAAGGAGTAGCTCGCCCGATTTCGTTAAAATTTAAATGGGACCACCTTGGGGGTACACCTTCCCAATAAAAAAAATAATTATCAAAATCAGACTACTCTGTAAAAAGTTAGGCGTAAAAAAAACATACACGTTGACTTGATAACCTCTTCCGTTTTTTTTTCTTCGGTTAAAAATTCCAGAACATTTAGCTGAAAAATTTGAATCAAATTCACCTCTTCTATGTATACTCTACATTGAATTAATATTTCTGTGGTTTCCGCCATACTAGAAGATTATTATAACCAACACAAATATAAAAGAACTATACTTTTTTATACTTGTGGGTCTGTCTGTCTGTCCGAAATTTTGCTAAGAGACCGTTAATACTAGAAAACTGTAATTTTGTGGGAGTATGTATTTAAATTACGCCGACAAAGTGCTGATATAAAATTTTGAAAAATATTTTTTTTAGGGTAGCTCACCTATATGAGAAGTGGGGATGAATTTTTTTTTCATCGTCTACCCCATCGTGTTGGGTATCGTTGAATAGGTCTTTTAAAATGACTTAAGGGTTGCTAATACTATTTTTCGATTGAATGCTCCATTTACGAAATAATAAACTTTAAAGTGAAAATGTTTGTTCCAGTAGGGCGTCCCCCCTCCCCCTCTAAAAGCTAAACTGCTGGCTTGAAAAATCTGGAAAAATTCGTAATAATAGCGCATTTCATGAACATTAAAGGAAAATTATAGCGATTCAGATAACTTTATTAGTTTAGCAGTAATAGTCGTTGATTTTGGGTGTTGGATAATTGGATAATTTGTATCAAATACAAAATCCTTAGAATAAATTCTTTAAAGTGACAAAGACGGAGTACCTTTTTGCTTGTTTATAACGGGTAAAGATTTGCATTGAATAACAGGCTACTACGGATAGTAGCCTGTTATTCAATGCAAGTCTTTACCGGTTCCGGTACCGGTTTAAGGTTCCGACCTTACACTGCGCGTGGCCCGACACGCACTTGGCCGGTTATCTCCTAATTAAAGTTTATTGAATAATTTATGACTTACATAGGGAAGATAAGAAATGAAAGTAATATGAAACATAAAAAATAAGTAAAATATCAAGACGCTGATTATCATGAGCGTAATGTTTTCATCTGTTACTGTTTTTCAGTGACATTATAGCGTGAGTTGTTTTAAAGGGTCGTCCGATATGATTAACGAATCTCGTTCCAGCTGCAATACAACACATAGATATCACTAGTAGTATGTATGTGTAAATGCAATCAAACAGCCCTCAATAAACGGCGGTATTGTTTTGCCTGTTATTGCGATTCCGTTGCCGAGACACGTTCCGAATAAATTAAACTGCAATTTGGGCCTTTAATATGGAGTGTTGTTGGCTATTGGCATGGTGCTTGGCGGCGATATGAGCGGCATGCGGATGAGTACACAAAGGGGGGTTCAGGCCATCGGTAATGCACCCAGCCAAATGATTGCCGCACGCGACTCTCGCGAGACACTACGTGCGATCATTATTTGACGAGCTCAAATACTATGCACCATCCACCTGCCTGTTAGAGCTTTAGGAGTATGAATATATTTGAACTAGGTTCTAACTGCATTTGCGCTTCATCGTCCGATATGCATTAGCTTAGAAGTTATTGTATGGCTACAACTTTAGATTAGATACCGATAGATTAGACGTAGACGTGTGCAGCTTATTTACTTTACAGTGCTTAATGCACCTATTCCATAAATGTATTTTAAGTAGCTGCAGTTTTTAGAAGTAATTTTCAGTTATACATATCACTTTTTGACCCCCGACGTAAAAAGAAGGGGTTTGACGCGTGTATCTGGGTATATGTGTGTCTGTCTGTGGCATCGTAAATAGTTACGAAATTTGGCATCTTCTTACTTCACTATATTGTAAGAACATGGTAGACTGTGACTTGACGCTAACGCTGCTTGACATGACTTGACTGAATACTCAACTCCTCACCAACCTACTATTCAGAGATATCGTGTTTGGGCTCATTGGAATAGTCTCAATGAACATATTATATACACGTAGATCAGTCCGGGGTGGTTTTAAATTTAAGTATTATTCATAGAGTATACGTGACTTCTGTAAAACAAAAGAGAATTGTTGATAATTACTTACATGCTCTGTAAAATGAATTTTATAACATTCATGTATCATTTAAACTATAAAGATATCGGAATCATACCAATAATTCATTCCTGAACAAAGAATGTGAAAAGTAATGACCTGTGAATCTTTATTTGTGTCCATTGCAGCTTGACAAGCTTTACTTATAACACCATTAGGGTAAGAGCCACAGACCTTGGATTCAGTAGCGTAGCGTAGTGTAAACGGACTATGTAAGTGAAGTCAAGAGTCTGAAGAGTCAGTTATTACTGGAAACGTCAGTCAGAGGCATCAGTGGGCACCGTTCTTTGTATATCAAGATTCCATCGAGCCATTAGACGGCACAGCGAGGCATAAGGTCCGGTTCGCTCAATTCGCGGCGATGCCCTAAGCTCTGTCATATAACCCCTCACATGTGAAATGTGAACCCGTGTAGGTATTACCTACATGTGTGAGTACCCTTTTTGTTTATTTACTTACATTCTTGGTCGTCGAGTGTAACTGCTCATGAGCCGACGTTGGCACTTTGGGAGCATTACGGCGTTTCGAGTGTACTCATTGTGCATTCAAGCAAGACATTGTACGACTCGAGTATTCGTGACATTTTGTGCTTCTTCCGTGTTAATTTTATGGATGCACGATGTAAAGTGTGGCTTTAATAGTGACACATACATAAGTATACCAAGTAATGGTGTAGGTACACCAAGAAGGATATAACTTTATCAATACGACTTTGTTTCAGTTATATATTACAGTTAAATATTTCAGATAGATATTTTATTTATAACAATACGACTTTGATTGACGTCAAGTATGTTTATGTTTGTTCTTGATATTGATTAAGTGTCTGACAGAAGATTATATTAAGACTGCTCTGCTTTAGTCATTGTTCCGAGGCTCTTACGGTAAGTATGAGAGGAATAGAATGTGAATACCAAGGTGAATGAACTTATCTTAGTAGCATTGCTCTACAGGCAATCTCTACGTATTAGGTGACTGTCTAATCTTCTTGAGACTCCCTTTCAGATAAAAAGAGAATGCTACTTCGCACCTTTTGATACTCATATTATATTATAATGTAATTCAAAGTTTATTGATGCTGACAAAATGTTTCACTGACTGACACGGAAGTGCTTTTCATTTATCCTATGACTAAGCTTTTTAACGGCGTTATTTTGGACTATACAATACTTTTAATTTCAAGGCACACTAGTTCAGCAAAACACTTAATGACAATTCTCATTTACGTAATGCCTATCTTAGACAGTTCGCCGTCTGTAAACTTCCCTGGATGCGGTCCAAACAAAATTATAACGCTAACAGTATTTTATGTTCGGATTAAATTGAGTACATTTTTAGGGTTCTGAGCCCAAAGGGTACCAACGGAACCCTATTACTGAGACACCGCTGTCCGTCTGCCTGTCTAGACAACGCCTACTGAGCTATCATAAAATTGTAACAATGGCGAAATTTACCTTCATATTCTAATGATATTGTAGGAGTTTTTCATTCCCTGTAAACAAGGATAATACAATATTTTTGAAAATCTTGCTAGATCGATTTATCAATTTATTACAAGAAACGTGATTTCTTTCAGCATTTTTTGCTCGATTTTATAAAATATTGTAGTGTGGTACGGAATCAGAACCCAACGAGTGCAAGTCCGACTTGCACTTGGCCAGTTTAATTCATTACTTATGTTCACTAAAGGAGAGATTACTGGATTCTCTCATTTACGGGTATAAATTCCGGAAAGTGCATTACCTATTCTAGATAGGAACCGAGTATGCAGTCTGAGATCTCGTCCACTGGTCCGAACTAATGAGATTCTATCTAATTATTTTTCAGTGTGTCTCGTGAATTTCTGTCTAGTGAATTACTATGCATCCGGTGGCTGTAGCATCCCTTCCCTGCTTAATTATTTCCTTTTTTACTGTGTTCAATATTCATTCAGATTTTCGTCTGCGAAACGTTAAAATTCATAACGCGGCTATTACACTCATCAACATCTGGCGCCGTCCGAACGTTATTATCTTAAACTTTAGGAGAGAGCCATTAATTAATTCTAAGAATAGTTATTAGCACTTTGGAATGCATTTTAGCGTTAACGGTCCTCGTAGAAAACAAATGTCGACCAATTCAGTGGCTACATAGGTAGAAGAAGAAGGTTTAAAAGTTTATTTTCACGCATATTATTTTAATACTAGTTTTTACTTTTCAATTATGTGTTCATTCCAGTTTCCCTATCATACGTAGGAAATAATAGTCAAAATACTTAGAATTAAAACATTCGTTATTTAAAATGAACATTTTGTCGAAGCAATAACGCTCCATAAATCGATTGGGCTAACCGTAGCCTAATCGAAACAAACAACGTAAACGCTTCACTTCACCCAAGCTTAACCCAACCGACTATTTAAATGCAAATAGTAGGTTATATCGAGCGATTGAGAAGATTATACTGATCCATCAATTCCACGATAAGGTATTATGTCTTTTAAAGTGATTGAATTCCCTGAGCCTGATGTCTGGGTATTGTTTTATGCATCAAAGTGGAGTTTTATGTGTTGGACACTCGTATAGCTCCCTATTTCCAGTATGGCTGTACGCGATAAATTTGCCTTGACGCCCGCCCCCAAACCTTGTATACTCGTAAACCATTTCATGGTGGATAGTATAAGAGATCGTAAATAAGGGACTCTAGGACTTAGTGCTTGCTACCTTACGTTGTGTATACTCGTTCCCGTGACTAAAGGGCCACGGAATAAGATATACCGTTCATGTAATGACATCTGTAAGCTTGAGTTATAGTTAGAATATACGTGTACGTAACTTGCGATACAACCGGAGTACCGGGGCATTCACGCGATGGGCAGTACTTGCGCTTATTTAATTTATGTGCTATTGAAATAGAATCAGGCTTCTACGTAACTAAAATATTATAACTGTTCACCATTTTTTTTTTCAGTTTTTGCATCAGTTTTTTATCTTGTGTATCTGTTTATTTGTCTCTGTCTGTCACATCGCAGCTCCCAACAAATTAAACGATTATGATTTATTTTTTCGTTTGTTTGTTAGGTGTCTTAATCGACAGTGTTCCTAGTTTTGACTAATGAAAACCCGTTCAATCGTTTTAATACTATGAGCTTTTTCTAGTTATTTACATTAGATGAGATCAACTTTCATAGGTCTGATTACCTAATTTCGAATTCGGTACCCTACTCTTACTTCAATGATAATGTAAGAACATGGTAGCATTAACTTCGTGCTAAGGCATCTCCTGGAACTTGTAGAATACTCATCTCCTAACCATCTTACAACAGAATTATTGTGTTTAGGCTCATTGCAATGAACAGATTAAGTATATGCAGATCAGTCGAGGATGGCTTTAATTTGATATTTAAGTATATTTCTACATTGTTACACACAATCCAAAATGTCATCGCACCATTGTGTGTAACAATGTACAAAAAATAAAGTGTGTAACACTTAAAGAAACATAATAATATTTAAGTATTATTATTTTTTAAGAAGTCAATTGGTTGAGTATTACATTTATCGATTTCGGCAAAATTTAAAAAGTTTAAAGAGGCGTTTGTGAATATCTACTAAGTAAAACTTTAGTTTCACAGTTTGGATCGACATCTCGAAGAGATTCAGCGACTAGAAGTGACATACAAAGTCGCTCAAATATTAACATTTTATAGAAAACGGACCTGGTTTCATTTCGCTTGCTATTTTATCTCACCACTGGTAAGTTTAGAATATTTAATCATAAAGCATGTCGATAGATACGAGTATCTCGTATGTTATTCACGTTTCTAAAAAAAAACTAGCCAAGTGCTAGTCAGAGTCGCGACTCGCAGCGCACACTTAGGAAGGGTTCAGACTACAATACAATACGAAACATAACGGAGTTTCAACCTCATATTTGATTAATTGATATTACCAAGAACATTTTGTTTGGTATACGAGTTCACGGAAAGTCTCGAGCGCGATCTAGAAAGATCTAGATCACGCTGTCGATCGTTAACTAGCGCCATCTATGTAATTTTGCCGAAACTAAATAAAAAAGTTGTTAGTTTAACAAACATAGATGGCGTTATACTAATCACGTTTTTTGTATGTTTTTTTAATTTTATTTTGTTTTTAGTTACAGCATGGAGACAGACAGATAGCTAGACAGACGGACAGCGGAGTCTTAGTAATAGGGTCCCGTTTTACTCTTTGGGTACGGAACCATAAAAAGGCACACAAAAATATAAATAACCTCATTCCACTCATAAAACAGTCTTTTAAATAAAAGTAAAGACGTATTTAGTAGAATCTTATTAGGAAAAGTAGGTCATAACGAATAACTTAAAAATAAACTCTTAAATAAAGTCATATCAGACATGAATAAGTTAGTTAAAGCGAGGAGATGGATTCGCATTTTTTACGTTGTTTAAATTGAGAACAGTAAAGGTGTGTGCAGATGGAACGTGGAACCGGCATGCCAGGGACTGGCAGGCATGTGCCACTCAGTTACCGGGTCGCTGTCGGGACCGAAACGCTCGATACTAAATTTCATTTTCTGAAAGCGACCGGTCCTCGCTCCGCCCCATTCTATTTAAAGGAATTCACAGCGAAACTCCGTTTAGCTGACAAAAGGGGACGGCGTAAGTGTCAGTTTTAAATGCTGCAGCTCATTTCTTAATCTTATCTATAGCTAACTAGGTCACGTCGCGGAAGCAAACTTGAGGTACGACACAATTAATAGGCTTATTTTTATTTAGAGCGTGATATTTATTTCAATATTTTTAAAGGGCCAGAATAAGTTGTTGATGCAAGGAGACGTGATTAGTCTTTTGCATTTTGGTACTTTGCAGTAATAGAAATAATGGGAGCTTTGAAATATGTACACTTACAGAATTTCATAACAATCTAATCTTACGATACATAAACATCGGTCAAGTGCGAGATGGCCTCGCGCACCGAGGCTTTCGTACAAAGTCAAACTAGGTTAAAGGACAAACTTAACTTTGCAGTTCGATTCATTAAAAAAATACTGTACCAACCGCAAACAGTAGTTAGTATTAGTAAATTAACTTTTTTCTGTTATTTAACTACATATTTACGGTTTTCAGATTTATTCCAATATAAGTGCTTCAAGACCTTGCTTCTTCTAAATGTCATGATTCTAGGTCAATGGGAAATAGCCTATAGGTTCAGATTCACTCGTAAAATCGCAAAATATGATAAAATATATAACATAAACGGTCATATCTTTTGATCGCATTGACTTACAAGTTTGATATTTTTCACAGCCAAAAGAGACCGTAGACCCGAGTATTTGATATAAGTTACAACTTGATATCTGTACGCGTTTAGAAAAAGGGGTCTTGACAGACGGACAGACAGACAGACAGACGGAAAACAAAGTGATCCTATAAGGGTTCCTTTTTTGCTTTTGAGGTATGGTACCCTAAAATTCACCAAGACCATATTGTACTAAGCATGGTTAGCATTAAATGGGTACCTGTAAAATAGATATATTAATACAATTATCTACTTCCGGAGAACGTATCAAAATACAGTATATTTCGAAACTTTTGTTCCATTACTAGACATTTTCCAATAGTTAGTTTCATTGGGTACTATTATATCTGTCTCCTGTCTTTAAACAACATTATCAAGATGGTATTCTTCGGCACTTAGCCAAGCCTACTTTGCTGTATTACGAGTATCAAGTTGTATGTAAATGGGAATCAATTGACCGCGTCTGTAACTTAACGCTATTCGCGCATGGTGGTAAGGAAAATGTGTAGGAATATAATGAATGGATTTTTCTATGTGCAGTTATGAGTGTTAGACGACATGTGGTAGGAGCATTATATCTATGTTCCTTACTTGCTACAAAAAAATAGCTTACCATCATCCTCGACCACATTATCGCTTACCATCGGGCAAGATTGTGGCGAAACCCTAGTCTATAATATACAGAAAGAAAATTATTACCTACTATGAAGATAAATGTCAAATTCACGCTCTGCTAGTCTATTGAAAGCTCATAAATAGTGAAAAACGTGGTAAATATCCCGTTCAAATATCTTGTGCAAATATTAAAAACTGGATTTAAACCGTCCATTCAACGGTAAGCATTATAACCTAACCTTTGAACTAATGTTCCCTTAATGTTTAACGAGAATCCTTGTAATGCTACAATATACCTAACTTTTAAAGCAAGCATACAATTTCAAGTCTAAAATTTGTAAAAAGTTTTGTGTGGGGTAATTTATGAAATATAATTTTGTTTTGCCCGCCCATTGTTACACTTTTCGTATAACTATGATTTGTATGCTGTGCATATGTAGTTTTAGGATAAGAATAAAGAAATCTCACGATAAAAAAATGTTTTGTATTGTATTGTATTTTTTTTTTATGGTATAAGGTAACGGGACATGCACGATGCTCGCCTGATGGAAGCGATGATGTCTACCGATTACAGATACATAGGCATGAAATATTCTGCATAGCCTGATTTTTGCATGTCACTTAACATCTGGTTAGATAGTGGACAAACGCTCGCCTATCCAGTATAAAAAAAAATGTCACTGCACTGCGCCTGTTACTTCGAGACAAATATCTCTCACATGCCCTGTAATTTCACTGGACACTTTGCCATTCAAACCAAAAAACATTCCTATTTCACGGCTGAATTAATTGGCAAAGTGAAGGTACCGCCCCAGGCGGACTAGCACAGGACTTACTATTACAAAAATAATACTATCATAAAAAGGAGCGGTATACGGAACAGTAAAGCAGCAAAGTGCGACTTACTTGGCTATTTTTTTTTCTCCGTTGCGCTGAGATCCGCTTTACATTTTTATTTTACTCCTTTCGGTCTAATTTAATATGCGGCCTCGTAGAAGAAATAGCGGGAATATATTTTCGCATTTGTTAACTGTACCTTGAATGAAATCAGATTTTACCTGGGAATTTGTGTCGAATTGTGTGTCGAGAAAGGTTCGTTTGCTGTTTCTCATCCGTTTACACCTTTTATACGGGTGTTATCTTTTTTTATATATATTTATGCAGTTTTTTCTTGCGTGTAAAAAAAGTATGCTGTGTGTTTATGTTTATACAAATTAGATTCCAGTATTTTTTTTGTTTGTAAACTTTGCCTTGGAAAATAAACTTTTAAGCCCATTTTTTTGCTGTTGAAGCGTAGAAAGCTCAAGTCAAGATATATAATGTTTTGACTTTAACATTAAGAGAAGATATTTAAAAAAATATTCTGGTAATTTTTATTTCAATAAAAAAGAAGAGTTTTATACGTTTTATGTACTGTCAAAGACTTGCGTATTAAGCTATAGCGTATTTTTTATCAAAATTAAATAACATAATCATTTAAACATAAGTTTTATGTTTTCATGGTTACTGACACTATTATTAGAATTATTAACGGGATGTTTATCATGTTTTTAGGGTTCCGTAGCCGAATGGCAAAAAAATATATAGATTCGTCATGTTCGTCTGTCCGTCTGTCCGTATGAATTCTGACTACGTATTTTAATAAAAATGTTTTAAATCTCACGTTAGCTTGTAAATAAATACAATATGGGAGTCTTCAAATCGCGAATGAATAGGTATCTTCTGGGTAAGCGCACTCCACCATCAGGTGAAATAGTAGGCAAGTGCTACTTAGTTCGATATCAAAAAAATCTTAGTTATGTGAATTTAGTCGTGAAATTAATTAGATCTTTCTTTCAAAGTATGTGCTGACGCATTCGCTCGTACTAATTGGAAATATTTTCACAATTAATTTAACAATTTGCAAATTTTTGTTTGAGTTTTTCCACGCACAGGAAAGTAATATTCTGATTTTGTGAGATTAATTTTAGTACAGAAAAAAATGTATAATTATATATTAAAGGTACTATTGGTTCCTTTCTGCTGGTTCAGGCTATTTACTGTTTAAATAAAGCATTATTTGCACCGGGGCTGTAATAATATTAGGGTCATACTCGTATAGTACACATTACGGATTTCTCGCGGCCTGTTAGGTATTTTTAGAAAGAAAAAATAGCCTAACCACGGATTCGAAAGAGATTTCAGTAAAACCTTTTTGAGAAAAGAAAGGAAAAGCTCGACTTTGCTTGGATTTTAGACGACCTTCTATTGCAAGATTTTTAATTAAATCGACTTTGATCACAGGACTGGAATGTCTCTTTGGTAAAACGATTAAAACCTGTATAAAACAGTTACTATGTAATCTCTTCACGTAACTCAGCATCCGGCAATTTAATCAATTCCCTTAATCAAATCGGAAAGTAAAAGAATTTCCGTTTTGCTCGCCTAAAGAATTCACAGCGATTTGTTACGGTTTTCTTAGGGCCTTCTCTATTTCTTAGGAAATTCGGTAACAGAAAGCGAAAATGGGTCCGGAGGATCTTTGCAGTGTCATTCAACGTATCTTATACACATACAAATGTAGTACGTGAGCGTGTTCTGTTCTACGCGCTGGTCTGTATTGAAATTGTACCGATGACTGTCTTCGTTAGCAAATATCAATTAGGGTCTCCGTACGTGTCGCTGAAAGATGTCGGGATCGTGACAGAACACCCGATCCCGACCGGTCGCCCGACCGCCGCCGGTCTAGCCAATCGAGTCGCAACTCCAATCGGCCCCCACGAACTTAAACTCGAAACGTGCTATTGCTTAAATAGGCACTTACCTAAACTAAGCCCTTCTGTGTAACTCGACCTGTTGTTTGCTTGTTTATTAATTAAGATTAGGCACCTTTGGTTGTTCGCGCTTCAAAACCCCTTTTCGACCCGTATGTCGGCGACTGTATTCCTAAAATAATGTCTAATGATAACAGTAATTATGTCGTTCCCTCCTCGGTATCATTATATTGTATTTAGTTTCGTACCCTGATGTGTATACAACGTTATTATGGATACTTATTTTGTATTTGAGCCAAATTAAATCTGATAATTCGATTCGATTTACCTTGTTGGTTTGCCGGAATATAATTAAACTTATAGACTTTTTTTTATTGAATAAATAAATCTTCTACTAACAGTCTACAATTACACAGACCAAAGTCCAAACTAGTTTTTTTTTACTCTGTTTATTTTTACTTTTCTGCGTGTTTAGAATTGGTCAGCATAATATATGCAAATGTTAAAATCAAAATGTCATGCTCGTCCTCATGTTTATTACGGAATACTTACGAGTTATAAAAATTTCTAACTTATTTACTCACTCTTTGCTCAGCTTAATAAACCTTCGCAAACAACTCTCGTGTGAGCTAATGTCCCTTAATAGTCGAAGCATGTTAAATATATATTTGTTACAATATTAAAGTAACTCTACGTGCTTCGAAGAACAAAGTTCATTTCATTAATGACATATATAAGCATGTAAACATTTTTAGGGTTCAGTACCTCAAAAGGTAAAAAATGGAACCCTTATAAGACCACTTTCTTGTCCGTCTGTCTGTCTGTCCACTGATTTTCTCAGGAACGGGTGGACCTAGCAAGTTGAAATTTATACCTGATACTGAGGTCTATAGTCCCTATTGGGTGTATAAAAATCAAGGTCTTGAGTCAACACAATACAAAGACATGGGCAAATTTAGATTTTCGCGACAATTTGTTAGTACCAAAATGTACCTTAATTTTCAACTTTTCGGAATTTTTCCTTTACTTGTGCTCTAAGACCTTGCTTATAACCAAAATTGACAATTCTAGGTAAACCGGAAGTACCCTATAGGTTACCTACCGTTGTCCTAGAATCATGAAACTTGGCAAGAAGCAAGGTTTTACAGCACAAATTAAGGAAAAATATCAAAAAATAAAAAAAAGTTGAAAATTAAAGGGTGTCCCCACACATACATAGTTTGCGCCAATAAACTTTAGCTCACAACCAAAATGTTACATGAAACCGTAATAAAATATCGCTGAACAGGTTTCTCATTCAGCTTCCGAGTAGATTTTAGGAACACGTTTAAAAGATTAAAATTGACGTCCTCGCTCACTCGTTTAATTTGTTTGGAATTCGAACTCCTCAAGTTAAATTCCCCATGGGATTCTTAAATATTTATGAAGGTCCCGAAGGACCAATGACTTTAATACTTCGGAAAATATTAACATATCTTCATCGTAAGCTCTACAGGATAAATGATATAATATAATCTTCGGAACAAGGCTCTCATGAATGAACTTAGCGTTCATCTGCTTGTTTTTGTTTTATTGGTGAAGCGGGGAACGTACCGACAGTACATTTTGCGCATAATATTTCGAAGTAATATTTCAGTGGGGAGAGATAAAAAAGAAATACAGCACTTCAATAAGAGATAAATTCATTTCGGGCGTAATGATTTATCAGAGAAAGCAGCGGCGGGCGTCCGGGCGCGTGCGGCGTCATCGTCGCCGCTTCCTCCCCTCGACATATCTCTTTGATAAATTGCAAAGAATCTGCGGAAGAGGTTAAATTCTAAAATAAAATAATCCCAGTTCGAAAACGAAAATCATTCAGATCTTATACCCACAAGTTTACGAATAAAAGTTTGTGATATTCGGAGTTGGTAGTACTTCGCAGGCTAATGTTGTTTTACGTGCGAGTGTACGGAGTTCTGGCGATCGTGGCGGCATTGGAATAGTTCGTCAGATATTTTTATTTGATGCGCTTTGGTGGCGACGGTGACTGATTCGCGCTGCGCCACCTGTCTCCAACGTCCCTGACGCGCATCTTATTGTGCCGGCATCTCTCTTTATTTATGACTAGCAGCCCGCCCCGGCTTCGCACGGGTAGAACATATATGCCTACAAAATTTGCATCAGTTTGTTGCATCTAATATAAAATATGAACATATTTAACAACCATCGTCATATTTCATCCAATTTACACAAAACCTTAACGAATTATGCACCTAAACCTTCCTCATAAACACTGGCTATTGGTGAAAACCGCATGATAATCCGTTCAGTAGCTATTGAGATTATTGCGAACAGACAGACGCAGTGATGAACATTGTTTTATAATACTTACGTATTGATATTGGACGGCCCTTTGGCGTAAAGGATAGTTACCCTGATTCTGACCCGACGGTCGTTGGTTCTAATCCTAGCTATATACCTAACAATGAAAGTTTTATGTGCATTCATGAATCATGAGTTTTCGTATAGTGGTAGTGGAATCATTAAATCTACCAAAAAGTAGCTTACCACCAAGGAGTACATCTGCCGCCGTAACCTTACGGCGTTCCCCGACGCAAAATGTAGGGGTAATATACGTTTAACGTGTGTATCTGTGTGTCTGTCTGTAGCATCTTGGCACCTAACCGGATGAACCGATTTTGTTTTTATTATTGATAGTTTTTTTTTGTTTGATAGATGTCTTCATCCAGAGTTTTCTTAGCTTTGATTCATGAAAATTCGTTCAATCGTTATAAAATTATGAGCTTTTTTCTAGTTAATTGCGCTATGAAATCAACTTTCATAGGTCTGATCAATTCGAAAATCTTCTTCTTCAACGATATTGTAAGAACATGGAAGCCTCCTGGACTCTACAGAATACTCAAATCCTCACCAACTTACAGCTCAGATTTTAAATGTCGTGTTTAGAGTCATTGGAAAAAGCTATTATACGAGTATATAGATCAGTCGGGGTGGTTTAAAATATTATATTATATTATTATATATATAGATGAATATTATTTTATACAATAGATCATATTATTATACTATATTGACTTCAAATTGATTGTGATCGGTGGGGATCTACAGCATAGCTAAGCTTATAATAATATTTTCGTAGTAACTATGACCTACTCTGTGGTTTCACTGCAAATATTTTATTAATTTTGCGATGAGTGTTTGTGAAATTCGTGATATCTTCTAGAGTTTTCATTTGAATTATATACTGTAAAGGACAATTTTAATCTATAATATGTGGCCAAGCTAATTAACGTAATTATTTGGATAAGAATTAATACTATCTACTTGAAAATAGCCTTGGAAGTTATGTAATATTTTTTAACAAAAATTTTAAGATTAAAATGGTTACTGTGAGTCAACCTTAAGAGATAGACATATGCTGTCGCGGACTTTTTTGTAGGTCTTATTAAGTTGTACAACTCTTGCATAGAAAATATTCTTCTATCTATTTTCAATTAAGCAGCGTTCGTAAGAAACGTGTTTTTTCGACCATTTATTTGCCGACTTAGGTTCCAAATTAGGTCTCCACGAATGTACCTTTGATTTAAACGGGATAATATATAGCCTATTTTCATTCCGAAAGTCCATTCTATGTATTAGTGAAAGAATTTTTTAAATCGGTTCAGTAGTTTTTGAGTTTATTCATTACAAACATATAAAAATACAAAAATACAAAAATACAAATGTTCTCTCTTTATAATATTAGTATAGATAAAGTTGAGTGGTACTTATTATGACTCCGTCGGCGTGTCATGTTTCATATGCCCGCCTTGTTTCTACATTAGCTCGCCTACTTGACGCTTATTGACCTATTTGCTCTAAATTGCACGTCCCTCGCATTCGCCCGATACTAATAAACGTCTATCCGTCGGCATATTAGAAAGTTTTATGAAAGCAATACTTACTAACAAATCTTCATAAAGAGAGTCGATTCTTCACGTTGGCCCGGTCGTTAAACGCTAAAGTTGACTAATTACCGCCGTTCGCACCCGTAACGCGAACTAATTACACGATTTCGAAGTTTTCTCATACTCGTTATTCATAAGAAGCGTTGATATCTACCGCCGTGCACAAGTTTACACGTCGCCATTGTTATTCAAGGCGTTTCTTGAAACTCTACAGCGATGTGTGTTCCACTAAGCCCCGACATATATTTAGTCGTTTTTGTCTATCACTTGGCAGCAACTTCCCCAATGTTTTCTCATTCGGCCGCAGCGTTCCTGAAAGTTGGCTCATTCCTGTCTCGGTGGGCGCCTCACCGAATTACGAACTCGGCACTCAGCCGCCGTCGATGCGTGTAAAATGTCTTTACGATCTCCTAAATCGTGAGATATACTCGTACGCGTCATCCCGCGACCGCGCAGCGGCGCAAGGCGCCGCCTCTCCTAGTAAGTTTCGCGCTTCTATTTTTTAATCAACTAATTGCTAACTGAAAAACTTTGAAGTACAATGGAGATTTCCTCGAATAAATTACGAAAAAACTTTTGGCTAAGAAGCCATTCTCCAAGGTACATAAATAGTTTTGGTACGCAAGAACTAGTGTAACATCATTTCAGTGAATAGAAGTTCCAAATTAGTTTCGGTCTCAACTTACAGCTATGACACTTTTCTAAACTGTGATCTACAAATAAACTACGTACGCTATCGTGTAAACTTTAATCTCATTGAGTTACCTTTTTTTTAACTTTTTCCAGTTGTCGATTGAAACTTGCTCTTAGTTAAATAAATGGCATTCGACGTTTAAAGGTACGGACACACCGCAGCGTCCTGGGGCGCGATCTAGACGGCGATCAGATAGCGCAGTAGTATTTGTATCGACTGGTTCACACCAAACGCGATTATAAAACAATTGAAATGTACTGAGATTGCGCCCGCAGATCACATGACGCCGCGGTGTGGCCGTACTTTAAGGGTATTTATAATGCTGTATAGATTTGAGCACTTTAAATTATATCTTCAGAAAATAAATCAATTAGTTTGAGTATCTTACTCAAAACATTTTAATCTATATTTTTAGTAAGGTAAATATCGACTGAATCCGAGAAACGTGGGTTGAAGCTTATTACTAAGTTCTGAAGTGAATACTATTATTTATTTTGGTTGTATTTGTGGATGGATGTAGTAAATATATGTATTTTATGTTCCACTCTAGCCGTAGATTCTCTTTGAGATGTCCATGAATTCATTTTTATTGTGCAATGGTACAATTTGTATATTTTTTATTAAAATTCTCTTGCTCCTGGAATATGACAAGAAACCTAAACTAAAAGAAATTTAACACAATTAATTTCCCATATAGTACAGTTTTCCCATTACCATGTTCTGTGGTTTTCCCCATATTGCAATTTTTTGTAAACTGAAACAGCTATCCGTTCAAGACCATTCTTTTATAAAGTGCGCGGTTAAAATTTTACCAATGTATGTCTTTGGTCTCTTTTTCACTAGTGGCATCTCAGAATTTCCCATTTGCTATAGGAAAGCGAGGTTATGTCTACATAAGTCTAGATAGTAACACGGGCTCTTTATAATATTTACTCCATTACGCAGCAGACTGGCAGTGACTGGCGACGGGAAACGGCCGTCGTCTCTATAACAAGGTTAACTTCTTGCAATTCTATCAAAGTCTTATATAATAACCTTATCTCACTATTTGCTACAGCGCACCGACAACGCGGCACAATTGAGTTTACATATATACAGTCAGTGGTTAGTCTTTGTTTTGAACTGATATGGGCCGGTCGCTTTGTTTGCCACCGTGAAATTTTGCTAATTGCTGCGAAGAAAGCTCGCACATTAAGCTGCCTTTTGTTTTAATGCAGTGATATAAAAATAGAGCACCGATACAGGTGAAATCGCCGTGCTATTCACTCCTACTATCAGTTATATATGGCATGTACTTCTGTCACAGGATTTATAAAAGCAACGTACAAACTTTTTGAAGTAAACTTTGTATACATAGATCGTCTTTTTAATCTTATTTCCACTAAATATTTAAATAGCGAAGCGTTAAATTATAAAAGCGAAAATATCGTCTGTTTATTTTGTTTATATACTGAAGTATTCCTAATTTATAAGCCGTGTTAGCATATAAACCTTCAAGATATATATTTTTTGAAAATGTTAGAAGAAAATATACGCCGTATTAGTTTAATTTTTCAATATTTACAGGAAAACTTTGGGTGTTGTACAAGGTTTCGTCATCCTTAGTTACCAAGATAATAAAATGAGACGATAAAGTCGCAGCTGCAATATAGAGTAAGTTATAAAATTATATTAGGTGTAAATTCGTAAACGCTGTATAGTTAAACAGGTGTACTTATGTAAAGCGGTTATCTGTGCAGTGGTGGAACGGCGACCTCGTGCGAGCGAAGCCGGCGCCGATTCATGAATATCTGTACCTTCTCGCTTTAACTGAGCAGAATTGAATAATTTCCCATATGGAAACTAGATATCCTATTGAGTAACTAGAGATAGTACTACATTGATTTGGAAGCTCTATTAATTTCTGAACGGGTTATGAACGGGTCAAAATACGTTGGAGGCATGAGTCAGCTTGAAGTTCCGGAGCGCGCGGGCATCGAGCCACGAATCCGGCCCACGTTTCTTTCGAGCTCGTTAACGAAACAATAAATAATGATTTGGACGTCTCCACCATTGCAAGCTATTGTTCAGCCATCATACTTTCTGTCGGCCTTCGGCTTCGAGCCGGTGACGTGCCGTCTTACGGCTTTCCCGTCTTTGATGCCTCCAAACAATATCCGAGCAGTTGTATTTCTGTACTATTGTATTGAATGTTTCACCAATCCTCGCACTATATTTTGATTCCCGATAATCGCTTAAAATTGGTGCCCTCGCTTTCCCGACAGGGTGAGGTTTTAAGTATTCTAAACATGAGCTTTATTTGCTATTAATCTTTGTATAAAAACAGCATTTGTGTTACTTTCTTATGTTCCTTTTCATTGATCGTTAATTTTATATTAATAGATTGTGGTTAACCGTACTAAGGATTAGGTGCCTCTCAAAAGTGTCCTGAAATCAAATTGTACCGTCAATCACTTAGTTGAAGCCAATACCTCGACAATCTAGCGGGTAAAGCCACAGTGACGTCATAGCGGTTACCGTCCGATTGTGGTTTACCTACTTAAATTATACCTACCCTTTATGAAGCCTGACCTAAAATAGTTACTATAAATTAGGGTTTCACTAATGAACCTAGTTTAAACCGTGCAAAATGTTGTTTTACTAAATATTTGGTGCCATTGAATTTAAGCTAGTATTATTTATTTTTCGTGTATTTTCAATTTATTTCCATGCCAAATCAGAGTGTCATTGTTCATATTTTAATAGAAGTTTTCTTTTCCAGGTAAGTCAATACAATATCTACATCAACAAGAAAGCATCACATCTTCAGCGCATATCAACTAAAAGGTAAGTGTTGTGCCTTATATACTTGCATCTGTAGTTTACCTTGATTCCTGGAGGGTCTAAAGTTTGCGACCATTAATGGTGCGTTTGCATTGTACGTTTATTCATACTACAAATACAATATGTTCGATGTATTGAAAATTAAAAGAGGTCTCGTTCTCGTCTCATCACCGTGCATATTTTAGGCTCAGTGTAGATTTATTTATGTTTTTTTTTTTAATACTTTATAGGCTAGCGTTTGACCACAATCTCACCTGTTGGTAAGTGATGATGCGGTCGAAGATGGTAAGCACGCTAGGCCTAGAATGGGAACTGGCTCTCAAGGATGGCTGCCGGAACACATTAGATGTTTTGGTGACATTTCAGACTTATTTACTTTTTAAACTGTTCTCATATGATCAGGTGAGATCGTGAAAAGGTACGGACACATCGCAGCGTCCTGCGTGCGCGATCTAGGCGGCGATCAGATAGTGCAGTAGTATTTGTACCGACTGGTTCACACCAAACGCGATCAGAAAACAATTGAAAAGTACTGAGATCGCGCCCGCAGATCGCAGGACGCGGTGTGGCTGTACCTTAACTTACTAGTTGACAAAATTGTTCAACATTTATCGTGGTTCTAATGCATTTATGTACAGAGCGTGGCAAAGTTCGTTATTATAAAGAATATCCCAGCTTGTTATAGCTTCAAGTCATAAAAAATGATTTATGTAGCAGAATAACCATAAAAATTCAATAAACGTGTAAAAATTGAATGGCTTTTCTGAGGAGGTCGACGATTCAAATTTTCTACTTCGCTTAAACTAAGAACTATCTATTTTGTTTACGGATTATTTATTTGCAATTTCATAAAATACTGAACAATATAAACTTTGGTAAGCTTTCTTCGATTCTACAGTGAGTAGAATTAGAAATGATCAATAATATTGATGCATTTGAAAATAATATATTTAATGATAACCCTTTTATGGTGGTAGGACACTATCTAGTGTCCGCCTGGCCAGCTACCACCCTCAATTTAGAAAATCTGTCGCCAAACGTCTAATGTGTTTCAGCAGCTATCCTTGAGAGCCAGTTCCCATTCTAGGCCTAGCGTGCTACCATCTTCGACGGCATCATAACTTACCAACAGTTGAGATAGTGGTCAAAACGCCTATATGATAAAAAAAAAAAAATTTACCTACCCTTAAACGAGTATCAAACCTCAACCTCAACACATCGCTAGACAAGGTTTGATGGCTCATCGCCGCTGCAACTGTGCGCGTTTGCTTACACGCGTAGTAACATGTACTATATCTGTGGTGCCATCCGCGCCGGACGCCCTACCGCTTTGTGTGGCGTTTTAAGACTTATTCTACAAATCTACATACGAGTAGTAACTTCTTGAGCGTAGGCTCACTGCTTGGTTGATTGACAGTTGGACAGTCTGTCGTCTACGTAACTCAACGCAGTGCATTTAGAATTTATTATTCTTATATAATATATATATATATATATATATATATGTATAATATATATATATATACATGGTGTGGTTTTGCATTCTCGCCATATTTGCAGGGGTATTCACACAGATACTCCATGTATGTAAATATTTAAAAAAAAAAACATTTTAATGATAGAGCCAGCTGATAGAGCGGCGGCGGTACACGTCACTGACCGCCACAGCCACAGCTGACCGCTCTATCAGTGTCATAACATCATCTACGTATGTGTGTACGCGCCTGCGCAGTTTACATGGCGTTTTTCTGATATTACTCTGGGATGATTCTGAAAATTACAACATTGTTTTATCAAATATCCGGGTATTAATTCACGGGCGAACTTAAATAATATTATTTAAGTGATTAAGGGCGGATATATGGCGAGAATGCATAACCACACCTTGTATAACTGATTTCAAAGCGAGAGGTCGCCGGTTTAAATCCTAGCACGGGTGTTGGACCACAAGTGATAAGAGCATATTATGTCTGTGTTCCGCCTGACTTGCTATTAAAAAGCAGCTTACCACTATCAGGGAATAAATCTTCCACCTTTACCTTACGGTATCCCGGCAGCACAACCCTTGACAGTCAGAGTATGCTAGGCTGCATGCTAGGCCTAGAAGGCCTATCATGTTCACCATGTTTGAACGCATTATCGCTTACCACCAAGCGAGATAGTGGTTAAACGCTAGCATATAATATTTAAAAAAATATACAGATTTACTCAATTACATAAACTTGTTCTTCGTTATGTAAGCAATGGAAAACCAGAAATTCTGACCATCGCAATGTCGCAGATTTTGTATCGTAGGCGTAGTGGGGATGTAGTACGGATCACTATATTTACAAAATCCAAATCCACGTTCACAGTAATATAACACGGTTCTGCCCATTATAAATGTTCGAAAGTTCTTAAATAATTTCCAACGTGTGCAAGGGATTCGAACTCCAACACATAATCTAATTAAAAAACTCCCTTAAATGTGATGAAGGCTTTCTTCAACTTTTCTAATTCGTGCCCTCGCGCCCGTAACGAATTTCTTTGAAAAAAACTGCCGATGCTCGTAAAACGTGAAGCTTTTGAATTTGCCATCTATTGAGTTGTATTTTGTTTCTGTTTTGCATCGAGGTTGACGGCTGGGATTGGTTGCACCATTGTGCTCGATAAACAAACGACGCCTCGGGCGGTGGACACACCATATCGGTAGAGATCATTCTGCATTTGAAAGAGAAGTAAGGAATGTCCGGCAGCAAAAAGCGCATTGTTTTCCCTCCGAAGGGGAAATGTCCGTCGCTGACAGCCGATGCTCGGTATCTAATGGACCGCTATTTACTTTAAACAAATCCATTTACCGAAACAATTCGAGAATACATGCTTCTAATTAATTTGAGATATAAAAGACGAGATACAAAGTGCGAGAGCACGAAACTTTCTACTTTTTGTTTGTTGGTGCCTAATAAAGTAATTTGATTTATCGCTGCTCTTCATACTTTCCCATAATTTTCTACAAATTTGTTTTACCCATTCAGATGTTCTTCTTAATAATAATGATCCGATTTGTTTCCTCAATAAATTTCTTATAATATGTAATTCTTGAGTCTTATACGAATCTGTTTTAGTGAAGGAAGCGGAGAAGAAAACGAGCTACACAATTACTAAGAAAATATATAATGCAATATTTTATATATTCACCCGCTTTTAAGGTTACCCTTCTGTCATGCTAAAACATTTACAGGCTTTCTCATGATTGTTTGATATTTTATCTTATGTTATACCGACAAGCTCCATTAGGTCTCGTCTTGCAATTCAATTCGAAGGATGTGCGCTGCCGTTCTCATAATTGAACTCATGTTACCGCTAAGTTGAATTCTTGAGTTATTCTGTTTCTACAGATTGAGGAAAATTTCATTTAGTTGACGGTTTAACATAAAGAATGTATCAGCAAAATTGCCTACTATTGTATTTGCTTTGTACATTTTGGCAGTTTCAGTCCAACAACTGTTCTTGCTTACACCACATACGACTTTCGGTTCATTATAATGTTTACGTGTGTTATGAATTGAAAACACGTAATGAATAATAATGCATACGTGTTTGCTTAGGACCGAAACTTGAGTTTTTATTGCTTCAGTTGTTTTTCCTTAACATCTGTCAAATATTTGAAATTATCATAGAAGATGGTTGAATTCGAAGAATCAAAGCACAAGTTGCTTTTAAAACGTGTTTTAACGAAAGTGAGACAGTACTTTACACCGGGAAAGATGTTAAATCTGTGTCAAGCATAGGTCCGATCAATTTATAGAGTAGGTACTGTTTAGTCCTCACCTCTGGGTGGGTTTTGCTAAATACCAACTGGAGTTTATCGGCTGGAGGTTATAAGTTTATCGGTTTTTTATCGAATATATTTCGGTGAGTGTACCACTCAACCGCACGAACATATTTCCCCATTACCTGTTTTCAATCGAACAACCAAGCGTACTGAAGATACGCTCCTCCCCTACATGGAAGATATTCCATCAATCCGCATGAAGTGATTTGCTTCCACATTCATCATACGTACTGCCAAGAATTGAAAATCCTTGCCTGAGTCTGTATTTCTGTTTTCCACCTGTGGGTCTTCAAGATGCTAGTGAATAGGTATCTTCTAGGCAAGCGTGCTACATCGTCGACCTGTCGTCGTAACTGGGCCCTTAAAAAGATTTTAAATACAAAATCTTTATTGACATAGTGTATAGTTTACACTATAAATTTTGAATCCATATGATGAGAATGAAGAAATGAAGAATGTCTAATGTCTGTCCATTTATAAATTACAATGTGTGTGTTATTAATTAGTACAACGTATTAATGGATCATTTTTATCTTTTAACCCTTTGTTAAAAAGATAACAATGATCCATTTAATATGCTTCTTGATATTAGTTGGAGAGCTTAGACAAGTTGCCACAAGTCGCAAAACTTTGTGTTTTGATTCTGTTAGCCTGCGAATTACATATGGGAAATAGATATAATTCTACGTTAAATTTCGGCGTCAATCTTACTTCTCACCGCGGCAACGGCCCATTTCAATGTTTATAGCCAAAGCTGTTGTGATTGCAGATTACAAACTACAGACGGTTATAGTTGAAGCTTATTGATTACAATTTTGACTTGACGACATGTATCGTTTACAAAGTAATATTAATAGGCTGTTGGTTCCTGTTAAACGCTTTAAGTTTCAGCATACACGGACTGTGTGAAATCCCATTACAATAAGCAATAAAGCCTAAATTATTGAACTTGATTTTTCAACAAGCTTGTCTGGTATTGTATGTTCATACAATACCAGATTTATTATAGCGAACGTTGACAATCGCTGTAGATAAATTTATTTATACCGTTACATTCAAAAATGTGTAGGTATATCGTACAATACATACATATTATATATATTCATAATACCCCGTATGACCCATGCGAATACTTCGCACTAAATTTGATTATACTGCCAACAGATGGCACTGTTAATTTGTCGTATTTTTTTTGCCCCAACATATCGGATAACTATAGAACATAGGCGGCAATAGACCAATGGCTAAGGCGCTGAACTAACGATCGAAAGATCGTGAGTTCGATCCCCACCTATTGCATTATTGACGTGAACCCACTCCAGACACAAACTCAAGCATATTTAGCTTACTAGAAATGTGCAACCTGCATTGCTAGTAAGCTTTTATTTAAAAATATATTAATATATCCTTCGTCCACTGTTAAACATAGGTCTTTCCTATGGCACAATAGTTGATGATACAAAAATAATTGATATCATTTTATTTTTTATCAACGCTGCTCACCATCAAATGTGTCTGAAAACTCTGCCTGATAAAAGATAATATATTTAAAAACATAAAATAAATGTTTTATTAATCTTTATGTTTTGTTAGTATGTGATATGATACAGCTTTATTCTCCTTTTGATATTAGTTGGTCTTTGGCAGTCAACAACAAAAACAATTTTATCCACAAATAAACAGAGCATAAGTCAAACAAGGACGTGTCTAATGACAGTAGTTTGCCCGGTTTGTGATGCAATATTCTATTCAGGGGTGGCTTTGTGAACGAGGATATAGTGAGGTTCGCTCGGAGGCTTTCGGGGACCGCAACTGGGGTGATATTCGAAGGCACTACGGTACGTCGAATTTAAATTAATAACGTTCGTGATTCAGTCAAGATATTAGTGAAATTAGTGCGTGGAGGTTTTGTGTGCGCGTGGCATCGGCGTGTGGAGAGAGGGGCGCGCGGCAGTGGGATCGAGGCTAGCCGTCCGGACGCGCGCCCGTCTTTGCCACCCGTCTAACCCGTGACTTTCAAAACCCTGGACGCATGGACCCTAAACAAAGTTGGATTATTTAGTGAACATCTGTGCGAGTGATCAATGTGTGATTCACATAGACATCTGAGTACAGTCACAATTAAACTTCAAAATTAGTTCGAAAGTTTTTGTTTGCTATATCAAGTTATAGTTTCCATTGTGAATCATCTCCAGTATTAAAGGAAACTTATATTTATTATATGTAAGAATTAATAGTTATTGGAAAATCTTCATAATATTTTTAGAAGATAAACCTAGCTGCGAATCATCTCCAGTATTATACATAGGAAACTTAGATTAAATGCATTAACTTAGAAACGCTTATAAGATTAACTTTAATTGAAAGTATATTCGCTAGTTTATTATATTTGCTTATTAATTAGTTATTTACTTGAGATACATTCTTTTTGTACTGTATTTCAAAATAGTACAGAATCAATCAAGGTGAAACATTATTGATTGACAAATAATCTAAATTAAACTTTCAACCAAAACTACCAATTTTAGTTTGCCATTTTATGAAATAAATATACCTACCAAACATTTAATTAACATTACCTTGCGGTTGTATTTCAACATGGATATATTGTACTCATTCATAAAATTATGAGTCCTGCAATATCCACGCTCGATAAACCACGGATGAGAAAAGCATTCTGCTGGAAACTATCATAACAAAGATAATGCCACTAGTTTATCAAAATCACCCATCCAATTAAAATTACAATAGACTTAGCTTTGAAAATTATTTTACGATGGTCATCTACTTGCAAATGAAAACATGAATCCTACTTCATTGTCGAAAAAGGGCTCGCTTTTATCCCTAGTGCTAACATTTTCAGGATTGTCTTATCCTGAGTTTTTGTCTCAACCGATGCTAATCTCTAGAATATTTTCAAAGAATCTAATTATTCTGTAATCTTAACAAACGACTTGAAAACAGATTAAGAAGAAAAACTGTATTGTTTCAACTTCTATTACAAACCTAATCGCTCCCTTGACTCAAACTTTAGCGTGTATAACTGCTGAACTTCCTCAACAACTTATCTATGTTTTACTCCTAATTTATGTCTTATCAAATAAATGTTTAACTCAAGGTACTCAGATATTCTGTTTAACTTCAGTATTACGTATGTAATACAAACAAAGAGTATAAAAATGAAGGTCTAACGTAGATATTACGAATTTCCATCCTACCATGCAAATCGAAAGAAGAATATTGTACGTCGAAAGTCGAGATCCAACACACCCTCTTCTAATAAAGACTCAAAGCTGTTCATCATATACTAGGTAGGGTATAACTCTTCCCCGTGTCTTTACAATGCTAGCACATATGGATAGCACTTCTGCAAAATAAAAGTATGTGAATGTGATTAAAAACCTACTGTTTTTCGAATTCACGCTTCTTTTTAAAGTACTAGCATATCTTCCTAGTCTACTTAGGCACTATTTAATACAGGAAAAAGTTATGGCAAGATTTTCGAAACTTTGGTAGAACCTTTTCGGAGTCAGTCATTGGATTAGGAGAGCCTTGTACATTTTCCTCGTGGGTTTCTTGCTAAGTAAGCCTCTTAAATAATGTACGTTCTTAATCAGATGTGAGTACTTCTATTGTTATACTTACCAAACTAAAAATATTACTAGTACTGATTTTTTTTTTGCCAAAAATGACATTAATGTCTTATCTAATTGGTGTACAATTTTAATGTTTTGAGTACGATTGTTCTGTTGTTGATTTGTTAGTTATGAAGTATCAAAGTCAAAGTAAAGTGTAGAACTCTAGTTCTTTATGATAGTGAATCCTAAGATATCAAAAAGTAAATTTTGACTGTCATATTTGTGGTCATATTAAGATTAGAACCCATTAAAGATTTTATTTCTTAATTATAGAAACATATATAAAATAATAATTTCTGTTTGTGTACACTCCCCAGGCATTCCACTGAAGAACCATCTTATCATAGATGAGAATTAATTTCATTAAATTAAACTTGAAATATTACAGCCGCGCCGAGATCCATCACTAATGAAAATCTGGCAACAACAAAACAAACGGATATTTTGATATCTATAATTAATCTCCCAAATTACTTGAAATATAATACTGTTATGATGTTTTTGTAAAGCCTCATCGGGGCGGTGTCGTTATTATCTTTGCCTCAAAATTTAATTAAGCAAATCTTTTTTGCTCGTATTAGAAGGGTTAATTTCAAATTATCTGTTAGATGTGTCCCGGGCTCCAAGAAGTACCTAACTTTGTTAAATTTAATGGTTATGGGACTGAGATTGTGGTGATTCATATACACCTACTTAGGTTGAATTTAAACAAAGTTAACTTTTATTTGTAACATATTACTCTTTGTTATTATTGTTACATTGGGACAGATATTTTAATGACATGTTTTAATTCCGAGACTTCGATATTTTCAACCGACTTATAAAGAGGAGTGGTTCTCAATTCGTCTGTATGTTTTTTTTGTATGTTATGGTTCGCGATTATCGGAATCGGATCGCAATTGACGGAGGTCAATTGCGAACCGATTCAAATAATTATTTTTTTAATTGATAGGGTACATTTCCATGGTGATCCCATTGTAATTTCATCGAGATCTGATAAGTATCTCTAGAAATATGGCGATAAACGACTCAAACTTGTTACTGAAACTGACTTGCGCGGCATGGCAGTCGGTTATTTTAGTTTTTAAACTTAATTATATACATTCTATGTTTATATATATATTTATATACATAGAATGTGTACAAATATATATATATATATATATATATATATATATAGAAGACAGGTATTTCAGGGTACTCCGTGAACCTGGTAGTCTCCTGATCTCTGTTGTGCAATCGGTACACACATTCATACTGAATTTTCTCTAAACCTACGTTTACCAGTATCCATACTAGTACAATACGGATTCGTGCCACTTACGTTAGTTTAAATAAAACCTTTTGCGTAAATCCAATCCGATATAACCCTTTTCTGTACCGTTTGCAATTTTTGTTTCGAATGGATCGAAAAAGAAAGTATCCTGTTCCGCATATAACTTATTATCAAATCAAAGCAAAGACTATACACAAAATACTATCTATTATACTATCTAACAAAAACAAAACTAAATCTAAATCCGTTTATGCGTTCGGGGGCGCTACAATGTCAGAAACAGACAGAAAGAAAACGATGATTAGGTATACCCTGATCAGTTGTATAATGTACTTTTTGTAGTGGTAGGACTTCTGCTAGTCCGCCTGGGGCGGTACCACCACTTTGCCGATTAATTTCCAGCCGTGAAATAGGAATGTTTTCGATTGAAATGGCAAGGTGTCCAGTGAAATTACAGGGCATGTGAGACTCAACATCTTTATGTCTCAAGGTAACAGGCGCAGTGCTTCTGTTTTAATATTTCCAATAATTAAGATTAATAATAATAATGATGATAAATAATTAATATTTAAGTTTAAAAACTAAAACAACCGACTTCCATGCCCCGCGAGACTGCGGGGCGCGAGGACTACTCCGGAAACGTACCCTACCGATTAAAAAAGAATCAGTCGAATCGATTCACAATTGACGGAGTATAATCGCGTAACATATATACAAAAAAACATACTGACGAATTAAGAACCTCCTTCTTTTTTGAAGTCGGTTGAAAACAAATAACAGCTTCTATTTCATCCTATATTTGTGATGAAATAAAATTCAATTAGGTTTTTGTTTTATAGAGATTGTTCAAATATTATAAAAGTAATCGCTGTTTATAACCGACTCGCTTTCATTGCATCCCAGTTTAGAAAAGTCCGAATCGTAGCTTTAGGTACTGCAAACATGCTTGTTTGTCCGCAATTTAATAATGGAATATTTAATCGTGTCAGAATCAGTGGCAATGGTTATGCTTGAACATAAATTGTTTGGGAAACCTTATTTCAAGATTCCATATTTTGCTACAATTTAAACGACATTTTCTTTATTCTACTGTTAATTTAAATAAGCTCTTGAGACAGGAATTACCATTTCCGAGTTGAAATTCTTCGAGGAAATGCCGCAAAACGACTGCAAATGGCTGGGCAAAGTTATAAAAGTTTGCGCTCTTTTGTTATATACATATAACTCAAATTAGTAAAACTGCATTTTCTGAATCTAATAGAAAATCTATTTCAGCAACTAAATTTGTCAGTTGAAAATTTCCATACGAATCTCTGAGCTGGATTCTTTCTGCTGTAGACATTCCGGGTACAAAAGATAGTTTCGCATGACTGAATTACTGTTGGGGTGGGGGTAGAATTTAAACTGCCTTCGGTTGCTATACCACCTGTGAAAAATTCATATTTGTAGTGATTTTGTGGAGGAATGTTTAGGTTCAATTTTACGGGTATAGCAATTGTAGCAGCAATTTTGTACTACGAAGTTCGTAGCCTGCGTAGCTCTCGTGTTATACTCGTACATATTTTGGAAAATGTTTGCCAGTATTTCTTGCTAAATCTTTTGATTTCGATTTAAATTATTTTTACAACAATTTAATGTCTTTAGTAATAACTTAATTAAATAAGTTGTTTAATATATCAAACCGTTATCGTAAGCGTAAAATATCATGAATAGCTAGTATGAATAGCGATATACTTACCTAATTGAAATATAAGGTATACAATTGCTTTAAACTTATATCACTAATTTTGAATAGTACAAATTATATTTAATTGACATAAATAATTAATATAAATAGTTCATGATAATAACGTCATATACCCAAGTTTGATAAGGAGGAATTAATAAACGCTCTAAACGTTACTCATATTCGGGCAATATAAGTAAACTATAATATAGGGTATTAAAGGTGAAAACCTAAGTTGATATTTTTTGTATGATATTTAACGTTCATAGTATACCTTGTGTACATTTATGAAAAATAAATGAATTGAAATGAGTACTAGTGAGTTCATCGGAGCCACAGGGCACATATTGCCTAAAATCTATGATTGCTATTCCTTTCTTCCAAAAATGAAACGCTATTCAAATTACCATTACACAAAAAAATCCATGATTGCGTGAAATTCCATCTCAAATAGGACTACCGCTTTAAATACATTATATTCATAAGAAGTACATTATTGATGGAATGTGCTATAATGAACCTTTCTAAAAGGGTTTTGGAAGTCTTCCTTGGAGACCGATAATGAAAAGCCAAAAATGTGTACCAATTTCCTGAAAATATGTGCTCAATAATGGTTTGTTCAGCCAGAACGTTCCCATAACAAAGTTCAAGGCGGCTCCCGGAAACAATCATTCGATTACATTACAAGTAGAGTGTAGGCTTCTTTCCACCAGCTAATTCAATATATCGTCAAGGATCGGTGTTCAGTTGATTGGTAGTTTGTTTGACTCGTTGACTGATTGATCGGCGATGATATAGCTGTTTATGTCTTTAACAGTGACTAAACTTAGGCACATATTTTGGATAATATATTTAGGTGAGTTAGTGGTCAAATGCTAGCCTAGGATATAAAAAAAAAAATTAGCGTTCTTTAAATTTTAAATTTACTCGCCATAAAGCTGAGACAATGAAGTGGTAGTGTTTTTAGCTATAGATCTAGATAATCTTACAGTTTGTTCCACGCCTGTGCTTTAGTTCCCCTGATAACACAATAGTATTTAACTTCTATGCGAATCAACAGTTAGCTAAGCGTGCAACATCTCAGACTGCTAATTCGCCTCAGAGATATCATTATTATATTATTAAATCAAATTTTGAAATGAAATAGCCTTTATTCAACAACTCTTAAATTATTTACATTTGATGGTTATTAATAAATTTATTTTTACGTTTTATATATATTTAAGCATTCTCTTGATAAATTTAAACATTAAATTTAGAGATATAATTGAAAATGAATATGATCGTAGGATTATTTATTTAGACATCGGTTTCTGTAGAGGTTGTCTTGTTTTTATAGCATCGGCCTCCCTTAGAGCTTTCTAGTTTGTTCTGTCTGGAGCCTCTCTTTTCCAGGTGATACCCGCTACTTTCCTTAGATCATCCTCCCATTTTCTACGTTGTCTTCCCTTTCTTCTTTTGTTTTGTCTGGGATACCAGTCTGTTACATCTTTTGCCAGATGTAATCAAATGTTACTTTAAAAGATAAAATAAAAGAAAAACTACGTCTTACCTCTTCGATTATTTGCCGTTAAGTTTGTCCCAGGTTCTCTCTCTCGATACATCACTGTATGACTTTATAGTGTACAACGAGTAGGCTAATAACGAGATATTGAGGGTATATTCGCGCGCTTCCGTTTCCGACTGACACGCCGCTTGATTCGTAGCAGTTAATAGGATCCCTCGCGGATGTTAATAGCTATTTGTCATCCGTCGTGCAACTCAAATCTGATTACTTGATGACGCAGTTCATGAATTTAATGATTGGCATCGGAAGCACATATTTACAGGAGACCGCAGGCATTTATATTTTTATATTTTTTTCTTTTTCTTAGTTATATTTCTGCTGTCAGTTTGACTTACAGAGTTTTTGAAATTATGTTGATGCAAGCTAAAGAAAATTCTGAATAATATGGACTATATTGTTGTTAAAGCAAAATGTTATTAATTAAATACATGTTCGTAGTTATGGCCATAATTAGCGTAGGTAATTAATATAAATTGTTTTGCATTTTTAATACCATTGTCATTGAAGTGTTAAAAACTAATTTCAACAGTATTAATAATCCACGAAATATTTTTAAATATGCTTGATATTTATGTTAATTATAAATGGTAACTGTCCTAGTATAAAAATATGTTGTATATCCATCAAACCTTATAGATAACATTGGTCGTTTTTGCATGTGTAAATGCCAACGTACTGAGCGTTGGCCTTATTTAGTACCAACTATATACAAACAAATTTAACCATAAAAATTTTCGCATTTAAAATAACCAGTAAGTTGCTTATACAGCAAAGATTTAAAAAAAATCTATGTCCACGATTAACCACAGCCTTGCATAAAAAGGCGACGTGGTCGAAGACGTAACAAGTTCGCGTAGCTAACATAACTTACGTACTAAGAGCCTTTATAATAATGTTAAGGAGAAGAAATTGTGGTTTCGGCTACACTTTTTTGTAAGAAAACTTTATTTAAGAGCAACGATGATTTATTTACTTTTCTCGTGAAAATATGTATGGTACTACGGTACAGTATATATGTTCATCAGATTCAGGCTCAGTGTCAATCATGATATCCGAAAATGAAAAATAACTGCCGTGCTGTCAGTGCACCGGAAGTTTTTGTCATGCTGCCTTTCATACAACTAAAATCTGGACGAGCTATACAGGCCATATAAAGTCAGAATATAAAATATTCCTTCATCTCCATATTCACTGTTGCATATTCAGCTTGGATTGAAGTTAGTTGGCAAAACAAATGGGCCGCAAAGACCGTGTGAAATCGACCAAAAGTGCCCCAGATTTTTTATTTACAATTGAAATGACTGTCGCTTGTCGCTAATTAATGATTATTTTCTTAGGAATTTTCATTATGTTTGCCGGCCACGGAATGAATTTTTCGAATGCTTGTTATAGTATCTTTCGACATTTTTAATTAAATAAAAATAAATTGGTGCCTAAGCATTTAATTTAGTTACTTCGGGAGAAATATAGAACATGCTCTTATTCGCATACAAAAGGTATATATATATCTTACATATTGGGTCTCTTTGCAATAATATAAATCTATAGTATACAATACGTACCGCAGCAGCGTAGACTATGGAAAACATGTACTTGAACACTCAAGAAATGTAGAAATTTTGAAACTATATTCTGTTCGTACAAAACGTTTATAGTTTATTGAAATTATTTCATCAAAATAGCAATGATGAAATAGATGAGATGTCTCTCATCATTTTCCGTTATATATTTCCGTGCTATTTCCGCCGGCGCATATTTGAACTATAAGATTTTATTTTACCACTTTAGAGAGTTTAAGTTTAACAGTGCTCTACACGAGGGTCTAATTTATTATATTGACCCTTAAACCGCGATTGTAAAAATTCCGGAGTAAATGTACCTGCTTCGTAATAATAATTGAGGATCGTTTGTAAACTTTCCAATGATGCACGGAACATAATAATACAAGTTTGGTCGTAAAGCGTAACAGCTGTATAGGACGTAATGATACCTACTTACTCCTACTCAGCCAGGGATATTGAAGAGACCATGTATAAGGAAAACACTGGAAAAAATGAAAGGAACAATGGAGCAAATTCGCTAACACCAGCTTCATTGAATGGACGAATACTCTGTGTGTTAGGGAAGCCATCTCAAGGAGGGTCGACTTCCAGACAACGCCTCAACAAAGCATCATTGTCATTTAATATACTAAATAAACATCTTTCCACAATGAAATAGAATGCGTGGCTTTTGTGTATTGAGAGGACATTTATATTTTTCGTTCTTTATTATTCCTCCAACGCGTGTTTGCAGGCTTACGCGGTCTAGATTAAATCGCTCTTTCAATTCCTAAAAAGTTGAGTCGGCGTAATATTGTAATCGTTATGCTATTTCAGTCATAGTCTCGTAGACTGTATCGTAGTTACTCCACTATAACGAGGAGTGAAGTGTTGTTTGCGTCGGTTTAATTAAGTACAGAACTGACAACCACTCGAAAGGTATTCACGTCATATTTACTGTTCCGTCGTAAGTAGTAAACCTATCTCGGGGACTTTATAATAGCACAGAAAAGATAATAGTCCTACGATAATAGTGGCAAAATGAGTTATAGTTAGGCTCTTTTAATTACGACCCATGGGCATTCCGAGCAGCTGTAATGAGTGTACATGACAAGTGTGACGACAATGATGCTGGCCTGGCCCGCACCCCCGTGGCGGCACGACAAATGAGCGCCTGCTCTTGGCATTTAAAGAAATAATAAAGCCCCTTGCCTCATACCCACCCATTGTTTGGAAATAAATTCCTAACAAGGTTCCCATTTTAGGTGCAAAGTTTTAATTAAAAAATATTAGCTTACATAATCACCTTCCCAACTAGTTTGCGACTCGCGCAATTCCAACAAAAGCTACTCGTATAATGTAAAGCAATGTAAGCTCCACATTCTGTGTAGAACGTTTTATTGGTCTTCAGGGGAGGCTTCACGAAAGTTTAGATTTCTTGCAGTCCACCCACTTCGGTCAATAGGCACATAAAAAGCGTCACGAGTCGTAAAGCCGCCATTGTAACCATATGTATTATTAGTGACATCGTTTCAGTATTCAGGCAAAATCGTTCTTTGATACGGCATATTGTTACGGCGCACAAAAAGCCGCGCAAATAAAACAGAATTTATGAATAGGCAGATATCGTAAAATACCTGCCGGGAGATGATTCTGCCCTTTGGCAACATTTTAGATCGTAAATGTTGTTTTAGATCTAAATTAAAACGTAAAATCCGGTCATTGAAGTAAACGTAGTTATCTCCAGGAAGGAGATTTACTTTGGAGATCCGTCGGCGCTCGGGCCGTACGGACCTGGTGGGCTCTGTTTGCACACTCCCAAAGTGACACGATTCACTGAACATTGTGAAATTCGCGTTTGAACACGTCATGTATTTATGTTTGTATATTTTATTTTATCATGAGCTCACCCACACTCGTGACATTTTTACGGCGTGCTAACTGTGTAGGCAAATGTATGCCAAAACGCTTAATAAGCGAAAAGAGATTTTTTGTATTGTTTTGGAGCTTCACCACGACCGAGTTACGGACTGTTTCGAGTTGAAATGTGGGATAAGTTGGCAAGCGGGTACTGCGGTTGTAGGTATGCTAATTTATTAACCCAGCTAGTAGATCTGGTTATTAGTATGGAGATTTCGCGGAATCTTTATGACTCTTGTAATCTTGTTAGATAAGAGACCATACAAGCAGACCTACGTAGCTACCCGCAGCTAATACATATTATCGAATACCTTATAAGATTCAAGCGTCAAGATAAACGCTTTTTTCATTTAAGTGGATAATACACGTGCTTTTTAAGGTTCCGTAGCCAAATGGTAAAAAAACGGACTGCTTATAGATTTATCACGTCTGTTTGTCTGTCTGTCCGTCCTTCCATATGTCACAGCCACTTTACTACTAAACTACATATTAGGACTACACAGTTGAAACTTGGTAGGTAGATGTATTCTGTAAACCGCTTTACCATTTTCATACAAAAATAAAAAAATAAATTTAAAGGTCAGTTCACACCGCGACGCGACGCGACGAGACGCGACGCGACGATGCATTTGAAGTCACGCGGCGCAGCCAGAAGCAGCGCAGCAAAACGTGCAACGCTACTAAATTATCTCAATGCAATTTGTATCTTATTGTGTAGTAAATAAAGTTCACTTGTGTATCACGCGGTTCAATTGTTTCATCCTGCTGCGCTGCGCGGGGCAGCCTGAAGCCGCCGAACTAACTCAATGAAATGTGTAATTATTTGTATTGTAAATAAAGTTTTTTTTTGTAATACTCTCTTAATAAGTGCGCGCCGCGTCGCGTCGCGGTGTGAGCCGACCCTAAGGGGATACCATACATGGAACTGAAACTAAAACAAAAATTATTTTCATTAAACCTATACGTTCGGGTGCTGTTTATAGACAGGGGCCTAATTCAGCATGACCATTTTAAAGCCTTAACGTGCCGCGTTACGATATCTCCACGTTATTCGCATGAAAGGTATTTTCTCTATGCCAATATCAAATTTGGTAAACGCGGTAGTGCACATTAGAGCGCGTTTAGAGTTGTCATAATATCGTGAGGTAAGATGGCGTGTAACGCGCGCGTTTTGGTTTTTTGAAGTAAAATTGACAGCAAGTAACATTGTGGAATTTAACCAAAAAGCGCGCGTAAAACTACGCATGCGCGGTGCACCATGATATATACATAAAACATTTACAATTTTCATTATTGGCGTCTGTTTGTTGAACAAGTTATACAAGGATACCCAACATTGCATTTACAATAAGATCGACTAAGGGTAAGTTCTACTATTTACAAAAATAGCCTACATTATGTGAGTAGGTAAAACTCATAGAAAATTAAAGAAGTACCCAGGTACTTCTTTCCTTTTCTTCTCTGCCTACCCCAACAGCATATTGCAGCAACAACAACAACATATTAACAATCCTACTAATATTTATGCAAAAACAGCTGAACGGATTTGGGTCAAGTTTAGTAAATAGTTTATTTTTAGTGAATAGTTTGTACTATAATATATATATATATATAATAGTGAATAGTGTGATACTTTTTATCCCGATACATGATAGATTTATTTTCAACGCAGGTGAAGCAGTGGGGCGCATTGACAATAATTGGCATTTTGAGAATGAAGTTTTTACTGTCGTTCCAAAACTAGAGTATTTGTAAGAGGATCCATTGATTGTATGCATTAAAAAAATATTTATAATTTATTTACTGTTTTTTAGTTTTTAAATTACGCTACAGAATTGCTATTGAAGTTTTATTGCTGGTAAATCGACCTAATATTAAGATAAGACAGAAAAAAAAAAGAAATGTATGAAACCGCAAAATTACCGATGGAACCGAAAGTATGGTTTATGAACGAATGGCGTGGAATCAAAAACTGGACATGAAAACATATTGTTTGGCATACAGAATACCATTTTTCAATAACGTACCGTGGCGCGTTGAAGGAACACGTTTACGTTTAGAGCACGTTACGTCATCACACGTTATTAGCAAGTTATCTCATTGGTCATACTGAATAAGGGCCCGGTCTTTAAAAAATACATTGAGGTTCTTAAAACTATATTTTCTCAAAGTCTATTGTGTGAAAAATAGATATTTCTAAAGTGGTAAAATATGTGTTACTCCCCCACTCCTTTTTAAAATAAGAACTTTTAAAATAAGAGAGTGAAAAAAAAAATATGCTGTAGATCTCAATAAAAACTTTCAACGAAAATTGGTTTGAACGATTTAGCAGCAGTTCTTCAGATATAGCACATTTTCAAAACCGTATATATAAATTTATTTTTAATACAAACCCTATCAAAAATAAAGTTTTTTTTTGCTGGCGAAAAATTATAGTTATAAAATACTCTATTGTGTTACGGAACCCTACGAGTGCGAGTCCGACGTTCACTTGGCCAGTTTATTTTATTTGATGGAGAAGAAAATGTCTCATTTTTCAGACCATTCGACTGAAGCTGTAAAGAATAACTAGAAATTCGAAGTCCATAAACATGCCTGAAATCATGCTCTTAGGAACAAGGCTCCCGCTCTTGAGAGCCGATAAAGTTGTTTGCGTCATTAACCAGTTGCCTGCATTACCATAATACTGCCATATAAGATAAAAGAAAACGGCAGTCACGTTTCAGTACGACTTAACAAAGAATAGCATACCTTGAAACGTGACTGGTAATCTAAAACAAAATCTGTCGCAAACGTCGTGCATGTATGTGCATTTTAGCTTGATTTCCTCGCTATGTTAGAACGTTATGCGATGTGCATACTCTAAATGTGTTTCAGTTCTCCAAGGAAGCTTGTTCCGACCAATATAATTAGGCTGCTGCTACGTAGATAGCTGTGATAGAAACTTGCGGCACATGCCCACATTCTGTGCTGGTGACAGGATTACTAAACTTTTACTGGCAAACATTTGCACTACCTATCTGCTACTCACTTTTACTTAAATGAGACCCAGCTGGGGCAACAGTGCTGGTTTACTCGCGCAAAAATAAAGAGCTCTTTGTATATTGCCTATTTAGAAATCCGCGTGACTTATGAAATAATCACCGAGAATCCGTCGAGATAAAATCTTTTTGTTGTTTACCTACACAAAAGAGTAGAATCGCTTCACAATTTTGCTGGGAATCTTATCTCGGAACGGTCTTTTTAAAAGTCCCGATCGAAAATATAATTAACGTTGCCTCTGGAGTTCTCTGCATTTTCAATTTTTTTTCTTACTGAAATAAATCTTGTACTTATTGCGGTTTCAGTATTGATTATTATGTAACGGGATATTACTAAATGATTTAATTAAATTGCCTTCGCTCAGTTGAATTCTGTTTTATAGTTGCAATAAATGCCACCAGGCTTTTGTTGGCCGTTATTGTACAATTTTAATTGAAAATGGATAATTGGTAAGTATCCATGTAATTGTTATTTATATGACCTGACGTAGGAAGCGCGTACATTGATTAAACAGGGGCTTATTTTGATATCCCTGAACGGGACGTTTCCTTTTCGACAAGCGACGAATACATCAACTTGGTACTTGTTTGTTTACGAGGTCTCATTAATTATTATCGAATGAGCTGTTTACGGTCTACTTTTTGTTCGGCGCGGGGAGACCTTTATGCCCTTCCTGTCGGCCTGTATTAAGCCGTTACTCGCTCTCAAAACAAATGGTACAAATTTGTTCAGCTCCGCTGGAGAATGACTATGCCTTTGTTTTGAGCCTCCTCTCTGTCTAACCGTAGGCACACATTCTCGTTCGCGTTATAAATCGAACTTGACTATTGTTCGAACGTAGAATTATTACGACACATTCTGAGTCGACCTTTGCTCACGGTGTTGTTTAGATTGATGTTACTGTGAATCCCAGTTGCTTTCTTTATATAGTCACGTTTACGATACGTGTACGAGCTACTGAATCAATAAGATTCTCATGGATATATTGTTTATATTATCTTCATACATTAACGTCTTTATAATAAAATACAGTATATTGTTGTAATAATATAAGCGTTTTATATTTTACTCGTTGGCTGTGTTAGTATGTATGTTTGTGTAATTTGCTAAATCTTGGAAGTTAAATTAGAACCCCTTCCAGACGTTCGATTTTACTCTTTGGTATATATCTACGATGACGATGCAATAATATGTACCATCGAGGTGTCCTTATGATGGAGACAGGATGTAGAGACTGTAACTCCGTGATGGCAAATGGTAGGACAGTCGGATGTGGGTATCAATTGGGTGTTCTCATTAGTACTTTTCGTTACACATGATAACGTCTTTACAGAAGGCTTGTGTTCAATTTTTTTTAATTTTTAATTTTTTTCCAAACAAGACGTATACTCAACACTGCGGTATAATAAAACTATTATTTGTGTTATATATGAACCTTTAATTGCGTTAAAAATCGTAAATAATAACATAAATAGTACAATTAAGATAGTCTAAAAACTATAACAACCGACATACCGACAACCGAATTCCCCTCGAGTCAATTTCAGTAGCAAGTTTGAGACGTTTACCGCCATATCTCTGGAGATACAGAGATTATCAGATCTCGATGAAATTACAATGGGACCATTTCCTACCGATACCAAAAATAATCATTCGAATCGGTTCAGAATTGACGGAGAAATCGCGTAACATACACAAAAAAAAACAGATGAATTGAGAACCTCCTGTGTTTTTGGAAGTTGGTTGAAAAATACCTTGAAATGGACTATGTTAACCAATAATGTCATAATGAAAACTGATTTTTCATTGTAAACATAACACATCTCGATTTCATTTTAAGGGTTCCGTACCTAAAGGGTTAATTCAAAAAAATTATTTTTCCGACAAATTTTGTTCAATTTAATTGGAACCCTACGTGTGCGAGTCCGACTCGCACTTGGCCAGTTTTTTTTTTTAGTCAATACTTTTTTTAAATATGTATCATGATAAACATAAGTACTATAAACACAACATAATATATATAGTAAAAAAAACTTTATATTACATTTTTTATCATATCTACAAATGTAAAAAATATTAATCTTAATAATTATTTTCAAATAATTATTATGCGCCGTAATCATGATTTTGTATGAAAGAGAACTTTGAAATCAAACTTGTTACCAGTCCAGATTGGGTCTCGTAAGATCCCCTTCTGTTTGTTTTTCATTTCGTTAGAGCCTTTTTGCTTTCATCGTGAATTACTTCTTACAGTCTTGCATCGTCATGACTATTTTGGGAATTGCTGCTCATGAAACTGTGAGAATATAACACGAAAACGAATATTCTTTTATATAAAGGTTCAATACTTCAGGAGGAAATAATAATCACTTCGTTGTCCATCATGAAACATTTTCTCAAGAAGATGCTTACATCGAATATAATTAAAGCGTACGGTTCCTTGAAGCTATAAAAGAAAAAAAACAAGTGTGTTCATCAACACAGTAAAATATATTTATGCCACATATTTTGATGTTTGCAAATAGAACAAAAATGATAAAATTTGGCAAAGAGGAAGGTCTCATATCATACGACTAAGGAAAAATTAATATTTTAATTTTAACGTTTAATTAATATTAACGTTATTTTAATGTTAACGTTAATTTGCATAGCAAATATTTTAAAAATATCCCACGATAAATGTCATACTTAGTTATCCAACTACAAATAAAAGGTTGTAATGGCAAGATTGTGATAAACTCAGAATCAATTCTATACAAAAAAAATATCAGTATACAAAATTGCACTTAAACATGTTAAAGAAACTTAAAGTAAATTTTATAGATTGTATCATATTACCTTTTAAAAATGATAAATAATTATTAATTATTCCTTGCCTCAGCGAGCGAAGTCACAGAACTCGTCACTCACTTCCTGCCTTGTATCACAGATTATATAATATGTAGTTACTACGTAATTGTATATACTCGTAGGTGACAAGATCTGTATCCCGTATTCCGAAGAAGCCCACAGTGTGTGGTCAAGCATGTGTCTTGATGCCTAACTGATTACAAGACATAAATGGCAAAGGACCTAGGACGACTTGCTCTTCAAGCGGCAACTTTTGCAGTTGTGACACTAACTCGAGGGCCGAGCAAGCCCCAATGAACGCTGCCAGGCTACATTACCATGGAATTCTTGGTCTGAAGCTGTAGCCAGGATATCCAGCTCACTATTACTCTTGAACAAAAATTAAATTAAAAATTTTAATCCTCAACGACTTACAAAGATGGCGTGTTTGGGATGGTCTCTATAAACAGATATTAATAATACATTATGATATTGGTCAGTTTTAAATTTTATGACTTTAAGTAGAGCTTTAGTTAATGCATAAGATATGTTATCTAAATTCTGAACAAAAAATATACACGCAAATTTTATTAACTCTTTTTAAAAGCTTTTATTTAACCTGCAATGTACGTATGTAAGTATGTTTGTTCGGGTGGAATCTTGGGAACTAAACTAGACCCACTTCCCGATGTCCGATTTGACTCAAATTTTGTGAACTTATGTATCATCGGTGACAATACAATAATATGGTACCATGGAGCTAGTCTGATGATGGAGACAGAAGGTGGCCACGGCATATCTGTGATTTTTTAATTTTAATTTTATTTATTTCAGTAATCATACAGCGATTTTAAAAAACTAAGTAATAGGTGTATAACTTATAGACTATGGCCAAAATTGATTACAATAGATAAAACATTATATAAGGATAAAAATGAACAGTAGTAGATTTACGAGTTGTTACGTGCATTGTGTGCGTGTGTGAGTGTGTGTGTGTGTGTGTGTGTGTGTGTGTGTGTGTGTGTGTGTGTGTGTGTGTGTGTGTGTGTGTGTGTGTGTGTGTGTGTGTGTGTGTGTATCTTTCTAGTGGCAAGTATTGTGTAGTTCTTTTATTTTCAATTTTAAGACACATTTAGACAAATGAAATAAGTCTAACTGAGAATACTGCTTATTATATGTGAGGACGGCTCGACACAAGACGGCATTTTTGGCATAATTCGTGTGGGAGTGAGGTACATGAAAAAGTGGAGTATGTCGTGTCCGACGCAAAGGAGTACAAAATTCTAGATTTGAGAGTAAGGCGGGACAGTCTATTTTACCTGAAAGTATATCGTGTAACAGAACAACGTCATATTGCTTTCTTCTAAGTGACAGTGGTTCTATATGGAAATATTTGCAAGCATCTGAATATGAATCAAACTGCTTAAATGCCTTAAAACTAAGAAACTTTATAAATTTATGTTGTATAGATTCTAGCCTTTCTGTGTGAATTATATAACAAGGGGACCATATACTACAGGCATATTCTAGTATGCTTCGAACATAAGAGAAATATAAGACCTTGATGCAGCCAATATCTGTAAATGACTTGCAGACCCGTTTTATAAAGCCGAGTTGCTTATAAGCTTTATGTACTATATCGTCAATATGTTCAACTAGATTCATTTTACGGTCAAGTTTTACACCAAGGTCACGTACTGAATCTACCTTTTTGATTGGAGTTTTATCAATGTAATATGTATTTTTAATTATTTTTGTTTTACGGGTAAATGATATTTGAAGACATTTTGCTGTGTTCACTGTAATTCTGTTTGCTGTGTAGTACTCGCAAAGACTATTTAAGTCGCTCTGGATGTTGATACAGTCAGTCACCTTGTTAACTTTTAAAAAGATTTTTTTATCATCTGCAAACATAATAAATTTTGACTTTGTAAAACAAGTGTTAATGTCAAAAAGGTATGCGTTGTATAACAAGGGACCAAGTATCGATCCTTGAGGAACTCCAGAGTCGATCGTAATATAGTCACTGCGAGCACTACCTATCACTACAGCCTGTCTCCTCCTCGCGATGTATGAGCAGAACCATCTGTGAAGATCGCCACGTATTCCGAGCGCATGTAACTTATGGAGCAGGATGATGTGGTCGACTTTATCGAACGCTTTTTCGAAGTCGGTGTATATAACATCAACCTGCGCCCCCTCGTCCATACCCAACAATACGTAATTGGTAAATACGGTCAGATTCGAAACTGTGGAGCGCCTGTTCATGAAACCGTGTTGTTCATCAGGAATTAATTTACCGATAGTTGTACTTACTGTTTGGTAGATTACCTTTTCAAAAATCTTACTGAATGTGTTTAATATAGAGATCGGACGATAATGTTCTATATGTCTTCGAGATCCTCCCTTGTGGATGGGTACTATTTTCGCCTCCTTCCATATATCTGGGTAGGACCCGAATACATTAACTGATAACATAAAAATCTTTTGTAATGGGTAACTAAGAGATTTAGCACACCTGTTTATAAATAGCGGCGGTATACCATCACTCCCTGGTCCCTTATTGATGTCTAATGATTGTAATATTTTTTGGATATTAGACACAGATATGTTTAAGTTATGCACTAAGTCTTCAGGTTCAGGGTAAGTGCGTAGGTTGCTGATGTACGATGACGCCGGTTTTTGGAAGACACTATGAAAAAAATTATTGAATCCCTTGCAAATATCAGACTCACTGTTATATATTTGATCACCAAGTGTTAAAGTATTCGGATAGCCCGTGCTGTTATTACGCAACGATTTCATGTAAGACCATAAATATTTTGGGTTCCTTTTAAGAAGCGTTTGCATTCTTTCAATATGTGAACTAAAACATTTTTTCTGTATTAGTTTTTGTCTAGATCTAAACAATGAAAACTCATCGTAATCTCTTGGGTTACCATCCTTTTTCCAGCTAGAATGTGCATTTAATTTATCTTTGATAATGTGGATAAGGGGCCTGGAGTACCAAATGGGATAGTTTTCCGTAGAAGTGTAATTAATTTTTGGAACAAACTCTTCAATAGCTAGTCGTAATTGGGCATAAAACTGTTGTGCAATAATATCGATTGCCTCGCCCGTTAACAAGGTATCCCAATCAACATTAGCTAAATATTTATTAATTTTATCATAGTCAGCCTTTTTAAAACAGTATTTACACAATGAGCTGCGTTTTTTAAGGGGCAACATTAAGTCTGTCGCATCTAATTGCAAAGAAGGATGGTAAACATCTTCAGCTAGTAATGATGAGTCCGAACGAGACACATCCAACGAGACGTTACTAAAAATTAAATCTAATATGTTATTACAACTGTTGGCGTGCAAATTAGACTGGTTAAAACCGGATAAACTACACGCGTCGATAAAGCCTATTATAGCTTCTTGTAGGAGAACAGAGCCCCTTTTATTAAAGGTGGGACCTGCCAATGACCAAGAGATACCCGGGAGGTTAAAATCTCCCGCTATAATGAAGTGGTCGCTAGGGTATGAGGCAATAATTGTAGCGAGAGTATTAGTGAACGCTTCAAGACGGGCCGGCTGGTTGTCACCGGGCGGTATATATACGACACCTATGTGCAAGTCACGTCTATCACCTGCCCCGAGCGCGCGAGCCGGGACAGTGACCCAGATGCACTCGACGCCGGCGCATGTCCACCCTGGTTCTTCCTGCGCATGCAAATTGCGCTTCGCGCAAATCATAACACCGCCGCCAGATTTTTTCTTTGATGTGGTTTTGGTTCTGTCGCATCTTATGACATCATAACGATCATCACACAGTTCGCGATTATAAAAACTATCAGTTAACCACGTTTCGGTGATTAATATAACATCGTAGTTATTAGCGAGTATGCTTTGTCTTAGCTGTTTCGTCTTGGTTCGTAAACCGCGAACGTTCTGATAGTATAAAATTAACTTATTAGAGAGCATTATTAATTAATATAACAGTATGAAAATTTAAAAATAAATATATGTAAATTAAAATTTCATTTAAGTCTAGTGATTTAGTGCGGTTACCAGTCGTTACCATACATGATAAGCAGTATTTACGTTGACTATGTTGAAGTTGTATAATAGGTAATTGTTTAATTAGTGTTACAGCTCTTGTGAGTAATAATTGTATTTGTGTAAGAATGTTAGTGAAACATGTGCGAGTATATGATGTTAGGTGTATAGTAGTGTGAATAGTGGTTGTGAGATAAATTGTGTATTGTGATTTTTGTGTAGTGTATTGTTGATTATGATGCACGTAACAAGTGAGTAGTTTAACAGACAATAAATAGGTACTTAAAAATCCGACCAAAACTGAAAGCAAGTAATAATAATTCATATAATTTTCTGCAAGTCTTTGCTTGATGAAATTGTAACAATAGGTGATTCCTCGTTTCTCCTTAAAAAAATATTGCAGTTTCTCACCCATACAAATTTATATGAATTGTCTTTAGCGCGGATCTTCGCTGCATTAAGTAATTGTTTGTTCTCTGGGGTGAGGTGTTCGTTCACGAAGAATCGTTTATCCATGCCACCGAGACCTAGATCGCGAGTAGTGATGCCTTTAGATTTCCGGAGGCCCGAGATGATCTGATCTTTCAGCATCCTTGTTTGGAGCTTCACGACAATAGGTTTAGGTCGGCCTTCCTTCCTCTGCATGGGCTGAACGCGATGCGCCGCTTCCACCTGAGCAGGCTGCAGCGGAACTCCAGCATGGTTGGCGATCTTCACAACCAGGTCGACGGCTGATTCATTGGCCATCTCGGGCAAGCCGACGATTTCGATGTTGGACATCCGGGCCCACTGCTGTTGCTTATTTATCTGGGCTTGCAGATCATGTATGATACTTCTATCTTCTCGAGATTGTTTATGTAGCGTGTCGAGGTTCTTCTTGAGATTCTCATGGTCATTCTGTAGTTTCGTGTGTGAACTCTCAAGCTGATCATATTTCGCAGTTACTGTTTTTAACTCCCTACGAAATTCAGCGACTAGCGAGCCTTTAAGTTCCGTGACAATATCCTTCTTGAGCATGTTCAACTTATAATCTAGTAAACTTTCAATTTGTGAAACAATATTGCTGTCACTTGATGTCGCTACTTTGCTGGATTCTGATGCAATAGGGAAGCCGGTGGCCAACCCTATAGTGGCCGTCGAATCAAATTTCGGTTCTTCCATAACTGCAGGCGAGCAGGGCAATGAAATAATAACGTCATCCTTGGGTAGACTTACGTGTAGCTGATTAGCCGGCTTGGCGATATTCCGCACGGGAGTGTTGCTGTTATCTCCTTTACGCTGTGCTGCTACACAAGAGGGACACTTCCACTGTGATCTTGGTGTTGATTCACTGATGTAATTAACACACTCCGAATGGTAAAGCCGCAAGCAGTTGGTGCACTTGATGCGTTTTTGTGTCACCGTAATAGCAGCTCGGCAAGCTTCGCAAGATCCAGCCATATTTCTGATTTTTTTTGAAAAACTTTTATAGCAGACACAAGTTTATGAAGATAAAGTCAGATATTTACGATTGTAAGCACCTAATTACTGTTTATTTATTTATTTTGTTGGGAACAAAACAAAAACACAACCGTTCACTTTTTATGTTGAGGGTAGTACGAGATGAGATAAAACAACATAAACCAACCGAGTTTGGACTCGATTGATTTATCTTGAGGAGGACTTTACATCTAGATGATATCCAGGGTCTGAGGATGAAGCCGGAAGGTGGCCACGGCATCTCTGTGATAAAACAACCTAACCCCACCGAGTTTGGGCTCGATTGATTCGTCTTGCGGAGAGCTTTACACCTAGATAATATCCAGGGTATAATGATGAAGTTGGAAGGTGGCCACGGCATCTCTGTGAAAAAACAACATAACCCCACCGAGTTTGGGCTCGATTGATTTGCCTTGAAGAGCACTTTACCCATAATCACATCATAATATCCGTAGAATATTTTAAATCATCACGCCTACTCTAAAATACTCACGTAGTAGTAGTAACCTATACCTACCAAAAAGGCACAGAAATATAGTTAGTACCTAACCTGTAAAACGGGTAGTGCCTCAAGCTTTTAAGAATATAGGTAAGTACCTACCCGCAAAATACTTACTAGAATTTATTTTTAACATTGAAGTGCCTGGTCCCAGGTAAAAGCTTGTTTAAAAAAATATTTTTTACTTTTAATTTTAATTCAACACATTAATAAACAAAGATTAGCATATAATTGACATTCTTATATCGTGTAAAGTAAGTTATTACATGTACTTATTATCATTCTATCTTATTTCTCTGTCATAAACTCTGTTTCTAATATTAATGTAGTATATTATGCGGTTATATTAATCATCATGTGCACAGTAATATTATCGATTATTACCGTGTCATGTAGTATATATAATTTCCTCTTAGCCGGCCGCCTAGTCAACACCTAACAAATAATGCTCTCATAACTGGAATGTTTCAAAACTAAAAATAATGTAAGTATATTTCGTATTTTCTTTCATCCACCAAACACAGTATACTCAACCAGTAAGATACTCTCGTATATCGGCAAACTGTCACAGTAATTTGTTTGGTTATTTGTTATTATTAAATCATAGCGAGGAAGTCACACGGTCAGGAAACTGTTTGTTTTCCTGACAAAAGATCTCCGGTATTATTTTGACAGTAACAGGAATACGAACTGTGATCCTTTACCGAAAATCAGGAAAATTTGCGGAACTTTAGTTGATAGGGTAGTGGGGCACACCCGGATATTTCCCATGCCTCCACTCAACCCACGCCGCTGCTCTTGAAGTATTTGCTATTTTTCTTGGCTTAGCTCTCCTTTGCTTGACTTATGTTGAATTGTTTATCTTAAATCCCTTTTTGAAAACAGTGAATTCTACCGCGGCACAAATCTCATGCAAGTACGTTAAAAATAAATGATATCCCTCTATAGAAGCGTTCTTTTAGCGCGCGGATTTATTCGAGTGGTAGATAACTTAGTTTCCATGTTTTCGCCGGACTTTTTCCATTTGGTTCTTTTCTCTATTGCAAGCATGGGACGTTTGTATTTATCTTTTAGATGTTCACGCGAACTGTTTTGGTGGAACTGTGTTTTTAGGTTGGCCAATAACGAGATATCGCATTTGACCAGTAAATAAAGTGCAAAAGCTTATTGGCGAATATTATTTGTCTTTAGTTGCGGCTATTAAAGTGTGTATGGGAGTAACAGTACATGCATAGTTACTTTAACTATAATGTACCGTAATGTGCTCATCATTTTTCATTATAATCTTTATTACAGTACACCAGCATGCGAATAAATAGGTTTTATAAAAATATGTAAATGTTATTCATATATATTTTATGAAAGAGATACATTTTTTGCATTTCATTAACAAAACAATCTATGCATATCTTTGTAATAGATATGACAATGCATGGATCACAAATCACAATAACACTAACGTCCATTGTTACACACAATCCAAAATTACATCGTACCGACGGGATTCGAACACGCGCCTCCTGGGAAACATGCCCTGGTGCTCTAACCAATTAAGCCACAGTACGATCTTAAGAAATATGTCATGTTTGCTGACTGTTGTAGAGTAAAAAGTTTTCAAAGTCGAAAAACCTACCAAGCAAAGAGATTCGTATTATTACAGAACCGTTTCCATTTGGTATGCGCGTACAATAGAGATACTTGAGACATGATAGCTTCACTTGTAACTTTCATACAGAATTTCTTTGAAACTTTCCCACAGCCCCCATACTTAAGAGCTTAGTTCAAGTGACTTTAAATAAAAGAGCTTATGAATCCCGACCTGGATATCAACTTTCGCAATATTATGACGCTTCCTGCTGACGCTAACTGCTACGTTAGAACTTCATAATGAATATTAAATTGATATCCCTTTTGCCTCGCTGTGAATCACATTTCCACTGATTTATATTGTACGAAATTGGTTTATCCAACTACATGATGATTGCATCGAGCGATTCAGTTTGTTGAAGCGTGAATTGAAAAGGTTATAGCCGCTATTTTCACCTTTGGAGACCATTATTCTGATTGTGTAACGTCCGTATGAGCGTTTTTGTTGCAGCTAAAAGCGGTTAAGAGTATCGTAAATCGTTCGAAACAACAGATGGGGCCGGCGTTTTATTTGTTTTCTATTCACTCAATCTGACAACACTAATCCCATTTCAAGTAGCAAGCGCAATTTACGCAGCGGAGCTGTATCTTTCAAGTTCGCTCAGTGGATTTTCTGTTTTTAGCAAGATTTTTCTCGATCTTCTCCGACCCAGTTTCATGGCGAGACGCGGGATCTTAGAACATCCGCTGTTTTACATCTCCTTGTTTACTCTACTTCTCTAGTTTTGTTCACAGTCTTCCACAAAATACTAGTAAATCTTGTTAAGTTCACGCAGTGGTTTTCCTTTACGATCGTTGTCTACAAGATCGTTACTTGATTCTGTTTGAGAATTTCGCTTCACTTCAATATAGATTTTCTGGTGTGAAAGTTGTTTATCTAACTGTAAAATATCTACTGAAATGTGCAACCTCCCGTAATTATTTAGAAAAGAAAATACAAAAATAAGCATAACTCTAAACGCGCGGTTTTTCCAGTTCTATGTCGTTTATATAAAATCACCGCTAGACCTCGAAATGGCAGAAACAAGAAGTTTTCCGAGCTACGTGGATTTAGATAGTTGTACAACATAGTAGTATTAGGAGAGCCCCCTGCCGGTACCTCGCGAGAAACTGCGGTAAACTTCGCGCAATCACAAGTACCTACTTTGAAAATGACGCTCCACCGATCTTGGCATCATACTTAATAAATTAAATTCCAGACTAATCCTGCACCTCGAGGAACGCTCCGATCTAGAATACGGAAACAGATTTTCGCGTCGGTCGTTTTAAATTAGATTTTGGACAACTGAACACTTCCAATGCAATGTTTCAGAATAGGAATACCAGTCACAGTAACAAAGAATTCAATTGAATTCCATTGTATTATTTTTTTGCATGGACTGCGTTATTAGCCATCAGTATTGCATAAACGAAACCACCGTTTTACCATGGTGTGACTCAAATGGAATTTTAGAGTTTCTGTTGGTAATACCTATTAAGCGCCTTTGTGAGTTTATTTGTACTATAATATTCTTCTACGCCAAATGTCCACATTTGCCTATAGTTTGTATTCGCAACTCAATTTTTGAGTATTATTCCTACTACTGTAATTGTACACGTATATTCTATTAGAAAATAATTACTTCACAATTCGAATACCTACTGGGTGAGACAAGTATTCATTCTCCATTCAATTTCCTGTATGATATAATTCCAATAGTTTTCGTTTATTTAGGATATTCGATTTACAAAAGCTACAAAGTTTGCAAGATATTGGAAATAGATAAGTCGAAGTCATACATGGTCGATTGGCGCCGTCACTCGTGGTGTGTTTATGCAATATTTAGTAGCCGGAGCGTTTAGGTCGGTCCACGGAGAGACTATTAATAATCCAGTCGTGCCATCCCGGCAGATTCGACCCTACCCGAGCCTTTCTATTGATCACACTCTTGTCATGAGCACATTTCCGCTAATGGACCGCTCCGGCATCTTTCAAGACACTATTGTTTTTGTCACACAATCAGCGGATAAGGGCCACTCACCGTGTGCCATTTGATGCCATAAATCATCGGGAAAACATAATAGCTATTTCATATTATGACCCACACAATACGAACAATAGATGCGTAATATATATTTCCGCATAGCTACTTAAAAATACCGCCGCAGCTATACTAACGATTTGCCTCAGGCGGAAATATTACAAGGTTAATTAAGTCTGACCTCGATTGATTAAGTTAAAAAAACAGTAAATGAGATCCTCTCCCGATTCATAATGAGCAAATTCGGTCTTAGTATTGCGGCGGCTTAATCAGAACAAATTTCTAAAAACTTCACTCCTTGATTTTTTATACTTTGGAACCGAATAAATTGCTAGCTTTTGTTAACAGAAATTCAGCGTCTTGTTGCCAAAATTGGCTTGACTTTCCTTTCATCTGTAAACAGAGTGAAAGAGAAAACGAGAGGTTTTTATCGCTGACAGAGATTACTTTATCCGCCGGAAGCAGCGAGATTGAACTCCTTACACGTTGAAACCAATATCCTGTGATATTTCCACATCACGAGGAGTCTGGGTCCGAAACTTTGAATTGCCTGCGGCCCTTCGCTATAACTTCATTCTGACACTATTTGCTTTCAGTTTCGACGGCTCGTTTAGCATAGATACGATCAATAAAATTATACTCAATGGAGATTGCATGAAGAATAAACTTTTGCAGACTAAAAGTATGACCTTGAGTGATAAAAATCATGCTGTTTTGTTTCACGTTGATTATAGTGTTCGACAGAATATTACTGACGGTTTTCACGGTTAGTGTGAGTGAGATAGAAACTAGAGTAAATCAATGTGTTTTCACAGCAGTGCTCTACCTTGCAAGTTCCAGTTAGTTAACCTTTTTGGATACGAACCTCTGTTTTTTTTATTGTGTATATTTAGGTTAATTTCTGTTTTAATGAAATAGCGTTCGGTCTTTATTCCACGCCGAGAGTGAAGTTGTTATTACGGACGAAGTAAGTTCAATCTCTTTTATCTCGGCATTATAGCAGAGAATGGGGCCCGCCTCGTATCCCAGCAGTTCCTATGGCGAGCGCCCAGTCTTCCGTAAAATTATGTTAAACACGCTGTGTTTTTAAATCGTTTTTTATTATTTGCTTCTAAAAAGAACTCTACTTAATTGATTTCTTAAATTCTTCGTTAGTAAGTTACAGAAATCTTAAACTAGCGATTAGAATAGCGACATTATCGTGTAATATATAATAAATGGATTTCTTGAAATATGGAATAAAATAAACATCAAATATGTTTGCTATAAGTAGACACAATTTAATTTGTGTAAAGCTTGCGAGACAAGAAATTTCCTGAATGCCAAAGACAGGTTCAGGATCCTCGGTATTGGCGATGTTATAATATGTCACTCTCATGGGTTTATCTATCGAGCTGATTTTGAAAAATAGCTTTGTGGTTATTGCGGCAAACCGGCGGTGCTTCGTAATTACGCGGTTATTTAGCTAAAACGACGAAATAAATTGAAAAAAAGATATCCCTCCATGCCACTTGACAACCTCAAGTGACACCGACGCAGATAATATATTTGCCTTTGGCCGAATCGTCATTGTTTTACGAACAACACAATTTTTTCTTCCCCGAACAATTATTGCATTGTTCTTATACTGGATAATTGCTTCGTTAATTTTAATGAACCTGTGTTAATGTCGGTTGCAGATCGGACAACAGCTCATAGTAAAATTGGTGCGCGGCTCTTGTTTGCCTTTAGGTTTCGATATAATTCGGAAAATGCTATAATTAAGCGAAATTGATGTTCATTTTGTAGTTCAGTTTGTATATGTCTACATATATATATATATATATATATATATATACATATGTGTATATAGCCTATTACGGTTTGTCCTTTTCTACCGGATATTGGTTACATACATTTTCTAAACGCTTTACTCTGTTTAACCTTTTTCGGATAAGAATTATTAGAAGTTTTTCATTCTGGGTTAACCGCTGCTTTCTCTGGGTTGAGTAAATTAAAGGTATTTTCCGAGTTTCTGTGGTGTATGCGAGGTTATCGTACCACATTTTTGTTTAGATTCCTTCTGATATTCAGTCTAACTTTTAGGCATTTTAGAAGTTGTAAATTTAATGTTATTTGCCGGTTTTACCCAATGTATGTGGCAAATATTTTATAACGATTTTGAACCAACAATTACTCCTATATACATTTATATATATTATAGAAGAGAATCCAGTGGTATCTTGCGGGTCCTGCTTGGACCGAGTCCAGCTAAAACTCGTTATTTTAATCATTTAGAAACAAATATGACTGTGATATGATAATGTGATATCGTGGTCATACTTGTCTCTAACATACACACTTACACACATATGAGTATACACGGTCGTACGCTATGTCCCTGTGACGACAAATAAATATGTTATACAGCAGGCGTATACCGTACAAATTATTTTTATTACTATTCAATACATGTTTACATTTTTTGCAAACATCAACAAAAAGTTTTCGCTTTGGCGCACCCGTGGCATAAAGGGAGATAACTTTTTATAATCGACTGACGTCGTCGGGCCACTACGTGACTTAAATTTCGGTTCTACTCCCCCTGACCATAAAAAGACGAAGAAAATACAAAATTCACTCGCAAGCAATGGTTATCGCGTATTCTATCGACGATGTGACGCACTCTCAGTAAAGGTTGCTTTACACAACAAAGAATTGATAACGCAATATCAGTTTATTTTTAACCTGGGCCTGTAACAATTACTTTTAAGCGACTTCGTGTATTCTAACGAGATCCCCTTTTGACTCATATGACCCGTGATATAAACCTACTGTTGCTCCGCTTTTGTTTACATTCCGATCTCGTTTTTTAATTCAACAAAAATCATGTTCGTGTTTTCCAAATGCAATTCGCTTTTATTAAAGCTTGACTTACGAGCTGTAAAATGAAATATGCACGTGTGAGTACCTAGGTATCTAGTATCAAAAGTTTGAAGCTGAGTGAAGCAGGTAAAATTTATTGAGTTCATATTATGGACACATCAAGGGGGTTTTGGCACGTTGCCAAAGTAACTAAATTTAGTGATTCTGTGTCAGGTATACAATAATTTCCCGCGTAAACTGTTATTTAATTAAACGGATAAAATCTTATATAGGCACATACATATGGCGAATAAAGGCGTCAGGTATTTTAACTGACATGTTTATTGCACAGTTTACGAGAGGCTTACTATCTACTTAGATACTTAACGATCCAACTTTGTGATAGATGATGGTAGAAGTTATGCTTAACTTGCCCATATAAAATTGCCCATATGTAACGACATAGGCAAGTTACTTCCGCGATATATTTACTGTACAATTTTGTTAATGTCGAAAAGGGTACTTACCCATTAGGGTCTACACTAAGTTCCTAAGTGCTGCGTCAGCATTTGTTCTTTTAAACTTTAGATTACAGGTTCTTAACATCACAAAAAGGTAGAAAAAGTCTTTTGTAATATTATAAAAATATTTATCAAAAACCAATATTGTCTATGTTTATTGTATATGTATAATTTATATATTTCTTAACAATATGGATAAGTATAACATTTTCTCAACTCACCTAATCTTATTCTGCACATATCATTACATTTTACAATATATCACTAATTTTACAAACATTTTTCGGTAAAATTATTTTCAAAAAATCAATAAAATACACTTGTTAGATATAATGAATCAAATTTAAATAAAATAGCAATTACAATAATAAAAACATTATCATTTTTTATCGTTATCAGCCAATCTCCGTCTACAGCTGGACATAAGCCTTTCCGTTGGCACGCCACTGAGTTCGATCTTCAGCTATTCGCTTCCAACTGCTTCCAGCATGCTTGCGTATATCCACCTAGCTTGGAAGGCATCCTACACTCCGTTTACTGACAATCTATCTGCTCAATAACCAATTCCATTGCAAGATTGTGAAAGTCACTTGAACTGCAGTGAAATATAATATATAAGTGTAAATAATATAAAATATAATAATATAATAATAATATATATAATATCTAGGTGTAAATTAGAAATAAAGTTGTTAGCGCGCGGGAGTGGAGATTGATGTGCATGCTCAGTTCTACACCGCTTTGTTTTGTTGGCATTTCTAAAACAAAAACCAATTTGTTCGAAAAAATATCCTAAGTGATATCCAACTAAGGCTTAATTAATACATTGACCAAACAATGTATGTATTATATATTTTTTAGTTTTGGCAATTTCCTGATATTTCGTAAATTTACTAAAAGTGTTACTAGGATTGTTGGCGAAAACAAAAAAATACACCCAAAACACATACAGAATACACATACAAAAGTAGTTGTAGGTTGAACAGGTAAGTTGGGTTTTAAAACAATTTTACACGTAAGATTCCTCCTTGATCCTCCATCTTGATTAAGTTCGGAAAACCTGTAAATTTTTTAGGAAACAAAATACCCAAAAACGATATTATTTGATGAGGTAGACTTATTCTGCCTTATCTAAAATCTCGACATTATAGGTTTACGCATTGAATGATAAAACATACTTAAATTCAAAACATAAAATCCTTGACTGATTTATTTATAATCTGTTCATTGAGACCGTTCCAGTGAGCCCAAACACGACGTTTTTGCTGTTTATGAGGTGTTGAGTATTCTGCAGACTCCAGGAGATGCCCAAGCATCAAGTCAACGCTACCATGTTTTTACAATATCATTGAAGTAAGAAATTCAATTCCGAATTTTAAATTGATCTGACCTATTAAAGTTGATCTGATTGCGTCATAATCTAGAAAAAAGCTCATTCCCTTCAAACGGCTAAACGGATTTTCATGAATCAAAACGAAGAACACTCTCGATTAAAGACATCTATAAAACAAACAAAAAAAAAAACAAAATCTAAATTGGTACGGACAGACACACATATACAGATAAACACGTCAAACTTATAACACCCCCACTTTTTGCGGGGTTTTCGAGGGTTAATAAAGAAAAATGTGACTTTCTTGAGTGAGGAAGCTGGATGTTTCTCTAAAGAAGTGAGTGCTAATTTAGCTGAATAAATTTGTAAAGGAGAGTTGAAAATCGCGACGAGAAATTTAAGCTTAGTTTTCTCGGATGTTTATTACATTAGTAGGTACTTTAACGATTTATAAAGTATATCCACTCCTTTGAAATGTTAATTGTAACACTTCAAAGACTTGTTAATTGAAACAGCAGTCTTTATTTGATTTAATAGTCAAATAACATTACTGTTTAAATGTTTCAAAAATAAAAGCACTCGAAAGTTTTTAAATAAACGGCGTGTCGTATTTTCTATTGCCACAACCGAGCCATAATTTTAAGTAGCGAGCGTAAACAAAATAACATAATTTAAATTCTGCGGCGTGATGTCCAGTTTGTAGCGTGTATATTGTCATGGTCTTTTAAATAAATTGTTTAATTTATTAGTGTGAAGGCGTATTAGGTTTAGAAAATGCTGTTATACCTCGGATTTGCTGTTAGTTAGATTTAGTGCGACACTTTTATAGGGTTAGGTAATTGGTAAATGGCGCAGCATGCAATCAATCTACCGGGGATATTGCAACTAAAGAGATACCTTCGTTTTTATTTCACGCAAAGCGGCGTGCCTCGGTCGACCACGATAAATTACCCATTGTTGGGAGCCGAATTCAACTAGAGCCGTTTTTGTTCAATTCTTCGTCTCGTCGTCAATGGAAAATTTATTGCCTCTTCTGCCGCATTTAAATACGGCCGATTATATCAGAGAACTTAAAATGTTCAGCGAGCACTCAGGCAGGAATGGTAATTTCTCCATTTTGTTTTCTCCTTGGAGGAGGTGAGAAATTATCATAGGCCATTTTACGAGATCATAAGGACGATTTCAGACCTTAACATGTACTCATGATTATGGAGAAAAGTTTGATGTTAGCCGTACTTAATTTGTTTATAATTATTTTAATTAATCCGTGACGCAAAATAAGGTGTTATAAGTTTGACCATGATGTGTCTCTGACTGTGGGTGGATTACCCATTTTGGATATGTATTTTCAAGCATGTTTTCTAGCTGTGGTTTTTAAGTTGCGGTAGGGATCATAGATTCATAGTGCGTATTTTTTACTCTACTTTCAAACATACGTGTGAGCTTAAATTTGAAACACCCATGATAAAACAAAAAAATGCAACATAATTAAACAAGATTATGGAATTCTGGGACTGGTGCTACAGCCAGGATGATATCAAGCACATTAGTACACTCTTGAAAAAAATAATAGCAGATATATCGCGTTTGGATTCGTTTAGTTCAGTATTTTATTGTTATTGATTCCACATACAATGCAATGGTGACAACAAGATGTGGTGACACTGCAGCCAGGATACCTACAACACTTCATCATCATCATCAGCCTGTGTCAGTCTACTCCTACAACACTTATTACTCTTAAATAAAAATGTAATTAAAATGTTTAATCCCCACAAACTTTGTTGTATTTCTTAGAACACCTTCATTCATTTTTAATGATTCATATTTTTTATGTAAATGCACACTTATTTATACTGGTCAGTAAAGATGAGAACTATTTCAAAATTTCAAATATTTAAAGAATGACAGCGGAAAATATCGGCAAGTCAGTCTATAAGAGGTAATGAACTAAAAATAATTCCAAAAGCAGAGAAGTAAAGTTCTTCGTAGAAATTGGAGAAGAGGAAGGCACGAGAGGATGCCTGCCTGCCCGGAAAGACGGTGCAGATGTTGGAGTCGATAGTTCGGGGACTCTGCACCAAGTCCCGGGAAATATTCCTGAAACACCCAATACTGCTGGAGTCCCACGAATTCGCCAGCATAAACCGCATCTATGGTTTTTATGACGAATGCAAACGTCGGTACAACATAAAGCTATTGAAGACGTTCATGGATTGCTTTAGCCGCTTGCCAATAGCCGCTATAATAGATGAGTAAATATCATGTTGCCACGGGGGACTCTCGCCAGATTTACAAGGATATTATGGAGGAAAAGATTATTGACGAACGTTTAGTATAGAGTGTTAAGTTATGTATCTTGAGATAATATAATTTGTAACATTAACCCATTATTCATATTTCGTCTAGGTTCCTCAGCAGTCGGTAGGTGAGCCCTATTTCGTGACAACTTACAGTACAGTTATCGTCTTTGGGCTCATTGAAATGGTCTCAATAAACAGATTATCATAGATTAGTTGGGGTTGGTTTTTTTTTAATTTAATATTTAACTATGAACAAGTGTACACGCGTCAATTATTATCACAATGAAACAATAATGTTTCCTATTTTCGCTTCTTGTTAGAATTTTCCACGTAGATTTTGTTACCTTTTACAACTCGTATTGGGGATTAACTTTCAGTCGTAGCGTTAATCCGGATTCTGAGCACGATTGATCCTGACGTAACCTGATGAGACATATTTTGTTTTAAAATTATGTTTCTAGATTATTACGACTTCAGTTTCCTTCGAGCTTTCTCAGTTATATTCTGAATAGGAATAAGAAATCTAGCTCAATTCAGTATTTCAATATTTACTGCTCTAATAGTAGGTAGTAACGTACCATACACTTATAAATTTCTAAAACTGGAACAGCAATAGTCGACCGTATTGTTAAATTTATGCTGTCTTTCAAATTGCAACAAACTTGGCCGAGTATTGCTGTTAGTGCAAAATGTTACGCCTCGGCTTTGTAATATGAACTTGCGACGGGTACATTTAGTGTTCTGAAATTTGGAAACTTGTAACTCGGTATCCATGTTCGGTTCCATACTTGGCAGTTTGACACCATTAATCTGTTGAAACTTTTAATTGGTACATTTACGGCGGCCTCTTTACACGAGAAAGATTAAAGATACTTTGATCAAAGCGACATTACAATGGAGGAGGAGATCGAACAGTTCACAATGGACTCGGCCTCATTTGAAATCAAAGCAGCTTTTTTGATCCCTTGAATGGGCCTGGACAGGTTGAATAAAGTTTTCTGTACGTAAACGGCGACCGTAATCTATTTGGTGCTTCGGCAAAATGTGACCGAAGCGGCCGTCAGTCACTTGACCTCACACGTTTCTTCCATTCTCGTTACTTTTGTGAACCGGAGCACATCTATCATTTTGCCTCTGAACTGATAACCTTTCACTTGAGACGTTCGGTATCCGCAAGACGTCTACATTTATACATAGGCGTATTTCTGCGTGAAATCTCTGGAATCAATCGAGCGTTTGTGCGAATAAAATGTGGAGCTTTCTTACATTAGTGCTGACTTACCCTTCGGTCGGCTCCGAACCTAATTTGTTACTCCCACACGCACACACGCGCTTGATTAGGCGCCTGACACTGACGCTTCATTGCTTATCCAATTCCATTAGGTAATTCCTACTGTATTCGTTTATACATAATATGTAAGTATGTGTCTGCTAAGAGGGCCTTGATCTTACTCGTAAGATAGTAAGTAGTAGCAATATACTTTGCCGAATTTATTATCTCTGTATTTCGAGAATGAATTTGGTAAATTACGCCTACGTTTCGTTTTAGCTTTCGTATCCGGTAGCAATCCCTAAAAACTAGCCGACCTGACGCCACTCTTATTTATTCAATTTTCTTTCAAACGATATTTGAGAAGCAGAATATTAATCAACTTAATTGGCAATGTCCAAGTAGTGTTTAACATCAGGTGAGATAGTGGTCAAGCGCCTATTTTCGCATAAAAACTAGATACTAGATAGATAGGGGTAGACTTAGGGAGAACTGCTTTTCTCACGGTCGGTTATACGTGGTCTGCTCCAAAGTAAGCTCATCATAAAGCAGCATTTGTTTGGGATATTGTCAGTTTTTATATTCAATTGAGAAGGAGTGAGAGCGAATATAATATTTTCGTCTGAGGAAAAATATGTAATTTGTTTCCTGTAGGCCCGCGAGTGTAGAGAAAAAGAAGCTAGCTAGTTTAATAATTAAATTAATATGTTTTTTTCTATCCCAGAATGTTTGGAGGTAATTGCAATTATCATTATATTCTAGATTTGTTTTGTTTTTGAATGTTGCCAATGTAACCTATACTTGATTTTCCACGCGTTCGTTAACGTTGTAAGATTTTCTAGATAAAAATGTTTATGAATTATGCGGGAAAAGTACAAAGATCAATTATACAATAACGTTAATTATTATTCGTGTTAGGTTATATTATATAAACAATATAATTATGTCTAAAGAGAGCGGCTGGTAAACATAATTATTTGGCACCTGTTTAGAATAAGCTCTTATGGAACTAATTTAATATTACTAAATACAGAAAATGCTGATGCTAAGATGGTTTACATTTAATGAATAATAATATAAATACATCTAATTAAGTTTATGAAGGTAGGTACTTGAAGTCAGATATCCTTTACAAATCTATATCTCTCTATATCTCACCCGTTGGTAAGTGATGATGTGGTCGAAGATGGTAAGCACGCTAGGCCTAGAATGGGTACTGGCTCTTAAGGATAGCTGCCGGAACACATTAGATGTTTGGCGACAGATTTTCTAACTTGAGGGTAGTAGCTGGCCAGGCGGACACTAGATAATGTCCTACGACCATGCGGGGATTGTTGGTTTCTTAACGATGTTTCTCCTTCACCGGGCCACTGTGAAAAGCGCACATAATTTTTTCGATAGAAAAATCCATTGGAAAACGGCGGGGATTGAACTACCTCTGGCATCAAAGCCGACCGTTCTCCCACTTACATCACCGGGCCCTCAATTTTTTTATAATGTATATTATATTTGTCACTATCTATATACAGCAACAGATTAATTCTAAAATAGATGTTTTTTTATTTCGATGTTTATATCCTACTACAAAACGGATAATTTCCTTCATTAGATAAACAGAATTTGTAACACACTTGTTTTACAAACTCAAGGTCTGCCTAGGTCTGAATTAGTGTTTAAAGCATAGATAGTCCCGACGCGACGGCAGCTAATTAATGCTAGTCCTTAGAATCTATCCAATCAGGTCGCGGGGTTACAAAAATGAACGTTAGAAAGGCTCTAGAGCCTGATTGGTGTCTCTAATATGAAAATCGGACGACCCACCGTATATTGTACCTATATTATTTTTATTTTTTTACACCGAACTGAGTAGCAATTGACCACTATCTCACCATATATCATTTAGCTTATATTGTTAAGTAAAATACGAATTCTGACTTTTCAGGCCTTAAATAAATACTCGTGTAAACAACCCAAACGTACGTTTTACATCTAATTACGTCGAGGAACCTTCAGCCATGAATACGTGGCGCGTAAGCAAATGTTGAATCAGAAGAGTTTTACTTATCTTAAAAAGACTGAATTGAATCTAAGTATGGCGACTTCTGTCTAGGACGGTCCCTGGGGACGACGTGCGTCGGTTTGCCTTCTATTTTAGCCTTTTGCGAGAGAACAACCAATATTTATTTAGCGTAACGTATGTTGCTTTATTTCACATGACAAAATCATATTGAGAAGAAATATAACTTTAATTCAGCGCTGCGGACCTAATACGATCATATTAGAATAGGTTTGAGATCATAAAACATTGGCTCTGAATGAAAAGAACTCGAGTAAATTTAGCTCAGAAAAAATAATTTCTCGTTATCTCAACGAGATGTTTGGGATTGCTTACTTTCAAAGAGAATAACAGTGCGTAATTAAGAACAAATCTTTCTCCCAAAAGTTTCGTAACCTTAAATGAAAATCTCTGGTGGGCAAAGTTGTGCAATTACGAGGCCTAAAGGTGGCCGCGGTTTAATTGGTCTTACTTAGGTGTTTAATTAGCTGCTTTGTAATTAGCACGTTATTCGAAATCAGATTCTTATTTGTACAAACTTTGTATACCTATGTTCGCAAATAAATAATTTTGATTGATTGATTGATTGATTGAAACTTTGAAAATTGGATCGTACTCGGATCAAAATTTCGGTTTCGCCCGAGTTAGCAAAATAAATACTTGTATCTATTTAAAACTATTATTTCATAAGAACTTTCTCCTGACAATAACAAACACAACAATAAAGAATTAGCTTAATCGGTCCAGCCGTTCACGCGTGATGCCATGACCAAGGGAAATAGGGATTCATATTCAACCGACTTCCAAAAAGAAGGAGGTTCTCAATTTGTCTGTATGTTTTTTTTTTCTTTTTTTTTGTGTGTATGTTACGCAATTACTCCGTCAATTGTGAACCGATTTAAATGTTTTTTTAATCGGTAGGGTACGTTTTCGAGGTGGTCCCATTTTACTTTCATCGAGATCTGATAAGTATCTCTAGAGATATGATAATAAACGTTTCAAACTTGCTGCTGAATTTGACGCGGGGCATGGAAGTCGGTTGTTTTAGTTTTTAAACTATGTTAATTATAGTGGTATATATATAATACTAGATTAATAAGTTGCTTAGAGTGGTGCTACACAAAAAGCTTAAAAAATAAAATCTTTTTAACATAAAATCAATCAATCAATTAAATTAATTTTCGCTTTCCTTTTATCGCAAACTGACAAGGAATTGTCCACAATGTTATTCGTCGTTAAACCCCCGTGTTCACAAACAACACTTTGTGATCTCATAGTGCTTGCCTACGCATAGTGTCATTCAAACGTGCAATACATTATTGACATTACTTGTGTCAAATCCACTGCCATGCTTTCGTCAAAATCACGGACAAAATTTATACATGAATGTGGCCGTATTTTGACTTTGCGGTTTTGTAACATCGGGTAACATTGTGAATATAACACAACGAGCTTGTTATTAAGGTTGGATACGGTAGTAAGACTAGGGCAGTTATTATTGAACTATACACAATCAAAAAACGCAAAACATAAAGCAATGTATTCAGCATATGGGCCAATTAAAAATCGGCGCTTACACACGTCAAATAAAATAAATTAACACTAAAAAATATTTTTTAAAACAAGCTTTTATCTGGGACAAGGAACTAAAATGTTAAAAATAAATTCTAGTAAGTATTTTACGGGTAGGTACTTACTTATATTCTTAAAAGCTTGAGGCACAGACGTGGAGTAAGTACCTAACCTGTAAAACGGGTAGTGCCTCAAGCTTTTTTAATTTTTAACTTTTTGGTAGGTAAGGTAACTACCTAAGTAGTTTAGAGTAGGCGTAATGTTTTAAAATATTCTACGGATATTATTTCGAACGAATTTTCATGAATCAAAGCAAGAAAACTCTCGATGAAGACATCTATCAAACGAAAATAAACTATGAATATTAAAAACAAAATCGGTTCATCCGGTTAGATGCTAAGATGCTACAGACAGACACACAGATACACACGTTAAACGTATATTACCCCTACATTTTGCGTCGGGGAACGCCGTAAGGTTACGGCGGCAGATGTTCTCCTTGGTGGTAAACTATTTTTTGGTAAATTTAATGATCCCACTACCACTGTACGAAAACTCATGATTCATGAACGCACATAAAACTTTCATTGGTAGGTATATAGCTAGGATAAGAACCAACGACCGTCGGGTCAGAATCAGGGTAACTATCCTTTACGCCAAAGGGCCGTCCAATATCACTACGTAAGTATTATAAAACAAAGTCCATCACTGCGTCTGTCTGTCTGATCGCAATAATCTCAATAGCTACTGAACGGATTTTCATGCGGTTTTTAATAATAGCCAGAGTGTTTATGAGGAAGGTTTAGGTGCATAATTCGTTAAGGTTTTGTGTAAATTGGATGAAATTTGACGATGATTGTTAAATATGTTCATATTTTATATTCGATGCAACAAACTGATGCAAATTTTGTAGGCATATATGTTCTACCCGTGTGAAGCCGGGGCAGGCTGCTAGTATTAGATAATTTGACAGTTGATGATCCTAATATAATATGCAATATTTTTAATGATCATTTTATTAATGCATCTGATACTGGCAATTTCAGAACAAAAAACTTTAAAGACATTTACACTAAATCAATGAAAGAAAAAATTAATCATACCATATTTTTAAAACCAACTGACTAAACCGAAATTATGAAAACCATAAACTCATTAAATAATACAAATTCTGTAGGTTACGATAATCTTAATACAAATATTATTAAAATGTGCGCCCAATATCTTTCTAAACCACTTTCTTACATTATACATTTGTCCTTTACTGAAGGATCATATCCTGATGCTCTGAAGGTCTCCATTGTAAAACCACTACACAAGAAGAATGAGAAAAATAAAGTAAACAATTATAGAACTGTAGCTCTAATTCCGATTCTATCCAAAAATTTTGAGACGGTTATGCTTATGAGACTTGAAGACTTTATGACAAAATATAATATTTTATGTTCCGAACAATATGGTTTTAGAAAAAAAAGTTCTACAACTTAAGCATGTTTTAAACTCATGAAATCTATAACAGGCGGGCTCAATAACAAAGAAAAAGTAGCAGCCGTTTTCTTAGATATGTCTAAGGCATTTGATCTTGTTGATTATAAAATAGTATTAAATAAACTGGAATGGTATGGAATTAGGGGAAACGCGTTAAAATAGCTAAATAGTTATTTAGAAAATCGTAAATAATACACTGTTATATCTAAAATAGTTTATAATGGATATAAAAAAGTATATAAATCAGCTTCAAAATATAAAAACAGGTGTTCCCCAGGTAAGCATACTAGGTCCATTTATCTTTCTATATTTATATATTATACATAAATCACATTTCTAACGCGACAAAACATCAATGCATCTTATATGCTGACGATACCACTATAGTGATAAAATCTAAAAATAACGATATTTTAACTAAAGAAACGAATAAAACTTTTAATGACATTATAAATTAGCTTGAGGTGAATAAATTGAAAGTGAACATTAATAAAACGAACGTCAAGCAATTTCAAACATACTAGTCAAGAGAAAATAAACTAGACATTATTTATCAAAGTACTCTAATAGAGGATGTTGATACCTGTACATTTTTGGGTATTTCAATAGACATAGATTGTAATTGCAAATGTCACGTCCAAAATGTATGCGACAGGCTTGACCGCTTCGTGTATGCAATACGGCAACTACGGCTATCCGTATCCAAGGATTGAGCGTTGACGGCGTACCACGGCTATGTATTATCGGTTTTATCATATTGACTTATACTGTGGGGCAATTCTGTCGACATTAATAACAGCACCCAGATTTCTATGAAGAAGAATCCCGAACTGTTGGTAGAACTTTACAATAGATTGAATTTACCAGATTGCCGTTTAGATATTTATAGAAAAAATATATATGCTATGTCGATAAAAATATATAATAATTTGCCGAAATATATTAAACTGTCAAGTTTAAATTACTTCAAAACACTATTAAAAACATTACTATTGACTCACTGTTTTTATAGTGTCAACGAATATCTACAATTTAAATTTGACAAATATTGAAAATTGATTTTATTTTCGTTTAATTATTTAATTGTTGTTTATTTCAAGTTAATGTAATGATGTATGTAATACTTTTTATTCATAGATTGACTAAATAATATCACACACCTTGTTGCACACTACGAAAGGGAGTAGATTGTACGGCTCCTCATAATAATTAAGACCATCTTTGTATCAACCTACATTCTATGCAATAAATGAATTATGAATTTATTACAGAAATGCCGTGGCCACCTTCCTTCTCCAACATCAGACCAGCTCCATGGTACCATATTATTGTATTGTCACCGAAGATATATTAGTTCATCAAATTTGAGTCAAATCGGACCTCGGAAAGTGGGTTTAATTTAGCTTCAAAGATTCCACCCGAACATACAAACATACATACATATATTGCAAGTTAAATAAAAGCTTGTAATTAAATAGATCACATCAATAATACTAATTTCAATTTCAATTTATTTATTGTTCCATTTGGGTACATCGTACACTTATGAACGTCATTGAAATACAATTAAGTACAAATAGTGACTAATACGTTGTAATACCAGTAAAAACATAAAATGACTAATTGATATACACTGAACACGACAATGCAATATACGTGTGAAGCCTATAAAAGAAAAATATCGTGCAATTCTAAATATTCTAAATTCAATATCAATTCTAAATATTTAAAAAGAAACGTCACAATTTAAACATATTTTAAGTCCTTTGATAAATGTAGGGTTACCAACCGTACTATTACAGTACTTCAGACAATTTTTATGCAAAAAATGTGAAACAATAAAACACTAAATAAATAAAGCGCAAACTAGTCGCAGTACCAATCTTATTCCGAATGGAACTCTATCTAACTCTATCAGCCAGCTGCATAATACCGTCGTAATAAGCAACCCTAAATCTGCAAAAAAAGTGTTTTGGAAGTACTGCCCTCCCATTAGAGAAGAAAAACCAAGAAACTCTATGGGGCATAGATCTTAACAATCCACTCTTAATATGAAATCAAGCTATTTCAATGGTTTGTCATGATTTATCCAATGAAATGATTTCATTCTATGTTTAGAATAATCTGTGATATTGGTGTATCCTTCTATAATACCGGCGTAGATGTGAGTTGACTGGCAGAATTAATCCGTTCTCAGAATGGATTTAAGCCAACATTGATAGAAATTTGTCTATTGTAGCTAAAATGTTATAGCTATGGCGAAAATTTTAAACTTATGGTAGAGAGACAAAAACATTGGAAAAAAACTAAGAGCTGATTTTTAATAATACTATTTTTATTTTGCAGGTTCTACACCTAGTTTTAAACTAATTCACTAACTAACAACCGTTGAAGCTAACCGTTTTCTAAATGATATGTTGCTTGACTAAAATTTAACGTATTCCACGTATCTAAAAAACGTATTTTAATACAAATTTACCTCGGAACACAACTGAACAGTTGTTTGAATAATCTCCACATAGAAATACTTTGTTTTGGCGATATGCAGAGAAGCTTAGTTCTTGTTACTGGCAAAAAGCGACCAAGTTGGGACTGTATGCGGTATATCCGCAGGCATATGTTATGACTATGAAAACTTTATTACAAAAGACGAACGATTTAATCTAGCTATGCTATGAAAATACGACGCTTCCTTAGGCTACCCTTTTCTTATAGCAACCGCCGCTATGCAATACAACTTTTTCTCTATAGCCTAGCCGGATCTCTTAGCTCCTAAATGAAAAACTGTACTCGTTTTTGTTTTAATATTTCAAACTATTCAGCATTCTACTCTTCTCATTTTTTTGTTCACGTTTTAAATTATTATGTCGTCATTAAAACAACTCCCTCTATTTTCAGTTGAAAGGGTTTTTATTTCTTCATGTCGGAAAAGTAATAAATCGCTTCTTATGTACACCGGCATATTCCTAAAAAACATATTTAAAAGTACTTTCATAAATTCGCTTTTCTGTTTACCAGTGTCTGTAATAGGTGTAATTTACGAGATTTCCGTCCAAAATGATGCCAAAAGTGTATACCCAAATAACTTCCTTAATAACTGAGCGGGTCGGCAGTGCGCAATTGACCTCTTTTTATTTAAAACTATTTTTTCGCTCTCTCATTATGGCTTTAACGTTTCAGGATGAAGGTAGCTTCGTTATTGATTGGTGGTGTAGCGTTACAGAGTTATGATTAGAATTGAAAAGTGGATTCGGTTATCTTAGCGGGCCACACGGCTAAGGCGGGAGTGGATGGCGGTGGCCCGTGAACGCGCCGGACGGTCCCGCACCCGGCTACGCTCACCACACAAATCACAGCGACACGCTGCGGCCCCTCTAAACGCTTTTTAAAAACGTGATTTATTTTGTGACAGCATTATCCTCACTCCTAATCCCCCTGCGAATTTATTATTCCGTAACTTTGTTGTGGCCGGGGCTTGAGTAATCCGAAAGCTTCCGACGCTTCATCTCCGCAAAAAGGATATTTTACCACCCACTTCGACGTCGATTGCTAACATTTCGAGTCTTAAAACTTTAACAATTGTTTACAATTAACGCGATTTAAACGCCGTTTAATCCAGATCTTGTCGAAAAGTAATTCTGTCTCACAATAACCGCATCATTTTGTGTCGGCAGTACGAGGTTGCCGAATTCAATTTAGATTTTATTGGTTATGTAAATTTTGCATCGAAGTTTGTAATTTGATTTTCGTAGTTAATAAAATCGAGTTTAAAGGGGTGTACTTAATGGTTAGGATGTTAGAGGATAATGAAGAGTACCTACGTAGCCCTAATATGCCTCGCATCACAGGGCGTGTGTCGCTTTGTTCGAAGTCCTTTCATGCTGTGCGGAGGCTCTCGAGGCGACCCGCGCTGTTTGTATTCTGTTCACGAACTTTCCGAATATATTATTTTGTAGGGGCGAGTACTCACAGATGCGGAAGAAACTGATTTAGAGTTCGTATTGAATGGAGCTCCAAAAGTGCTCTGATAAATTCCGACACGCGTGTGTATCAGAGTGTATAAGGTATCTTTGTATTTATTGTGCAACACGCTTTTGAACCTAAAATATTGGTTGTTATACGGTTTTGTATTGTAGTTAGATGAAATTATCAACAAATATGGAACCAAACTGAATTTCTGATATTGCTTTGTTACGATGCGTATTTATATAATTTTCGGCGAATTCATAAAATCGGCTAATAAACCGTTGAACTTATTGCATATTTTATGAATTAATTTCCTTTCGTTTATATTATACGTTACAATTTTATCAATCATCAAAAATCAAGATAAACATTTAAAATCCAAAATCCTGTGTTAATAAAAATCTGTAGAAATATTCTGATCAAAGCAATATAAATAATCTACGTGTATTAAAGATCTGACATAACAGCCACGATGCCGTGATAGTGCTGACCTGAAAAGTTATCAATGAGTTACTGCAATATAATTGACAGACTCCACAGGTGGTAGGTACATAAATTATGTTGATGTTCCGTCCGCCTACCTACCACAAACTAGCTTACCAACATAAAAAATCAGAAAATCTGCCAGAGTATTCTAGTCCTAACGTGTTCATCATCTTAACTAAATAACTGACTTCTATTTTCCATGATCATATGCTTTTTGTAAGCGCGAAGTTTGACATGAGCAATAAATTTTACTCGTCATAAAATTTCCATGCAGAAGGCCTTATATGAAAATCGATTCTTAGCGAGTAAAGTCCAAAAAAAGGTAGTAAATAAAACTTTTTAACAAAATTAAACCACTGAAAAAACTGAAAAGTAAAAAATAATAAACCTGTATTATTTAACCATATTAACGAAGTTCTTAAACTACTGTTAATATACCTCAGTATATATTTTTGTAATGGTTTTGAGTTATTAACTAAACCTAATAACTAAGCTCCTAAATTAATGTAAGTATGTATACCCAAGTAGTTTTGAGTCGGCGCCAAACAATCAACAAGCAAAACTTACTAACAAACTAAATAACCTTTATTTTAAAGAAATAACGAAATCAAATTATTAATGCAACGTGAAATCTCCAGCGATGAACATTAACATTCCGAAAAATGCGCTTTCACACGCCCCAAAGACTAAGTAGAGATGCACGACCACTCGCAACGACGTGTGCCCTCACGTGCGTGCCAATCACGGGCTGTCACAGATTACTATATGTGGTGCCCGTTCGGGTTGCTGTATCGCTAACATCAACTTCGTCAACACTCGGCATTTTCTGGCGAACTGGCGTACGTATTATATACAAGGTGTGGTTTTGCATTCTCGCCATATTTGCAGGGGTAGGTATACTTCATGTATAGAACACGAATCAGTAAAAAAAATATTTAAAAAAATTGAAAAATAATCATTACTTGAAAATAAAACCTTCCTAAAAACGACTCGCTCTTGGCCGAAGTACACGCACACTCGCAAAGTCCGTCCATCGGCTAAACACGTATATTCTAATATTACATTGGTGATTATTCTGGATATCAAAAAATTGTTTTAACAAATATCCGGGTATTAATTAACGGAAGAACTTAAATAATATTATTAAGTGATGCAAAACCACACCTTTTATGTATATATATATATATATATACATATATATATATATATACATAAAATACATATATACGTAATATACGTACATATTACGTACGTAATTAGTTAATTTGCTTGTTTGGCGCTGACTCAAAACGACTTGGGTATACAATGTTCAGCAGCGTCACGTGTCTCATTTGTACGCCCATGTGGGCAAAACATGACAAGCTATTTCTATGTTTAAGACCATTCTGCATGCAATGTTTCTGTGTGTGTATAACGCATCAGGAATGCTTGTAATTCAGTACTTGTACTAAGTTTTACATGATGTTTGTAAAAGACAAATAAATTTCATTTCAAATTTCATTAAAAAAAAAAGTTATTAGATTTAGTTAAAAACTCAAAACCATTACAAAAATATATACTGAGGTATATTAACAGTAGTTTAAGAACTTCGTTATTAAGGTTAAATAACAAAGGTTTATTATTTTTTAATTATCAGTTTTTTCGGTGGTTTAATTTTTTTGTTAAAAAGTTTTATTTTATATATTTTGTGGCCATAATCTACTAATTAATACATTCTTAATTTTTTTGTACTTTTAAAATAGCTACTTACGTTACTTTAGCTATTAACTGTTATATAATCCTACTTTATCTATAATTTGTTGTAAAATAGTGGTGAACAAATAAAAAAAATCGAAATCAGCCGGTATCAGTCCACTGCTGGATATAGGCCTCTCCCAAGACACGACTGAGAGACTGAGACACACTGAGCCACAGAATAATGAATAGTACAAGTAACTGAGCCAGATTTTCGGCTATTTTTGTTTTTTCCAATACATTGACGTTACGATAAAATCATCAATATAATAAATACTTTTAACCATTATTTTAGTTTATTTATTAAAAGCTGCTCGCCCGATTTCGTTAAAATTTAAATGGGACCACCTTTGGGGGGTACACCTTTCCAATAAAAAAATAATTATAAAAATCAGACTACTCTGTAAAAAGTTTAACGTGGTCACACATAAAAAAAAATATACACGTTGACTTGATAACCTCCTCCGTTTTTTTTTCGTCGGTTAAAAAATATAAATAAAAATGAAGCGCGTTTCAAAGTTATGTGTAATCATTTATCACTATCTAGTCTAGACAGTGTATCTAATAAAGATATTATCTACTAGATACATAAGTGATATGTTTCGCTTTTTAAATCCGTTATTAATAAACTGTTCTGTATTGAGTTAACGTACTGGTAATGCAGTGGAGAAATGACAGTCATCAAATTTAAAGCTTTAGAAAACGTTGTTGCACTTGAATTTATGTTTGGCTCTCACGTTCGACTGTGGTAAAGTAGGATGTGGCATGTGGCTTATATCGGTGCAGCTGTAGTTTGCAATGCCTGTACTCGTATGTAAAGCGATCGTACGCCTAATGCGTACAATTGTTCCGATTTCAAACTAGTCCGTGTTTTATGGTAATCGGACTAGCAGCTCTCGTAGTAAAGTGAAAACTGAAGTCAGAAATTGGCTGAGACAATTTCTCGAACGAGATTTTATGACTAAAATTCTACGTGGACACGAATTGATTCAGATTTTTGAAGTAAAAAATAATTTAACAGCGTTGTGAAAAATGTTAAGCTCGCGTCAGGACCTCGCGTCAGGACATGAGACCTGATCGAAAATTCGTAAGACGGAGGGAGAGTAGAAACTTTTTTTGGGATGATTTGATTAAGATTACTTTATTGCAACTTACTTTATTTGTTGTTTGTTACTGTTGCTATAGCTGTTAATTTTGCGATAAATTCGACTCATAGAAATAAACTTGCTAAGTGCGAGTCAGAATCGCACCAATTTTATTATTAGATCGATAAAAAAGCCGAAATATACATGTTTATTGTGTGGCGAAGCCCTTTAATTTATTATTTTATTTTTATTATTTGTTGTGCACACAAAAATGTCGTGTCTATCTTCAATTTGAACTTTCAACTCTATTTTGTTTTGTTTTTTGTTGTTGTTTGATTTTATTTTTATTATTTTGTTGTTATCGTTACATACGGCTATATTATACACGATTGCGAAAATCGCACGTGTGGAGTGGTTCGGTTCAGGGGATACAGCCCTGTGACGGACAGACGGATGGACAGCGGAGTTTCACTAATAGGGTTGCTTTGGTAACGGAACCCTAAAAAAATGTAAAACCCATAACTTAGCTATTTTAACCACATATTAGTTATAGTAAACAATTAAATAAATACTTTCTAAGGAAACAATAACTAAAACAAAAAACCGTAGTGTAACACTAAAGTGGTCTTAGACCAACGAGTCCTGCAATAAAGTTATATACCTATTTATATCGTCACTACTAAAACATTGGTACAATATACTCGTTTAAAGAAGTAACTTTTTCAATCTAAATTGTTTTCCTTCAAAACTCGTACATCACACTCGCTCTTATCACATTTAATGGTTGTCGTGTCGCATGTTCAAGCATTTGAAGCTATGCCCAGTGAACACGCCTAAAGATATTAACTTGGAGTTGTGAGAAAGGCGCACTTTGTAATGCCAATTACGGGGGCATGTTCCATGTGCTTCCTAAGGGAACTAAGGGTCTGGCCGAGTCAGCCCCACCGAGACCTTGCATCGTAAGCTCCCCAAGGAACGAAATTGCTTTATCCCTGCATGAATAACTGTCATATGGCTTATTAGGTGTACTTTAGTATGTTTACCGACGTTATAACAATTGCTTGCCAGAAACAGGTGTTAGTTAATTATAATATATACATACGAGTATACATTTGACTTGTAAAAAAAAAAGTTTATCACATTGCTGGATCTGTAGGTAGGGTTTACGATTACAAAGTCGAATCGTGACCTCAGCGAGCAATAGGTGTCGTTGTCTCTTGCCTATAAATGAATGTTTAGCATTTTCCCGGGTTGGCTGGTGGCGTAGTAGTGGCGGGCTGTCGATCAACCCGCACAAACAAAAGAACAATTTGCATTTTAACCAACTGATAACTTGCCCAGTACGCCCTGCCACTCTCTAATTTCCTGCGGACTTTCAAGACAAAGTAATTTAATTTTTTTTAGCTTGGAATTAAAGATAAAACGAAGTATCCTTTGCCATGACAACGAGATAAAACTTTACTTTCGTTCCTTCCCCCAACTTGATGTGATTCATTTAAGTCATTCTAAACTAAACGGATACTTTACCGGCACGCCTTTTTTCTTTTATCTGAGTGTTTATTTATAAAAAGTAGATAGGGAAACACATTAAAAAGTTTCCGATTTACGTCCCGCCACCTATTTACTGATTACTTTCCGCTAAAGTAACGTGAATACTGGGAAACAGCTTTTAAAAGTAAAATTCTTTAGCGTGGTTTCAGATGATAATATCAATTTACTTTTCGTAAAAACATTACAAACATTGTCTCGAATAAATCACGGAAAAGCTTGCATTTATTCCGTAGCGCAAATTAAAAAAGTTATACCAATTTTGAATGAATTATTGTGCAATATGGCTCTCTTTTTTGTAAACACTCCTTTTGGTTTAGTCTCGGTTACAGCTATAATGGAGATGATTCAATAATAGACTGGATAAAAAGTAATAATTTTGTTATTTTGAAGAAAATAAGGTTGGACAGTAATATTAATAGATGGATGTGTACATGTGGTTATGCGTTGGTGGCAGTGGCGGTTGATGTGATGGCTCGGAACAGTTCGGTGATCAATGGCTAACTCTCCGGACCTGGGCATTCTCGCTGCCAGCCTGCTCCGGCTAATCATCGGTAAGTACATACTATTTATAACGTTGCTCGTAGCTCGTAGCTGTGGCACTCGTAGCGCGTAGCCGCAGCGCTCGAAGGTCGTAGCCCTAGAGCTCGAAGCTCGTAGTATCTACTAGTAATACTCGATACCAATCATCGAAGTATAAGCAATTGAGTATCTACACGATCAGCTTGTGCATTGGGTGATTAAGTGAATTTTCCATTACGCTCTCGCGGTTCTGATGAACAGTCTCGGTTGTTTTCTAGTTTTGACTAGTACTATACCCGTAGTCCATGTCGGAGTATTAAGCCTGCCTATAAGCTCTGAGAACAGGTTATGTGCTAAAATCTACGAATTATACTAGACTTGCTCGATGTTTGAAATTTAAACACAACTATCATAACATAAACACAACAACGGCTAAAATCTTTACAGAAGCACTTTGAAGCCCTGCAATTTTAAAGACAACAATTTCAACTTTAAGCGGGGGGAAACTTCTCCTTTTAACGGTGGTGCCTAATTGAAAACTATTATGTTTCGCGACTATTACAAACAATATCATTTAAGCACTCAGTATGAGTACCTCGTAATAGAGCCCACATTAACTACGACATTTTATTTTAGGAATCATTTTATTATATATAGTTTCAAGGTTTTTAAACTGCCTCAACGAACTTCAGTTACATCTCTAATACGATGACCTGTCAGTTGTGCCCGCTATTAATGTGGACTAACGACAATGATACAGCAATACAATATAGCTGAAGCAGATTTTTCATTCCAACATTCTCTTGATAATGTTTTTGACTGGTTTTTAAGCGAAAGAAGTTAATTCTTACAACATTGTTGACAAGCTTGGACCGCCTTTTACGATTTGATTTTATTGGTAAGCTAATATTTACTTATGTTTTATTATATTTATTAACATAATAAGCGTTGGTTTGTTGAATGATAGTTGAAATTACAGTCTTTTGCATAAGATAAAATAGATGGGCTATAAGACCTTAAATATTATATACTCGTTGCTTGCACTAGAGTTCAAAAAACGTGTTTGACGAAACGTGAAATATTTTTTTCACCTTACAAGTGTTTAAGTTAGTCTACTTTTTTGTAGTGGTAGGACCTCTGCTGTGGTACCGCCACTTTGCCAATTAAATCATAAATAAATTATAAATAAAAAATATTTTTAAAAACAAGCTTTTATCTGGGACAATGAACTAAAATGTTAAAAATAAATTCTAGTAAGTATTTGGCGTGTAGGTACTTACCTATATTCTTAAAAGCTTGAAGCACTACCCGTTTTTCAGGCTAGGTAATTACCATACTTCAGTGCCTCAAGCTTTTAAAAATATAGGTAAGTACCTACACGCCAAATACTTACTAGAATTTATTTTTAACATTTTAGTTCATTGTCCCAGATAAAAGCTTGATTTTAAAAATATTTTTTATTTATAATTTATTTTTAACTTTTTAGTAGGTTATAGATACCGACTACCTACCTACTACCTAAGTATTTAAGAGAAAGCATGATGTTTTAAAATATTCCACGGATATTTGATGTGATTATGGGTAAAGTGCTCTTCGCGGAAAATCAATCGACTCGGTGGGGCCATGTTGCTTTATAACAGAAATGCCATGGCTCCCTTACAGTTTCATCATCAGATCCTGGCTATCATTTAAGTGTAAAGTGCTCCTCAAGACGAATCATTTGAGCCCAAATTCACTGGGGTTACGTTATTTTATCGCAGAGATGCCGATGCCGAATTTGAGTCCAATCGGACATCGGGAAGTGGGTCTAATTTAGCTTCCAAGATTCCACCCGAACATACATAGTTACATACATACATACATTGCAAGTTAAATAAAAGCTTGTAAAAAAAAGAAAAAGCAATTCAAAATGTCGGACATAATAGTAGAGATAAAAAACTTAAATTTCGTAGCTCAAGAATTTTGGTGGCAAACAAAAAATCCTCCAATCCAGGATTAAGCCAATTTCAGCTTGCGGTGATAATAATTCGTACATTGGTCACACGAGAGCACGCACTACAAAGGAATTGTGAAACCGCAAAACGCTGCATTTTTGTAATCAAATTAATTTGGATGCTGCATAACAGCATTATTCTGCTCGGAATAAAACCTCTGTCAGGGAAATAACATTTAATAAAGTCACGGTTTTAACATTTTTACAAGGAGGTTGATAAACTGTTTAAGCTGTTTGAATAGGTTTTGTTCACTATACTATACTACTATACTATACACTTATCTAACGAGGTAATAATATCTTGTATTTTGTAATTGTAAACTGAATTTTTACACAATTTTCGGGGTAGACATAACATAAAGAAACATCGACCCGCTTCTTTAGTTTTTGGAATTATTCAGATTAAATATGTATTTAAACTGCGATGGGTAGCCCTTGATCACTATCTCACCTGATGTTAAGTTATGATACGATCCATAATTATTGAACACTGACGCATACTGTTGCAACAAACTGATTAAGCTGATCAAATCCGACTTAAATTAAATTATGCCTGTAGTGCTGTTGTCGCTGTATAATGAAATGACGTGTTCGCATGTAAGCTGAAACTTGATCAATGTTAGTATTTCAACTCAGTATTCAGTGCTGAATGTTAATTGCAACTAATAATATAAACTTAATAAAAATCTGTATTACAATTTATAAACAAGCATTTATTTTCGCTCATAATACAATACTGATCTCCCCCTCTTTTACTCTGTAACCACAGAGTTCGTAGTCGATCTTCTATGTTTCACCGCTAGAGGCGCCACCCACTCGGTTAGACGCACCATGCAGGTTTTATTACAGCAAAACCTTAACAAACTTAAGTTAGGTTTCTCTATCTAGTATTTACAAATTCTCTCAGCAAATTCGTAATATACTTTTCGTTGCATTCACTAATTGAAAGTACTATTTACTTGATTAAGGCTAATGAAAGAAAAGGTACTAATTTTATCACATGGTGGTCACTGTCTAGTGTTCGCCTGGCTAGCTACCATTCATGTTGGAAAAACTGTTGCCAAACACAAGGGTGTTCTGACAGTTATCTTTGAGGGCCAGTTCCAGTCCTAGGATTAGCGTGCTAACATTTTTGACCACATCGTCACTTATCAACGGGTAAAATTGTGTACAAAAGCTAGCCTATATACAATTGAAAAACACACCACTTAATTAGGCACGTAGGGATGTTCCACTCTGGTATTACTCCTAAAAACCGATTTTGGCAAGTTGAATTAATAAATTCGTTTTAACTGCTATTGTTACATACACATTTACATACATACATTTATTTTCTAAATAAAAGGTATTAATATAATTTCAATAAAGCTTCAATATGAAAATGTACGAAACCAAAAACTATGTAGATACATAGTTTTAGGTTTGTAGATATGTATCTACAAGATGTAAATACAAGATTTTATCATGGTAAGATTACCATGATAAAATCTTATAACAAGATAAACAAGAAAATCTAAAACCCGACTGGGTCCAGTTTTTCCTGCATAATCTTGTACATAACAAATAATAAACAACGTAGTTATATATAAAGTAAAGTCCCAACATTTTACTAAATACTAATGCTGAACCAATTAAATAAATAATAATAATATCGTTTAAAAACTAAATAATATCGTTTAAAAACTAAAAAACAACCGACTTCAATGCCGCGCTATTCATTTTCAGTACCAATTTTGAGATGTTTATCTCAATATCTCTGGAGATACTTATCATACCTCGATAAAATTACCATGGTACCACACTTGGGATATCTCCTTTCGAACAAAAAAAGAATAATCGAAATCGGTTCATAAACGACGAAGTTATCCGCGAACAAACATAAAAAAAAAACAAAAAAAAAACGGTCGAATTGAGAAACCTCCTCCTTTTTTTGAAGTCGGTTAAAAAGAACCGACTTCAATGCCGCGCTATTCATTTTCAGTACCAATTTTGAAATGTTTATCTCAATATCTCTGGAGATACTTATCAGACCTCGATAAAATTACCATGGTACCACACTTGGGATATCTTCTTTCGAACAAAAAAGAATAATCAAAATCGGTTCATAAACGACGAAGTTATCCGCGAACAAACATAAAAAAAAAAAAAAAAAAAAAACGGTCGAATTGAGAAACCTCCTCCTTTTTTTAAAGTCGGTTAAAAACAATCGACTTCAATGCCGCGCTATTCATTTTCAGTACCAATTTTAAGATGTTTATCTCAATTTCTCTGGAGATACTTATCAGACCTCGATAAAATTACCATGGTACCACACTTGGGATATCTCCTTTCGAACAAAAAAAGAATAATCGAAATCGGTTCATAAACGACGAAGTTATCCGCGAACAAACAAAAAAAAAAAAAATATATACGGTCGAATTGAGAAACCTTCTTTTTTTGAAGTCGGTTAAAAAATTGTAACTTTTTTAAACAAGCATTTTGTAAAGATTATATTATATGTGTAATTAAAAAAGTACTGATGTTAACAACACATACTAGCTTAAATTTGACTATCCAACGTTCCTACCATTTGCCACTTCGGAGATCCAGTCCCTACAACCCGCCTCCATCATCATTTAGCTCGACCATATTATTGTATTGTCACCGAAAATACGCAAGTATACCAAAGAGTCTAATGGAACGTCAGAAAATGGTTCTTAATTTACTTCCAATATTTGTCCCACATAAACATACTAATACAACAAGTTAAATAAAAGCTTTTAAAAAGTAACTAATTTATGGGTGCTGTGACTGTGACATTAACTTGTTGTATCTATCAGGGCCCTTATTCAGTATGACCAATGAGATAACTTGCCAAAAACGTGTAATGTTGTAGCGTGCTCTAAACGTAAACGTGTTCCTCAAACGCGCCACGGCACATTATTGAAAAATGGTATTCTGTATGCCAAACAATATGTTTTCTATGTCCAGTTTTCGATTCCACGCCATTCGTTCATAAACCTTACTTCCGGTTCCATCGGTAATTTTGCGGTTTCATAAATTTCATTATTTTTCTGTGTTATCTTTATATTAGGTCGATTTGCCAGCAATAAAACTTCAATAGCAATTCTATAGCTTAATTTAAAAACTCCAAAACATTAAATAAATTATAAATATTTTTTATTGAAAACAATCAATGGATCCTCTTATAGCACTAGTTTTGGAACGACAATAAAAACTTCATTCTCAAAATGCCAATTATTGTCATTTTATCAATAACTACATGCGCCCCACAACTTCACCTGCGTTGAAAAGAAATCTATCATGTATCTGGATAAAAAGTATCCAAGGAGTTATACATTATATTATTGTATATAAACTATCTATTTACCAAACTTTACCCAAATCCGTTCAGCCGTTTTTGCGTAAATATTAGTAGGATTGTTAATATAAGTTGTACATACATACAATCACTCATTTTTCCTGTTGGGGTAGGCAGAGAAGTACCTAGGTACTTCTTTCCTTTTCTTACTATTTAATATGAGTTTTACCTACTCACATAATTTAGGTTATTTTTGTAAATAGTTGAACCTTAGTCCATCTTATTGCAAATGTAATGTTGGTCATCCGTGTATAACTTGTTCAACAAACAGACGCCAATAATGAAAATTGTAAATGTTTTTATGTATATATCATGGTGCACCGCGCATGCGTAGTTTTACGCGCGCTTTTTGTTAAAATTCCTCAATGTCACTTGCTGTCAATTTTACTTCAAAAAATCAAGACGCGCGCGTTACACGCCATCTTACCTCACGATATTATGACAACTCTAAACGCGCTCACTACGGCGTTTGCCAAACTTGATATTGGCATAGAGAATACCTTTGATGCGAATAACGTGGAAATATTGTAACGCGGCACGTTAAGACTTTAAAATGGTCATGCTGAATCAGGCCCCTGGAGGGGTAATATACCACAGTTTTTAAGACGAAGATTGCTCTATATGGGTAAAAGTGAAATTGGTTCGCTTTGAGTTCATAAAGCCTTCCACTGAAGGCAAATGCGGTCTAATCTATACCAGCTCGTAACTTTTTATCGGGTAAGATCAAGATCAAGTACTTTGGCAAATTAAACAAAAATTATATACACATTATAACAACGTTTCGTAATGAGTACTTATAGCAAAAATCATGGTTACATCAACTATCGAACTTAATAGCAGTTCGACTCTATTAAAAAATAACGAAACTCTTCACGAATGTGTCTTACTAACGAACTATAAATCTGTGAATTCATCGTTACGAGATAAACATCGCACGGTAAAAAGGCCACTTAGATTTTCTATTCTCCGACAGAACGTTGTCATTATATTTTTCATTTCTTTTACAAATATTAACATTGCTTTCAATTTCGTTTTGTTTTAATTCACTTTTATTAAAACTCTCTTTATACATAAAACAAAACAAAAGCACAATCTAAACTCTAACTTAATTATACAAAAGAGTTTTCATATTAATCGCATAAATAAAAAGCTTTTGTTCTCCTTGAAATTGCTGCATCTTCGCAAACCACACATCAACCACAAGGAAGCAAAATTTAACATGCAAAGCTACGGTCTGGTAAGTTTAGTAAGCAATAAAGAAGTAGCTATATAGAAATGCAAAATAAAGAACACGAAACACGAGCACGTTCCGTTTCACTAAGAAGCCAGGCGCTTATAATTTTTCCTATGACCGCGCTTCCTCGGAAATATTTCCACTGTAGATGGTTGGTTGCTACTTATTTATGTACGTATGCGACTAGTGACACTGCAGACAGTTGCTTCGCGTCTTTGCTTTTACAAGTTTTAATCTTCCTAATGCGTTCCTCTGGTGAGAACAATTTACAGAATGTTGCCGTACGCTCACAGAAACCTGAGCTAGTATTATGCTCAAATTGTTCGTCCATTACACTTTTAACACTCATTGAACTCTTTCTTGACAACGAAGAGTTGGAGTTAATGTTATAAGAAATAAATTAATTACTTGCTATCTTTTTGACAAAATCCGCCCGTGTCCCGGAACAACCCTGAACAATTATTATGATTTTATAAACCGACAAAAATGTACATTGCCCTAAATAATCTTTCATTCCGTAGAGCTTCATCCTTAACATTCGGTAGTAAAATCTCGAACATTAAGCGCCAATCTCTTCATAAAAGCAACTCGCAATTTAATGCAAAGCAAATTGTGGTCCAGTTTTCGACCTATTTTTATTTGGAATAAAGTTGAAATTAAAGTAATTTGCGAGTGGCAGCGCAGCCTGATATCGCTAAACTCCGTTTGGTTCTTATCTACTTTCAGGAGTGTTCTGCAGCAGTTTTACAGTCGTTACTGGCGCGGCGGCGTGACTAGTTCCCTCCAACATCAAATGCTATTGTTGCAATGCACCTTCACAAAAACAACGGTTTTCCTCCATATCGCATATCACAATGGGACCTAAACGGTTTACGTCACCGCAGGTCTTTGTTCTCGAATGTAATGCTGGTGTTTTTCCAACTTGCAACCGCATTATTGATGTTTCGTTCTAGTCTGTTCACCCAAGTGGGCAATAAGGAAAATGTCACTCTTCTTGTTGGTTTTGTCTACTAGCTTAATGTATTGGGTTCTCTTACCTTTGATCAGGATAGGTGATAAATTAATTACGGAAAGAAAAGGCGACTTGTTTCACTTATTACCTATAAATATTATAGGGTTTGATAGCACGTTGAGTAATTTTTACAAGACAGTAGAGTGTTCTGTCCGATCTTGTTAAAATAAATCGAATAAAATATTTCTTTCGATACGCAGTTATCTGCGTAACGCGTAATTTATCTTATAAATTGGTATTTTATTATATTGAAGTGGTAAATTGACATTCACTAATAGTCTCTACTATTTAGGTTAGTGAACTCTAAGAGCATTTCCAGTTATGTGGTGTAGGCAGGGACAGTCTCATCGATCATAGTATGCCAATGAGTACTCAATGTAAATCATATGCTTTCTCATTACTCCCTATTATTTCATTGTAATAAAATACTTATGCATTAAGTCAGTTCAGAAATGGGAATACAATTGCATGATTTGTAGTCAACATGTAAATATATGGCTTTGTATTTATTTACCTTTTACAGCTTGGTATTCAATAACGGAGTTGACGCATATAATATCTGCTTGTTTAAAGTTTTAGCAGGAAACTACTTTCGGACTTAAGGTTACCAGAAGTTGTCCACGTCAACTTACTGTGGTACTTAAACACAATTTCCACCGAAAATTTACTCCACATAAAGCCAAATGAAGTGCCAAACTCAGCATACGGGTAACTTAAACTTAATTATAAACTTCACAAGATAATTAATATCTGTGCTAGCTGCCTGTGACAGTTCTACGTTGTGACCGGTAGCCTACTAAAATATACTGACAGTGGACCTTTACTAGAAATATTTAAATAAGCCGAGTGCCAAGATAAATCACCTTTTTTCTCACGACAGATCTAGGCAACATGAGACTTGACGTTTTCTGTTATATTTTTCTCTAACGTATTTTTTGAAGACGAAAATAAACATTTTCTTAGTATTATTGAGCGATCACGATTTCTGTATCATAAAAATGTGCTATTTAAGAGTTATCCCTTTTCCAGACAAAAGCGAATAAATCATATTTCAAAGCTACTTATTTTATGAAATATTTTGTGGTTATGTAGACTTGAAATGTCCGATATAACTTAGGCGGAATACTAAATCGATTCAAAGCAATTTAAAATGGCTTAAGGAACCCTTATAATTCTTTGAAATCTTATTCTCTAGTATTCTCAATTACTCTGAGGTCGAGTGTCACTTGGCTTTGAACCGATTTAAATGTTAATTTTATCGTAATCTTTTATGTCTCTGTAGGGCTCGTATCATGATCTGAGGTTACTTACGATTATGTTAATACATTCTTATTTTCCACTTTCTTGATCATTGTCTCCAAAACCAAAATATTAGGGAGACATTTTTATTTAAATAATCTAGAGTCTCATTTATGTAGAGTGGCGTGGTGACCTGTTCATACTATACATAATTCGTAGAGCAACTATCCCGACCGTTCCGTCGAAATGGTTGTACCGAATTATGACGTATTTCAGCGATTCTATAATGAATACCAAATGTAAAATATTTCTAAACCTCCAAACTGATTTTACTTTCAAGTAAAGCAGACTCCTCTTTTGACTATATTATTATTTAATTGCGATCAGACTAGCACTTGGCCACTTTATCATCTGCTTAAAAATGACGGTGCTGTATTAGATAAAATCGTAATCCACGCAAGGTTACTTAGGTTATACTAATAAAACTCACTAACTTCCTGTCTGGAAAGCTTTCTAATTCATCCCTGACACTGAGTAACGTTATACAGCCATTCATATTCGGAACCCATTAGTGAATACGTTTCTGATTTCCACAATGCTTTCATGCAAGTACAAAGTACGAGGAACATTAACCACACCACTAGGACTATTATTCGCCATTCGTAAACAAATTTGGATTCTGAAACTGACTCTCCTTCGACTCGTATCTTTGCTATTTATAACGCTCTGATCGGATTTTTTTGACAATTCAACACAATAAAATTACTGATTTTTAACCGACGAAAAAAAAAACGGAGGAGGTTATCAAGTCGCCGCGTATATATATATATATATATAATATATATATATATATATATATATATATATACGCGGCGACTTGATAACCTCCTCCGTTTTTTTAATATATATATATATATATATATATATATATAATATTTTATGTATGAACACGCATAACTTTTTACAAAGTAGTCTGATTTCGATAATTTTTTTTTTATTGGAAAGGGTATACCCCCAAGTGGGTCCCATTTAAATTTTATCGAAGATGATATTTTACAGGTGGTACAATTTAAATTTCATCGAGATATGTTCTGTATCTCTAGAGATATGAAGATAAACACCTCAAACTTAGTATTGAAATTGACTAACGTGACGTTGGAAGTCAGTTTTTTTAGTTTTTTATGTGATCTTAAATTATTTTTATTATTATTATAGAACATAAATGTTCTACATAACGTTTGTCTAGGCCAGAGGTAAGCAATGACGCCTGCTTTTAAAATAATAGATTATGCCCACAAAAAAAAAAACTTTTTAACAAAAAAATTAAACCGCCGAAAAAACTCAAAATTACTTAGGTATACATACTTACATTAGTTTAAGAAATTAGTTATTATGTTTAGTTAAAAACTCAAAACAATTACAAAAATATATACTTAGGTATACTAACAGTAGTTTAAGAACTTCGTTATTAAGGTTAAATAAAAAAGTTTAATTATTTTTTGCTTATCAGTTTTTCCGGCGGCTTAATTTTTTTGTTAAAAAGTTTTATAATCGGTAGTGTTTACAGTGTAAAGTACACGATTAAATAGCTCACGGATTAATGAATATTCCAAATTCAAAATGAGGCTTCCCAATTCAAATGTATTCAATTATAATTAAAATGCCTATGCTGTATCCATCCATCCATCCATACATGCATTTTTAAACGCATTACCATTACGCATTATCCATACATGCATTTTTGCGTCTACCACCTCCGCTGAACTTGTCACATTCGCGGATGATAGAGAATTTTTAGTCTCAGCTGACAACATACAAGAGCTGCAACTACGGTTGCAACACTCCACTGACACTGAATTTAGAGAAAACGAATGTAATAAGCTTCAATTTGAGAGGACAACCTAAAAATCTATCTGTATCTTGTAATAACATTCAAATACCCCAAGTGAAACACGCTAAGTACTTAGGCTTTATAATAGACTCAGGTTTGAAATAGGATATGCATATTGACTATCTGTGTGAAAAGCTAAGCAGAGCATGTTTTGCACTATCGAGACTGACTCAAATGATGAGTGCATCAGCGGTCAAAAATGCATATTTTGCATATTTTCAATCACTACTCTCTTACGGTATAGATCTCTGGGGCCAAGCCGCAGATCGCCAAAGAGCCTTTGTTTTGCAAAAGAGGGCAATTAGAATTATGTGTCGTGTTCCATGGGACACACCCGCTCGACAATTGTTCATCGAACAAGGTATACTAACAATGCATTCATTATATATCCTCGAAGTCTGCAAATTTGTTAAACTAAACTTACAGAGTTTTCAGTTTATCAGTGATATTCACAACTTCAACACTCGTAATAAAGACAGGCTTATACTAACTTCCACAAATTGAAAAAATGTTCTCAATCTGTGTGGTACGAAGGACCAAAAATACATAACAAATTTGACAAAACTATTTGTGAAATAGAATCCTATGAAATATTTAAAAATACAATAAAAAACATCATAATAAAAAAAGCATATTACACATTAAATTAATTTCTGGATGAAAAAATAAGGCTGATGTAACAATTGTTTCACAAACACAATATTTTATGTTGTTAAATGAATTTAATTATATTCTACTTAATTATGAATTCTATAATGATGTTTACTTAATGTAAATCAAATTTATTATACCGTAAAATTGACCTATAATAAAATTATAATGATAATACCTAGATAATAAAGTAAATTAATCCTTCCATGGAAAACCTGGGTAAGTATTTCAATTGATACCTTTTATAGCATCTCTATAGAAACATTTATATAACACTTGGATGGAAGTAGACGTCCTCCAATTGGCGCCAACTAATTTGAATTTACATTTCCTTTGGTCGTTTGTAAAGTAGAACTTGGCTGATTATGCCGTGGTCGTCTTCATTTTAAAAATTATGATAACAGTTGGCGTGATTATCTCTGGCTTTAGATTAACTTATTAAAATGATTTAAATAGAAGTTGTTTTTCTGTGTCCGTATGCTCGGTCCTTAACTTTTCCTACAAACAAACTACGGCTAACGGCTATATTTATAAAGACTTAGCTAGCTAGACAACGCATAGCGGTGGATTTGACACAAGTAATGTCAAAAATGTATTAGTTTAAATGATACTATGCATTTGCGAGCACTGTGGCACCTTAGTGTTTGTTGTGAATACAGGGGTTAGTCTAACCGCTGCCTTATGCTATTCCGCTTGGCGTATTACTTACGTAATTACTAGTAGGTATACACATACCTGTGGTAAAACGTTTAGTTCAGTTATTCAACCGTGAAGTAGAAATTAAAGGGCTTGAAAGACCCTAGATCTAAGTGTCTTAGAATAATAGGTACAGGTCATTGACGCGCAAAATCCTAGAGCTACTAATGTTCTGGAGCTTAAAGTAAACGTTTTAAAGGATTCCATCATATTTTACCATGAGACGGTCTGCTTTATCTTATTACCTGATAACATGAATCTTAATAAAATAGAACAATACATTATTTTAATATACATCGCTTTTTATTTTTACTTTACAAGTATTTGTTTTTTTACATACTATTACATTGATGCCAGCCAATAGAAAATCTTGCTTTCTTCTTATATACGGCTAATATTTCTTTACTCTAACTTTACCTTTATTCCTATATTGATGCCAATCAGGACGCAACTGTTTTAGTTTTTAGCAAACATTGAATTTAGTTTTGACCTAACTCTTACCTGTCTGTCAGTAGATCCAGGAAGGGTCCTAGCGAAAGTTTTAAATAAACGTGTTCCCATTTCGTATTCCCAGGTCAGTTAAGGGGAACATTACTAAGATTAGTGTTTACAATCTTGCCTTTCGACAACACTAAAAAAGGTAGCTTAATGTCGTCACTGTATCCTTTTTCCTCTCTAGGGTTACATAAAGATTTTGAGTTTGAAATCTTGCTATTTCACGAACAATAGAAAACAGTAATCTCTCTTTCTCTTTCTGCTGAATGCTTCGACCAAGCATATTTGTTTGAGACTTAGATGTTTTTTTTATATCTTAAAGGCCTAGCGTTTGACCACTATCTCACCTGTTGGTAAGTGATGATGCAGTCGAAGATGTCTCTTTCTTTGAGTTTTAAACAGTTAAATCAACATCATTATCATTATCAGCCAATTTCCGTTCGCTGCTTGACAGTCTAATAATAATGACTCTCCTATTTAATTCTAAACTATTAAATACCAACCTGAAAACATTCACAACAAAACTTTATTGAAACTTGCTCACAAGCAACTACTAGTTTGGTTAAGCCAGCATAAATATTAATTTGAAATTTGCCACGTATGTATTTTTGTGCACATACAATAATGTCGCAAACTTTTAGATATTGTGGCAATCACAAAACAACAAATTAATTTTCAAAAGATAAATTAGATAGTAATATATAGATATATACTCAAAGATATTACTGTGAACGTGAATCGATGCATAATCATCGTCATTTTCAGTCTGCTGTTTGCCCACTGCTGCACAAATGCCTGCTTATGATTAAGCCCCCATTCATCATCTCTCGCTACTCTCAGTGTTATAGTTTCTGTGCCAATTGCCATCGAGATCCTTTAGTGGAAGAAATCTATAGTAAAAGGTAAGCACAGTGCTTGAAATTCAGGTTAATACTCGTACTCTATGTATAGGTCGGTACTGCCGATTCATTGTCGAAGAGAAGCCTCTTAAAACCAACGCTTAAGGACTTTGTACGGCTCTCGTAAGGAAGGTCGTCCCCTCCGTCGTATTTAACAACACTTGTAAATAATATGTGAAAATAATTGAAGGATTTTGGAGGTGCACAGGTCTGCGACGTCGCGACGCTCGACTCGGGTCAAGAGGTTATGACGCGCTCTCGACCTGCACCTCACGACGGCTTTTAAACATTTCGAAACCCACACCAGCATTCATTAAAACACGAACACTAGCAGAGGTTGGAGTTTTTCCTAATATGACCCTGCATTAATTCTAGGATTAAAAATAAAATGCTAAGTAACGTTAGAAAAACGGTAGATTTAGCGGAGCAATCTGCTTGGCGCACTTTGTATTTTGCTTACCTATGTTTGTTTAAGAGATTTTGCTTTTTACCTGGTTTATCTAAACAACTTAAGTAAATGCTACTGAACTATACGTAGTTTATCGCTAAATGGAGGAACAAAACCACTGTGCAAATTCTTAGCAAAGGATCCGAGTGCAAGCCACCCTTTGTCTTAATATATCACTCAGTCGTGCCGCACGGATTAAACTGTAAGGCTCTGTCACTTCCTATGGAAACAGATACACGGTTTGATTAGACGGAGTTAACCCCAATCGTGTTCCTATCACTGAAGCATGCCTAACATTATCATATACCTAATCCTTAATTATACGTATGGACATAGTATAGATGTATTAGTTACGTATTAATTGATTTTTATTATTACGTATTTAATATGATTAATTGCCAGATTTGCATTCAAAATCCATATCAGAACAACAGGTTATTCAATCTTTAACATCTTGTTTATCAAACCTCAAGAACTTCAACAAAAAGGATGTATATTTTCGAAATAAACATAAGTCTGTTACGTAAATACGAATTCGCCTACATTTTGGAAGTCGTTATAAAAATTAATACTTTAAGTACTTACTGTAAATCGTTGACGCAAAATCAGATAGCCTCCAATTTACGTTGATCGTCTACCTATGAATACAGATAGTGCCTGCAATATTAACGTCTCACCTATATACCTACACGGCCAAATCGAGACAACGGTTCTAGATCAGCACAATGTTCTATGTAGCATACAAAGGGTAGGTGAGGAATAACGGAGTGGGTGTAATTTGGACCCTTTGTGCTTTGAAGATCGAGCCTTTACCACCTATATCTAAACATACCAACAAGTGCATATGTGGTAATCGTCATCGAAACCCAAGGTGTAAATTCTACGTACGGTCCTACGACATGACTTGCCTACATAATGTGGTATTTAATACCAAATTTTCGGGTACCTATTACGGCCTAGTTTGCTTCCAGCCTATTGATTTCCCACTTCTGAATCCTGATATCGTATTCCAATCAGATTCGACAGCAATGTTGATTTGCGTTGATAAGTGAAATGCCTCCAATTTACGCAAGTAGGTAGGTATTTCTTCAATTAAATCAGGAGAATTCTAACTGTGCTACTTAAATAAAGGTGTAAGTCCAAAATGTATTTTTATGGTTTGTGATCTTACATCTGACATCTCTGTTTTATTTTCTACCAAAAGACATAATATCTATGAGGATCACGGCAGGCAAAATCAATTAGCGTGTGTTGTTCTGAGGATGTCAGTATTTCTTGAATTGTACATTTGAGTTTCTACTGCTGCTATCTTTAGCTTTTTTATGTGCTACTGCAATCTTTTGGTCAATTTACTATTCCAACCAATACCTAATTATTGTCCTTAATAATCAAAACATGTTTTAATAATGCAACAATTTTTGTACTAATTAAGATAATTAAAAAAAAATAAAAATAACAAGAAAATTAAATACTAAAACAACCGACTTCAATGCCCCGCGAGTCAATTTCAGTAGCAAGTTTGAGACGTTTATCGTCATATGTCTTGATATACTTATCAGATCTCGATAAAATTACCATGGGACCTCCTCGGAAACGTACCCTACCGATAACAAAAAGAATCACTCGAATCGGTTCAGAATTGACGGAGTAATCGCGTAACATGACACAAAAAAAAACATACATACGAATTCAGAACCTCCTTTGTTTTTGGAAGTCGGTTGAAAAGTAATAAAATAAAGATCTATTTTCATTTGTATTTTTACGATTCTTTAGTAGAACTTTTGTACGCATAACAATGTATATTTTATATCCGATGACACAGTTACATTTTATCACCTTTTGATTTCCTTTGTAATGTAATTCACACCTGTTCCTGCAAGATAGTTTTCATACGCTATGAATAATGTACATCGACCATTTGCATAGTTTTGAATCTCCCTTATAAAGGAGATATGGTTGGTTTAATATAACAAGCCAGCGTTGGTTACCTGTGCTATATACATATGTCGAGTATACAAAAAGCTTCTTGGTTTCTTGCGACGACATGAAAATGTTTTGTGATTTTTGCGAAATGTACTCGTATAACCGCATAATACAGTCGTAATACCAGCAACAGGATTAGTACTACACGAATACGCTTTTATATTTACGGCACGCTCTACTCGCGCAAACAACGCGTTGTTTCCGAGACCAGATTAGACTGAGCAACTTACAGTTCGACTAGGGCAAACGGGCTATGTTCCGAATTAATTAGCAAATCTGGGGGCAAGATGCGACCGCAGTGCGCTGGACGGTCTGCGGTCTGCCCGCCCATCCACCTGTCCGGACGCAGCTTTCGCGCACCAACGTAATCCGATTATCATTCCTCTGTTTCCGACACAGAAAATAACGCTAATTGGCGCTTGCGAACCCCCTTCGCCGACCAAAGCACGCTATAAACATAACACAGTCGGCAAATAATTTCACTTCTAAAGAGCCTTAACTAGTTTTTCATTCGCCTTCGCCGCAGAGACCTCGGCCATGAAGCTATATAAATATTGGGTAATTCAACTTGTTTACTTATTTATCCGCCCTGAATTGAAACGGAAACCGTGAATGTATCTTCCGTATAAATAAGTGGATAATAAACGTGAAAAATAAACTAAATTTACGTAACATGCAATTTCTTTCCCTGTGGTGTTGTTGTTATGAAGCTTTTAGTAGGTATATTTTGTACCTTACATACCTGTTTGTTTTCAGTGAGTTTCGCGTCCAATTCCTGCATACTTACTTACACATAGCCATAAATGGTAGGAAATTGAATGAGCTACTTAGCGTATTTACTTACCTAGGCTCGAAAGCGTTTTTTCGATAATTGGGTTTTCACATAAGCGCTTCGATGTTGTTCTTTATTGCCATTCTTTGTGGAATAACGGAGCTAAACCTACTTTTCATAATAAACTGCCTCTGTAAGGCTTTGGTCGTACGTTCAGGAGGCTTATCTTATGTAGAATATGGTATCTACTTAGGGTATCTAATACAATAAACAGGCAAAGTGCGAGTCAGACTCGCATACAAAGGGTTCCGTATCACCGTACAATATCCTCGCACAGGTAGTGGTAGCATTATATCATTGTTCTGCCTGAGTTGCTTGCCAATACTTAGTGTACTAACATCGAGGAAAAATGGGGAAGGGAAGGGAATAAGGGAATCTGCCGCCATAACCTTACAGTGTTCCGACAACACACAGTTTTTGAGAATCAGATCGTTCTAGGCCTAGCGTATTCACCATCCTCGACCATATCATCGCTTACCACCAGGCGTCATAGTGATCAAACGCTAGCCTATCAGACATATACATATATGTGGTATTGGGTAAACTTGTCCTAGAGTGCAGACTGCGAATCGGCAAACGTAGCGTAGGACGTCCTGTGTCCAGGTGGAGCGACGACATACGCAAAGCGGTGGGCAGTGACTGGAAAAGAAGAAAGTGTCGTATCTTGGGAGAGGCCTACGTCCAGCAGTGGACTGACACCGGCTGATGATGATGATACATATAATGTACTAGCTTTACCCGCGTAGACATCGTTCCCGAGGAAATATCGGGATAAAAATATAGGTACTTACTATGTTATTCCAGGATCTAGGCTATCTTCATACCAAATTTCAGCTCAATAGGTTCAGTAGTTTTAACGTGAAGAAGTAAAAAACATACACACAATCTTTCGCCTTTATAATATTAGTAGGAAGGATAGTAGGATAAGCAAAATATGCCGATAAAAAAACACGTTCCTTCTCTTTAATTTTAAATGTTATATTTATTATTTTATATTAAAGCAGTTTAAGTAAATAGACACTCTGTGAAAAAATCAAGTGTAGGTATCTATAGGATTCATAGAATGAGTAAATAACGCCTAAAAATAACACGTTTCTTGTACCCCTTCAACTCTTAAGTGTGTTTTGTTCTTGTTATCTGTTGTTATAGTTACCACTAAGCATAGAAATACACATCTGTGGAAATTTCAAATGTCTACCTATTTATTATAGGTAGTTCACAAGAATCAGCCCTGTGAGAGACTGTCCGTCGGAGAGCGGAGTCTTCATTAGCTCCATTTGTGTACGGGACCCTAAAAACCATATAAAACAATGGTTTTTAAGAATCTACTTAAATAATTTCAAATCAAAATCATTATTTTTTTATGAGAGTCCAAAAGACGCATCGTGTGATTCGACTTGATATTTTAATAGTTAGGTATTTGAAGCGACATCTAGCAGTTAGTGACGTTATATTGACAATTGAGTATCACAACTGAAACTCGCAGAGCGCCATCTGCGAATATCAACCCTCTTCCAAAGGCGCTTCGTGGCGCTAGTGTTCATCCAAAGATACACTTTCTCCTACCCTTGGCTAGGTGGCGCTGTTTAACAAAAATAGCGTGTTTAAACTAGAGCATCCTACAAAACCTTTCAGTTCAGTTAGAAAGCTGCAGATGGCATTTCAACTTTTCCATTTTGTATGTAACCAAAGAGCCAGAATATTATTTGAGTTGTATACTTATATCAAAAGATGGCGCTTTATGTTTTACTAACACAGGGATCATAATTTTTGATAAATAATTTGGATTTTAGCAATTAAAAATGTGTTTATTTAACTTTAAGGTACTTTCGCAATTAAACTAAAGTAATATATATTTATTTATTAATGTAATTTTTTAAATTTATATGAACAAAATGCGGCTTTTATTATATTCTTTCGCACATAAATTCGGAAACATTAGAAAGCACCATACTCATTTTTACTGGCTTCCAAAAGATAACTTCTAGTAATTTTATACGTATAGTTGCACTTAAACTCTGAGAAATTATATCTGTGGCCTTATTATTTTTTATTCAATTCGCCTTATATAATTTTGCACTTTGTTCAATAAATATTTCTTTATGAACAATAATTAAAAATTTGCGTTATCGTTTGAAACAAATCAGCGTTTAGTGTCAGTACAGCATGCATTGTGTACACTCAAAGCGAGTCGAATACTAACAAAAAATGCTTTTTATAAGTAGGTACCGTATCCTCAGTTTTTATGGGTCGATTTTGCCACTTTCTATTTGCATATCTATTAAGATAGATATTTTTGGACTATTATCTTGGAAATCATCCAAAGGCTGGGACGTGCCAACTGACAACGTGAACCACCAACGAGCACATGCCATTACGCCACCGGATCACGAGTTCGATTGCAACCAAATGTCCTGACCTATCCAATTTCATTTCAAAACAGCTCTCGATTCCCATATTACTGCTGAAAGTTCCTTCAGATTCGTGGCAATAGGAAATTATGTTACAGTTTCTCGACTTAAGAGCAATGCTGCATTTAAATATAGCTTGTTAAAATTACTTATTCTAGGTTGTCTAATATATTTATTAATGGTAGCATTCTAAAATTAAGTTTATCAGTCTATAAGCAAATCTTCCTTTTGATGGGACGGCTATTAAAAAGGTGGCAAAATTCTGCCCCTAGTGACTAAATTAGTAAATAATCGAATTATTGACTTAAAATGGATAAAATAAAAACGCGAATTTTGATTTTCACGCTACATTATAAAATACACTACAATGTGTTGAAAATAATCTATATTTAATTTTATTTCTTTTTGGAAAACATACTGCTTAACATTGTAAAATTAAAAGTTAAATTTTTAAAGCTATTTACAATTTTCCACTCCATTTAATAGAAATAATATTCTATTATTTAATAGGTTTAATATTTAATAGGTATCTATAAAAAAAATTGCCCAAATTCGACTGTCCTACCATAAAGATTATTTACCATAAAGATGTTCAGTCCCTACAGCCTAGCTCTGTCATGAAATCAGCTCGATCGTATAATAACGTAATTGCCACCGAACTTAAAATAAGTATGCCAAATATTTGCTCAACCGGGCACCAGCAAGTGGTTGAAAAATGGTTTGCAAATGTTGACGCACAACTTACATACAAACGTTGCAAGTTAAATAAAAACTTTTAAAAACGCATACATTTCCATCATACATATGATATAACCGCCACGAAAGACCTTACCGAGGTAACATACAAATGCCAGTAATGGTCAATTTATGTCTATTCAATCATAAGCTGCATTCAGATGCTGAGCCGCCCCGTCATTCAACTTGGGTTAAGGGTCTGCCTTAGGATAAGATACCCTTACGTTTTAAGGGTTATTCTGATGTCCGAAATTGAATGTGTGCTGACGTCCTCATTTGTACGTGTCAATTTCTACTGTTATGATATATATTTATTATATTTAGGGTATGTTTCATGGGTTCCTGATAGCGCTAATATGAAGAAAGCTGACAGATTTTTGGCAGCTTTATGGCGCCATGTGTCAGATAACTATCTAACGCATTATCAGGAACCAGAGAAACTGGCCCTAAGTATGTAAACTATTCAAACTCTGAAAAATTTACATAGAATTAGGTGACTACTTTCATTATCATCTATAGCGCATAAACAGGACGCAGCTAAAAAGACGATTAATTCCTTTTATCCCTTCTAAATAGTCTAGCATATAAATATACTCCTCATATGTTTTCTTTGCGACAATATATCCGATAATACAAATTAGTTTCTCCTCAAAGAAAATGATTACTTATTTACGTAGAATATATCTTCCATTGTTCCTAGTTCCATGTATCGACTTATCTATTAGGCCGAGTGATCAATTACTATTCTTTGTTTCAGGTAAGCGGACCTTTCCTCGACTCCGATCAGATAAGTAAAAGAAATATATTCCTGCTTACTTGAGCAAGATGGAAGAGGTATAAATAGGGGCACTCGGGCGATGTATGGCCGGAAGTTCAGTTACTGACTTACTTTCTTGATCTCCGTAACTGAAAATAATGGGCCGAGACGTAGTGACTACCTCGGCGGAGTTTTGTGAAGCGATATGTTTTGAAGAGGACAAGAAGATCGCACGGTTTGTTTTGTCATTCCTGTTAAATGCTAACTCATGACCATAGATTATAGAAGTAATAGCGTCATTCTAGGTAAGTACATATGACCATGATCTGTATCTGAAAGAATTTAAATGCGAACATACATTTATATACCTATTTCCATTATATTTAAATTTATTTGTAGTAGGAGAACCACCACGTCACCAATAAATTCAGTCGTAAAATAGAAATGTTTTTCAGTTTTAATATGGCAATATTCCAGTGAAATTACAGGACATGTAAGACTTACCTTTATGTCTTGAGGCAAGAGGCGCAGTGCATTGGCATGCAACATTCTAGATAGCCAACATTTTGCATGCCGTTGTAACTGTAATAAGTAGACGTCATCGCTTACCAAGATTGAGCGTTTCTTGTTCGGTAGTCTATTCTGTTTGGCGTGCGTGATGGACCTCTGTGGTGGATAAGGTGGATTATGTAAATGTCTTAAAAATGTTTTTAACGACTGGCCGGTAAAACACCTTCGTACAGCATACAGATCAATCTTACCATAATATTATTTAATTTATGCATTGCACCTTGCTCGAGTGCGCCGTCCCACGCAATAGATCCTCGTTACTCATATAAAGACCTCGCTCTGCTAAGCCTTTTAATGGTAGATAATATCGTTTAAAAACTAAAAAACAACCGACTTCAATGCCGCGCTATTCATTTTCAGTACCAATTTTGAGATGTTTATCTCAATATCTCTGGAGATACTTATCATACCTCGATAAAATTACCATGGTACCACACTTGGGATATCTCCTTTCGAACAAAAAAAAATAAACGAAATCGGTTCAAAAACGACGAAGTTATCCGCGAACAAACATAAAAAAAAAAATACGGTCGAATTGAGAAACCTCCTCCTTTTTTTGAAGTCGGTTAAAAATGAAGTAAAATAAGATATTATTGGTAGATTACTTCCTCGCACAGCTCTGGTTGATACGCACCATTCCGTTGCGTAACATTTGCCATTTATAATATAAAATACTTACGATTTACTTAGTAGAGATTTCCTTAAAACAGACTCATAATTTGACCGGCCGGCTTTTAGCTAAAAGTTGAGTAAATAAGAAGTATAAATAAAGTTAAAGTAATTTACTTGGCGATCTTATAAAATAAATCCTTTTTGGATCCTTCATCTTACCTAAGTGGATCCTCTAAATAAAAACCATTTAATATAACATTTTATGACATATTAGTGAAGTGCGACCTGTATTATGAACGTTGTGCCTGGACACATTTTTACAAGCTTTTATTTAACTTGCAATGTATGTATGTATGTATGTCAGTCACTATGTATGTTCGGGTGGAATCTTGGAAGCTAAATTAGACCTACATCCCGATGTTCCATTGGACTCAAATTTGGTGTACTTATGTATCTTCGGTGACAATACAATGATATGGTACCATGGAACTGGTCTGATGATGGAGACGGAAGGTGGCCACGGTATGTCTGTGATAAAACAACATAACCCCACCGAGTTTGGGCTCGATTGATTCGTCTTGAAGAGAACTTTTCACCTAGATGATATCCAGGGTCTGATGATGAAGCTGGAAGGTGGCCACGGCATCTCTGTGATAAACCAACATAACCCTACCAAGTTTGGGCTCGATTGAATCGTCTTGAAAAGAACTTTTCACCAAGATGATATCCAGGGTCTGATGATGAAGCTGGAAGGTGGCCACGACATCTCTGTGATAAATCAACATAACCCTACCGAGTTTGGGCTCGATTGATTTGTCTTGAAGAGAACTTTCCACTTAGATGATATCCAGGGTCTGATGATGAAGCTGGAAGGTGGCCACGGCATCTCTGTGATAAATCAACGTAACTCTACCGAGTTTGGGCTCGATTGATTCGTCTTGAAGAGAGCTTTACACCTAGATGATATTTAGCGACTGGTGACGAAGCTGGAAGGTGGCCACGGCATCTCTGTGTTAAATAACGTAACCCCAGGGAATTTGGGCTCAAATGATTCGTCTTGAGGAGCACTTTACACTTAAATGATAGCCAGGATCTGATGATGTAGCTGTAACGTGGCCATGGCATTTCTGTTATAAAGCAACATAGCCCCACCGAGTCGATTGATTTTCCTTGAAGAGCACTTTACCCATAATCACATCAAATATCCGTGGAATATTTTAAAACATCATGCCTTCTCTTAAATACTTAGGTAGTAGGTAGGTAGTTGGTATCTGTACCTACCTACTAAAAAGTTAAAAATAAATTATAGTAAATAATATTCATTGTCCCAGATAAAAGCTTGTTTTTAAAAGTATTTTTCACCATAATTTATTTTTACTAATTATGCTATAAAGCTTTTACTATTTACTACTAGTAGGTAACCTAATGCTACGATTTTTTCCCATTTTACTTCTAAGTGGAGAAGCCAAATATATTTGTATTAATTAAAGTCTTGTTAGATATGTTTAAATTAACATAACAAAATTAAACTAGTCTATGTGCTAGTTATAATTTACTAGAGACAGAGCAATCAGAAACACACTGTAACTGCAGCCTTTTAATTTGTTTTGCTCGTCTATAAATCCACCAAGTCATTGCTATACATTGTTATGTACCTACAATCCAATAATTTCACCGTACCGACGGGACATTGCTATACCATGAAACTATATATTCCATCATATTGATTACACAGCGTAAAGACGTATAAGAAAGTAAGACTTAGTTTAAAAAACTGCACTATTTTGTATATCCTATGGGCTAGCGTCTGACCCGCCTGGTGGTAAGCGATGATGTGGTCGAAAATGGTGAACACGTTAGGCCTAGAATACTCTAACTCTCAAGGGCTGTGTGCTGCTGGTACACCGTAAGCTTATGGCGGCAGATTTTCTCCTTGGTGGTGGTATGCTTTGGTGGCAAGTAAGGCGGAACATCGATATAATATACTCCTACCACCTGTAGACGACCACCCATGCTGGGATTTGAACCAGCGACCCCTCGCTTAGAAGTCAAGCCAATTCTTTAAGCCAACGTGGCTCTCACAGCTACGTAAATACCTTCCATTCAGTAAATTTGGTAATAATGATTTTACTGATTTGCGGCTATGAATATGATAATGACTAAGGTAGGTAGTCCAATTAACTAGTAAAGCTTCCTTTAATAATCCTGTCAGAAATATGAATCCCGACCTCTAAGCATCCATTTTATCATTAGAGTGTGTCACAGTAGCAATGCAATTTGACCCTTATTAATTTTATCGGACCGTCGACAATCAGTTAACTGTCACCAGTAATAGTCATGCAAATCTCTATTGTTGTTCACAAGTTAATTTGTAGTAAATGCCTCAATAACTTTGCGATTGTTTGTTCAAATTGTTCACTTTGAAATTGTTTTAACATTCTAGTACGCGGAGATTGTGTCTCCTACATAATTTGTCGGGCTCCTTTGTTAAATATTAGACTTTGATTATTCAATACCTAACTCCTTTGTCCCGTAACAATTATTCAGATTACTGAAGTTTCATAATTTAATAGTTCCTTCTAATATTGTCATCGTATTGAAGTCCCTAAGGATATCAGAGAACAGATCGTGTAGTCTATTTTAGCACAATTACACATTAGACTAGTGGGTACAAGATAAAGGTACTGTTCTAAATTTAACCTACATGTGCTCCTGAATTCTGAACAGGAATGATTAGAAACTCAATAAAACCACACGGGAAGTTTTACTACCAAAAGCATTTTCTGTTCTGCTTCGGTGCATTCAGTTTACTATTGAAATGCACACTCAAAGGATTCTAATCGAAATAGCTCAGAAAACTTGTCTAGATGCCTTTTAAGCTATTTTTACAGAAAACATCGCAGCAGTATCCAAAGAACTTTTCGAACTCTTATCACACTTATGCTCTTGTTATTTCATAAAATCGATGGATATTTTTCAATGCGTATACTAATAAATATCAATTACATATATGTACGAATGACAAATGCCTGGAGTATTTTCCGAGAGTCTTGCATTCGGATACCACTCCATTGTTGTCTAACTAGGTCAGGCAAACAGGTATTCTGTTAAGCATACCTGTGCAAGTCCATTAGACATTTCAGCTTAAAATAAGTATTTTCAGTAAGAACTTTTAAGCTTATATTTGTGTTTATTTTAATCATTAGATTAACATAATATATTTTGATTAATTGCAATTGAAACGGATTATTAAAAAAATGTATTTGTCTATTTGTTCTCGCTGAGCTCAGATACTGTGTCTACATAATAATATATCAGATACTGTGTCTACATAATAATAATAATATATTGCATAGGCAAATTGATTCTAGAATGTTTACTTAACAAGATATTTTTTATTTGACGGTCAGATAGCATAGTTCGTCAAGAAAAGCCCCTCTTTCATTTGCCCCCTGTGATTCCTTCTCCCAAATCCGTGTGGTCCTATTGTCGATTCACCGCAAGTCTGTACTCCCACTTTGACATTAAAGTCTCCCATGACAACGTTGTAGTGAGCCTTGGAGGTGGTGTGTAAAGCTCTGAATATTTATCTTCTTGCTCTCCACCTCATCATCTAAGTGTGCCGAGGTCGGTGCGTAAACCTAAATAACCTTGAGGCTGTACCTCTCGGTTAACTAAATATGAGGAACGCTACCCTGGTCGACACACTAGAGATTTCTACAACGTTGTCACTGAGAACCTTATTGATCAGAAATAATGGTAATATCGGTAAATAAATTGAATCCGAACACTCCCCGTTATTAGTGTGGTAGAAGATACAGAGAGACTCAACATCTCTACACATGCTCAGAGATTTGATTTTGGGGGTAAGGTTGGGGTTCACTTCTGATAGCTCTACGCTGAATAACATCAAGTGGCTGAACTTGATACTTGCTTGGTCCATTCCAAACATGACGTGTGGCTTGACTGAGTATTAATTTTCTGCTTTGTATAATATAATAAAAGTATATTTTATTACATTTTTAACGTTATATTATTGCTTCCATGATGCATAAGAACCAAATACGTTTTACATTTAAGTTTATCTAACGTAATTTAGCGCTTGTTTTTATGATTTTTAACTTTATGACTAGTTTCCTTAAATTAGTTCTAGTTTTACTCACACTACTTAATTTACCGTTTTAGTGAAAACAATAACCGGTCGAATTGCTTCGTTTTAAAGAGGTAGTAAAACTAATAGTAATAAATAAAATTACTCAAGTATACGGCACTGTTTAAATCCAAGACTAATTAAAGTTTAAAGGATCTACGAATACTCAACCAGATATTTACCAGATACTAAAATTTCAAATAATTTAAGTTAATGGAAGACAACAAAAGGTATATAATTATAAATCAATCGAATAACTTGTACATTTTTGTTTGAGAAATTTTTGTACTTTTTTTTATTGCTAGATAGGCAAGCGTTTGACCACTATCTCACCTATGCTGTCAACAATGTAGCACGCTTACCTAGTAGATAGTATTTCTTTTAATCCGTTTTTCCAAATACATGTGCAGCTAGAAAATAATGAAATGTTTCTATCGAAAAAGGGATAATGTCAGGTAATCTCTGTTAAGCGGGTGATTTGTCTGCCAAGCAGGCACTATGGCTTTCACAGGACGGCATACCTTAAACCTACAAACAAACAAATGGAATGAAAGGGTTGAAAGAAACGTAACAGCTATAAATTTGTCTAGTCAATACGGCACCACACTGTGGATGCTTTGGTGCACGATTTCCGGCACTTGATAAGGAAACGATTGGTGCTGAGGAACACTTGTTTACATTGGGATTCTAAATTAGTAACTTTAAAATTAGACAACTATAGGTATATCTATCTCTCTTTGATAAATAGAGAAAGAAAAAAGAGGCTATTGATTTGAAAAATACAAAAGTACTGACAAATGATAGTAAAAGCAAATGACAAGCATGTAAAATCAAATCAACACGTTCCAATTGTATGTCAAAACTATGTCCAAATATATGCATATGAAAACATGATCACAAACAAACAACTCCATTCTCATCTCCTATGAAGTTTTTTAATAGCGGAGATGACGTGTTTGTTTGCAGCGATTATTACTACGAATAAACTACCTTTGTTTGTCAAACCAACTTTTAGCTTGTCATCCTTACGGCTATAAAGTGTAACGCAGCACTTCGATAAATTGATCACAACCGTCCATAAAATATAGTATCCTAGAAACTGCGTTTTGTGATGCATTCATTTTTTACAGTGAAAATGTAGGTGATTTGTCGTCGAATATCATTCATAACAACTTCGTTACCTTTTGTGAGAGAATAATGGTAGTCTGTCACAGTTAGAGAGATAAATGTAGAAGCTATACACAATTCGTCAATACATTGTTACTCGTGTAGTTCACAAGCGGCCGGCAATTGTTGCGGCCGGAAGTGAAGCCATTTCCGCGACCATTGCGCGCCATTCACCTGACTCTTGGCTAACAGTGGGTTCGACACTCGTTATCGAACAACGCCGTAATTATCCTGCTACATTTTCCTATTTCCGTGCGAAGGATTGAGTGGAAAGTTGCGCTGTGCTTTCTGAAGTAAAATGAAATATCTTTTGAACTGCTGTAACTTAAATAAGAAATATAGAAATAAATATGAGACTGAGATCGGCTTCATCGGTTTCATCACATCATACTTTACAAATCTAAGAAGTCTTGTAACAATAACAATACAATTGAAACTTTAGTTCGGAAAGTCCCGGGTCTGACGCCATTTCTCTTAAATTCTTTGAAAATATCTTTTGCTTTCTATGTTATAATATATGTCATGACTACGACCCGCAGCATCGCCCGCGTTAAAAAGTATCCAATGTGTTAATCCAGGTTAAATAGTATCTTTAAGCCAAATTTCATCCTCAGCCATTTTTGCGTGAAAGAGTTTAATAAACATTCATCCATCCATCTATACTCGCCAACTTAACTTAATATAAAAGCATCTAGATAGCGCTGGAGTAGGTTGCACGGTTCTCTTTATAATTATTGCCTAAATGTATGAGTTCCTGTTAACTAAAGCAAAGGTTCAATTTCCGCAAAGGCTAATTGCCGCGATCTTAGAACCAGACGCACTTGCTTCGTTATCAAACATCTTGAAAATTAAAATATATTAGTATATTATTTTTCATCTAAAATATTGGTAGGAGGTACGATAATCGGATATCAAATAGCTACCTAACTTAAATAAACTCAAACTAGTGTAGTCATTATCGAAGGCGGTTACCTTTATGACTAACTCGCAATAAAATTACGAAGAAGGAAGGGTCGATGTTACTCGATATATCTTTTCCCATTGTAAACTATCCTTACCTACTCAACAAAATACGATACGTATTTATTTATCCCGAAGGTCCCAAACGTATTCCAACAGACACGAACGTTTCCTGCATTTTGTCGACGACGACGTTAGTTAAAAATGAGTTTTGGCTTTGTGTGAGAACTGTGGCGAGAATAATTATTTTTTCAGAGCTCCGGGCGTGCGTTCCTGTTCCATTTATCTGGAGCTAAATGCATGCATTCAAGCGACTGTTTTGGTATATGTTGGGTTTTAGGGCGCACTTGTCCACATGGAAGAAAAGCTCCAAATGCATATGCACTCTGTGTAATCGCCGACAAGTTGATTAATTGATATTGACATGTTTCGGGTACACCTGTCACATGTCGCCCGCACACTTTAACCTGAAATATTCGAGTTAACCATTATAGCAAGCGGTTATTATGCGGTTAATAAATCATACTTAATATTTTACGAAATAGCATTTGCGGGAAAAATCACCCCAACACGTAATATAAGCGCCATAATATTGCAATTACTGGACTTACACATAAATAAATACACTGCGTTCAAAAAGAAGGAAACATTATCTTATTTATTTATTCAAAAATGCTTGACCAGTATGGTACGCTGCACTTAGACACATTATGCAATTGAATCTTAATACACTAAGTATTGTGATTTCTATCTAAATTCAGAGAACGCAGGTGAAACTTTGATCTACGAGAACGTGTAGATAGAAACATTGAATTTGAAGCTCACCCTGTAGTGGCCTGCGGCGTAGCATGGAACTGCGGCAATGTTTCGGCTCGCGCGTCCCTCTCGCATAATTACCGACGGGCATTGTGCGGCCACTTTGCTCTACGTGTCCATTTTACTGCCTCTAACTGCTAAAGTACAGTAGAATCCATGCAGTGAAAATAAGACTTTATTCGACCAAACTGTAGGCAGCCGTAAATGTGTATAAAATACACGGTTTAAAACATATCGCAAACAGTACCCTCCTCCAGTATCGCCCTCACTCTGTGACATCACATTACACAATATCGTGTTTCACTCAATCGTGCGTGCATTAGAATTTATATTTAGATTCATAAACACCGTTCAAACATGTCCATAAATGTTCGCATTTAAAACGTAACAGCTAAGTAATGAAAAGTCTTTCCTATTGTAATAAATGCCGCTCAAGTAAACTTTTCGGACTACCAGCATAACACTTGGCCACTGTTATATAATATACAATACATACAATTTATACAAATTATTTAAAGCACTATAAACTCGTTAAATATACAGTAAGCTTTCAATAGGCCTAGACAACTTAGACTCGATAACCTAGACTACAAGCTTAATAAATAGTTAAATTTACTCTTTATTAAGCTAGTAAAACCCTACACTAGGGATATTCTGGTCACGTGGTAATAGAATTCCGTCTATCCAAATAGGTTTATATCGCTGCATCATAAACCCTCATGCAATTCAGCATAGATTTATAGAAACGTGTATTGATCCGTGTCCCTAGAGGCTTACGTGTAACCAGAGATTACACCAGGCGCAACTTTATCGCCTCAACATAAGTGTATGAATTCTTGATTATGTATGCAAATCTAAGTTTTAACCGTGTTTTTATAACGTAGGTCAGACACTGTTTATGCAAATAATATTTTTATATACAGCTCGTTGGCTTTATTTAACTTTACACGTGATGTAAATTTTAGTAGTCCCTAATCTGTAAAAACTTTTTTATTTCATCGCTTTGGAACTTCCATTACTGTAAAAGCTTTTAAGAAAATGAAATTTGTTGGGCGAGGCAATCAGACTAGTGGGGTTGTTAGCTATATAAGGCTTGTGGCTAAATTACTGAATCTAGTATTGAGGTCTACCTGTAATTATTAATGTATATAATAATATAATCTTTGGCGGTCCAGAGACGTCATAAACTTTATGGCACACTTGAGCAAAGTTATACAGTCTTCAGACTTTCAGATCTAGTTCGTCCGTTTATGGAACTCAAATAAAACTTAGTCACGTTGACACTGCATAAGACTTTAATCTTGAATTCTAAGTTTTGCAAAAGAAGGTCAGGATGTGCTACGCTTCTAAAGTGATATCGCTAACGAGCATCTAGTGTACAGTAAATTAAAACATGTTTGGTATTTTGGGAAAATCATCGTACAGTTTTATTTTAAACTAGTAGTGCCCCGCGGCTTTGCCCGCGTTATAAACTTCTATCATTTATTAAAACTTTTGTTACGTAAAAACCGTTCTTTTATAACACATTAAAAACACACATTACGAAAAATTTACCAAATAGGTCCACCCGTTCTCAAGTTACGGCGTGACTAAGGGAAATAGGGATTCGTTTTTATAAAACCCAAAAAAAGTATTGATTTTCAGACTTTGTTACCCCATTTCACCCTATTAGGGGTGGAATTTTGAAAAAGCCTGAAACATGCGTTTACTTATTTATTTATAGAAGTACTTGTGTAAAGGTTCGATAAAAAATGACTATATAATCTTGTTCCTCCATAAAAACTTTGAACAACTCGTTCATCCGTTTAATAGCTGAATTTTGGAAAATCCTTTTTTATCGGATACTTTCGTCATAATAACTATCTGCATGCCGAACTGCTGCGCAATCCGTTAAGTGGTTCGAGCTGTGTGTTGATAGATCAGTTAGTCAGTCAGTCAATCAGTCAGTAAATCAGTCAGTCAGTAACGTTTGCCTTTAATATATACAGATGAACTACTCAGCTACCAATTTCTATATGTATAACTTTATAAATAAAGAACTTTCGACAGGAACTTTCATCCTCACATTGCAACTTCTTTATGCATCCATGATATAAAAATACTGGTATATTATTTTTACATCAAATAAACTACTCAAATACTACCAATGTTCATCAGTATAACTTCATAAATAAAGAACCCTCAAAATTAACTTTCATCCCCCATTGCACCACCTTAATACACTCCTGGCAAAATAATATTGACAACATAATTTTTATGCTATTTTAGCATTAAGTCCTCCTTGTACAAATGTTTTTGTATGCAAAAGAATAAATAAATATTTTTTTTGTATAAAATGAACTACTCAAATACTACCAATTTTCATCAGTATAACTTCATAAATAAAGAACCCTCAAAATTAACTTTCATCCCCCATTGCACCACCTTAATGCACTCATGGTAAAAAATATTGACAACATAATTTTTATGCTATTTTAGCATTAAGTCCTTGTACAAATGTTTTTGTGTGCAAAAGAATAAATAAATAAATATTATTTTTGTATAAAATGAACTACTTCAATACAAATTCTCATCGCTATAAGTTCAAAACAAAGAACTTTCATACGAACGTTTTCGGGTGAACTGAAATGAAATGTATGAATTTAGCTCTCTTCGGGGTGGAATTTACAAAAATCCGTAGACAAATGTTCCCAATTTCAAGTCTCTACGATCAGCCGTTTAGGCTGTGCGTTGTCTCTTAGTCAGTCAGTATATCAGGACAAAGTTTCTCATAGTATTTGGATAAAGAAAACTACCCCTTATTCCTTAGCACGTTAAATCAGCTGGATATTTGGTTACCTATATCACAGAATAATTAATAGTACAAATATTATTTTAGAACCTTATAATAACATTAAATAGTTGTAAATATTTCGAAAAATATAGCACAATAAAGTATTTTTACTGCAAATAGTATAATCTAGTGTATAAAGTTGCTATAAAGTATTATTATCTCTTAGTTACGCGACGATGTAAAATTTTTCTATGAACGAGTTTTTTACTTTATTTCTGTTTTACACTCACTGCCTACTTATTTAATATTTTTTTGTTATGAGGCTACTTTTAGGAGTTACTGAATTAACTAAGATAATAAAATAAGCATTAACCTAAAAAGATAATATTCAATTATTTTAGAACTACATAGCTGATGCCCGCGATTTCATCTGCTTAATTTAAAATTAATTCTCTTTTTATAAATATGCCTGAGGTTCCTACTTATGTATCACTTCTAATCATAGGTCATCTACTAATCTATGCTTTTGTTAATAAAGTTAGACTCTAGATTTGATGGTATACAAAGGTAAGTGTAGTAATTACATGAAAAGGTGTAAAAATGCAAAGTGAAAAAAGTTTAACTAAAATTCCATGTAATGTGTAATTTACAATAAGATCGTTTAAAAAACTGAAAAAGAACCGACTTCAATGCCGCGCTATTCATTTTCAGTACTAATTATGAGGTGTTTATCTCCATATCTCTGGAGATACTTATCAATCCTCGATAAAATTAACATGGTACCACACTTGGGATATCTCCTTTCCAACAAAAAAAGAATAGTCAAAATCGGTTCATAAACGACAATGTTATCCGCGAACAAACATAAAAAAAAATATATGCGGTCGAATTGAGAAACATCCTCCTTTTCTTGAAGTCGGTTAAAAATAAGCAGAATTCAAAATGTATCGTAACTGACGTAAGTAATTTTATCTTATTTTTAACCGACTTCACAAAAAAGGAGGAGGTTCTCAATTCGTCATTATGTTTTTTTTTTTATTTTTTTTATAGTATTTAGTTCAGTGAAACGATGTCATATTTAATTAACTAGTAAGTTATGACAGCCGCCAGTTTATGTAGCCAGCTCGCTGCTGGAACCCATTATTATGAGTTAGTATGCTTATCAGCGACAGTTTTAAATTCCGTCACAGTCAGCCGCGTTATCTGCCACAGCGGCTGAAGCGCTAGAACTTTTTATGTCTGTACAAAATAAATAAAATAAAGAGTGATTTCCTGGTAACCATTTTTACGTGGAAGGATCCCCTACATCGTAGTATAGTCTACTACAACGTTGTAGCAAAGCTACGTGGATATAAATCTTTTATACCATAAATTACTGAGGGCCCGGTGGTGGGAGAAGGGTCGGCTTTGACGCCAGAGCTATCCTTGAGAGCCACTTCCCAGTCTGGGCCTGGCCTTAACGTGCTACCATCGTCGATCGCATCATCACTTACCAACAGGTGAGATAGTGGTCAAACGCTAGCCTATATAATATTAATAACCCTCCCTTTGGCTTCGCCGTAGTCGGGTAAAAATACTCTGTTAATTTAAATTATTTACTGTTATTTATACATATAATTACAACATTGGTCATTCTATGAATTCTTTAACATTATAAGCGGCATAACGCAAATATATTGTTTTTAGGTATTTCTTAAATAACTTTTGTTATTAGAGTTCCTCCTTTTTTCCTCATTCTTGTTCGTTTCGGTCTCAAAATACGTTTTAAGTTAAAACTCCGCGCCCATTTTGCGAGACCGTTGTTTCGTTGGGATTTGGTTTGGCTTTTGGTAGGTATGTTATTCCAGAAAGTTTAAGGTACGTTGAACGAAATTTTAACTTTGTGTAAATTCTAGGTTAAAATTTTAAACTAATACCGAGCGAACATCTATCTTAACTCGACTCGTTAGGGACGTATAAAACTTTTTTATGTAGCTATCAAGGCTCATTGTCGTAACGTGAACCTTCTGAATGGTTTTATAGCTTCTCATCTGGGTTCATAAAATCAAGTCGTTCGGGAATCTGAATCGACTCAAAAATTGTTAGGCAATCCTAATGCTGACACGACCGTAACCTGGGTTTATAGGCACTAAGACCAGTTTTTGGTCCATAAATGAATATTATTAAACGAGCCACAAATCGAAGCACATCGTATTGATAGCGAAATCCAAAATAAAAATGCAAGTAAGAATAACGCCGGCACAATAACCATCTGAATCGAATAAATCTGTCACGCACCCGTGGCAGTATAAAAAAGGCAGGAAAAAAGGAGATAAATTGTGTTACTAGAAAAGTGAGAATTGTATCTTTCCGGCTCATCCAATTGCAATATTGTACCAGTGACGCTGTTAGTGCCGTACTTGACCCGCAATATCTAGCTTCTAGACGTAACGTTACACTTTTCCTGTTTAAATATTTCGCCTTCGTGTTGCTGTTGTAATCACGTTAAAACTCTTGGCATACACTGGCTCTGCTACATTTTATTCCTCTAATATGTCATGTCATAAGATCAACTCGCTTATTCGCCGTTTTAAATTGTGCCGCTCCATAGCCGTGTCTATTTTTCTAGAAACGAGCGAGCTGTCAACGCCAGGTTTTACTCAAGGTTTACGAGCACATTTATTATGCATAAAATTTAGATAGTATTATTCATATAAAAATCGTATCAAATAAAATGTATACAACTTTTTTCCTATATTTATAAAGAACGTCTATTTAAGTTTATGATCTGATCGGCTAGACCTAAATAAACTCGATGAGGGTAAATTCGGAAGATATTCGGCCGCAAAGGTTTGAAAGGCAAAGCGGCTTGGGAAATACAGGGAATGAGACTTCACAATATTATGTTAGGGTAAGGAACGCCTAGTGCAGTTACGCGTAAGACTTGTGTGTTATTATTATGTGTTATCTAGTTGGACGGCTTCTTTCCATCGTCATGGTTTAGGAAAAAGTCAGGTCGAATAGGTCGAATTTTCAACCGATTCCCAAAAAATAGGTGGTTTTCAATTCGTCTGTATGTGTGACCCGTTTTTTAAATAATAATTGTATAATTCATCTCCAAAGTAGTCCCATTTAAATTTTACTAAGATAAATATCTAAAATGTGCCACTGAAACTGATTTGGCCGGCATGTGAAGTCGGTTTTTTAGTTCTTAAAGTATCTTCATTTAAATCAGAAAAATAACTGTAATTCTCAAAGTGATGTAACTTGCGTTTTGTTGTGGGACAGTTAGTTGAGGTTTTTTACTGTCTCCTTTGAAGGAAAGCTGCCGAATGAGTCGTCAATTTGTGTTATTATAATTAGAATGCAAGCCAAGTATGTACTAAAATATTATCTAATTCAAATACGAACGAATGAATGGACAATCTGTGCGATTCTATAGCTATAAGTGCATGTTATAGTAATAGTAGTGTAGCTCAATATTACAAAGAGCGTCTCAATTTCCCGCCAGCTGATCGCAATTTCCTTGCGTTTGTCGCTCTGGTTCACGATCCATTCCATCCTTATAGCGTGTCCTTGTATGTAATTGACGTTTAGAATAATGCTCGAACATTTTATAATCCCGACCAATATTATTGAATGCGAAATTCGTGTGAAGTATTTGCTTGTTATCTCTTCAAGGCCGAACAGATCACTCGATTTAGATAAAATATTGAATAGAGGTATTATGGAATACGACGTAAGATACCTTTATAACATACTTTTTAACGTTCATATATTTCGTTATTATCGTGAAAATGTTCTGCTACGCATTCGAATATGTATTTGTATATTTCTACAGACAAATGTTTAAATAATAACCATAAACCCTGTTAGAGAATTTGGTGAAAATATATATGTTCTGAACCTCGAAGATATTACGTGGCTAAAGATGAGTGCTTTTTGTACAAGAGGCGAAATTGTAGTGAAAATATAGAAATGTAAAAATATGCGGCACACAAATAAGGCTCTAGGCGCGTGACGCCATATGTTAGCTGACAGACACTGTACAGATAAAACATCGGTACACTTTGCATACCAATAACCACATTTTTGTGGTTCACATTTTTGGAGTATAGAAGAGCGGCGCGGCTCTACGGGCCTTCCGAGTCTCACTGTTTATTTATAAGGGTTCCATTAGTGTGGTTATCACGGGATAATGCACAGCGTCTTCTGACACAGCTGGTCTGGAGACGGCACTTACTAGCAAATAACGTTCCAGCCGCGTGGCGGTATCCAGCTTCAAAACTCGGTCACTCGAGCGCTTCCAACGCTACTAAACTCCTATTCAAAGCATGGTTTTTCCAGCATCTGCATATTTGTTACGTTTCGATGCGTTGACGTTGCTTATAATACACTCAACAACTGAATGCATTTTAGCAACATTGCAGTATTGTGCTCAATGACAAAACATACTTTCAGAACACAAGGAAATAAAAAGCAGTTGAGCTGGTTTATAATGTTAGGTAAGTTTTGCGTCCCCGTTTTAAGCGCAGATTACTTTTCTACGACCTAGGCAGCCTAATTTGAACGTCGTAAAATCAGTAAGTGAATGGATTGCAACGGGGATTAATTTTCATTATCCTGTTTTATTTGCGTAAATTTTCACTTTACTTAAACAATGTCTTGCTTTATCTTCGAGAATCTATAGAATGGGTAGCATGCTGCTTGGCGTCGTAAACCAAGAGTTCCAGTAAAGTTCGATCGCTTTTATGAAGATTGGTCGTGAGAGAACTTTCTACTATGTAATAAATAGATTAAGTATATGTTCGATATCGAAGTGGGATCAGTTTGGCACAAATATTGTTGACAAAGCTGGCGCGTTGAATAATTTGGACAATAAATATCAATAAATGCTCTCCTAAAACATGCTCTTAACGGTCAAACTTACCATCTGCGCCGTAGTCGTATACAACTTCTTGCGTAATACTTGAGGCTCAATTTTTTGTGTAAGTGCTTTCAAATCTAATTTCTGTCAAGTAATGTTCCGGACGCGCCCCATTTGACGGAAAGAAGAAAGATAACCGCAATAAAAACATACGACGCACTTATACAACATTTACTAGGCTTTATTGCGTTGAAAAAAAACTTGATGTGAATAAATAATACTAATAGAATTTAAAAGCGCTTTTTACCGCCATGAAAACAATGTTTCTCTCTGAGAATCTGGTAAAGTAGCGCATGTTTTGGAGTTATTCGTTTGTAATTTGAATAAAGTCGGAATTCATAGCACGGTCGGTTACATCAGCCTGGCTTTTTCGGGTAATGCTTTGTTTTTCCGCGTTGACGTTCTTTAATCAGGCGTCCAAAAAGAATGAAAACGACGCGAGAAGTGTGACCGCAATGTGCCGACTGCCGACTAATGTGTGGGCAAAATAGCTTTATACTATGCCGTCAAAAATGCAAATCGTAAGAAGTTTTCGTATTTTCCATGAAAGTGCGGTTTGTCGTACGGCAGCCAGATGGTCTCGAATGTTGGCTTGAATTTTAATCTATGTTGAACTTACGAGTTGGTTCCATACTTTTTTTAACTGATTAGTGTTTAGGTAATATTTGAGAAATATAAGACAGACATGCGCGTTTCTCCCGTTTTGTCTGGAAAAATGCAGGCTAGATCTTTGACTAACATCCAAACAAAGAAATGTCGTCAGTCGGTTCGGATTCCGGTTAATACTTCAGTACTAAAGTTAGTTGTCCAGCGCCTCTTCTAATTGCTGTCTTCCATTTCCAGACAAGGACTATTCTAAAACCGCTACGACACGTAACATTTGGTGATAGTGTATTGTTTTTATTGTTTTCATTTATTCCTCTTAAGGTGCAACTATACACACTTAGACATGTCCAAATAGTAAAAAAGTGTACAATTGAAGTACTTAAAAATTATAATAATAAACATACTAAAAAATAAATAAATTTATTTATATAAAATTAATGTAACATCTATAAAATTATTTAAATTATAATTATTTCAAAAAATAAAATATATCTTATTCCTATTAAATTTAAATTATTTCAAAATGTCGCCACAAGCAAAGCAAGTCAATTATAAAATACAATCTTCAACTTTACCAATTTAATTTTAAATCATTTATCGCATATAGTTCAATTTCAGTCAGTAGTTTCTTTATTTCAAATTCAAATTGTAGCGGTGTTAATCTGCTTGTGTCTGCAGAATAAATAAAATGTTTGGTAACGGCAAATAGAGCGAAGCATAAATTTAGATAACACCAAATATAGGTGTTAAGTAAACTAAATAACAGATTCGTTTCAAGAGACCGATTAACGCTCCAAAATCCAAAATAACCAATTGTATTTGTACTAATTTCTATTACTTTTATTAATTTTTTCTCATCACAATCGTACATTATTGAGCACGAAATTGTCACCATTTACAAATTACGTACATATTATTTATTGTCACTGTAATGGGGATGAAATTTTTTTTAGGCTTTAGGCTTTTAGTCTAGCGCAGAATAATATGTCATGAATAAATGAATCAAAGGATGAATAGTAAGATACACCAGGCAAACACCAGGTAGATCGACCTATGTGTATCTGACACATAGGTCGATCATATATATGCATATATATGCATAAATACTGGAAGATTTGTTGAATAAATGAAAATCGAAAGAGAATAAATTATATTTTAATAATTTATTCTTTTGAACAACATTAGATTAGCCCATATTAGCACTTAACTTTAGAAGTTAGAAATCAATCACTCGCAAAATATAATAAAGTAACTGTCATAAAATAGCGATTTGTGAATGTCTTGCCGGCGTCTGTTTTTCCACCTAAATACAACCTCGGAGTCTACTGAGCCAGCGTGCTCCATCCTTGACCGCGTAGTCACTTACCATCAAGTGAGATAGCGGCCAAACGCTTGCACAGTTTGCAATAAAAAAAAGATTTTTAAAACAAGGCAAAATTGGTATGTACCAAGTGTAACGCCGCTCGTAAAAAACTTAGCGACAAAATGTAAAGAAAATTACTTGAACAACGTCAGCTGGCGGCCGAGAACCATTTCTCGGGCCTTGGGTCACAAAAACAACTTTGTGGAAATTAATATGCGATGGTATCGAAGCTTTGCGTAATGGAAACACGATTTTATACAGCAATAACAATGTCATTTAATTTGTTCATTGCGTTAGTTGTCTCTGTTACAAATATAGTTTAATACATGCGTGAACAATATTCCAAATTTCTGTTCGTATAATACAGATGAAAGGCAATTCAATTACTTAGTCAAATATCGTTTTCAAATCACCTCATTTACGAGCTTAACATACGCCACCTCAAAATGTCTGTTGACGGCTTAGATAGAGGAATAACAAGCAATCTATTCCAATGGTACCTTTGCTATGGGCCACTTGTTCGCGAATCGCAGATCAATTTCGGTTGCATGAAGCTCATTATTGCTTTCATTAAGACAGATTAATGCCTCTCTATTAGCGGTAATGAGAAGCAGCCTGTGCACATTTGCCTCCGCCATACTCGTGAACCTACGGAACGTATCTTCGCTTTACCGCATATAAAATCAAGAGGTGCCCATGGCGCTATTCACTCCACACACTAATGATGTTGCCGGCAAATTGCTAGGAAATTATTTGCGTAGCTTAGCTTGTAATCGATTACATTGTTATGCTATGTTCACTGTGCTCGCAATCACAATAATTTTGGTTAGTTCACAGCTATATAGCATTTGTAGTGTCAAATACGTTTCCAATAGATATATCAGCTCTCATGCGCGTACATTCTACAATGAACTTACTACATAAACAAGTGGTAAATACGTTTGATTAAGTTACGCTGTTGTTGATTTTTTTAATTAAGTGTACCATCTTCGACTACATCATGCTTTTCATCAAGCGACAAAGTGGCCAAACGCCTATCAGATATAAAAAAGAAGAAAAAAAATCATCTGATAAATATGACTAATAGTGTGAGAACAGTAGACCTCGCGTGCCGTATAACCATGGTATAACCGACACTTTCCCCTTTCCCCTTGCAAAAAATGCATTTTTGAGTTTAGGCTTTTGCCAAAATACAGGGCTGTAAGTTTGAGCGATTACTCGCGTTCCCTTGGTCCTAGGAGTTTGAATCTGGTGTCTACGGGTTTGCCCAATATCTCACCTGTTAATAAGTGATGATGCGGTCGAGGATGGTACCACGCTAGGCCTAGAATGGGAACTTGCTCTCAAGGATAGCTGCTGGAACACATTAGAGGTTTGGCGACAGATTTTCTAACTTGAGGGTTGTAGCTGGCCAGGCGAATACTAGATAGTGTCCAACCACCATGTGGGGTTGGGGGTTTCTTAACGATATTTTTCCTTCACCGGAGAGCCACTGTGAAAAGCGCACATATAATTTTTGATAAAAAAATCAATTGGTGCACGGCAAGGATTGAACTCGTTACCTCTGGCTACAAAACTGACCATTCTCCCACTACACCACTGGGCCCTCAAACACGCTACAGCAAACTTCCCCCCTTTTACCCTCACCACTCCCCCTTTTAAATTTTTTTTCCGTCGATATATAAACGCTACAGCAAAGTTCTGCCTTTCCCCCTCTTTTTCCCCCCAATAAAAAAATCGCGATCGACAAATCGAATCGTAAAATTCTTAAATAAATCAAAAAACTCGTGTGTCAATTTTCGTTAAAATCGGTTGAAAATGCGACCTGTAAGCGGCGAGAACAGACATACTGATAAAAGCATTTTTTGGCCAATCTTGAAACAGATACGCTTTGCTCGCTCGGTCAATAATACAAACATTGAATGTGAACAGGTTAATACGACTTTTGTAGACCTTAACTCAACCCTAAGGTTAATACTTTTGTCGGTATTTGATCCACTCGAATAACTCGTTTAGCTCATGAACATTACTATAAAATTCAATGAAGGTCCTTGTAGGCTGAGAAACATGAGCAAATATTTTAAAAATATTCCCTTGCTCAAAGGCATTGTAGTTCAATATTTACAGAGTTCTTCGCAGCTTATTTAAACGTATAAGAGTTACAAACCTTACTTGAAAAATGTTAGCTCTACTTAATATACTTCAAATGTCAATATGTGAGTATAAAGAAAATAAAATATCGTAGGTTTGAAGTGTTGAGACGAGGGGAAGATTAACGATGCCGCGTTTCGCTTAGCTCTCGAGTCTTGATACGTTGATGATGGCAGCTACTTTTATTCAGATCTCGCATATTTTGTTCTTCTTTAGCTTCATATATCTACTCTATCTAGTCCTATAAGTAAATTCACAAATAAAGTCTTATATGCCCCCCGGGATACAGGAGTAAACAGGATTTAAGTTTTATTTTACAAACGTGGTCATTAATAAACTGCTTTTATTACCTTAGCAAATATTTACTCTGCGCCCTATATGCCCTGTAACTCAATTAGTCATATAGCCCTTCAAATCTTCCACTCACGATCTCGAAATCTTGATTAACATAATCTTATATAACATGACCTCGAGGCGGTAAAAGTATGTTCACAAAGACAAAGTTCAAAGAAATCGTCAGTTTGTTTACAGACTCGTAAAACGCCGATGGTAACAAAGACATCTGAAACAAAATCGTGCGTGTCATCATATTTCATATTTATCGAGATCAATATGAATACATGCATTTTTTTCTTTCAGCTGTCGTGGTTTTTATCACCCGCTATAAACTAGTAGCTTCTGATATCTGAGCATGGGTATGTGTTAGCACCTGTCAGGTCGTTTTAACATGTGAAATGCGTGCCGTAATATCCATATCATGCTGGTCGCGGCCTATCGCCTCCTTCCGACGTATTAAATTATCGCCAAATGTTGCGTCCCTGATTTATTCCCACGCGATGTGAGGAATTTACATGCTGTTTGATCCACGTGTTTGCTACAAATACTTGCAATCTGCTTCACGTGTAATATTTAATTGATTGAAGGTTGTGTACGTGGTTTTAATCAACTCCTTCTCTTTTATGTTCTCCATTTGTAATTACATTTATAAAATCTATTAATTCGAGCTATAATGTGTTACGAGTCCCATGGAACACAAAACAGACTGTGGATTGTATTTGTGTTAATAGGTGGTGACTCAAATTTTTAAAATTATCTTATTTAACCGAGTGAGCATAGCGAGCGAAGCGTCACAGTTTCGACTAGGCCAGATGTTTGTCTGTCTGTTCTAGCCCACAGGTCGCATTTTTCAACCGATTTTGACGAAAATTGGCACACGAGTTCCTTGATTTATTTAACAATTTTTGTTGATCGTGTTTTTATAATTGGGGGATAAATAGTGGGGAAAAGGGGAGAATCAATGGATTTCAGTCAAATTGGAAATGCACACTAAGAACAACTGGAAAGGCAACTTCATTCTAAAAAATTAAAAAAGGGGAGTTGAGGGGAGATAGGGGTGAAGTTTGCTGTAGCGTTATATATTGACATATTTTTATAACGGAGCGCGAGGTCTAATGTTGTCACATAACTACTAGTTTAAAATAAGGTAACGCGAAGTTCTCACAGAACTAGTTTACAAATACGAATGAATCAACATTGCTTATATAATATACTAGCTGATACCTGCGACTTCGTTTACGTACACTAAGTATTTTAACACTCTAGAGCTCTGTCAATCAACATTTGTTTGATTTGATCAGAGCTATAAAAGTTGACCTCATAGCGTCATCTTCTATAAAAAAGCTCATAGTCTCTCTCTCTCATTTTCGTTAATCAAAGCTAAGAACCGTCTAGATTAAAACAACTGTCAAACAAAATCAAAATCGGCTAATCTGTTTAGGTGCTACGATGCCACAGGCAGTCACACAGATACACACGTTAAACTAACACCAAAAATCACAAACAACACCTCTTCTTTTTGAGTGGGAGGTTACAATAGGCAGTCAATAGGCATTCCATAAATCTGTTATTGTAATATTGAAGTACAGATACATTGGTTCTAAATCCGTTGTTTTGGGACTCGCACTACCAACCTAAAGCCAGCAGGTTACTACTAACCCTACATAAATAATAGGAATGAACTAGATGAAACATGGTTACGTTAAATCTCTATCAAATATTATTCCTAATGTATTAAACGCGCACATTTCACATGGTTAATCTCAGTATACTGTTTTGATGGCTTTTAGTCTTTCGCTGTATTTCTGCTCTATATATTTTTAAACCGGAATATTATATTATGTCAAATTTATTTATTGATATAAATGTATTTTAATGTACGCAATTAAAAACGCAATTCAAATACAGTAAATAAATGTATGTCCTTATTATAATATCCATTTCTCTATATTTAGTGTTCATCATTTTGAGGGCTCAGTAGTGTAAGTGGGAGAACAGTCAGCTTGGTGCCAGAGGTACAGAGTTCAATCCCCACCGTGCACCAATGGATTTTTCTATCGAAAACTGTATGTGCGCCTTTCCCAATGGCCCTCCGGTGAAGGAAAAACATAATTAGAAACTAACAACCCCCGCATGGTGGTAGGACACTATCTAGTGTCCGCCTGGCCAGCTACCACCCTCAAGTTAGAAAATCTGTCACCAAAACATCTAATGTGGTCCGGCAGCTATCCTTGAGAGCCAGTTCCCATTCTAGGCCTAGCGTGTTTACCATCTTCGACCGCATCATCACTTACCAACAGGTGATATAGTGGTCAAGTACTAGCCTTTTAAATTATAAAAAAAAATTAAAATATCTGATCCATAGATAGTTAAGACTCGTTGCATTAATGATTAGAGAAGTCGCAAGTTTAGTATTTATGTAAGATATCGATAGAAACTGCAGATCTAGACTCTTAGTAATTGAAAACTCGTCGATATTTGAAGTGCCGATCAAGTTTCTTCAACTATTCTGTTCAATACTATTGTCTTAGTTTCCTACTATTCAAATCTATAGAAATTCAATTCAATTCGTAGAAAGTGGCTGTGGATACAATAATTATACTAATAATATGCAAGTTTATTGTTAAAAAGTTATATTGTTACATTTACATTATACGATACGTTTTCATTGTGATACTCGTTTTGCAATACAAATGATTTGTCAGAAAACAAAAAAAAATTAGCTTGATGTTGATGAATGTTTAAGAATAATTAACCACCAAAGATATAAGTCATTTGTAGTTAGTCAGTTGTAGTAGCCGTGCAAATGTCCCTTTAGCAGAGGTCCTGGAAAGCAGAAACTTACTTGTGTCTGAAGTGGAACGATTGCTGATACAGGTCTCAGATTGGGGTACACGAAATCTTGTACAGTTCAACCCAACAAAAACACAAACATGCGTGTTTACGGCAAAGAAAACTCCGTTTTTAGTTGTTCCTCAATTTCAGAACATTCCCCTAACCTTATCGGGAAGTATAGTAATCTTAGGTGTGGACATTTCCAGCGAAGTCCAGTTTCGGAGTGATTTGCAATGCAAAGCAAGTATAACTGCTAAAAAGCTTGGTGTCCTCAACAAAGCCAAGCGGTACTTCACGCCTAACCAACGGCTTCTACTCTATAAAGCCCAAATTCGGCCGCATATGGAGTACTGCTCTCATCTCTGGAGTGGGGCTCCGAAGTACCAGCTGCAACCATTTGACTCCCTACAGCGAAGCGCCGTTAGACTTGTTGACAGTCCTGTACATACTGACAAGTTAGAGCCACTAGCGTTACGCCGAGATATTGGCTCACTTAGCCTCTTCTACCGATATTATAACGGGGAATGTTCTGATGAAATCTTTAACCTCATCCCGCCATCTCGCTTTTATCATCGGTCTTCTCGACACCGCGAGAGAGCTCATCCACATATTGTTGACACGTTGCAAAAAGTGGAACGATCTCCCACCAAAGGTTTTTCCGCTACGGTACAACATGAGGGGTAAAAAGAGTCATCTATGCAAAAGGTAGGCAAAACACGTGCAATACTACTTGTGTTGCAGGTGTTTATAAGCGGCGGTGACCACTTTCGATCAGGTGGGCCGCTTGCTTGTTTGTCAACTTTAACATAAAAAAAAAGAAAATGTGACTTATTAAATTTTATGAGGTCATAAAACTTTCGGGGTCATAAAATCGTAAAAAATATTCGCGCTCGCTTCGCTCGCGCAATTATAGCACTCGCTGCGCTCGCGCAACCATTCGAATTTTTGTTTTAACAGCCTCATGCATCGGACTGACTCAACATTTAAATAGTACAACTTGGTCTATCTTATCATACTGATTGTTGACTTTAACCACAGAATACTTAGTGTTTAACAACAGAGGATATTGAGTTCGACCTTAGGGTCATCTATAGGGACTTTTTAGGTCATAAAACTGTCAGAGTAGTAAAAAGTCGTAAAATATTAGGCCACGCGAGCGAAGCCGGGGGCAGATGCTAGTTTTTTATAAAACCTTCTTTTAAGGAATGGCTAAAAAAAAACGACTTTATACTTTTTTATTCTGTTTTTGTTTTCACGTGTATTTCTTGATTGATAAATTTTCATATAAGTTTTTTGCTAGTAAGTAAATAAAAATATGCTATTTTTCGGATTTTATAATTTTTTTTTATTTAAAGCGTTACCAATGTATAATTAACTATACATTCAAATAAAGTGGATGAATTTTTCTATAAAATGTCTTTTATATCAAAATTCAGTCTTTTATATTTTAGGAGAATTTGCAAATTTAAATCTGTGATACTAAGATGATACATAAGATGAAGGCCAGGTAGTTGCTGGTAGTATTTATATAAATGTACGAGCAATATATCTACCTTTCCAAGAAAGAACGCAACTAAGCATAATGCGGCAGGCTTTTCAAAAACCTGCAAATAGACCTTAATTCACTATTGACATATTTTAATAATGTCTATGCTAAAATCTTTTTCGAAGGCAGTTTTACTTACTTTAAAATTATGTTAAAGAAGTTAGATAGCGCTCGCGTTAACCTGACTAATATATTTTACAAAGAACGTTCTCGACTAGCACAGTATTTGATCTTCACAAATTAGTGCGGTTTTCGGTGGGTATCACTCCAGCTTAAGAAAACCACTTGGCTGTATATCGGTACTTAGTACATATTATAATACGTTTCATGTCACTAGACAAGACGCAAAGCTCTCGTAATTACTGTTACAAACTTAGGGCTTAAATCAAGTTTTATAGGTGCTAAAATCGGTCGAAATTACCATCTTAGGTTTACGTAGATATGTAAATTAGACACTTAAGCCACCGTTACGTTTCGGTGGATAGTTATTGCTACAATAATGTTCATAATTTTGATGAATGTTGGACATTAACCATATCCTAATGGGTTTACCTGTTACTCGGGGTCAAATTGTTCCGCTTTCTTGCTCGACAACATGGCAAATGTTTGTATGGACGCTAAATATTTGTTTAGGTCAGACGGTTAGTTTACTGAGCCGGCAATCTCCATCTTTGTGGTCGAATAACGCTCGTAAATTTAATAATATAAATGCTATTTTTGTATGGAATTACAATTATACAGCATATTGTGTAATTTACTCATTCAAGCTCTCTCGCTCTTTTGGCGGATGTGATATACTTGCACGGCAACTATACCATTTCGACAGGCTTTAAGTAAGCTTCGCCCCCAGAGACACTAGGTCATAAATGTGCACTAGAGTTTCCTAGGTGAGGTGAGTTAGAAGAATCAATTAGTGCATAGCGGAAATTGAATCATGACGTCATTGTAGGAGTTCGACTAGGCCTTACACAATGCGCCACATAGCCTGCACGAGCTAAGCATTATACTTTTACCTTTTCACCTTTGTATCCATTAATTGTAATTAGACATCAAACAGCACGTTCACAAATTTAATAATTCAAATCAGTTCACACTAGACCGCGCCGTGTCATAGCAGCTAACATAGCACTTAATATTTCGAAGCATTTTATATTATAGTTTGAATATTAAACTTTTTAACATTTCAAACTATCTTTAGATCACGTCTTTGAAACTAGCCTAATATTTGATTCATTGTAAGTCCACAATATATGAATTGCAAACAAAGTTCAGCAGTCAATAAAATATTTTCTAATCACGCCTTTACGTGCATAAGTAAATAAAACTAGTGTGTAGTTGCTATAGAACCTATTAAATTTAATACGAGTATAATATATATTTTTTAATAATATCAACGCAGACTTTACTGAAACTTTCTTATATATATCAATTCTTTCTATCTATCTTTCTATTATACTATTAGTCTGGATTTCAGAACATTTTTGCGTCGGTATTTTTGTTATTGACAGAACTAATTATCTGATATACTCATACTTTATAATTATTGGTTCTCAAATTAATTTCGTTTTTTGATGTGCTTTTGAAGCTTTTGGATATATAGCGGTTAATTAATTAGTAACTGTCATAAAATCTGTGACTCCGTTGTTTTAATCTCAGTTTTATATAAAAATATCTATTATTTTTCTTTGTGGTATAAAATTTCAAATCCAATATTTCGCTTTAACATTTTAGGAATAATTATAAGCAAGTACTTTTGCCGAATTTTGAATTTGATGGAAAGCGTGTTCAAATTGTTATAGGTAATTTATTATTGTAAATACAATCTTCAGTTGAACAAGATCTTCAAATGAAGATCTTTCAAAGATGGTCTGATGACTGATGGAAATTTTGTTATTTATCATACTATAAATATTTTTCACAGTAGCATTAGGTACCTATATCGATGTTCCGCCTGAGTTTCTACTATAGCTTACCGCCAAGGAAAAAATCAGCTGCCATAGCCTTCCGATGTTCCGACAGCACATAGCGCTGGAGAGTCAGACCATTCTAGGCCTAGCTTGTTCACTTTTTGGTAGCAAGTCTAACGAAACATAGATTTGCTCCTACCACTCAAACTCACTACAACTGGATCGTTTTATTAGGGTCTTCCAAAGCACGATTGCATCTTAGAACTCGTCATCACTACACATCTAGTGAATTAAAGGTCAAGTAATATTATGTGACCCAATAACAAAAATAAGTGTCAAATCGAGTTGAATACGTAACAATAACGCCAACAATCAACATTAAACGTATAGAAATAGGTAACTACTTAATGGGCACAACACAAGTCACGAAATTCTAAAACTAACACTGTAAATGTTGCTTAACCCGCTTAACTGCAGACTACAATAAAAACTGCGGTTAGAGCTCCAAGTAACGATCCAGCAAACAACCCAGTCTCCCTTATCTTTCCCTCGGCACACAAATCTGTCTTAGTCTTTCACAATTTTAAGTTTTAATTAAAGGCACACGAAAGTATTTCGCTTATTACGGCGCTGAGCTTTCCCTTTGTGCAATCTGCAACGTCGGGAACCACTTTCGAACAGTTATTTAGAATATACTGATGACACTCTAGCCAAAGAACTGTATTGCTACGTTCCTACTGAAACTAGCTATCACGTTTGTTTATCACGTCTATAAATAAGCATACACAAAAGATGTTCGCCATTATTCTTTGAGCTGATACGCGAGTCGTGTCATAAGGTGGCGATGTCACGAAGTCGATATCGGGTTTGTAGTAGGTATTATATGTTAAATGGTCGAGTCGGCAGTCTCGTTGTGGCAAAGCCATTAGTCGCACAGAGTAAGTTTTCGTCGGGAACTCCTGGTGTTTCACCGCGGTCGATCCGATACGAGGCAATCCAATTTTGTGCTTGCTTCCGAAAATCCCGGTGCAAGAACATTCCATTTGCCACAGACAAGGATGCGAGGACGTGCATTGTATACCGACCACTCCGCTGTGACATCACTGTGACGTTGTGTTGTGCAGGTTGTGCTAACTACATTAAGTTATTTTTTGTTCCGACTGCACAAGAAAATTAATTCAGGCAACAGCAAATGTTTCGTACTAAATAACTAACGTCAAGATTAGAACGACACGATATCTGTTTCGACAGTTGTTCATTATTGTAACTTAATGCTAAATCTCTAAAACAGCTACAAACTTATCTTATAGTGATTTTAGTCTGAGATGAAAGTTTAATGTGTGAATCAAATTTTAGTGCAAACGTCGAGTGGAGCGAGGTTCACTGCATGCACTAGTCGCTTGAACTGACACTATGACACGTTAGACTGGCATTGTATACAAACCACTCCAATGTATGTCACATAGAACTGATACTACTAACAACGGCTTTGTAGCTTTATGTTGTCTATTTCACACGAACACGTGTAATAAAGTAAGGCTTTGATTGAAACTGAAACTATACTGAAACATAGAATCTAATCAATCGTCTTTGAATAGTGAAAAGTTTTTACTGCAACTTTTCATGCTTAATGTAATTTAAAAAATATATCAGCAACACTTAACGGTGCTTGATGGATTCAAAATACTTTATTGTACACCATAGTGTATTATGGAAACGAAAATCTATGTTATCACTTAAGGCATCAAACTAAATGTGGTCAAACATTTTAGTAGTTGAATGTCGGCTTACTTAAATTCTAAAGGGACAAAATAATGTTCTCCCGGCACGCAGAGGTCGTCAATCCAATGAATACAATATGGCACCGCATCGAGGGTCGAGAGACTAAGAGCCTATCATAATGCGAGTAGTTAAAAATCAGTTCACGTCGTTTCGGTTGCAGACCGTGGGTTGTATCGGCGAGACGCCCCCATAGATCATGTTTTATGTGTGACAAATAGTCACGAGTTAGGCAAAATTGCTTTCCGATCCACTCTGACAAATAATGTCAGGCCACTGACGCGTGACCTTGCTCGTTTCGGAGACGATCACAATTTGCCTACACTCAGATCCCGGAATCGGGAAGGGTCTCATTTTCTGTATGCGAATGGCGGATGTGTCCGTTCCCTTTATTTGCTGTAACCCTTATGACTACAGCGGAAATATACGTCCCGTAATTTCAGACCATGTCTCATAACGAGCTCCATGCTGCTTTATCAGATTGTAATATATTAAATGCCAAAGCTTTAATTTTACTGACATGATGCGAACCTTATTTTATAAACACAAACATATGATCTAAATCTAGTGCGCGCTATAGTTTAACGAACCTTTGTATCTCGTCCAGTATACTTATTCCTTAGTATCTCTGTTCAACAGACCTATTAACTTTTCATATTGGACTTAAATACTTTGTCAAAAGCTTTAAAGTTAAAAGCGCACCATCTTCTGAATTAAACACCGTGTAAATATTTTCCTCAGTATATAATACAGAATGCGGCAGCTAGCTCACTGAATTACACCGAATGCGTTGTCGCAGTTCTATTGTGCTCAGCTCGCCGGGATTATATACAAATCTTTTATTCAAGTGCCCAGGGCTAGGCCCCGTCCCGAACCGCAAGAAATAACAACAAAAAAATGGAGACAACGTTCATTGTCCCACCCTCAATAGAATTTTGACGGATTTCAGAGGTCTCAGATGCCACGCGATAGTAACAAAGAGACACCGAGTACACTGTATTATTACATTTAAATAAACCTTATAATGGCATATATTTGGGTAAACGATGGAACATTTAGGCAAGGGACGCTAACTGCTTTGTAGTCTATTTATACTATCACCAATATAGCTGATAATAGATTTCGGTCAATTGTTTATGGTGCCCTGATCAACATTTATTGCCTTATTGGTATTTGGGGCTAATCTAAAAAGGTTCTGGAGTAAAATGTTACTTCATTTTCAACCGACTTCCAAAAAGGACAAGATTCTCAATTCGTCGGAATTTTCTTTTAATGTATGTTCACCGATTACTTGAAGATGCCTGAACCGATTTCGAAAAGTGTTCCATACAACAGACATGAGTTTTTTTGCCATTTTCAGAGATAACGGTACGGAAACCTTCATGAGCGAGTCTGACTCGCACATGGCCGGTATTTTTTTGTATATTTACGCAATTACTCCGTCAATTGTGAACCGATTCGAATTATTATTTTTTTAATCAATCCTCGAAAATGTACCCTGTTTCCTAGGTGGTCCCATTGTTATTTTATCGAGATGTGATAAGTATCTTCAGAGATATGACGATAAACGTCTCAAACTTGCTACTGAAACTGACTCGCGGGGCATGGAAGTCGGTTGTTTTAGTTTTTAAACCACAGATATATTAGATAACGCAAATGCGTGTACTTCGCGTGTCCGAACCCCGACCAAACGTCAAGGTTGTGGCCGCCTCTACTTAAAGTCCACGCGTGTCTGTTTTTGCAGCTAGTCGATCCGAAATCTTTAAAAATTCCTCGTCGCATGATAATTCACTGCAATAGCCCAAACATTTCGAGCCCCCAAAGGCAAGGACATATTTCCTATAACTTTTTCCGTTACTACATATCGGCTCTGCCATCACATGTATTAAAAAGTTGACACGCTTAGTTTCAATACAAATCGTGATCTATTTTGTGATTCTATCTATCTTGCGTTATCTATTTTACCTACATATCTGTGTTTTATCTTAATTATTACATAGTTAGATGTAGTGACAAAGATAGAGAAAGGGACGCTTAGTTGGTTTGGACAAGAGAGGATGGAATAAGGAAGACTGACGAAATAGATTTATAAGACGAGTGTGAATGGGCCAGCCGGTAGAGGTCGACTTAGGCGAACGTATCACGACCAGATCGGAGATGTCATAAAGAAAGTCAAAATTACCTATAACCGGTGAGCATGTATGAAGGCGCTCATGAAAGTGGAATAAGCGAAAGAGGTGTGTCAGGATCGTAGCATGTGGAAAGAAGTAGTCTCTGCCCACCCCATCGGGAAATAAACGTGATTTTATGTATATATGTATTTTTACATTAAAAAAAAAATCCGACAAATTGAGAACTTCCTCCTTTTTGTGAAGTTGGTTAAAAATAACCTAACTCAGTGTATTAAAATGATAATGGTCTCATGCGGAATACATTGCAATAATAATGGTATTCTTGGAATATTCTGCGGTAAAGGTTTTTCATTATACTTTTCCTTATAATATGTTGTATTAGCAATCCTAATTCAACGTTTCATAAACATGAAATATTTCTTAGAGAACCACGGACACCGTGGTTAGCGGGGGCTTTACAGCGTTATTTACATATAAATCAAAGTATAAAATAAGCGTTTCATTTTGTTTCCATATTTTTCATTTCATAAGACCTCGGCAACTTTTCTAAAGCAGATGGCACTGCGAAGTAAAACGTGTTTTTAAATTATAGTCTCTACGGCTTTGCTTTTGAGAAACAGTATGTTTCATGATTAAATAAATGGAACTCAAACATATTAGTACATATTTATGGGCACCTTTTTTTATTTATTAACGTTACGTAGCGGGATTCTTAACTTATAATTTGTATTGTGGAACTCGCCGTTAAATTTGGAAATAAATAAACATAATATTGAAAAAAAATCAAATTAAATGTAAAAAAATAAAAATAGCGTCGTATATGTGATTTATTCGCAATTGATAGGTACTTTCCCTATCCTTGTAAAACTATCGAAAGTGGGTTAAGTGTAACCTAAAGGTTGAAGATAAAACGAACAAATCGTCATTGCTTTGTTTGGGTTTCTTGAGAAGCGGGAACGGAAGCAAATGTGGATAGCTGAAGTTAAATGAAGCATGTAGTCGCCCTGTTTCTAACTTTGAACAAACTGCTGTATACCTATCGATTTTTCTCCTCTACTTTCGAATTAAATAACTGAGACCCCCATTAGAACTTTGTGCGGCTACGTCAACGCAGTCAATAAACTATGAAATAAATAAAGCGACAGTAAAAGCTTTCGCGTATTTCCTCCGACGGCTTTCGGTCGTATTTTTAAACTATTTTCTGTAATGCTCAGGTAAATATAATGAGTATAAGCGTGAGAGTACATCCTAACCACTTGAACATAAAATCCTTTGCGGTTTTTACACGTTAAGAACGTTAAAAGCGTCGATCGATGAACGTACTTATTAATATTGATGGTACCTTTTTAAACGACTTCCAAAAAAAAGGAGGTTCTCAATTCGTCTGTATGTTTTTTTTTTGTGAGTATGTTACGCGATTACTCCGTCTATTGTGAACCGATTCGAATGATCCTTTTTGTAATCGGTAGGGTACGTTTTCGAGGTAGTCCCATTGTAATTTCATCGAGATCTGATAAGTATCTCTAGAGATATGATGATAAACGTCTCAAAATTGCTACTGAAATTGACTCGCGGGGTATTGAAGTCAAGTCGGGTGTTTTAGTTTTTAACCGACTTCACAAAAAAGGAGGAGGTTCTCAATTCGTCTGTATGTTTTTTTTTTTTTTTTTTGTATGTATGTTACGCGATTTCTCCATCAATTGTGAACGGATTCAAATGATTCTTTTTGTAATAGGTAGGATACGTTTCCGAGTTGGTCCCATTTTAATTTTATCGATATCTGATTAGTATCACCAGAGATATGGAGATAAATACCTCAAACATAGGAGAATGTACTAGTTTTAGTAGAAGAGTCCCAAGAAGATTATACACAATGGAGGTTGCTATAATATAAGATACCGACTAAGGCACCGACTTCAAATAGAGAAGTGGGTAACGCTTATAATAATTTTAAGTAAATTATTTTTCGCTTTTGAGTGCCTTTTTGTGGTTACGAAGTCGGTTTTATTTTTTTTTGAAAAATAACTTATTAAACTATCTTATTTATATTAGTTCCACGCTAATGGCACTTTTGGTGTAATTTCAAACGCTTAATATTATTCAAGCCTGTGTTTCCTAACGTGCATCATACGTTTAAAATAAATAATCCTACAAGATCTATTACATATTTGTTTGAATATTTCAATAAGAGTATTTTAATGGATTTAAAAAGCTATCATGAATTTAGTACAATACAATACTACTTTATTTTACATCAATTAAACACATCCTGTATTATTTATTACACCATTCGATAGTGTCGCTAATAAGAAACGAATTATAGAATATAATGACATATGGCAAACTTAAGGAATGAGCAAATTTTTAACAAAATACTGTTTTATTTTTCTTACGTTACCTATTGAACCATAACTTGTACTATTTATTATTCTGTGCCACAACTGATTAATTGTTCAAAATTGTTCTCATTACCTATGTAATCCTTGAGACGACAAATTCAGCTATCTGAATTTGTCGTCTCAAGGATTGTACTGCATACAGCATTAAAATATAATTATTTCCATTTAGAATATTTTCCAAAGATCGTTTTTTACATACCCCCAGAAAAAATAATCTAAGGGTGTAAAATCCGTTTACTGTGTCTTAGTTTAAAATTAGAACATAATATTGTGAAGATGACAGCGCTGCGGTCGTCTGTTAAAAAAAATTGAGTATCATTTCGCACAAGCACTGATTATTAAATAGTTTTCCTTATGTTTGCCATATATGTCATTACTTTCCATTATTCGTTTCTTATTGGTGACACTATCGAATGCTGTATTAATACAGGAGGTGTTTTTTTTATTCAACGGGTTCGATTCCTGGCTAGGAATATTGATTTTTCAAAAATCCATGATGCAGTTTTAGTTTTCATCAAAATCGGGCCCGAGACTCCTTTGAGTACGTTTCGCTATTCCTCATAGTTTCTGATTTGGCCATCCAAACCCACTTGAAAATTTCGCATGTATATACACAGCACACATACACAGCTGTCAGCAAAGTCCAGCAAGATAATTGTTTTTGACCATTGTCTTAAATATTATTATACACTTTGCCTTCCTTTAAAGACTATTCCACATATCTATAGCTTCTACGGAGAATGATTTATCATAAAAATCTATGCTATGGTAAACATAGTTGTAAGTTTTCAGACGATCTAAGATAATGAATTTCTGAACCATACAGAAGACGAAAAGTTTCTTCCGATATATGCGAATGTAAGGATTGAAAAAAACATTATAAAGAAAAGAAAGTATGTTAGAGTGAACAACTCACTTTGTTACTCCGACAAGCAATAATGAAGCTTGCGCTTCCATAATGACTCTTCGACTCTTTTGCCGACGCTGAGTTCCTGCAAAGACAATATGCACAAAGTTTAGTGCTTAGATGACTTGCTACCTACGGAGCGCTGCTAAAGTTGCATGAACTTTTATTCTACCGTTATCATAGAAATATATTGTAGCTTATTCTAAAACAGTGACAGTTGTATGACTTTTCTAGTTTAAGTAACAGGTACTTAATTTTATAAGCTACTAGCTGTGCCCCGTGGCTTCGCCTGCGTTAAAAACAACTTTTTTTTTTCATAAGAACCATCTTTTGACGAAACACAACAAAAAAAGAACTAGCGAAATCGGTCCAGCCGTTCACGTGTGATGCCGAGACCAAGCGCAATTGGGATTCATTTTTAGGGTTCCGTACGCAAAGGGTAAAACGGGACCCTATTACTAAGACTCCGCTGTCCGTCTGTCTGTCTGTCGGTCCGTCTGTCACCAGGCTGTATCTCATGACCCGTGATAGTTAGACAGTTGAAATTTTCACAGATGATGTATTTCTGTTGCCGCTATAACAACAAATACTAAAAACAGACTGAAGTTAAAAATAATAGAGGGTCCCCATACAAGAAACGTGTTTTTTTCGGCATATCACGCCATCTATGAACGCTTAGTTAGGTATACGTCCCATAAATGGCTTAATATTGAAATGTCGATCCCTAACACCTTTGTTGGACGTTGGATGGCGTTATAAGAAATAAAATGTTTATTCATTATTATTTTTTGCTCGATCTTATAAAATACTGTAGTGTCGTACGGAACCCTACTAGTGCGAGTCCGACTTGCACTTGGCCAGTTTATTATAGAAGCTTAATCTTCTTATAGAAGATTAAGTTCCTATATTTAGCAAGAATAGCTAACATCTTTATTATTGGATTGAATTGTTTTTAGGGTTCCGTAGTCCTGACAAGGAACCCTTATAGTTTCGTCTGTCTGTCTGTCTGTCCGAGGTTTTGCTAAGAGACCGTTAATATCAGAAAGCTGTAATTTTGTAGGGGTATGTATATAAATTATGCCGACAAAGTGGTGAAATAACATTTTGAAAAATATTTTTTAGGGTAGCTCCCCTACATGAGAAGTGGGGATGATTTTTTCTTTCGTCGTCTACCCCATTGTGTGGGGTATCGTTGAATAGGTCTTTTAAAATGACTTAAGGATTGCTAATACTATTTTTCGATTGATTGCTCCATTTACGAAATATTAAAGTTTAAAGTGCAAATTTTTGTTCGAGTAGGGCGTCCCCCCCCCCCCCTCTAAAAGCTAAACGGCTGACTTGAAAACTCTGAAAAAATCGTGATAATAGTGCATTTCATGAACTTCAAAGGAACACTATAGCGGTTAAAATAACTTTATTAGTTTAGCAGTAATAGTCGTTGAACTTGGGTGTTGGATAATGTGGTACCAAATACAAAATCCTTAGAATAAATCCTATGAAGTGACAAAGACGAAGTACCTAGTTGCTTATTTATAACGGGACTTTCATTGAATAACGGGCTACTACGGAACCCTACACTGCGCGTGGCCCGACACACACTTGGCCGGTTATTTATGACATAAGGTTCTTAGTAAACCTAATATATTTATGTGTGTCAGCCTATCAAACCCCTTAATAACAATGCGCAGCAATTAATTTAAACTTTGTTTTTTTTTCACGTTTGTGAACTCCATCTTAGGGTACGGACATACCGCAGCGTCCTGTGTGCGCGATCTAGGCGGCGATCAGATAGCGCAGTAGTATCTCTACCGACTGGTTCACACCAAGCGCGATCAGAAAACAATTGAAAAGTACTGAGATCCCGCCCGCAGATCGCAGGACGCCGCGGTGTGGCCGTACCTTAGTCGTTGCCATGTATGTTGTATGCAAACCTACATGGTTGCTGACACTAGCACAAAACTGATTTAAGATGTTTACAAAAAACCAGTAAAGCACTTCTGCGGTAGCTACTCACCAAAATCGTTGCAGATGTGCGTTGTTCATCACCGTTAATGGTGTCCGATTAGACAAGATCATTAGATCTTATAGATCATCATGTTATATATTATGTAGATCAATTAGTCAATCAGGAATAAGTTACGTGATATGTATAACGTTTCGTAATAAAACCACTCGTATCATATGATCGCACAGAATAATAATATCCTTAATAACAAATGAAATGACTTACATAACCTAACATAACATGACACGAGCTCCTCATTATGTTAAGATCTTTTCTAAGTGGATGTCAAAACATGAATGTTTACTATTTATATATTACTGAAACTCACCGTGTAAACGAATATTTTATATTTCATTTTGTGTGCAGGTCGGAATTAGTCTTATATTTATTGTAGTTCTGCCAGTGTACTAAATTTTGTAGCTGTGGTTTCCTGAACTAGGTTCCGAGTTGTGAACGGGCTATTTTATCGTCGGTGTTAGTAGCAATCACCTCAACTAAAGAGAGACCGCACAGACTGGGACTTGTTTGTACTATTGAACGTATTTAGGTCCAAATGCTCGCCTGCTTGTGCCGTTTTTGGTTCCAAATGGTTTGCTATGTTCAGTACTCCAGTGCGCCAAATTACAAAACTGCCCACCTGCACTTTTTTTTCCTTTATATTATACTAATGTGTTTTTATTTATGTACTTTAAAAAAAACAAATCCTGATAAAAACGCAATTTCCAGCACGAATTGCTAAAATTATTATTTGTATTTTTTTATTTCAAGTATAGGATTTCAACGCCTAGAAAGATACCACAGCCATGTTCTCTTTAGTACTATGGGACAATTTATTGCCGCAATTTAGTACCTACTTACTTAGTGAAAGCGTGTTGGATATGCTCGAAATATAAAGCAAGGTGTCTTACCCCTTATATACTGGTTTCTATTTTTATAAAAAAAATCGTTAAATTAATGCTCATATACATAATTAAACAGTGGACGAAATAGATAATTGTAACACTCCGTAATCAGAGTTCTTTCATCGAAGTAGCGGTAGGACCTATGAAATCATAATAATGATAGTATATCTTCCGTGTATCTGTCTATCTATATTCTGTCTGTCTAGATTCTAGAGTTACTGAAAAAATAGTCATATTTATGTAGGCCGAGCAGTGAAAAGAACGTACTCGAATATAAAGCGAGCGCGCCAATACATTCTTAGGTTATTGTTCGTATATCATATTCAAACCTCGTTTAATAATAACATGAATAAGCGGAAGGGTTCCTACTCCCGCATCCAAAATAATTTGTACGTGGTATTTTGGGTCTATTTCCTTTAGTAATCGCTCTTTCCGCCTTTCAAAAACTTCATCTGAAGCCATTAATCACCCATCAAGCGTTATCTCGCATATGAATATCGGCGCAATCAACTCGGTGAAATAGCACACTCATATATTACTGCGATGATTTGCATTAGACACGTCTCAGGATTAATATATGTGCGCATAACCCGCTAAATTGTGTACCGACGACAAACTCAAGCGTGGACTATGAACCGTAATTAAAGTAAATGTGTAGTTACATGATATTATTTCGGCCTCGAGGTTATTATGCCATAGAGACCGTTATTAGTCCGATGAGATTGCTGATGAAGTTATTCCTTACATAAATAATGTTTTATTTCGCACTACGTTAGATTGCGTCGTAAATAAGCATTTTAGTAATTTGTACTTAGTAGTTAATTCGAAAGCACGCTTGTTATTTTTCTCGATGATAGGTATCATATTAACTATACTTGATTATATATGTATATGTCTTTGTATGCGAAATCTGTACAGTCGAATGTTATATTATATAGGAAGGTTTATTCGTCCTCTAGATTGTGCTTTTGTGGAATTTAGGGGCAGTTTCATGTCCAGTGTTTGGTTGGGGGATGGCAGATTGATGCCTTGTAGCCCGCCCTTGTCCGTACTACACTGCAAACACTCCATACGGATTCCCGTATTTGGTACAAGCTGTATCTAAACTCAATAGGACGTTTACCTCTAGTGTTCTTGTCTCAAAGCTATATATTATGTTGATTTCTTATCTCTTTGATATATTTATTCCACAGAAGAAAATATTTTCAAAACAGGTTCTCAGATAAACATTGATTTGTATGCGAGACAGAGTTTTACAAAAAATGTCATATTTATCAAGTTTGGCCCTAGCGTATTGTAGAGGAGACCGAAATTGCGTTTCATCCTGGTAAAGAAGATTTATTTCGATTATTTAATTAATTTTATTGCCGTATCTTTCATCCCGAGAAGTTTTAGACTGTTCGCCATAAAGTTTCGCGCTAGGAAATTATTCTTTGAACCATAGTTCATAAATACTTTATATCGCGTATAGCTTTGAAATACGGATAAAATTTTAGAAAAAATAATTTTCTACACCCAGATTTTGCTTGCCACATTTTTGCTATAGAATTTTAAAGGGTATAATGGATTTTATTAACCGATTTGTTTGTTTTGTTGGCAAAGCAATCTGCTTGGATGGAACTGTTTGTGGAAGCTTGCTCTTATGATGAAATTATTATTCATAGCACATCCAGGAAGCTATCTGGTTTATGACAGTGAAATTTCAATAATTGAAGATAATAAGAGCAGTAATAATATCATTTCTAATAAACAATGAGAGGGTTTTTAATTAAGTTTTAGTCATTTCATTGTGAATTAAAGACCGTGTTATAGAATTTATTATTTATTAAAAACCAGGGAGTTACCTCGGATCTATACGAGAAAATTTTGTATTAGGAATAACTATGACAACAGAACTATCTAACTGAACAACATCACATGTTTTATTTAGATTTTCATATCTAAAATCCATCTAAATTTGTAACTTTCCCGGTGGATTTGCCAAAAATCAGCTTAATCAGTTCTCAAGTGACGCTTTTTTATACATGCGACAATTGCAGAAATATACTATAGAATTTTTACAAAATATTAAGGTCCGATTCATAATTTTTGATACAACGGTTTATATGTTGTTGAAAATTGTATATTGAAAACTTTGATTAACTATTTCAATCTGACTGTTACTATATTACGTACCTATTACGCTATTGGTCGCATTGTATACAACTATAAATATTTAGTAGTTATGCCAGCAACCTAGGTTATTCAGCTCCCGTACCTAACGTTGTCAGAATAACCAGAAAATTATTATCGAATGTTTTTAGTCGTGTATTTTCGCAAAGTAACGACTCAATTTAGTGATTCATTATTCTCATACTGAAGGTACTCGAATCATATGCACGAATACTTTGCCAAGCAATTTCTCTGATTATTCACCGAATAACATCCTGTCTCCGTTGATGCTAGTAAGATACTTTCCTAGAACACAACTAACAACCTAGTTACTACAAATGAGGATAAAATTGTCACAATTTTGTCACAGCTTAGGAACACTGTTTGCTGTATATACGATATTAATGCATTTACTTTAGAAGTTCGATTATATTTTATTTGCAAAGTTTTGCAAGTGCTACACATTCGTGGAAGGAATAAAATTTATATTACTTATTTGACCCTCGTAAACCAACAAGAGGACTTATAGGTTCCGAAAGCTTGTCAAATAAAATTCATGTGTCCGACGTGACAATAAATGGAAGTGTCGGGATTCTGTAATATTTTATACACCTTTTTGTATTTACAGGAAAAAGTACAACATACAATACAATACAATAACTCTTTATTGATCACCAGAAAAAAAAATACAACTTAAAGTAATACAACTATACTATGGTAATACAATCGGCGGTCTTATCGCTAAGAGCGATCTCTTCCAGACAACCTTAGGATGGACTGGAGTAAAATTAAAGAATGGACGGCGGTGCACAATAAAATAAAAAAAATCTGCTACATATTTTACTTAAGTACGTACATATGTAATGTATTTTGTATGTTTTGTAGGGGCATGATATCACATCCAGATTTCTTATTAATTTTGTCCACTCTACTTGTATTTGTAGGTATGTGGTTTTACAGGGTTAACATCTGGATTGCTTTTAACTGTAATATTAAAATTCAATTAAGTGTTGTGGCTATGTAGATTTGTATGTAGACTCGTGCAGTTGCTAGTCAATCTTACGATAATAAATTAATTTAGTGTTAATTTTTACGGATAAAAATATAAGTACGAACACAGAATATCGTGAAACAACAATATGACTGCAATTAAGTAGGTACTATGCTATACTAAAAAGTACATAATATTAATAAACCATGAGCTAACATATTTCCATATAATCTAGTTTAAACTACTTCATAAAATATTTCCATATAATCCTCGTTATACAAACTCTATTTAATATTTTCAAAACTATGTAAATGTGGGTGTAAATACCGCTCATATTTTGCGGAAGTATTTGAAAATTTCACCAAGGCAAAAGTACATCAGTAAACCATGACAAAGGTTCACAAAGGAGGGTCTGCAAGCCAGATAATATAACTCAATATCCTCTGAGTTTATCCGTAGAAGTAGCAAAATCTAATGGACCGAATAAATTAATGAAGGGGATATGCATCATAGTCAGATGACCAGCTTTCTATACGTTGCTCACTAAATTCAGAATCTTTGGGAATGAAACCAATCTTCCCTTAGCAATTGCAACAAAATTAATGGGTTGTTAAACACAATCCAAAATTTCATCTTACCAACGGGACTTGAACCCGCAACCTCCGGAATAACATGTTCCGGTGCTTTGCCAATTAAGCCATGGTGCGAAGTAACGTTACGACGAAATTAGTGGATTGCATTTGTTAACCCAATTATGCATTGGTGGCGCCATCTATGACTACTTATTACGTAAGTTAATCATTCGGAAGAAATCATTACAGTTTTCAAATCCAACGAGAGATGTTGCACTGCGTAAATCAAATATTATGTTTCATTGAAGTGTTACACACTTAATATTTTTGTAAATTGTTAAACACAATCCAAAATTTCATCGTACCAACGGGACTTGAACCCGCAACCTCCGGAATAACATGTTCCGGTGCTTTGCCAATTAAGCGATGGTGCGAAGTAACGTTACGACGAAATTAGTGGATTGCATTTGTTAACCCAATTATGCATTGGTGGCGCCATCTATGACTACTTATTACGTAAGTTAATCATTCGGAAGAAATCATTACAGTTTTCAAATCCAACGAGAGATGTTGCACTGCGTAAATCAAATATTATGTTTCTTTGAAGTGTTACACACTTAATATTTTTGTAAATTGTTAAACACAATCCAAAATTTAATCGTACCAACGGGACTTGAACCCGCAACCTCCGGAATAACATGTTCCGGTGCTTTGCCAATTAAGCAAAAAAAGCAAAATCAATGGGTACGTCTTGTCAAATTTAATAACATTTTTGGATAGAACTTCCTAAGAACGAGATGCCCGACGGATGTTTTACTTCAAAGTTGTTTTAAGGAATTGCGAAAATGGATTCACAGGATGCTTTTGTTTCAAAGAAACTCCTTCGCGAAAAATTGAAGTTCTGTAAAGTAAATCTCTACCAGTAACTAAAATAAGGTCCTTATCATAAACTATTATCCAAAAAGTTTTGAACATTCTTTTGTAATCGCAGTTTATATAATCAATAAGAAAAAACTACAAAATAAATTTAACATATCCTTCGTTATAACACAATATTCGGATCGACAATTTAGTATAAAATATTCTTTTGAAGACCATACATTGTATGGCCACGAGAGGGATGACGATTCGTCGACTAATATTTAGTTAAGAACTACGGATTTCCATCGCTACGAATGCTTTGAGGCACACATGGTCGATTTGTTTGACCCAACTCAAATGGGTTTGCTCCCATAAAACTTCTACCAGATGTAGGTATATTGGTAAATCTGATTTTACATTTTGATATCGACTATGGATAAGGTAGATGGATAGTATTGCACATCTTACAAGTTAAACATAAAAATTTGTTGAAAACAAAAAGTTTAACAAGAGTGTGTTATAAAATGTACTTAATAGAATATTACAAAAAAAAATGATTAGATATTGCAAACATAGAATTGCAGCCTTATGTTTTCACTAGTTGGAGTTTCAACAAGATATACATATTAAAATGTTTTGTTAATAATTCTCGCAAAGTTAAAAGAGTTTTCATTAATAAACATAACTTTCTGGAACTTACTGAACTCGAAATAGTTTGATGTGCTAACTTGATCTCTCTAACAAGCTGGCTCGTCTTTGTAGTTGAAAATTAAATTATATTTAGGCTACAAATAAACAAGTCACTGGGCGTAATAATGGATTAATATTAAAAACAATGAATATATTTAAAAATACTATAAAGTTTAACAATTTTGCGCCCGCGTATATATGTATTCTATGTCCTATTCTACTATGGTATGAATGATACTATGACGTCTGCCCGTGTTCAAAACGCATATATCTTCTTATACTATAAGAATCATTGTCCTGACATACTGACTAACTGACTGACTGACTGACAGACAACGCACAGCCTAAACCGCTGGTCCTAGAGACTTGAAATTTGGAGGGTATATTTGTCTTAATACTTAAGGGTGTACTAAGAAAGGATTTTCCAAAATTCACCCTTTTAAGGGATGAAATGGGGGTTCAAAGTTTGTATGGAGAAACAAGGTTCGATAGTCTTTTCTATTCGAAACTTCACACAAGTGCTTCAGTAAAAGAATAAGTAAGTACGTGTTTCAGGCTTTTTCAAAATTCCACCCCTATAAGGGTGAAATGGGGTAACAAAGTCTGACAACCAATATTGTTTCGGGTTGCGCTGAAATTTGTTAGAGAGTTATTACGACGTTAGTTCCCCCTGAAAAATGATTTTCTAAAATTCACCCGTTAAGGGGATGAAATGGGGGGTTCAAAGTTTGTATGGAGAAACAAGATTAGATAGTTTTTTCTATTCGAAACTTCACACAAGTGCTTCAGTAAATAAATAAGTAATAACGTATTTTAGGCTTTTTCGAAATTCAACTCCTAAGAGGGTAAAATGTGGTAACATAGTCTGAAAATCAATATTGTTTTGGGTTACGCTGAAATTTAGCATGCAGATAGTTATTGTGACGTTGGTATCCGTTAAGGAAGGATTTTCCAAAAAATCACCCCTTAAGGGGATGAAATGAGGGTTCAAAGTTTGTATGGAGAAACAAGATTAGATAGTATTTTTTTGAAACTTCACACAAGTACTTCTATACTATATAGTATACTATTCAGTATGTATTTTCTAAATTGGTATCAATAAAGAGTATTTGTATTGTATTGTATTGTATTGTACTTTAGTATATAGATAGATAAGTAAATACGTGTCTTAGGCTTTTTCAAAATTCTACCCCAAGAAGGTGAAGTGGCGTAATTAAGTCTGAAATCAATATTGTTTCGGATTGCGCTGAAATTTGGCATGCAGATAGTTGTTTTGACGTAGGTATCCGTTAAGAAAGGATTTTTCAAAATTCACTCTTTAAGGGGATGAAGCGAGGGTGCAAAGTTTGAAGAGTCTTTTTATTCGAAACTTTACACAAGTTCTTCAGTAAATAAATCACTAAATACGAGTTTCAGGCTATTTCAAAATGCCACTCCGAAGAGGGTGAAGTGGGGTAACAAAGTCTAAAAATCAATATTGTTTTGGATTGCGCTGAAATTTAGGATGCAGATGTTATTATGACGTAGGTATCCGATAAGGAAGGATTTTCCAAATTCACCTCTTAAGGAGACGGAACGGGGATTCAGAGTTTGTATGGCAAAATAAGATGAGGTGGTCTATTTTATTCGAAACTTTACTTAAGTACTTCTGAAAATAAATAAGTAAATACGTGTTGCAGGATTTTTCGAAATGGGAAAGGTAACAAAATCTGAAAATCAATATGGTTTTTCGGGTTTTATAAATATGAATCCCTATTTCCCTTAGTTACGTGATAACTTGAAAACGGATGAACCGATTTGGCTTATTCTTTTTTGATGTCTTTTATGATGGAAAGGTTTTTACAAAAGAAACTATATAAGTAAATAAAAGAAGTTTGTAACGCGGGCGAAGCCGCGGGGCACTTCTAGTACGAGTATATATATATATATTTATATATATAGACAGACAGACAGGAGTATTAGACCGCGCGCCATGCAGCTCACTCACACACTTTCTATTATTCTCATCGTAACTTACACATCATTTTTAAACTATTAAGCCAAAAAACTTAGTGTAAAAGACTAAGATTATCTATTTTACATGACAAACGCGATTAAAATTTATTTATTAAGGAGATTAATTTATAATACGATACGTATGAATTGTAAATACAGTTATTCAAATTAAAATCATTATTTTCTATGTCACAATTTCGAGTATACTGGCTTCCACATAAAAGATACATGCTATCACGGACTTTTTTTTATAATAAATATTAGTAGGAATTAATATTAAATTTAATTGTTTCAATATAATTATTTATACGTTAAATACTTAGTTATTATTTTATCCTGAGCCAAAAGTAGGGGCGAGTAGAATAACGGTTGTTTATACGTGTAGTCTGTTCAGTAATAGGATTTGTTGGTAAATTTAATGGTAAGTGCTCACACATCGATCGGTCGAGAGGACGCTGCACTCGAAACCGCGAGTATAAAGGTATTATGTAAGGCGAGTGGCGGCAGCCGCTCTCCTATTAACGACCTCCTTCCCTAGTTTACCACTCTCGCCCCCTGCGCCAACAGACTTACCCGATTTCCCTTTGTTATCTCGCACTTCGTAGCCACGACCCGCGGGAACCAACGCACGAAGAAATTAGCTTCTAACTTTTTTCTATCCACCCTGCTCACAAGGGCTTTGTTGCCCGTTATATACTGCTATTAAAAGATTTTCAACGTATACACGAACGTTCAAAAAACGTCGTTAATACAGGTCGAGAGATACATCTCTCGACCTGTACATGTAAAGCTTGTTGATTTTCTTGAGTAGTTTCATTTTTCTTATTCATACCTTATTTTGCTGTTGAGTGTTAAGGTTTGTTCTATGATAGTATTCTCTGACTATAAGCGGTCTACTGAAGCTATTATATTGAACGTGAGTGAGAATATACAAGACACTTAGCTACTCACGTTACCGCACAATAGCGCCAGTCTGAGTCAATATAAAAATGTTTTGCTTTGCACAGTGTCAAGAAGGAATTCGTTCAAATATAAGCTTATTTTTCAGTGAACACATGTTTTATTTGTCTTTGCCTTGCCAAAAAAGAGAAGAAATAATATGGAAATGATTCCCTTCAAAATTATAAACAATTCCAAAGATTGTATCAACAAGCGTGCAGAATAGCGAGTTACTTTTACATTTTTACCGAAATATCAGACAATGGTTTCATTTAGTCTGCTTGTAATAAAAATACGAAGCAATCAACACCTACTCGTAACATTTCATTGTCTGAAGATGTCGTGACTTCTTTGATCATTTTTGAATTATATCCTTTGTCACGAAATGCTCGAAAGAAACCAAAAACTCCGTGGATTTGTTGTAGGGGAGTTAAAAACTGGCTGGATTTATTTGCCGCCGTTGTATGTCACTTCGAACAAAGTCATTTGCTTTAGCTTATTGACTTTTTAGTTTAATAAAGTGATTTATTCTGTGATGATGGTGCTTTATTAAATGAGCTGTCGGAGTCTTAATTAAAATTAATTACTTTAAAATATCAAATAAAGTTATACTCGTATTATCATTTAAATAGTGGAGGTTTGCTAAAAAGCTTGACTTTGCTCAGAACTGCTAACCGTGACTGCTATCATCTCCCTTTCTCACATATTTTCCTATATAACCGGACACTGGCAGATGAATCAAGTAATATTTATTTCTTTTATAAATTTACGTTTACGTATCTGTAATACGTGTTGCATTTGATCACCACGCATAAAGAAGGGGTGTTATAAGTTTGACGTGTTTATCTGTGCAGTCTAAGCAGTCATTTCTCAAAGTGTTTCCATATCGTCATTGAAGCTCATAATGAAAGCTACATGCATGCAAAGTTTCATCCTTTCTGACGGATGGGCCTATAAAATATTTTTTTGTTAGGACAAGGAGCAGCCGTACTTGTAGTATAGTTTTAGAAAAATGCAGCGAAACACCTCAAAACCGCAACTAAAAAAGTAGATTGTAATACAAGAGCGCAATATAGTATTTATCTTTGAGGCCGCTATTTATTTCTTCAGTGTAGAACGAGGATTCTACTAACGATGTAGATGCTAGCGACATACTTTACTTTTCATTCCCCTCTAAGAGAAAAGGGAATTAAAAAAAAAACAAGTTTAAATGCGGCGCTAGACAAAGTTTCATGTGTTTATCTCCGTATCTCTAGAGATACTTATCAGATCGATAAATTACAATAAAACCAAACGGGAAACATTTTCTCTCAAACAAAAAAGAATTTTCCATGTCGCGACATGCGATAGATGGACGATAAAAATTAAGGCCATGTAATAAAAGTTTCACTTTTTACTGCCCGCTCAAAATGTTTGAAGAGAAAAGAGATCTATTTGCGCGCACTTCTCGAGGAACCAATCTGCGTTTATCAAATAGATGAAATGAAAATTATATGACGCTGTCACTATGCTAATAACTATTTACTCGTTGAATGCTGTAGCAGCACACGCACAAAGTAATGAATTTTACATTTCATCATTAAATAAGTAATGAATAAATAATTGTAGTTGTTCGAGTACCGTAAATAACTGGAGGTCTAACCTCCCACTAATTATTCCGGGCTCTATATTGCATTCGTCTATTAAAATATTAAATTCGAGCCACAATTAATTAAAACAATTTCATTTCGGACTCCGCTATGTTTTCCTTGGGTTTACGTTGTCGAGCTCGCTGTTTGTTGTCTTTGCATTTGCGAAAATTTGTTGACCCTGTTAATTAATCGTTTAGTATGCAGACAAGCTACGTTCTATCTTAAACGGGCCTTAGTTTTTTTTACATACATACATAAAATCAGGCCTTTGCCCGTTAGGGTAGGCTTTTTTAAATTATTTGCTTATATTCAGTGCTCGGCCTATTGGGCGGGCTGCTTTGCAAGTTTTGAACACTTTTCTAGAAGTAAGATGGTTTAATTGAATTAACTAATTGGTGGCTACTCCACTAACAGACAAGTATTTTCGGCTTAGAACTCAAACTCTTTTATCTGAAATTGAAGTGAAGAAGCCGTCTATCTCTTAAAAAAATCATGGCTAGTATTGTGGCCGCAGAGCCAATTCTGTGAATCCCGTATAACTCAGATGTTTTACGCTTGTAATAAGCTTGTGTTTGTATATTGCCTGGTGCAGTTTTGTGGTTCCCCTGATACAGGTCTAGCTAAAGTTTATGGCAGCTGCAAACAATGACACGTAGTTGTAATCAGCGGACATAAAGTTTAGCAAGGTCTGCTGGGTATCCTTGTAAAGGGGTATCTATATGCCAATGTTAGGCACTGTTGCCATTTATCGTAATTAACCGACTTCAAAAAAAGGAGGAGGTTTCTCAATTCGACCGTATATTTTTATTTTTTTTATGTTTGTTCGCGGATAACTTCGTCGTTTATGAACCGATTTTGATTATTCTTTTTTTTGTTGGGTAGAAGATATCCCAAGTGTGGTACCATGGTAATTTTATTGAGGTCTGATAAGTATCTCCAGAGATATGGAGATAAACACCTAAAAATTGGTAAATTAATAGCGCGGCATTGAAGTCGGTTTCTTTTTAGTTTTTTAAACGATCTTATTTTAGCATATGAATAGCATCTATTTGGCTTACCCGTAGGATGTACTATTACAACTGTTACTGCATTTTTATGTCTTCTATATTTGTCAAATACATTGAATTTAATTTTCCGTAAATCAGTAGCTTTAGGTATAGCCTTTTCACATCCAGCTCAGTCCAATTTCAACGACTAAATCAGATAACCTATTTACAGCTCTTTCAATTTACTTTGTGCGAATATTAAGCAACCAATACCAGGGTTAGATTCGGCAAACATTAAACTAGGAAAAGCAATTGCAAACGGTGGAACCTAAGTAGAAATCGTTTACAAATTCAAACACACAAGTTGCAAAAATAGCAGCAATATGTTAGACGTAACTGGCTAAATAACTTTTATAGTGGTTTGCTCAGGTTGTATTATTATAGCAAATAAGTTCAATTCAATTATATTTGTACAAAATAGTTCTAGGAAAATCTTTGTGTTTGTTTTAAATTCATAAATTATGCTTTCATTTTTGTGTTGCAAATATTGGTGTTTTATTTTCTCTTTCCGATTATTAGCTTTTGCAGTTGTTTACTTTTTAACCGACTTCACAAAAAAGGAGGAGGTTCTCAATGCGTCTGTATGTTTTTTTTTTTTTTTTTTGTGTGTATGTTACGCGATTTCTCCATCAATTGTGAACGGATTCAAATGATTCTTTTTTTAATTGGTAGGATACGTTTCCGAGGTGGTCCCATTTTAATAAAACAACCCAAACATAGGAGATTGTACTAGTTTTAGTAGAAGAGTCCCAAGAAGATTATACACAATGGAGGTTGCTATTGCATATAAGATATTCTTACGGTAACTGTGAGCGAGATAGAAATAAAGGTGGGGAAATTTTTTTTTGTAATATCTTATAGGCAAGCGTTTGACCACTATCTCACCTGTTGCTAAGTGATGATGCGGTCGAAGATAGAGAAGTGGACTAGAATGGGAACTGGCTCTCAAGGATAGCTGCCGGAACACATTAGATGTTTGGCGACAGATTTTCTGACATGAGGGTGGTAGCTGGCCAGGCGGACACTAGATATGTTCTACCACCATGCGGGGGTTATTGGTTTCTTAACGATGTTTTCCTTCACCGGAGGGCCACTGTGAGAAGCGCACATATATTTTTCGATAGAAAAATTCATTGGTGCACGGCGGTTTGAACTCGGTACCACGGCATCAAAGCCGACTGTTCTCCCAATTACGCCACCGGGCCCTCAATAAATAATTATATATTAATAATTATAATAAATAATTATGTATAAATATAAATAATTTGTCTTCACAGGAATGTTCTACCGGGCAAAGTCTTGTTAGAGTGCAAACTTTTTTAAACATACCTAATATTTTTTGACATGACATGACATTTGGCGAAGATGGCGGCCATTTCAGTCCGGCGACACTGCATACATAATTAAATAACTCAGAATCATGAACGTACTTTGTACCAATCAACACAGCAAAAAAAAATTATAAGCATAAAACCACATATTATATAATAGTTACTACGTAAATAATACTTTCCGTTGTTAGGTTGGCTACACAGTGCTTACATAATTCGGGTATCCACAATATAGGGAAGTGCCTCTTATAACGTAGTAGAGTGATTCAGTACCCTGTTGGCCATATGGCGGCAATTAATGTTAATAATCGCAAATAATACTTTTTTATATTCATTTTGGAATACAACTAGTCCGTGTTATAAAAGTATTTGGAATTATTGTAATAAAATAGACAATTAATTATCGTGTGTCAGATGCTTTTATTGCACAGGGCCATTTTGGACATTGTCCTATGAGACCTTGATGACATCATTATTACTAGTGAATATTTTCACTTTAGCGCGGCATTTAAAGTCAATTTTTTTAGGGTTCCGAACCCAAAGGCTACCCAATGAACACTTTCTGAGACTTTGTTGTCTGTTCGTCCGTCCGTCCGTCCGTCCGTCCGTGTGTCTATATGTGCGCACTTTACAGATCTGTATCTTCTTAACCGTTATAGGTACACACTTGAAATTTTCAAAAAGTATATATCCGTCAGTGTATAACGGCCCAGACACGAAATTTAATAGATGCATGTAATTTAATTAAAACTTGTTTTGCACTAAAAAGGGTAACATAACTTATTTTCAAAAAAAAATTAAAACCGACTTCATAACCACAAAAAGGCACTCAAAAGCGAAAAATAATTTACTTAAAATTATTATAAGCGTTACCCACGTCTCTATTTGAAGTCGGTGCCAGCCAAGTCTATTGGATATTAGATAGATGCTATGTATGTAGTAGTAGTAAGTAGGTAGATACATGTACTCGTAGGTATTATCTATCTACTACCTATTAGACTTGGCTGGCACCGACTTCAAATAGAGACGTGGGTAACGCTTATAATAATTTTAAGTAAATTATTTTTCGCTTTTGAGTGCCTTTTTGTGGTTATGAAGTCGGTTTTATTTTTTTTGAAAAATAACTTATGATATATTCACAAAGAAAATAATTTGACGGTTATAAATGTATTAAATATTTCAGTGACATTCCTTCTGTTGTAGTGTTAAATATTTCATTTGTTTACTTTTTGACCGAGTGAAGCGAGTGAAGGTCTGTCTCCGTTTCAGCTTGGCCAAAAATGCTTTCATATATCTGGCTGCTGATGTCCGGATGTTCTCCTCTACAGGTCGCATTGCTCAACAGATTGTGAAATTTTGTGAGCAAGATCGATAATTATATGAAATTTATTTTTTGTTGTTTATGCAATTTTTTGTAAATGGCGGGGATATGTGTTGGAAATGTAAAAAAAACATATTTGGGCCATTTCTAAAAATGTTCAAATATGCCACAGAACGCATTTGCCCTTTTTGTCTGAACAACTTTTTCATGCGTTAAACTTCAACGTGGTGTGTTATTCAGTAGTCTCACAGAGCCGCTAGTGATATACATTTATTTAGAAATTGATTTGACGACCATATAAATATTTATACTGTAGAGTTAATTATTATTTTCTATGCTGCGTTATTGCTTCCATGTGCATATTCATATTTCGTTTTATTAAAAATCGGGGGTTACCATCAACAAAGAAATAACAAAGTCACTTTTTGTTGAATTATATTTAGTAGAGCAATCCCAATGACATAATATGATAAAGCATGCATGTGGGCGCCAGAGCGCCGTGATTGACGCGAGGCGAGCGTGAAGTGTGATTCACATGATTCACGCGAGGTAACCCTGTGTTTACTGCAAGCGCTCCTGCTTAATGGAAGTCCGCAGTTACTGGAAACTCATTCCGTGATTAATTGCGACGCAATCTGATTACAACGGTATATACCATTGTGGCTTGTCATATTTTGTGAATGTTTCTTCATCAACCCCGGCACGCCACCGATGTCAGAAAATAGGATTAACAACAAACGATGTTTAGTCGTGTTTACTATCCACAATGTTGTTGTTTTCGTTGTATTTTTTAACTTTACCCTAGTAGGTAAAGTTAAAAAATATATATGGAGGACTTGATATCTTTATAATTGTGATTTTAACTAGTCTGTAAAAGTTAAAACTTGGTTGGTTCTAAATTTATGGATTCAATCAAGTCTCAATATTGGTTATTTACTACTAAAAGCATATATATTTCTTATATTTTTACTAAAATAAATCTATCATTCAATTTGTTCTATAAATATCGGCATATTATCGAACAGAGGTACACCTAAGGGACACTTATTAATATTCTTAAAGGTAGGTAGCAACGTATAAGTCGTATGTGATCCACGCTTGATTACTGTTTCCGAGACGGAAGTCCGCAATTTGCGAAGTATACAGGTCCCTCGGCCTTTGTTCAAGGTATGTATGAAAAGCCAATGTTGGACAAATCTTATTATGTAGACGTCGACGTTATTATGGAGGACGCGGTAGCGGTCCCGATGTGACGTGTGAGGCACACGAGGCGTAACTCGTGTTCCTGGCACGCGGTATCCTTTCTAATGCGTACTCCCCTCCGAAACTGCTCTGATAAATAGCAATCTTATCAGATTCGCTATACATTAAACGGGTTGATCGCTTAGGGACTTAATCACTGCCGGCCCACACCCTAAAAGGTGCGAATTAATTACTTAAATAGCTGTTACAATCCGATACATTAATTTGCTACTAATTGATTATTTGTTCCGATCTCTTTGATTAAAATCTTTAAATGTTATCTAAGGACTCTCTTTAGCTTTTAAGGCACCAGATTCATTGTTTTATTAACGATTCAGAAATAACAATTAAATAAGAAAGACCATTCCTCGTATTACGTCGTTCAAGTTTTTTGTGAATGTGTTGTTTTAGTCAACACACAGGTGAAGTCACCTGAAATTCTGTGGTTTAGTAAATTATTTCAGAGCTTTTATAATAGCAGGACCTTTTATTTATTGCTGAGTAAATTATCATGTTATGTTGGTTATTGCTAAATGCTAAAAAAAACGATAGAATGGTTGTAAGCAAGAAAACAAAATTATAAACACTCTTAATTAGATTATTCACATTCTTCAAGATACCTAGAATTATGAAAATCCTAAAAAACTCATAGTATTAATACGAACGTAGTAAAAGCAGAATGCTACATGTTATGCTGCCACTCAAAATATTGTTTGCAAGAACTGAAACTGAAATCGCATCACCAAGTGTATCTAAATGTCACGCACGGTCCGGTAGCATTAAACTGTAAACTTTATAGGTGTAATTGTTGTTGGGTTTGATTCTATATAGTTTTTAGAAATGTTTTGATTTTGAAAAAGGAAGGCAGTTTTGAAAGTATCTTTGGCGGTGCAAAACGAAGGGGCGGGCTCGCCGCGGCGGCAGTTCGACTTGAGCGACCCGGCGATCGGCCGCCCGCCTTCGCGCGCGCTCGACGATCATCCCCCTTTTCTGTAAATATTCGTACTATTGTTATTCTCGTAACATGTGCACAGTGACATATTAAAATGAATTATTATTCTGTTTGTGCAACGAATGCTTTGTGTGTTTGTGATAATAATCGTTGACAGTTAAAGTGCAACATGCGGTGAGGTGCCCGGTGCAATCTCGGATATGGTGGACCCGCTGAAAATATTTTGGGTTTTAACTAATAGTACCTATCTAGGTAAGATATCGTATTCTTTTCTTCTTTATTGTAGTATTTTTATTTGGATTTTATTATTACCAAATAAAACTGGGTAGGGTTTCAGTTAATCTTATTTGCTATGTTATAGTTTGACAGCGTACGACGCGTTTTACGACTGATTTTATTGTCGTTTCACATTCGTATTTTCCGATGCAAAAATAGTATTGTTTCGTTTCGTATACTTATTTATATCTATAAGAAAATAGATGCTAAAATGCTGTTTATAAATTCATTAGTAAAATGCTTGATACTTCTCATCCAATTGCGCTAATGTAATTTGACAGTAGCTGTGAGTTCGTCTTGCTAGGTCATATATGTGATGATAATTAAGATCCGAAAGGTCTTCCAGCGAAAAGGGTCGCAGATAACTTTTTGTCTCTCCCTAAAATTTCAAATACTTTATTTTCTTAGAGATTAAAAGTTTTCCAGTAAAATATCTCAGCCATTTTGTTAAAACTTAAAATTGAATCTTTCTCCTGTCTTTTCCTCGTTCAAAAAAGTTTAACAAATAAGTTTCCTTTTCCAAATAAGTTCCGAAATTACCAGTTAGATCAAAAAATGAGTAGAAATTTGAATCGTCTCATATTTCTTCATTTTTTGGTAAATTATGAGAGTGACGTCATAGTTGTTGTAGGTACTTACGTCAGCGCTATGCTCGCATTCTTTTGAAGGCATTCACTCATTAAGCCTATTGTCGGCATTATGCTTTGCATCCGAGCTGTCAGCTTTATTATACAGACATTTATTAACATCAGGCTCCGACCTCTGGTTTAGGCAGCACCTAATAAGGAAAAAGAATATTCAAGATTTATTCAACAAATTATTAGCTACACAGGCACGATATCCCGCTCTTTTATTTTGTGAAAAATCTCGCAGAAATTCTAATGATCTAAAGGAAATTATTTTAGAGTGGGTAGGCGGTGGCTGTATAGGTATCGTAGGCGACTTCTAAGTAAAATGTGGTACGGGTTTGCAACTGAGGTTTTGCCGTGACAAGGGTATTCTAAGCTTTAATTAACTTTTGCTTTGAAATTCTTTGTCGCTTTCTATCTGTACACATGATTATAAATTAATTACCTACGTGATGGAACCGTTTATGTAAAGAAATATCATTTATTTATGTTGAAAGTATTGGTCCACATAGAATACCTTAGTTTAGTTCTTCAATGCTGTGTAATGAATGTATGTGCTATGTAATATAGCTGTAAAAGTATAAACTTAAAAGTTAGTCGGCAAAATGCTAAAGTTTTTATAGTTAGGTACAAATACCGAAGAAAAGTAGAAAATAAATTTAAATATTTAAATGGATATCTGGTCCTAGCAACTCTGAAGGAAAGTTTTCGACATGATTATAACAGCACACATCGAATATACATACTTGTTGCCATCAAAAGTTTTAACATGCATAAACTCAATCTACAGGTAGGTAAACATGCTAGCGGGCATATTTTCTTAGCTATATTATTTATTCAAGATTCTTATGCCTACATTGACTGAGAGTTTTTGTTAGTACGACGCACGCGATTTAATTAAAAGCTTTTGAAAACTTTGTATAGGCTTACCCACCCGTGCTAAGATAAGATTAATTTTATAAGGATGAAAAGTAAAAGAGATGCCAGAGACCCGATAAACACTTTATATTACGAAACTTGAACCGCACATAGCATAGATTAGTAGTAGTCTGTGTATTCATTATAAAAACACAGACATTAAAGTTTTGACGATTTGCTCACTCATACGTAATTAACGTGAAAGACGTTAATTAATTCATAACAGTTAAATTGCTCATTATTCTTTATTCATCAGACATCTCCGTGATATCTCCGTGTGGAGCATAATTCTAACTGAACCTGGGTTTCTTCCAAGTTATGAAGTTTCTGAGCATTTTATTGGTTTGCGAGTCCAGTCACGAAGCATACAAGTTGGCCAGTTTGAGAAAATAACTGGATAACAGGAATTGTGTAACTGCATAAAGCGACGTAGAGATTCAATTTGGGCTGCTGGATGAAATAAATTCCCTGCAATTTCGTTTCATTAAAAAAAGTCGAATGCAAGCAAGCAAGCACCTGCGTCTGGGATGTAGACTGAGGCGCGACTATTACGCTAGAATCGACTATAGAATGAGACAATAACTCAATAGCGGTGAGCTAGTCCCGTTCAGGGAGCACCGATGCAAGCTAGGGTGTGTACTTACAAATGTAATCGACACAATCAGCCAATCCACAACCAGGCAAACCCACTTATACTAATGCATCCCATTGAAAACGACCGCGCTTCACTTTCTACTAACGAGCATTTTATTTGGTAAATGCGTACCTATCAAAGAGATTATTAACATTTACACTGCCGTTCGAGGCAAATGCTTGATCAACTCTTTTTTGAGCGAAACTCAATCATATTCGATCCATCCAAATCTTCACGTCACGTCGTTTCTCTTTTGTGTCGTTTGAATGGGTGAAAAAATACATGAGTATATCGTAAAATATTAAAAAAATACTATACACAATAATAATATAATAATGTTGTACTGATACCGCAGGACTGATAACCGTTGGGGTAGACTTGTCCTAGAGTGGAGACCGCGAATCGGCAATTGTAGCGTAGTACGTCCTGTGACCAGGTGGAGAACGACATTCGAAAAGTGGTAGGCAGTGACTGGAAGAGAAGAGCCGAAGATCGGGCTCAGTGGCGCATCTTCGGAGAGGCCTACGTCCAGCAGTGGACTGACACGGGCTGATGATGATGAATATTGCACAGATACTTTCGATCGATTAGTAATAAGGAGGAAATCTTAATATCAAACGTTTGATGACAATGCTAACGTCTTACATCGCAAATTTTCACCTGGAAAATACTGACGCAGAAGAAAAACGTGACGCTCCGACTCGTTGCCTACATATAAAAAATCTTATATTACTTTTCTCATGTTGTAACAGCTATAAAAATAAATTTAGCTCGCGGAAAACCTATTATCGCCGCAGTAAATTATCACAATATACTCCCTCGCAATTAATTCGTATAAATGCGCTAATAACTGCAATCTAGTGAATCATCATTATGGAAACGTGTCAAGAGGCTGTCGGAGGCACGCGCCCTATACTACGAGACTCTTTTTACAGTAGTTCACACAGCGGGCAACTCCGGCTACTCAAGAATCTAGTTTATATAATCTACCAATTCAATTATTTACGTCCATCTACGAGATTCCAGGTAATCAAATACAAACCCGAAGCCAAAGTAGCTGCAGCTTCTCATGTGATTTCTCCAACATATATAATTGGATTTAGCAGTTTCCTTGAACTTAGGATGGTTCAGTTAAACTTGCTCTTACTGCGTAGAATATCCAAGGGGACGAATTGTGTCTGCTTGTTGAACTTCTGTCCGCAAATTAAACAGTGCAGTCAATGAAGTAATGTCTTAATCTTTTTAATATTCAATGTCTTTGTATAAAGCTAGAATAGTGTTTATTGTATAATTTATTCATTTCACCTTCTTAGGGGTGGAATTTCGAAAAATCCTGAAACAGTGTTTATTTATTCATTTACAAAAGTACCTGTGTACAGTTTCGAATAATAAATATAATTTTGTTTCTCCATACAAACTTTGAACCCCCGTTTCATACCCTTAAGGAAAAAAATCCAAATTTATCATTTTGAAAATCCTTTCTTAGCAGATACCTACGTCGTAATAACCATCTGCATAATTTCAGTGCAATCCGAAGCAATATTGATTTGCAGAATTCACACTGTGTTACGAATTTCGAAAAGTCCTAAAACACGCTATTACTTATTTATTTACACAAGTTCTTTTGTGAAGTGTCGAATAAAAAGTCTAACTCATCTTGTTTCTCCACACTTTGAACCCCCGTTTCATCCCCTTGAGGGGCAAATTCTAGAAAATCCTTTCGTGGCGGATACTAACGTCCTAATAATCACCTGCATGCCAAATTTCAGCGCTATCCGAAACAAATTTAATTTTAAACTTTATACGCCGTTTCAACCTCTTAAGGGGTGAATTTTGGAAAATCCTTAGCGAATAGCTACGTCATAATAACTATCTGCATGCCAATTTTCAGCGCAATCCGAAACAATACTGATTTTTAGAAATTTCCCCCCACTTCGCCCTCTTAGGGGTGGAATTTTGAAAAAGCCTGAAACACGTATTTAATTATTTATTGACAGAAGTACTTGTGTGCTTTCTAATCTTTCTTATCTTGTTTCTCGACACAAACTTTATTTAAACGTGAATTTTGAAAATTCCTTTCTCAGTACATACTTACATACTCAGACAAATGTATCTTCCAATTTTTACGACCAGCGGTTTAGGCTGTGCGTTGTCTATAAGTCAGCCAGTCAGTCAGTATGTCAGGACAAATATTCTTATAGTATTAGATTATGTGTGTTCGCGGATAACTTGTATAAGTTGTTTATGAACCGGTTTTGATGTTTTTTTTTTGATAGAAAGGAAATTTCCCGAGGGTAGTACCATTGTAATTTCATTGAGATCTGACAAGTATCTCCAAAGATACTCGTAGGTCGATAAAAGTCTCAAACTTCCAACTGAAACTGACTCGCGCGGCATGGAAGTCGGTTGTTTTAGTTTTGAAACTATCTTATTATTTGAACAATATTATGCCTATGATCTGGCTGTATACGCAAAGTATTATGCAACTGACAGACGGACGATCATTTCCATTCGGATCATGATATGGACTGATCGGTATGCGTTTTTTTAAAAAGACATACCGATCACAGTACATACATAAGTAGTGTTTCACAGTATATATATAAGTAGTGTTTCACTGTTTCCCATTTTTTTATAAAAAAATCTGAATAGGTACTGAAACATAAATAATAGTATAAGCTGGCAACCACAATTTAATATTTATATAATAATCTGACGTCAACGATTGGATAACAGCTGAATGGCTCATTAATTTTGTTTTTTTTTTAATTCAATGCGTAAAATTATGCCTTTGCTGTGTTTACTTGATAAATATTTCTTTTATGCTAGATAGGTAAGCGTTTGCTCACTATCTCAACTGATGTTAAGTGACGATGATTTATTTATTTTATAATTTTAACGCGTAATACGCGTATCAATACTGCCTACATACTGAATAAATGCTTTGACTTTTTTTTTAAAAAAAGGTTTTAAACAATCTTGTTTTATTACTTTTTGTGGGTGTTCAAAGAAAATGTTGGTCGGTAAATATAAAACACTTCCGTGATCATTTCTGTCCACCAGAAGAAAACTCTCTATACATATTTGGAAGTAGAATGTCGTTGTGTTCTATATAGTATCTGTTCTATAGGTTTTTATTGAAAAAGCCGCAGAGGTCCTTTCACCCGTCAACAATAAATCGAACAGACCGACATCCATAACTGCTAGGGTTCGAGACATCAATTCGCATTGCCGAAAATTTCGCCAACGGGACGTGTTAGGGGTTAGTAGTCCTACTAGAAATTGTAACACAATTTTTGTTTCAAAAGAACACTAAAGTATTTAACTTGAGTATATTTAATACTCAGCTTTTATACGTATCTTGGTTTATTAGTCCTTCATTTATTTAATAAAAGGTAACAGAAAAGATAGAAGGCAAATATAAGAGTGATAATATTTAAAAAAATCGAGAAAAATAAGTTCTAGATCTACTATTATCTAATCTAATATTATAAAGAGGTAAACTTTATAAGTTTGTGAGTACGTTAGTATGAAACGATCTCTGGAACTTCTGATTCCGATGCCGATTTTAAACATTCATTCACCGGTAGTCTGAAATCTACATTATTCCTGAGTGACATAAACTATCGAAGTCAGATAGTTATTTAAAAAAAAAACCATTTAAATCATTGTGTCTAACTGAAATATTGCTATAAAACCAGCCAACTTCGAGTTGTACTCTCGCGCACCGAGAGCTCTATCGAAAAACTTCAAATCGCGTTGACTAAAAAGTGTGATTGACTCATAGCTGATAGTAACAATTGACTCAAGTATTCCATATAAATTAGATATCTTTTTTGCGCATTCCTGAGAAAAAGGGTATTCACAAACGGACAGATGGACAACAAAGTCATCCTGGTTGATGTCAATAATGAAGTCTTTAAACACGAATGTAATTTTACCAATCGAAAAGACGGTTCCTGGAAAAATCTTATATAATATTGTTCATATCCTTCGCTCCTCATCTGAATATTATTCGATTTCGTACTGCCTGTAAGGTACGAGTACATCCCACAAAATTGTTTTTTCTTCAACAAAGAAAAAGTCAAATCATTGCTTCCGCTTTGTGATTGTGCCGTTTAAAAATATATTTTCCATATGTTTGCGCTCTTTCAAGGTGTCTAATACTTTGTAAAACTGTAAAACTTTGTTGTCATCATAAATTTGCTGCGCACAACTCAAAGCTAGAAGGATTTTTCGTACACCTACGACCTACAAATAAGAGATTTAGTTCCTTTATCTGAACGGATACGAAGAATATTAGCACAACATTTTCTTGTTTTCTATCTTTTCTGCAAATTGACAAATCTGGATAGAGACCCACGTCACGGCAGTGAAACAAGCTTTATAGTATGTTGCGCGCAAGGAGAAATGACCGTGATCATACATACACATACCGATACTCCATTGGGAAATCAAGATACAATTTCCGATATTCATCTAATACTTGTGTTTATACTAAAACATAACATGTAGCTCTTTCTATAATTTATGTGTTCATTTAGAATCGTGCATCGCAACCCGAGGGACATACAGATTTCTCGCGCATTCAACATTAAATAAATTTACCTCTTTGTTTCGAGACACTAACTGTTGGAGCACATTGCGTCAATCAATCCAATTAACGGCTTTAACATTGGATCACCAATACTTTGTTGACGTGCTTCTGAAGTTGTCAGGAGCTAAAAGACGTGCCTTGCCTTGTAGCCGACGAAAATTCTTCAATACTTGACTATTGGATTATAAAAACGGCGACATCAAATGGATTCGTTCGAATAGCTCTTTCAAGTGAATGAGCCATAAATAAACAATAAATTCGGACTATAACATCGTCAAAATTGGTAACACATATAAAAGGATATAAAATATTACCTATAGTTTTCCGTCACGTGCAAAATTGCAAACCTGTACTGTTCGTATTTTATTGTTTCCGAAACCATTATTGCGACACACACCGTTAAACGCAAAAACGAATGGTTGGGGCCGACGAAAAGCTAAAAAATTTTGGCGCTTCGTTTCTACCCGCACTCGAACTAATAATTGAAATTGGATCGACTTGTGTAATCAATGGCTGCATCGCGTGATGTTCGCATATCGAACGTATACCGAAGCGATGCGACGAATGTTTTCGTTTAAACCGAAATTGCTAAAAATATTCGCAGATTTTTTATCATATTTCAGCTTACGAGTAATGGACAAAATAGTACATGGTAGTAGTGAACAGGTAAAAACATTTGGTTTTAATTAATCTCGTTATAGTTATATTTGTTTTTTACAAATGAATTGAATAATAAGTTATTTTTCAAAAAAAATTAAAACCGACTTCGTAACCACAAACAGGCACTCAAAAGCGAAAAATAAATTACTTAAAATTATTATAAGCGCTACCCACTTATCTATTTGAAGTCGGTGCCAGCCAAGTCTATTGGATAGTAGATAGATACTATGTATGTAGCAGTAGTAAGTAGGTACATGTAGGTTAGTAAGTAGGTAGATACATGTAGGTATTATCTATCTACTAGCTATTAGACTTGGCTGGCACCGACTTCAAATAGATAAGTGGGTAGCGCTTATAATAATTTTAAGTAATTTATTTTTCGCTTTTGAGTGCCTGTTTGTGGTTATAAAGTCGGTTTTAATTTTTTTTTGAAAATAAGTTATGTTACCCTTTTTAGTGCAAAACAAGTTTTAATTAAATTACATGCATCTATTAAATTTCGTGTCTGGGCCGTTATACACTGACGGATATATACTTTTTAAAAATTTCATGTATGTACCTATAACGGTTAAGAAGATACAGATCTGTAAAGTGCGCACATATAGACACACGGACGGACGGACGGACGGACGAACGGACAACAAAGTCTCAGTAAGTGTTCATTTGGTACCCTTTGGGTTCGGAACCCTAAAAAAAATTATTTTAAATGCCTCGCTAAAGTGAAAATATTCACTTGTAATAATGATGTCATCAAGGTATCAAAGGACAATGTCCAAAATAGCCCTGTGCAATTAAAGCATCTAACACACACGATAATTAATTGTCTATTTTATTACAATAATTCCAAATACTTTTATAACACGGACTAGTTGTATTCCAAAATGAATATTAAAAAGTATTATTTGCGATTATTAACATTAATTGCCGCCATATGGCCAACAGACTACTGAATCACTCTACTACGTTATAAGAGGCACTTCCCTATATTGTTGATACCCGAATTATGAAAGCGCTGTGTAGCCATCCATATTAGCAACGGAAAGTATTATTTACGCAGTAACTATAATATAATCTGTGGTATTATGCTTATAATTTTTTTTTGCAGTGTTGATTGGTACAAAGTACGTTCATAATTCTGAGTTATTTAATTATGTATGCAGTGTCGCGGGTCTGAAATGGCCGCCATCTTCGCCAAACGTCATGTCATGTCAAAAAATATTAGGTATGTTTAAAAAAGTTTTTGCCCGGTAGAACATTCCTGTGATGACAAATTATTTATATATATATATATATATATATAATTATGAATTATAATTATTAATATATAATTATTTATTGAGGGCCCAGTGGCGTAATTGGGAGAACGGTCGGCTTTGATGCCGTGGTACCGAGTTCAAACCGCCGTGCACCAATGAATTTTTCCTCCGGTGAAGGAAAACATCGTTAAGAAACCAACAACCCTCGCATGGTGGTAGGACATATCTAGTGTCCGCCTGGCCACCTACCACCCTCAAGTTAGAAAATCTGTCGCCAAACATCTAATGTGTTCCGGCAGCTATCCTTGAGACCCAGTTCCCATTCTAGTCCACTTCTCTATCTTCGACCGCATCATCACTTAGCAACAGGTGAGATAGTTGTCAAACGCTAGCCTATAAGATATAAAAAAGAAATTAACTATCCCCACCTTTATTTTCTATCTCGCTCACAGTGACCGTAAGAATTTTTGTCAAAAACCAAAATCAACGAGAAGAAAGATGTAAAAACATTATTCAAGGTCATATTTTTTAGTCTTCAAAAGTATATGCAATAGCAACCTCCATTGTGTATAATCTTCTTGGGACTTTTCTTCTAAAACCAGTACATTCTCCTATGTTTGAGGTATTTATCTCCATATAGTTATGTCCCATATTTTCATATTTATAACTATGTGTTCAAATCGCGAAAGTGTAAAGTTTACAATTATCTCCATATCTCTGGAGATACATATCAGATCTCGATAAAATTAAAATGGGACCACCTCGGAAACGTATCCTACCTATTAAAAAAAGTATCATTTGAATCCGTTCACAATTTATGGAGAAATCGCGTAACATATTAAAAAAAAAAAAAAAACATACAGACGAATTGAGAACCTCCTCCTTTTTTGTGAAGTCGGTTAAAAAGAATAATCAAGAATAGAATCTCTTGAAATTTTCCTATCCAACTTCGATCAGAGACAATTAAATATAAAATAATTAAATATTAATTATATAAATAATAATATTATTTCTATCCAATCTCATTTTTGAACTAGTTAAAATTTTGTATATCTCCTGTGTACGATAAGTATACTTTATTTACTACCAATGGCTACCTAATGCATACAGTTTACTACATATTATATCCGGTATTGTTTTTTATTAGTCAGCTATTACAAGACATGGAAGAAAAGAAGTTTATTTTCGTCGTACCAAATCTTCGGTGAGCTTATTGAATGATAAAATAAATATGCTAAATCGCTGGTATTTCAATCGCGTTCGCTGAAAGAGAACAATCCCCATTTATCTTGTGAAGTAGTTCGAGAGATCTGATAAGACGATCACACTGGACGTCGGATTTTTACGGATACCAGCGCGTGGTGTGAAGTCGCTGGAAACCGGATTTATCGTACAGATTCAGATAGCCGACGGGAAGTCAATACATGGCTTTTACATTTTGGACTTTAAGTATCAGGTCAAATCTAATGTATTTTATAATTTTAAAACATCAATCTTACTTATTTTACTATTTAAGTCTCCTACTCTATCAACTATTGCTTTTTCTCTATTTCTATAATTTAAGACGCTTTATAATAAATTCAATTCGTTCATTGCGCATGTCAGGTCCGTGATTCCTTAAGTGTTAAAGATTTGCATAATATTACCTGTTCAGCCACCCCTAAATGGTGTTTCACAAGAGGGTGACAAATGTCCTCCCAAAATAGCACCACATCTGCATTATTTCTATGATCTTGGCTCTCAAGTGTCGACCTTCCGCCGGAAAGGCTGGGACTGAGGCACGTCCCGACACTCTGCACCTCTTGATAAAGAATTTCATTATCAAGCACGCAGCCTGTATTATGAATGTCACCCGATAATAAGATCTCGCCTCATTTTTGCCTCGCAATTAAATGAACACTTAATTTTCAAGCATAATGCGAGCTCATTTATATGATAACCGCTACCCGCTCCCGCTTACCATATGTGCGCAAAACTCTACACGTTAGTATAAGCCGTTAGGAAAAGTTTGTAAAATTGAAAATCGATTCGAGAAGTTTTTATTTGAATATACATCTTGTTTTCGTAGGAGATTGGTTATTGCACGAAGTGGATCTAACTGATTTAATTCTAACCGATGATAAACAATGGACTATAGAGGAATCAGGAAGCAGTTTGTTAGGAAGCTCGTTACCTACTGCGGTTGTGTTTGATTGCTCGGCAAGGGGAATACTAATGGCAGACCCTGTGTGATTGATTAAATAGACGCGTAGGCGCCTAGCTGCGATATCAGCTCGGTAATTAAGTTCCCTTTGTGATGATCAACGATAACCTATTGTACGAGTTACACACCGATACCAACAAAGTTACCGACTTAGCGATACTCGGACAGTGAATAGCCTTTTAGTTTAGAGTTGCTGTTACTTCAAAACTAAAATTATCAAAAGAAACTCACATCCGAGTTGTCTACAATTATTGTGTTTCTTCCTCCTTGCAATGTTTACATTACAAGGGTATATTGTAATATTATAAACTATGCTTTAATACATATATATTATAATAATATATCAATAACAGATTAGCGGCATATTATCAATTTGAGGGTGGTAGCTGGCCAGGCGGACATTAGACAGGGTCCTACCATAATGCCGGGGTTCCGGGTTCTTTAACGATATTTTTACTTCCCCGAAGGGCCACTGAAATCATCTTTATAATTTATGCACTACAGCCCGGGGGTGGGCCTTGTCCTGGTCCAGAATGCGCTTCCAGACTGGTCTGTTCTAGCCTCTGACACCGATTGTTTTTAAGTCTTGCTCGACGCCATCCAGCCAACGGAGCTTAGGTCTATCACAACTTCTACGGCCATCAGGTTTTCAACATGGTTATATCTTGTGCGCCAACAACCGCCTTTTTGTACAGACCCGGAAATACGTAAACTAGAAGGCTGTTTCATCTCTTTTGCTCAGTACCCAAGTTTTAGAACCATAGGTGAGTACAGACCGAAGTTGTATCTGAAGGGCCACTGAAATGCGCACAATAATTTTTCGATAGGAAAGTCAATTGGTGCACGGCGGGGATTTAAACATGCTATCTCTGGCATCAAATTCTAATTCAATAATCAATGTCTATTATTTGCCTACGTTGATAAAAAAAATTAGCACCCTAGTGCAAAATGTTCGGCAGAAAAAAAAATGGTGGACCAAACCGGCGGTAGGTTAAAATATTAAGAAAATATCATATCTCATAAACTATCCAAAATGGTAGAACATACATGCGCAGTGAGGTCCTCTACCACCTTGCTTCGTTTGATCCATTGGTGCTGAATCACCCTGTATATATATATATATATATATATATATATATATATATATATATATATACGAGTATATAACCATTCCGGACCTATTACCGTAAAGTTTATAACGCTGCAGCGTGTCCGTAGCTTAAGTACAAACCTTTTATCATTTTATGCAAACAATGACATAAAGTTTGTATAGTTTATTGGGAATACTCGATAAACTATTAACGTTGATTGTTGATTCTTTAGTCTGCTATTCATACTAATGTCCATACTTCCATACTTATTATATATGAATTATTTTTCAAAAAATTTATTTTGAAAAATAATTTATAATACCCTTTTTTATATTACCCTGACAGATATATACTTTGTAAAAATGTCAAGTATGTACCTATTACGGTTAAGAAGATACAGATCTGTTAAGTGCGCATATATAGACACACGGACGGACGGACAGACGGACGAGCGGACAGCAAAGTCTCAGAAAGTGTTCATTTGGTACCCTCTGGGTTCGAATCCTTAAAAAATTGACTTTAAATGCCGCGCTAGTGAAAATATCCACTAGTCATAATGTTGTCATCAAGGTATCATAGGACAATATCCAAAATGGCCCTGTGAAATAAAAGCATTTGACACACACGATAATTAATTGTCTATTTTATTACAATAATTCCAAATACTTTTATAACTCGGACTAGTTGTATTCCAAAATGAATATTAAAAAGTATTATTTGCGATTATTAACATTAATCGCCGCCATGTTAGGTATGCTCAAAAACGTTGCACCCTAACAAGAATTTGCCCGGTAGAACATTCCTGTGAAGACAAATTAATTCTCCCCATCTATGTTTCTATCTCGCTCACAGTTACCGTAAGAATATTTGTCAAAAACCAAAATCAACGAGAAGAAAGATGTAAAAACATTATTTAAGGTCATATTTTTTAGTCTTCAAAAGTATATGCAATAGCAACCTCCATTGTGTATAATCTTCTTGGGACTCTTCTTCTAAAACCAGTACATTCTCCTATGTTTGAGATATTTATCTCTATATCTCAGAAGATACTAATCAGATCTCGATAAAATTAAAATGTGACCACCCCGGAAACGTACCCTACCTATTACAAAAAGAATCATTTGAATCCGTTCACAATTGACGGAGTAATCGCGTAACCATGGAGACCATGGACAACCATGGACAACTGCTTTGCAAATGTTGTCAACATTTGCAAATGTTGTCGAAGATGGGCTCAGTGGTGTGTCTTGTAAGAGGCCTCTGTTCATCAGTGGATTGATACAGGTTGATCATGATGATGATGATGTCTCATCATCATTCTTCTATAGTGCCCTGTCGGGCACTATAGAAGAATATTCAATTTTAAAAAATCTTTGCCACCTGCTCAACGAAATCCCATTCATGCGAATACTAGATCTTATAGTGGGTACCTAAACTTTGCTATCAAAATTGTGGCAGAAAAGTTAGGACAGACGTTCTCTCGTGTTCATCAAAAAATTCGCATTCGGCGTCGTTACGCGGCTTTTAATGTCGTAAACTAAATTGTTGTATATATCACTAAATTTTAACTACCAAAAACAGATGTATAAATGCGCTTTCAATTTTTTTTTACTTATAAGGATAGTTGTTGGGATAGTCTATTTATGACTTAGTTATGATAGTACTTAAGGTACGGACACCCCGCAGTGTCCTGCGTGCGCGATCTAGGCGTCGATCAGATAGCGCAGTAGTATTTGTACTGACTGGTTCACACCAAACGCGATCAGAAAAAAATTTAAAAGTATAACTGAGATCGCGCCCGCAGATCGCAGGACGCCGCGGTGTGGCCGCACCTTTAGATTTTAGTAACAGTGACTTTTTTATAGCAGATAGGCAAGCGTTTGACCCCTGATGTTAATTGACTATACGGTCGACGATGTAGCACGCTTACCTAGTAGATACCAGGACCTGTTCACTGACTGATAACCCTAAAATTTATTTTGGTAATTTCAATTTAGTGGTGTATAGCAATTCAGCACAACTATAATCGTTGGTTTTTAAGATTTATCAGCAAATAACAACTAAGAGACTTCGTGAATAAGCGAGAATGTTGCTGGACAGATATTGCTTCGTCATTGTACGCTCTACATTAGGGTAAATTCACCAATCTCCGACCCTTAACGATACTGGATATCCGGTTGACGTCTCACCCTTAGTATACAATGATAGGGATACATTACGCTTACGTCTGCAGAATTCCATTGTTCCAATATATACGCAGATGCCATTTGACTTTTGACGTGAAACTGCCTTCTTTAAATAAATGTATTTTCTGTTAATCCAGTTCTGTAGCTGGCCAACATAGGTTTTGTTTTGTTCAATTAAGTTAAGCTGAAACATAAAAAAACTATTACTCACTGGGTCATCAATTTTTGTGGTATTTGTTTGGTCTTACGGTCGACGTAAATACAAATTGAATAGACTAATATTTGTGATGGCGGAAACTTATCCCAGAAATTTAGTGGCGTCAATTAATTACAGCCGACCGAGTTGGAGGGCCTTCCTGAGTAAATGCCGAGACTGTAATAGGCGTCGTATTTGGCGAATGTCGCCATTCGCTTTCCTCTCAAGGAAAAGAAGCCGGACCTGAGCCTAAAAGCGTCCGTATGTTTGCTAATAAAGCCGCCGACACTCGCCACTGGTGCCCTAATTTATCATTGTTAGCATGTACCTCTAACGAAAGCAATTTCGCCTTGAATACTTTTTTCGATAAGGCCCCAGCGGAGAACTCGGATTAAAGCTCATTTGATATCGTCCAATTAGGGTCCCACTAGAAAACCTTTTTCCGAAAAGTATGCCAAGACGAATGATTTTTCATTCAAGATGAGAAATTTCTTTTTGAGTAATTTTCGAATGTCTTGGACAAAGAAACACATTAAATCAACTGTTGTAGCCTACTGATAAGAACAAAATTCATGTATTATTATTTTGTATATACTTGTGAATTGTCTTTGAATTTAAATTTTAATCGCACATTTTTATATGTATAAATTATAACCTAAAACAAAATGATTGAGATACAAGTGAGTGTATTTTCAAGGTAAGGTAGTTTACCTCTTGTTGTAAACATTTATGCATTCGTTATGATGTTATGTAATGGACTCGAAAACTTCGTACGAGATATTTACCCCGCACGAGGTTTTTTAGTCGAGAGAGTTTATGTAAGTAGTTAATTTATTATTAACGTAGTAGGTAGGCATGACAAAAATAATCCTTGTGGTACCAAAAATGTTTAAAGATGTTTCATAGTTTTTAAGGAATGTGCTCGTGCTCTGTTATATATCTTTTACTAGCTGTGCCCCGCATGTGCATATAAAGACTATAAGCTATCTGTACGCTGAATTTCATCCAACCCCATGACGTGGTTTTTGCGTGCAAGAGTAACGAACATCGATACATCCATGTATACCTACAACATTTCCGCATTCCCCCCCTTCACTGTAATAGAAAAGCTACGTGGTTAAACCTGCAACCAAAGGACATCTATAAAAACATTAACGTCTTTTCACGCTCTTATTTCAACCCTTTCGTAATTTAATACGTATCATATGCCTATGACATGGGATACCTTAAAATTTCAGCTTTGTAGTCTTTCAGATTGCGTGATATGTCAGATAGATGTACCTATCTACGATCGTACCTTTACGATATTGTACTGACTGTGTCCAGATCATAACTGAGCTTACACAAACTTTCATACGCTTTTTGCCATTTCCTTTTTACCACTACACGCTACACGGAGTTATTTGACCGTAATAACAGTAAATTGCTACATAAATTGCTTTTACGGTTAAAGTAACAATATATTTCAATCAAACGTCCATATAATTCTGTTGTCGTATTATTTCATGTCCGCGAACCTATTGTCTCTTGTACTTATACAGATAATTTAATAACAAATATGAGTGCATTTTCCTAATTATTAGCACATTAATTTACGTTCTTTTTGACACGTGAGAAATAAAACCCTAAACTCACCATAAAAGATGCGTAGATTAAGTAAATATATAAATCTTCTCTTATATATTTTCTACTAACTTTACTAACTTTAGATAAAGTATCGAAAGTTATTGGTAGCAGTGCAATGAATAGGAAGACATTTTAAGTAAATTGGATTTGATGTTAGCTATAAATAGCCTTGTATTTATAATAACCTATCTAAATCCTAACTGAATGTGAGGGTCATAACGTTAAATATGTTTGAATAGCCAAGTGCGAGTTGGACTCGCCCACCGACTACCTAGGCTTCCGTACCAACTTCTCAAACTAGGTATTTAACTTTGCAGTTCGATCCCTAGACCGATACCTAGACACTGTTAGTGTACCAACCGCAAATAATAAGTTTGTAATGGTTATTTCGATTTTTTTGTTATTTAACTACATATTTACGGTTTTCATTTTCTGGAAGAACTTGCTTTTTGCCAAATTTTATGATTCTAGGTAAACAAGAAGTAACCTAGATAGGTTACTTCTAGGTTTTGATTCCCTTTTGAAAGCGAAAAATGTGCAAAAAATTGGTTCTTAAACTTACTAAATCATTTGATCGCGTTTACTTACAAGTTTCATTTTTTCACAGCTGTAAGTTACCGTAGATCAGAGTATTTAAGTTTCAACTTGATGTTGAAAGTTTACGCGTTGCTAAGAAAAAGGGGTCTTATCAGAAGGACAAACAGATGGACATACGGACAACAAAATTATCCTATAAGGGTTCCTTTAGAGGTATGGAACCCTAAAATTGCGTCTGTTTTTAGAAACGAAACAAACCAACCCGTTCAAATTGTAGAGTGTGATAAAACGGACGCAGAAATAAAATTGGTTACATATTTTTCAAGAATCTTTAATATGGTATACTCTTTCTCACTTCATTGTTACGTAACGCTCGTTCCCAATAAAAGCCTTTTTGTGTCGTCGCAACAAAAGGGTGATATCCAGCTTTGACGTGATTTTGTTGAGGATGAGGTTGTGTATTTGATAAATAAACAAAGCACATAAGACAGTTTTATTTAATGTAACCATCGCTTTGACTCTGCTCGGTGTGCCATTTGAAGTCAGATATAAACATCATACAATTTATGTAGAAACCGCAAATGGTTAAAACACGGAAGATGAAGAACACATTTTTGTGTTCTTTTGCGCGGCAGTGGGTTGGAAATTAGTTTTATTTAATTTTTTATTTAATTAAAAATACCATTACGTCTCTCTAAAGGATCGTTTTTGTAATGAAGTCATCCGTTAGAGAACCAAAGTTATCAACATAGCTGAAAGGATTAGTAAGCTGAATTGGTTCACATCTGTCGCATAACCGCCTAACCGTTGGGGTAGACGTGTTTTAGAGTGAAGACCACGGCTTGGTAAACGTTGTGTAGGGCGCCCTCCAACTAGACGTACCAAAAACGCCTTTCAAAAAATTATCCTCATTTTTTTTTATTATAAGCTAAATTTTTACTTTGCAACATCGATTTATTAAGTTATAATACACGTGACTTCGTTAACGTACACCTAGAATTTTATCACTGTAAAACACTGTCAATCAACATTTGTTAGATCTGAGTTGTTTAAGTTATGTGGAATAAAAAACCGGCCAAGTGCGTGTCGGGCCTCGCGCAGTGTAGGGTTCCGTAGTAGCCCGTTATTCAATGCAAGTCTTTACCCGTTATAAACAAGCAACTAGGTACTTCGTCTTTGTCACTTTAAAGGATTTATTCCAAGGATTTTGTATTTGGTACAAAATTATCCAATACCCAAGTTCATCGACTATTACTGGTAAACTAATAAAATTATCTTAACCGCTATAGTTTTTCTTTAAAGTTCATGAAATTATAAAAACAATATATAATATAATAATATAAATATAATAATTATATTATAAAAATAAATTTTATTAAAAGACCTATTCAACGATACCACACACGATGAGGTAAACGCCGAAAAAAAAATTCATCCCCACTTCTCATGTAGGGGAGCTACCCTAAAAAAATATTTTTCTAAATTTTATTTCACCACTTTGTCGGCGTAATTTATTTACATACCCCTAATAAATTACAGCTTTCTAGTATTAAAGGTCTCTTAGCAAAACCTCGGACAGACAGACAGACGGACATGTCGAAACTATAAGGGTCAGGACTACGAAACCCTAAAAATCGACCATCGGATCGACCTTTTAGTTGTGATTTAGTTAACAAAGAGGAAGTGATACGAGTTACAAACGTTTTTATAATATTAGTCTGGAAATAAAAGTCTAGTAATTGTTTCTTACAAATTTACCTTAAGTATCCTTGAGGTACCTACTACATAAGGTATTAAACGCATAAAATAGAATGAATTTACTGTACCTAATGTCCATCTACCAGGTGTCTATTTGAGTAAATTAAACTTAACAGAGGAACATTAGACCCTTGTTCAAGAAGTTTTAGGCAGTTTAAGGGTAGGGATTAATTTAATTTCTTCGAACCACTGGTTTGCTCTTAGCTGCTTGGCACTTTTGTTTAAAACAAATGCTGTTATTCAGTTGTCTTAAACACTGTTTAACTTTTCAAACAATTTATAAAATATTCGATATAATCAATGTTGATTTCACATCCTTAATGAGAAAGCTGTTTTTGTGTAAAATTTTTTAGCTTAAATTTTTATTTTTTTATTTTTTTTATAATGTTTGATATCGGCTAACATTTGACTATATCGCCTGTTGATAAGTGATGTTGAGGTCGAGGATACCACGTTAGGCTTAAAATGGGAACCGGCTCTCTAGGACAAGCTACCTTCCAGCAAATTAGATTTTTGACGACAAAATTCCGAAAATAACTTTTTTTCATAACTCTCTTTGGTATTTTACTCGTATGTCTGTAAAAATTATGCATTGAGGGTGACCAAACAAACAGCACGAAATCTCAAACATTTGGATGCTTTTATGTGTTAAATAAACATAATTACATGCATTACTTACTAACTTGTTTTTTTATTTTTATTTTCAGTGACTAAATTCATCCGCATTGGCATCGCTGACAAGAATGACAACCCACCGTACTTTGACAAAGAGTTATACGAGGCGGAAGTCGACGAAAATGAAGACATACAGCACACAGTGCTCACTGTCACCGCCAAGGATCACGATGAATGTAAGTACTCTTATAGTCTCTCAAAAATTGTATATCACCCATGTTTAAAAATGGCTTAACGGACCGTGATCCGCGCGACTTAGAATTTACTCAGGTATGCAAATAACAAACTCAGTTGTGAAGATTTCATGTAGGAAACCAACACGGTGTAAAAAACACACGCACGCTCCGGTAACCACGATCTCTGTAACGGAATATTCAATATAACCTTTGCTTTTTTCACACGATTTTCGCTCGATGTAAAGTGAATGTATAAAGTTAGGCAAAAAGTTGCAAAGCGGCAATGTTTGTCATATTGAACGGAATGCGTGCGCACCAATTAAAATGACTGTGTCAAACAAGTTCTGTAAAGCTCTTGAGTGGGACATGTAAAGTTGTAGCCTGTTAGTTTTTGCCCTATTTTCAAGTGAACCGAGGTCACTGCAGTAGTTTGCAATCCGTTTCGGCGAAGTAGTAAAATTCCGTGTTGAAAATACCAGTCTGTCGAATCTCGAGAACTGTAAACAATGTTTACGCTTTGCAATACACACAGAATACTTTCTAATTATTCCACGAAGAGCAATTCGTATACAGAATTCAATCGTTTTGAACTCTTTGTCTTAGAGGAATATCTTCCCTTTTGCAAATTGTGGTACATCATCAGATGCACATATTAGGTATTTTTATATCATAGTTTGCTCAGAAAAATAATATGTAGTGTATCTCTATCTTAATGTATCATTTATAGTATCCATTATTGGGTAGACCTAGGTTTTTACGGGTGAACTGCGAATTCATATTTATTTTTGTCAGTTTTCCAGCTATACCCTACAGTATTGGGTAATGCCAAGTTAACCCAGATAAACCAAAGTTTACTTCATCTTCTAGCATTACCGTTTATATACACTATTCAGAGACTACTTACTACCTTTTTGATATTTGTATATAATGTTTATTTGGTCAGAGTGCTTCATAAATCTGTCTAAGTACGCTTTGGTTATTCCATCGTGGTGCTATAACAGCTAAACTGTAATATTCGAAACAGCTGGCTTAATAAACTACTACGTGTCGGAACTATCTAAGTCTATTTTATAGGTAATTGCATAGAGATTAATACATTCTAATCACGGCACATAATCAAATCCCACGGGGCCGTCAGTGAGCCGGTAAATTTATTCCATTGCATGTTTGTAAACTTTACACACTAATCGACGGGATAGTCAATATACAACAGTAACTTATCATTATTTAAATTGATTAATTTGGTACCAGTATTTTGCCACACTGAGATAGAAAAAAAATTGATATGAATTATAGGATATACATTTGAGGCTCAGTATTTTGTAGGATTCCACAATGCCAGCCGGCAGCAGTGGCTATGCCCATTTTCCGTTTCCACTAGGGCTCTGTAAAAATTGAGGTCGGTTTGGATTGAGGAGTTAGTGACAAAAAAATGCAAAACCGGCCAACTAAGAGCTCGATTAGCGTGCTCGTAGTGAAAGTTTTTTTTTAACGGACCAATACTATTAGTCTCTACCGACCTTAACACATCATCACCAGACCGCCTGCGTAACCGAACGTACTGATTGTAGTAGCTGCTAGTTGAATGCAAGATTAAATTAATAATATTTCATGGTAGCTTCAGCGTCAGAAGCTTATTTTGTTTTTTTTTTCAATAATTTGCAACTCTATTTAAACAGGATTAACTCGATATTATGTAAATTAAGATAATATCTACGAAATATTATGCACACTAAATAGTCCAATATTGATATATGTGAAATAGTATAATTGCATCAGGTGCCTTTTAAGTAGATCGGCATATATTTATCCATGTCGTTCGTACTAGATTTTTTAATATAAATACCCCTTTTCCGTAAATGGCTGATGTAGTGAACATCAAGGAAACATTTCTGATTCACTGTTTACATTCAACGTAACGATATTTGCAGTAAACCACAGCAGCGTGATAATTTTTGTGGTTGTTGTTGACACATTGTCGTTTTATTTACGATGCCAAGACAGATTGGCTACTCGGTGTGTGCAGTTCACGAGAAAACAAACTATTACACAAAATTGAACGGTCCAACATTTACCGCATTGCATTTACTATTAGTACGAGAAGACGGTAGTTTTTTTTGCGCAACTACAATAATGAAATACTATATTAATGAACTAGGTACGGCCACACCGCGGCGTCCTACGATCTGCGGGCGCAATCTCAGTACTTTTCAATTGTTTTATGATCGCATTTGGTGTGAACCAGTCGGTACAAATACTACTGCGCTATCTGATCCCCGCCTAGATCGCGCACGCAGGACGCGGCGGTGTGTCCGTGCCTTAAGGTTAACGCAAATATTAAATAAACTGAAAGCACTCGCTGAAAGTAAGGCAAGATTAAGCGCCCAAACGCCCCAAACGGATGAACTGATTTTGGTTGAGTTTTATTTGTTTGATAAGTGTCTTAATTGAGAGTGTTCTTAACTTTGTTTCATAAAAATCCATTTAGCAGTTTGACTATGAGCTTTTTTCTAGTTGATGACCCTATGAGATCAACTTAAATTGGTATGATCAATTAGAAATTTAGTGTCCTCTTACTTTAATGATATTATTATGTTTATATAAGTGTTAAGTTACAAACTACACTTTATATTTTTGTACATTGTTATATACAATACATTTGAGTAACGATATTGTTACACCATAGTAGCATTAAATTGATGCTGGGACATCTGTAATTTTTAAATTCAGAATTTAAGTATTAATTTATTATAAATGCGAAAGTTTGTAAGGATGGATGAATGGATGTTTGTTACCTCTTCACGCAAAAACTACTGAACGGATTTTGATGAAACTTTACAATGCAGTAGAGTAAACTTACATGACATCTGAAAGACTAGATGGACTCCATGACATTTAGATGAACTTTAAATGTTCAGTTTTATTACTATGTGCATTGTATATGGACTCGGTATTTGCGTAAAATAAAAGCACACCTGACAACAGGCAATCGTTGGCTTTTTCTGTTTTCCAAAATAAAAAAATGTGTTCAGTAAGTGTGCTAATATATTTATAAGAGCGCAAAACCTTAGGAAATGCATTTTAAGGTCCAACAAATAAATAAAAGAATTGGAGATAACTAGCAATCGAACATATGCTTATTATTTTTATATTTCGCTACTTAATATTAAAATATTAAGAGGATGAATAATTTATTACATATACCTTCTATTTAACTCATATATACTACCTATTCTATTTTCATCTAATTCGTACAACAATTGAAAATCGAAAAATTAGCTGTAAGCTTGGAGGTAAAAACGTTTTGTACCCACTGTTTATTTTCTTATAGCTTTTGTTCGCAAGCTTTGTATTGCTGGCGCTTTATCCATTTCTTTTATGTTTTTGTTGTTATTGTTTACTGTACGAGTAATATTTTCAAACAATAGTTAGTATATGACGGTATCACGTCATAGTTCTTTAGTCAGTTAAATGTCCGCCATGTTTAATACAATGCGGGACTTTGAACCCGTTTAGATTCTTTTCAATAAAATAAAATTTCCGTAATCACCGGACCTTTCATAAAATTTCCGTTTGTTATCGGTCTGGCGCTGGTTCGGTCATAATTTTAATTAACTTTACTGCCACATTTATTACCATCCAAATTGGAGCGGTGATAAAAATAATAAAATCCAATACGCGACACAAAGTACGTATCCCGACGTACCTACTCGTAATTAGTAGTAGTAGTAGTAGTATTAGTACGAATCTGGTGCGATGTCGAAATACCAATAGACGGTTACAAGTTCTAAGTTATTTTGTGTGAATATTGCCGGCAGTACTATCAAGGCTGCGAGCCAGTTAGGCACATGCATACCTCTGCTCCGTCGCAAACTTTCACATTGCAAGTGTACCGAAGCCGCACATACTGCCACGTTGCTTACCTAAGTGCCTTCGCATGTTTGATCGATGAGCTCGCTATTGCTCCGATACATTATATCAGAGAATGTTTCCTCGCCATGCTGACACTCCTGTTACTCGCGGCCTACGCCCTCACCCTTATTGTGCTCCCCAGTTTCCAACCTCTCCTGTCTTTTCATAATGATGTTACAATCGCAAATTGTCAGAGACTTGCTAATAAATAATTAACTTAAGGCAGGTATAATGCTTCAAATAACTGAATCTCTTGAGCGGCCGCCTGATCTGGTCCGATGAAGAAATTGTTAGTAAGTCGAAACCGCTTCGCTGGGTTGTGTACAGCAGCTTTATTCCACCCGTAGGTAAGGTTTTCACTGGATGCTAAGGAATTGAAAGAATAGTAAAAAATGCTTTCTCTGCGTCGTAAATCTTTCGAGGTTCAAGATGTTGTTTGTTTCAACGAGGGGTGCGTGGTATTGGGATTGATTTATATTATATGTAGTAGTCTGAACATAATCAATGCTTTATTAAAAATTACTACAGTGCTTAAAAATAACTTGTACCGATATGCAGTATATGCATTTGTGTTGAAACCTTAAGAGCGAGCCAGCGCAGTCACTGCTCGAGTAATTGATGGGAGTAGAAGGAAATCTCTTTTAGGACAAGTTATAAATTCTATTCGTTTCTTGAAAACTTTCAAAGACGGTCCTACAAAAGCTTAAGAGCACTCGTAGTTCCGTCTGAGAAAATTTTCCAATCTTTTATTATTTCCGCCGTTTTAATTCTTAAAATATTTTTGAAGTAAACGTAAGAATTGTTGAAATAGTTTTGTTTCTATTGTTACATACAATCACGCCTTTTTCCCGTTGGGGTGGGCAAATAGTACTTCTTTCCACATGCTACGACCCTGACATACCTCATTCGCTTCTGCCACTTTCATGAGCGCCTTCATACATTTCTATTATTGAATACTAAATGTTATATAAATCTTCAATCTTAGAGTCCAATACGATAAGTTTTATGTGAATAAATTTACATACAGTAAAACTTTCTGTCATAACAGTTCCTAAAGAAATGTATTTTAATATTGGAAGTAAGGACTTGTTATGGGTTTGCTAGCATTACTAACTGGAGCATACTCGTCAAGACCAGTAATTACTTCGAAACTTCGGTATATTTAAATGAGTGTAAAATGGTCTGAAAAAAAATTGTCGACTATCTATTCTATGACTTCAGTTGAATTAACGCCTGAGAAGTTGAATATGTTCATTAGGTTTTTTTTTTGTTTTATCTATTATTTTTTTAGTAGATATTGGAAAAATAAAATCGCGAAGTACTTTATGTTCGAATAGTCAAATGCAAAATAATTTAATGGAACATAGCGGTGTTTATAAAAAGTCAAAATGGTAAGAGACATCAATAGGTACTTTATTCACGAAGTTTAGGTACATTAAAGTTATACACTTATATTATTTAGGTACCATAGTATTTGACTGCGTGCGCCAATTTGATCGCACAGTACAGGTCTTGTATAACGGCCATTACAGTGCTAATGAGCTATTTCGTAGTTCCAGGCTTTTTTTGTAATTTTAAGCAGTACAATGGATGTGTTCAAAATACACAAAGCTGTATGAAATAAAAAAAGATATACATATGAAACGTAGATAATGCTTCTGAATTAAAAATTGTAATTACATGCCACTGTCGCAGACCGTAGATTGTTATTACGTAGCAACCGTAGACTTGGAGAGTTATAATTTTCTCTACGTAGCTCGTAGCACGTACAAATCGCGTAGCATATTGTAGCAGCCACGTCAAGTCCACCTTTTACTATTAAACCTCAAATATCACCAACAGATGTCGTATCGACACCATATCCCGTTTTAAAACTGCCTCTGTTTCTCTTTCTCGACAAAATTAAGTAGAAACGATAAAACACACGCTGAATAAAACTGCACGAACCACTCGCGCCGCGAAGGTTTCGTGGTCTCGTGACAAATTAGATTTTTATCTATTGTTACAACAAAACAACTGCAATTATTCCACAATCGCGCTCTCTAAAATATAACCGGAATTTTGAATGAATTTTTATCTGCGTTGTTATGGAAATATTTTATGCAGGTTTATTACCCTCGGTAAGGCGGATGCCCATAATTTTTGCCATTAAATATCAATCTATGTATGTTGTCATATTAATGTAATGTATGTTCATTCAAGGGTGATTTAGTTTAGGCTGATCTAAACATGTTTTAGTTTATTATGTCTATTGGCTCCTATTTTGACACGCCTCTTTCGCTTGTCTATGACAACTGGTCAAGTGCCTAAGTCCTGGAAGCAAGCAAACGTGCAACCCGTGCCCAAAAAGGGTAGTCGCGCAGACCCTGCCAATTACAGGCCTATCTCAGTCACTTCCATACTCTGTAAGACTATGGAACATGTACTGAACCACAGGCTCCTGGCATACCTAAAAGTGAAGGATCACCTCAGTGACCGACAATACGGGTTTCGCAGAAACCGGTCTACTGGGAATCGTCTAGCGTATGCCACTCACATCTGGAGCGAGGCTATCGAGAACCACAGCGAGGCGTTGGCCGTCTCTCTTGACATCTCGAAGGCTTTCGACAGAGTCTGGCACGATAATAGCTTTATTAGAAAGCTTCCTTCATATGGCCTTGCCACTGGTTTATGTGTTTGGATAGCAGATTTCTTGAGGGATCGGTCGATACGGTCATTGATGGCTGTTCTTCCGACCAATCGGCCATAAATGCCGAAGTCCCTCAAGGATCAGTACTCTCTGCAACACTTTTTCTGCTGCATATTAATGACCTGCTTAAATCCGGTATCTTTGGGTACGCAGATGACAGCATTGTTGTAGAGAATTATACATCCAACCCACGAACCAGTGCATTACAAATCCAGTCTCATAGAGAAGCGATGGTCGAGCGCTTGAACTTTTCTTTGAAGGCAGTCTCCGATTGGGGCGATGCCAATCTAGTCAAGTTCAATGCTGCGAAAACCCAGGCGTGTCTTTTCTCCTCTAAACGGAGCCCATTTCTACTGGCTCCTTCTTTCCGGGATGTGTCTGTTCCGATAAGTAACAATCTCGAGCTTCTTGGCATCTCTTTGACACCAACTCTCAATTCCGGCTCTTATATTGAGTCGAGCCCAGCTAGCCTCAAAAAAACATGGCATTTTGGCTATGGTGAGACGGTACTTCACGCCGGGACAGTTGCTTAATCTTTATCAAGCACAAGTCCAGTCGTGTATGGTGTACTGTTCTCAGCTTTGGGATGGTTCTGCCAAATACCAGCTGGAGACACTGGAAGCTATTGAGAGGAGAGCCAAGAAACTCATCAGCGACGACTTACTAGTAAGCAAAAGACTTCAGACTCTCGCGCATCGCCGCTAAGTCGCTTGCTTATCGGTTTTCTATCGGATACATTTCGAGAGTGTGCATTGTAACTGCATGATTTTATTCCACCACCCCCATTTTATAATCGGACATCCAGAGACACTAAAAGGCGCCACCGATTTATGGTGGATTCACCATCTACCCGAACGAAGCGATTTGCTTCTTCGTTCATCATACGAACCGCCAAGGAATGGAATACCCTGCCTGAGTCTGTGTTTCCGGTTAAGTACAATATGGGGGTCTTCAAATCGCAAGTGAATAGGTATCTTCTAGATAAGCACGCTCCATCATCGATCGCATCATCACTTAACATCAGGTGAGAAAGTGATCAAGTACTACCCAGTTCGATATAAAAAAAATAAAAATAAAGAGTGTTAATCTATCTATAATATTATTGCTTATTATCGCTAAAATTTGTATGGCATAATAAAAACAATAGGAGCAATGCTATTTTACTGAATGAGACGGTCCAAAGTAATTAATCAAGTAAAACGTTCTAGTCATACAACCGAGGTATTTGAGTATGGAGCTGCAAATTGTTCTTGTTGAGTTAGTTTTCCTCTCATATTGTTAGAGTCCGTTTTAAACAATCACAAGCTAAAATATTCACGTTAATGCTACATTTATATTTAATTTTTGAAGTGAAAACTTCTTTAGCGGCATCGTGAACTTTTTGGGATGGGCAAAAAATGTTAAACTCGCGTCAGGGGTGGAAGTCTCTAAATTGGTAGCGATGCGTCCTGTCATCGCTAACGTCTTGTAGAAGGAGATGCAGCTAAACAGTTTACATTTGCATCTCTTTTCTTATCGACGATTATCGCTCGAAATTCATCGCTATTCATGTAGAGACCCGGGACACGTGACTTGTTCGAAAATTAGAGTAGACGAAATGCACAACGTTAATCAATAATGTTCAAGTTATTACTTCTGCCGGCACTCCCGGAGTGCAACCCGTTGTTTTTTTTAAGTGAAAACTTCTTTCGCGGCATTGTGCACTTTTTGGAATGGGTAAAAAATGTTAAAAACGCGTCAGGTCACGTCACGTGTCCTGATCGAAAATTCGTAAGACGGAACGCAAGGCGCTTGCGCGAGGTGTCATTCCAAAATATATAAAAAATACGTGTTCAAGTTTTCACTTCTGCTGGCACACCCGGAGTGCAACCCGGAGTGTTGTTTTTTATATTATTAAAACTTTATTTTTTATTATTAAAAGATTACTCGCAATGTGGGTTCCACATTACTAGTATTCTTGTTAACCCCTCCAACTAAGCTAAATATGCTTGTGTCTGGAGTGGGTTCACGTCAATAGTGCAATGGGTGGGGTGGGGATCGAACTCACGACCTCTCGATCACCAGTCCGACACCTTATCCATTGGGCTATTGCCGCCTTTAAACTCGTGATCGTTTTGCAATGATTATGTTTGAACACGGGAATTTAACGTGACTTACGTGATTTTGATATAGTAATCGACAATATGTTTTGGCTTCATACGCTTTTAATGCCATCTGTCGGAGAAACTTGAAAGGCTTTAACGCCATTCACAAGGTCAATGTGAAGCAGAGTATCACGTATACTAGTTATTCATATACGCCTTACTCGGGATCTTAAGTGCGGGACGCTTGCCGAAGCATCCAACCTCACACTAAGCACTTTTTAGACTAGCGCTTTTAGATTTTATTTAAATAGTATTTTGTAAATCTAATTGAAGAAGAATTTAGGATACACATTCTAGAAAAAAACTGTCACACCCATTAAAAATAATTATTAAATCTTTGTAACATATTTGGCTTACGTTTACTTACTTACGTGTGATGAAAAATTATTAAGGTTTTCTAATATTAAATATATTTAAAAATCTAAAAGATCTCGAAGGTCTGGCGTCAAGTATCCGTAACTGGAACAGCTTGAAATATACCTTTTTGTAAAATGACAGGGCGTAAGCAACAGATGCTGCTGAATAATCAGTTAATATCTTGGGACTTGCCGCCCCAAATGATACGCGCCATTTGCCGCTAGCCTGCGACTAAGTGCTACGTCTAGAGTAACAGACCCCGTGTGACCGTTACACTGGTCGTTAAGACTTAAGAATTGAGATTGTGTTCTACTTGGCAACGGTAACTTGATCTAATTATAATCTTGATTGGTATACACAGTAAAGCAAAGTATAAGCTTGGATATTTTTATCAGTAAATATAAACAGATCGTTTCTGCGTAATATAAATTAATACATTTTATAATATACGAGTATATATAATACGTATTATAAACGTATGCGTATTATAAACTAAAATATATTCCGTAATAAATTTTATCGACGACTTTTTGGTTAAACTTAGCGTTTGACCACAATATCACCTGTTAGTAAGTAATGATGCAGTCGAGGATGGTAGTGCGCTAGGCCTAGAATGGGATCTGGCTCTCAAGGATAGCTACCGGAACACATTAAACGTTTGGTGACAGATTTTCTAACTTGAGTGCGGTAGCTGGCCAGGTGGACACTAGATAGTTTGCTACTACCATGCCAGCTTGAAACCAATCTACACGTGTTGACCCTTGTGTAAAATTTGCTAAACCAACATAATCTTAGCATTCTATGTGTCTTGAATCTATGCTAAAAATGTATTGAAAACTGTAGGTACTGCCTGTTTCTGAGAATATTTAGTGGTCTATGAAAAGCTTATTGACCAAGGATACATTTTGTGACCTCAAGTTATATTCTTGTTTTAGATTAGCAGTAGCGTAGTAGTCTCTATACTATTTTAAAAGAAGAATTTTAGAGAATAAGAAATAGACAGAGTGGCATATAAAGAGACATGAATAAGTATTTATTTTATAATAATATTAAAAAAAAAAAACTTATGTACACGCGTTAGAACGCGTGTGTGTACTTATGTACACGCGTTAGAAGTTATACTTCTGTGGCGTATGGAAAAAAAATAACTAAAATGCAGTAGTGATTAACGATAAATATTAAAATTAATCAAAAAGATTTTATTTAAATAAAAAAGGTTTTACTAACGTAAAAATATGACGTTCTTACGAAATGACGTATACAACTTGAACATAGTCATGCCACCTAGAACTAACTTTACGGTGTAGAATTTAGGTGGCGGTGTGCGCGCGCATCGTACCACCTAGAACTAACTTCACGATGTTAAATTTAGGTGTCGGTGTGCGCGCGCAACGTCAAAATTCACTCTCATCATTTTTCTCTATCGCGCCAAAAGAAGTATAAATTAAACAAAAATAAAACCCACTAAAATTTGAAATACCTTCATAAATCGAGATATTAATATTAAATTAACTTTGACATCACTAGCAGACATTATTGCGATTATGAATAAAATATTTATTCATTATTGAAGCAAACGTTATTATATGGCTTGTTGGTGGTTTAAAATTATTGACACAATTTGTATTCGCTAAATAAATGAGTACGCTTCCAAGTAATCGCTACGTTCCATTTCGTTTAAGGTTGTCGGATTTACAAATTGAAAAGTTATTATCTTTATCCTTCATGCCTGAAGCGCTTGAACTTGAGGTTTTTTTATGTTAGAAGTTTGAGCCTTTTTATAGCTTACACACGAAGACATAAGGGCCCGTTTTACGAAGCTACAAACTTTAGAGGTTACAAGTTTCCTGGCTTGGGTACTAAGCTCTGCTCGTAATTTACCCCCTATGATATAATCAACCTGAAGTAAGTGTTCCATACTGAAGTTTTAGAAAGTGGGTTGTAAAATTAAACCTCGAAGTGTTTGTAGTAAAATCCAGGAAAATAAAAATAATGTTATTTGTTACAAGCTTTTATATAACTTGCCTTGTTTGTGTAGGTCTAATATTGGAAACGAAATTAGGACCAGGGTCTATTGGGCTCATAATTATTTGGTATACTTGTGTATTTTCGGTGTAAATGCAATAATATGGGACTGACGACCTGACCTGATGATGAAGCCGGGCTGTTTAACTGGAATTCCGTAATAGCAAATGGTAAGACAGTCAAGTTGGGGCTAGTGTGTATTGTTATCATTAGTATTTTCATTGGATATGATAACAAAGCTTGTGTTAAAAAAGTTTTAGATTATTAATTTATTTTCAGGTTATACACGTAGGCACAATAGATTCAATGCTGTTACTACTTCGATAACATATCAACTTTTTTTAAAGCTCACTAGCAATGTGGTTTTGCATTTTACTAGTAGTCTTATTAACCCCTCCAACTTAGCTAAATATGCTTGTGTCTGAAGGTTCACATCAATAGTGCAATGGATGGAGACGACCTCTTGATCGCCAGGCCGACGGCTTAAGCCATTGGGCTATAGCCGCTTTAACTTGTATGTAGTTTATTTGTAGACATTAAATAGTTCGAAGTTATTATTATTAGTATTTTATTTATATATATGTTATTAGTATATATATTAGTATTTCTACTATAGTTTTTTTTAAATCCTCATTGTGACCACCGACTGCCTTTAATAGATGACTGCATAATGGTTTGAAAAACTCGATCAAAGTTTTATATTCACTGTCGTTCGTTAGTTATACTCTTTGTGTCAGAGAATTTCCGTCGATTTCTCGTTGCACTCATAACTAGTAATTTTTACGATTTCTGGACCATCTTAGAGTACTAGAAAATCTTTTCAAAGACAATCTAATTTTGTTGTAGACTACGAATTCAATATTTGATTAATATCAAAACAAAATTAAATATTTAAAAAACTTCATTAGTCATGGATTTTCGCAGTGACGACAAAACTTTTTTGATCAAATTGGTTAAAGTGGGTAAACCCAAATAAATGTTACGAGTTAAATCTTTAAAGAACGTATAATCCCATACTTACATGACTTACATACTATTATAATCATAAGATTATACAAGTTAAAAAATAAACAAATGGAAAATAAATTAAAATCCTCCTTTTTGAAAGTCAGTTCATAGCATTTTTAGAGATTTAAAACGATGATCTGAAAGATTATTTCCAATAAAATTATGAAATAACAAAGACAAATATCGTAAAATAACTATGACTACGGTAAAAGTTATGAAAACAGAAATCAATTGTAAGTCATTTAATTAAGAACAAGATCAAAATTAGCAGCTACTTAAACCTGGAAAAGACAGAGCGCAAGACAAATCAAAGACTTACGGCTCCTAAATCAATCAATACGACTAATTGCACAAACTTCGACTTTAACCTCAAATTCAAAGTTCAGGATGATAAATCTACTTGGGCTGCTCGTGCAGTGTCTGTGCACTTCTAATTAATTCTACAGTCGACATAAATAACCTACTATCATTGTGCACCATGTATGCTTCTTCTGCACAAAGAGGCGCGAGCATTTGACAAAAGTTGCTAGTGAAATAGTACCGTAAAATATTCGACTCCTTCTGATTGATAATTCAGATCGTTTAAAAACATAAAAAACCGACTACAAATGCCGCGCTAGTCATTTTTAATAGCAAGTTAGAAATCTATCCATCGTATCTCTAAAGATACTTATCAAATCTCGATTAATTTACAACAGGACCACCTCAGAAACATTTCTGAATTGACTCATTAAGATAAAAAATAATTTAGAAAATTGACAGAAAATTGACACACAATTGACAGAGAAATCATACATAAAAACATACATACGAACTGAGCAAGCACCTCCTCCTTTATGAAGTCGGTAAACCTCGATTTTCGCCATTAAACGATCGGTGAATATCGTTAATGTGGTTTATACGGCTCATGGTTAAAAGCGTAAAATTAAGACCTTGCTCTTATTCCAAAGTTAACAGTTTGATATATGCTTGAACTCGGTTCAATGTGAAGACGCTCTGAGAGCCGTTATTTGTTATTCTTATCAGTAGAATAAATGTATGAGTTTTGAATTTAGAATTTGCTTGTTTATTATGAAGGATGCGAACCACGCTGAAACTATGAATAGGTAATTTATAATTATTGCTGCCTGCTATATCTACTGGCTTAAGATCTCCGACATGATTTTCACGCTGTAATACGCACTAGACAACGTTCAGGTACTCGTACTTAGTACCTTGACTTCGTGTTAATAAGGCTTTAATATTCTATCACATAGGTAAGATCAGATAATATTATTGAACGTTACACATTATAGGAACAGTTCAATAACGCCCTTATACAAAATCTAAAATGACCTCACTTTATAATAGTCACTTTGGACGCGTAAGAAATTTTGTGGCCTAAGGAAGTGTTAAATGAAAAAGTAAACAACCCGCAAAAAGGTTTCGATAAGATGATACGCTGTATGATAGGAACTTCGTGCTCACTGAGTTGAAAACTCCAACCGCACCCTTTAATGGATGATAAAACCAACGTCAACTCGGCTAACAACGGAATAAATTAAGGAAACCCTCGAGATACTTGATAAATTGCGACGCGTCTCCGTGTGCTTAGACGTGTTTAAAGGTTTATTAACGCTTTTAATATGTATCTTGTACCATGCGTTCATTCCATAAACGACGCCATATTTAAACGAGTAGATTTAATTTACAGCGCGGTTTTAAGATTAATGACTCGACTGCTTACAAGAAGTTAAGGAAACTTTCGTGATATCTCTGCCACAATGTTGAGCGGACGTTAGTTTGCGACTCGAGCTAGAAAACAAAGAAAGAGAACTTCAAGTGCTACATCTTTATATTTGTTATTACCACGTTCGCTTTTTACTTTGGTCTGGCCTGTGAGAATTTCCATAATCTGCGTCCGTGAGGGTTCTGCATTGATTGTTTTCGGTTAATCTATTGATTACATTATGTGATCTACAGATATTTAGGTCAACTTGAGCTTGAACATCACTCGTCTAGAGTGTGGTCCTCCATTTGCGTCCGCAGGGCCACTCGAGCCGAGCCATAACGCCACGCTGAGTGATTGTCTCGCTAATTCGCCGTGACGTAAACGATCAGTGTCCAGCAGACTCCCCCGCCCCCGGTCGCAGACTCCTCCTATTGCTAGATAAGGACAGTCAACTCTATTTCTCGCAAATAATGGAGGTCAGTTCCGTGACAATGAATTTGCTTGAAATTTCACGTAATATAATCATCAAGTTCCGAACGGTTGCCAAGAAACATTTTCATTTGATACCCTTTATTGTGTACGATCGCGGTTACCAGAATTTCTTTTTAAGCGTGAAATAATATGCAGACATTCCGACACGTGACAAATTACATTATGATTTTGTTCCCTCGTCTTCTGGAGGCTGTTGTTACTTAATTTGGGACTTTCGTGCGTGTCGCTAAGTGATAAAGTTTTTACGGTGCGAGCATACAGTAATTTTACTTTGACGTATAAATGAAGTCGAAAGTTACTTATACTGGGTATTGCAGCGGTGGAGTTGTGAGAGCCAGTTTCACCTATAATGAAAATGGGCCGACCGCGTTCTAACGACTGGCCTAACTTTAGCCGCTACTTTGTGTAACAGTTGTCTCACATTTTCTTTTGACTAGAGTCCTTAAGAAGCTATTTGAATAATTTGTTTTTATGTTTCATTCATCAAATGCACTAAAATTATTACAGTTATTAAACGAACTAGATATTATTATATCAACATTCTAAAAAAAAATCCAATTAAGTTTTTTATTAAGAACGCGTTTATTAAATGCGTAGGTATAAATGCACTGACCACGTGGTCAAATTTGGTGTTTTTGTGACATATAAGAAACGCGTCCTTAAATGTTCTGAATTGTGTTGTTTTATTTATCAGAGTAATAAATAACAAATGTCTCCAGAATAAAACAGTTGGATGAATCAAAAGCATCAAAGACATGGTCATAAAATAGTCGTAAATGCTACGAGCTTGCTACGTGACTACAAGCAGCTCTACAAATCGTAACATTCGTCACACATGTTTATATTATAGCCTATATACAAGTTTAACTAGCAATTCACCGTATTTATTAACAAATTACTAAATGATAATACGAAAAGCACGTACCATAATTTTCATCATATTCCTTTTACGAAACGAAAAGAAAAATACCTTTTAATGAAAGAATATTTTAAGAAAATGCTTGAAACGTCATAGCAGGAGCTCAGTGAAATGTTTTTAATGTTAATGGCACATCCTTCTTCGTCAGTCTTTGTGTTGAACACTTATTGTCACGCCAGTTTTTTGTTCACATTAACAGTGGCGTGTTTTCTGACGCGGCACACGTTGGACTTACCGTGATGAGTTACAACAAAGAAACCTAATATATCTCCGTAATAAATTGAAGTAACAAATTGGTCAAGGAAAACATGCAACACGGAAGGAAGGGTTTTGTCTCGAATAAGGGTCATACAATATGTTATGTTCACTCATAAATATAATTTGTGGTTTTTTGCGTAATTTATTCCCTTTCGAATCATTTGCTTTTTGTTTTGTTTTCAACGCCTGAAGGGTCTCACATTAATCCGTAATCTGGATGATCCGAAATACAATCATGTCTGAGACAAATAAGTTATTAGGAGTTTCTTGTGCGGCCCACGATTTGGGTTGGGTAATCAGCTTAACGTTTCAAACATAAATATTAAATCATCGTAAGCCTTTTCCAAGAATATTTTTCTTGTTCATTACTTACCGTAATGAAATAACATACGTATTTCTATTGATAAATAACAGAATATCAGTAATAAAGTGTAAGTCTATAGTGAAACAAAACTACTCAAACTACTAAAAATAATAATTTTAGATATATCATTATATGCGATATACTAGATACCGATACCGCAGACAGATACCGCGAAATTAAGTAGCAGTTCATCGTCAATCCGAGATTATTTCAGGAATCGATGAAACTAGCCCTTAAGTCGTTAAACTTAGTTACATTGGATCTGGCTAAAAGAACATTAAAAGCGTATTTCAGACTACGCTATACTATTCCGCTATATAGTACAGCATGAAAAGCAAATTACAACCAAACCGGCTGATATATGGTATTGCTAAGTGTGAATGTGTTCTAAATAAATGTATGGTGAGCGATATTGTTGTGCTATAAACTATATGCTATAAGCTATAATATAAAAGCATAGTCTGAAAGGCGCTTAATTTCTAGAATGGGGCCTGATTTTGCTAGGATTAAGGGGTCCTATTATACTAGACAGAAAATAATTTTGTAATAAGAAATTGTCAATTGCCACCATATTACGTAGACACATCTCTTGGCTCTACTATAGCGGTTTTGGTCCGTACGCTAGTAAAACATGTGTCTACGCTTACTTACAATTTTGTCTTTAAAAACAATTATCTATCTGGAATGATACTTACGCGATGTCCATCTAGTGATTTATAGTAAATTCCCGCTATCAAATACAATAATTGCAAAATTCACGTGAGATTTGATGATAAAATTGTAAATCTTTATTTAAATATATGAGACTGTTGTTTGTTGCATAATTAAGTGTCGAGACAAGTCACTTGTATCTTATTATGATTGAGCCTGCGAATGATATCTTCATAATTATGAATTATGAAGCTCTCAATCTTAATCTAGACCAGAATTGGTTACGTTCACAATTAATGGAATGATCCGTAGATATAGATTTGTTTTATATCTGATATGGCGTTCGATTTAGCGTTTGATCACTAGAAGGTGTCACTGTACTGAGGATAGTGAAGACGCTAGGCCTTGAATGGTCTGAAACTTGTTATGTGGACATTTTCCTCATAACAATTGTTACTCTATTGTCTCGATAGTTTATGGTAATAGTTTGATTCTTACACGTTTTACATGTTTAAATATAACAATGTATTATGTTGTTTACGTAAGCTTTAAATTATCACATCGATCTGTTAGTGTTAATTGATATTCTTCAGAAATTTTATATTTAAAAAATAAATATCTTTTTCAAATGTAATTTTCAGTTTGGCATTTATCCCAAACTGACACTGACATAACAATAGATTTGAAATTTAATAGTGGTAAAATGCTTGCCTACCTGCAATAATAACTAGTAGTTCTGTGAGAACAGTAGTCCTCGTGTGCCCTTATAAAAATTTAAATCCGCCCATATATAACGCTACAGCAAACTTCACCCCTTTTTTTTCGCCATAACTTGTCTGAAATGAAGTCTTTAGTGTGCCTCTCAAATTGATTGAAATTCGTTAAGAAAAGTACGCTACAGCAAACTTCCCCCTTGCCCCCCTTCAACTCCCATTTTTTGAATTTTTTCGCAATTTCTTGCGTAGAATGAAGTTCTTAGTGTGCCTTTCCAATTTGGCTGAAATCCGTTGATAATTAACGCTACAGGAAACTTCTCCCCTTTCCTCCCCTATTTTCCCTTCAATCGAAAAAAATAAAAAATAAATTGAGGTACTCGTGTGCCAATTTTCGTCAAAATCGGTTGAAAATGCGACCTGTAGGCGAAAACAGACTGACAAACATCCGGACAAAACATTTTAAGCCTAGTCGAAACTGACACGCTTTGCTCGGTACGCTCGCTCGGTCAATTAAAAAAACAACGGATTGCACTCCGGAAGTGCCGCAGAAGTGAAAACTTGAACATTAACGTTGTGTATTTGATCTACTGTCCCTCCGTCTTACGAATTTTCGATCAGGTCACGTGTCCTGACGCATGTTAACATTTTTTAGCCATCAAAAAATGTTTCTACTCTCCTTACATCTTACGAATTTTCGATCACGTCACGTGTCCTGACGCGAGGTCATGACGCGAGTTTAACATTTTTTACCCATCCCAAAAAGTTCGCAACGCTGCTAAAGAAGTTGTCACTTCAAAAAAACATGTTTTAGCTTGACAGCTGTCATTGGTACCATCTGGTAAACGAGAAATGTTGTCCAATTGTTTTCTCACTCCAATAACATAATGTCTGTTCAAAGAACCAAAAAATAATAAATCGCCTTTCACACAATCTTTCTCGGTTATAAGGGATTGTTAATTTCGTGCCGATGATTCCGGAATTTTCGTTTACAGCCTCATAAATTTATTTGGCAACATACTCATATTTCAAATCGATATGGAGCTTTCAAAGGATTCGATATAACCGTTTCAGGAATATCCCGAATCCGATCTCAAAGATAGAGGATAAGAATAGGAGGGTAACTATCATTCGATATTCGATATGTGGGACACTCGAAGAATCCGCGTGAGTAGCTGCGGTTATAACTTACATAATAACATTGGTATTTGTCACGCGTAAGGACGATATGGAAATTGGTGACAAATTCGATGAAACTATATTCTAATTTTCCTAAATAATGTCCACGATTTTTTACATAAGAGGAACATCCTGACGCTATGGAAAAAATTATGCGGTTATAATACTTTAAAGAGTATTTGCTGGGTGTATTTTAAGTACAAAAATTACTGTTTGATAACATTAACGTAATAAAATATCGGTTAGAAATATGTTTTTTTTTTTGTGTTTCAATTGGTAATATAAAGTTCTGAGTATTCTTGTAATGCCGAGATCTTCTTAACTCTGCTATTTCGCATCTCCACACGATAATTAGTAGACTCAATGTGCAGGGTGCGCTCTCCATTCACCATTTGGATATTATTTCTCCGAGGGCAAAGTTCGCGGTATGTTCGTTAGAAATGCTGGATAGAGTTATATTAATGTCCGAAATGATAACGACATGTAGCGCGGTCGCGCCGCGACCGGACGCGCACGACAGGATTACTGACGGCCCGCTGAATTAATAACTCGCTTTACTGCCGTTACGAGCCAACAAAACGTGTTTCAATTCCTATTTTAAATTTGCAAATGCTTATGCGCGCTCTGAATTATGTATCTCGTTTAGAACTCATTTCCGCGACAGCAAAATTTGCACAATTTTTGCTATTATTTTTTTTCGGCGTAATATATCGAAATATTCCCGAACACGAGCGTCGAGCACTTGTTCCTGTCGCTCCTCGTAGCTCTTTATTACTCTCAAGATAAATAATAGCCACCCGAGTAAAGAAGCACACGCAAAAATGTTAACATTTATGACACACGAACGCGAAGGCTGAATTATTAATAGCGTGTCGGTAATATACTATGTGAGTTGAGAAGAGAGGCCGGAAAAAAGCACATTGTCTCGCGATTACGAGCGCCCGTCACTTCCATCACTCCTTCGGCTAAAGATTTATGTTGTTGCAATAAAATCTCCTCGTTTGAATAAACATCTCCGCCGCCGGGGGCTGTGACAAATTGCTCGAGTTCTCCGCCAAAAGTCAGACGAACATTAGCCGGAATAATTCTTTTTAACGAGTGCGCCCGAGTTGCTGCCTAATTATTCATGTGGGAAGGGGCTGACGGCTGCCAGTTCTTTGCTCCTCCGAGCCGCGCCGCTTGCCGTGTGCCAGTGCTTCCGCAAGAAGTAACCGCGTACGCATTATTACCCATGTCAAAAGCACGCCAAGCAAAATGTCTTTCCATATTTATCTGATTCTCTTTCTTACTCTCTCTTAATGATTTCTCTCTCTCTGTATATATATGAGATTAACTGTTTAGTTTTTATTGCAAAATCGATGTGAAATACAATAGTTTAAATGAAGACATAAAATAGACAGCTAAATAATTTCATTTGAAACATGTTTGATACCGCAATAATACACTTGATTACCATTGGTAAATTCAATTTTATCTGTTGTATTTATGTGAAATTTTATTACGACTAATATAATAAATCAATAGCTCTTAGCGCCGCCCACCGCCGCCGCTCTGTTTGTTTTACGCCACGAATTTTACATTTTTTCTCACCTTATTTAACTAAGAAAAATATACAATGTTTTTCTAATGTGATCAGAATAAGTAAGACAATGTATACCCATTTATTTGTATTAAACAACACTAAATAGAACAGTGCTTCTTAATAATTAATTATATTAGAATCAACCACCACGCTATTTAATCACTTTTAAGTAAAAGCTCTATCTGCGATAAAACGAAGCATTTTATTTAGTTTATCTACGGATAAGCGTATGGCTTAGTGAATTTCTAATTTCTTTGAGGGCGAGAGGTTGAGTTGATCGTAGGTCGTCTAACAAAAACTATTTAAACCGAACATCGGCATGTGCAGTCGGAGTAATGAATAGTGGAGGGCCGATGGGCCACCTCCGCCCGCGCCGCCGGCCGTGCCTCAAGCTCCGAGGAAAAAACAACTTTAATGAAAGCACTGCGCTTTCCATCGGACCTTAATTGCAATCTCATCGTGCTACTCGCTTTGTTATATAAGAATCTGTCTTCAAGATTATCCTACTGTTTTTGTTTTATATTCATATCATTTATTTATTTATGAGCTTAATTCATCATCTCTGTTCCGTAAGCTTTATGTGGAAATCAAGAATGCAGGAAAAGTTGTTTTAAACATTCATTTCCATCCTCGCTCTCACCGATCCGTTGAACGTGAAACGGGTAACAAAGAACAATATATTTCCTTGACTTCGGTTATGTTCATTGGTGTTCACGGTTTATGCTGTGTAACTGATCCCATTATTTTATTCATTGCTAGGTACTTTTGCTAGGATCAACAGGATACATTAAGGCAATATAATCTAGTGTAGCTTCTGACTGACATCCACAGTAGGTTATTAATAATTACAGCTACCGTAATTACCGGCAGTTGCAGAGGCGATTAGTGTATATGTACTAGAAACCGATTATGCATGATCCAATCGTGATATGCCTAATGTCGTCGCCGTATAATTGATTCTACGTCGACAAACTGCCCAAATCCTATCAATTTAAGTTTATTAATTAAGCATCAATTTAATTTCATATACCTAACAGAAAGTCAACAAAAAGTACCTACCAACATAAACGCTCGTTTAAAATTTGCCATACGGAAAACTCTGTACCAGAAAATAATACCGTGTTTACTAACAGCGAGTGCGGGTATGTGACCAGTCTGAGGTTTAAAACAAGTTAACCGGGATTTGTACTAAAACCGTAATGTTGCGCCATTTCACGGTTCTTAATTAAATGAGCCATATACGAAACAACAATAGAACCAGCGCAGCAACATTAACGACAGAGCGTTTGAAACCGCAAAAACTATGCATCGGGTGGCGTCGCCCCGAGTAATGAATGGGAACACTGAACAACTGAGAAGTACGGACATCTAGCACCTTTAGCACAAACGACACGCCGCGTGACTTTGTGGAATGTCAGTAACGCTTCGTTCTGAGACGTGAGAACAGGCGAGATGGCATATTCGCTGACATCGGGCAGCGCACCACTTAATCTTAGCCTCGCGACTCAGCATTCCGAATATCCTGTGTCGACGCTTACCATTGGCACTTACCTCAATTAAGTCACCGCCGCTCCAAATTTCCTCCGCAATCAATTTTTATAACCGCATCAAGAGCGGAAAATAAGCATGATTTTCTTTTCGCAGGCGATACTTATGTCTAAATTGTTATTACTTGGAAAGTACTAAGGCGGCAATATTTATGTAAAATGGAGTAATGCCAACATTCAATAAAAAGTGCAACTTTTACTTTGAATAGGTTTTTTAAGGCGACCGCGCTCTGTCTAAAGTGGATGCTGAATACAACAAAAGCGGAAAGCTTCTTATGAGTAACGTAGTTGCCGGGTTTATGTGTTGCAACATTGACATTAATTTCGTCCGTAGACGTCATACAATGTACGGTAGAGTTAAGTATCATGACATAATTCACCAAAATCCCGACGCCATCAACCGCATATCAGCATCGTGCAGTCATAGCTTAGAGGGTTAAGCGACGACAAGGGATGTTAATTTTGCGACCGGATTATTCTCATAGTTGCTTAAGTTGTGTGACCGCGGCCTAATTTTAATTTAACGACACGTCCAGGCCGCGCCGAAAGCTCTTTTGTTGATTCGGTTCAATTTGAGTGAATTACGTCGAGCATGTAAAACTAGTGATGGATGTCGAGCGTGATTCGCGCAGCAGCGGGGCGTGTCACGTGTCGTGGCTCGTGCCCGGGAGCACGGGAGCTCGAGGTGCCGGCCCGCCGCGCGCCCTACGACGCCCCACTCGGATATTATGCCGGAACGAGCGGACCACGCATGCATATTCATGGGCCCGATCCGGAGGCGCGTATTAATTTGCATCCCGATCCGACACTGGACCCGCTACATTGTCCATTTTCGTTTCTTTGCCAGCGAGTGTGGAACAACTCGCTCTCTGGTTCAATGGGATAATCGGGGTGATACTGCCCGCTTTGAGTAATTTGCAAAATTTATTTGATATTCAACTGCGGTTCTCTGTACGATTTTTATTTCGCAACTGTTTTCATTAACATGCACATAACTCTGAAAGCTTCTGAAATATGAAAACGATTCGTTTAAGTAGTTTCATATTATTATAACCGGCTGAATGTTTAATTTATAATTGACTCATACATACAATTATTATTTAGTACACATCATATTCGTTGTGAATAAGAGAGTATATTAAACATTTGATATAAGTTTTCTGATTCTTATACCAGAAATACAGATGCTATCATAAAATGTATTGAAACAAATTCATGAAGAATTATTACACTTTTAACGCTTTGCGAGAGTGTTTGGGGTTGGGTGGGAAGAATAATAATTCATGAACGTAGGAATTGTCTTACGTTAAATAGTTTAACGAATTTCAAAGGTTGTCTCGTTATGCTGCTTGAGCTATACGAATTATTGATAATTAGGTGCTTAGCAATAATAAAGCGTATGTTTCTTTTATTTTTCTTTGAATTACTAATGTTGGTATACAATAAAGAGTTTTTGTATTGTATTGTAGCAAGCCTGTATACTGTCTAATAATATATTTGAAGTAAAATGTTGTAGAGTTCTATTATTTGATTCAATTTACTCAAATTAACGAAATACAAATTTAATTTGGTTTGAGTCCAGTTTGCAGCTGTCTAAAGAACCTTTAATGTTAAGCAAGAGACCCAAATCTGTTACGCGCAGACTTTTACGTGAGAGTCTTTACACGCGCTTCAACGCGTTTTCAAACTCGATCATTGTGCGTTTCTTAAAAGCTTTTGTTTAACTTCACTTGTATGTCCTGGAATTTTGCAATCAATATTGTACTCCACTGAAGCTATCGAGCTGAAAGGCACACACGTTTGTTTCTCGTGTGCACGATAAAAGCTTTTTTTTACTGTAATCGATTTTAATAAATTAAACTTATTTTTGTATTCTGCTCTACGTGTGATACAATGGGCGAATAGTTTGTTAATTGAACTGTTTCTTTCAGTATTGTTCATGTATGTTAAACCCGTTCATATAACATGCTTAAAAGTCGCCCAGTGTGAAGGGTTAGGGAACTATCTAAGCCCGTACCTAGCCCTCTTTATTTTCGTATATTATAATATCTTTTGCGCGAACAAAGATTTGATATTTGCTTTGTGAAAGTTTGTTTTGTAAAATTTCGCCTCGTTTAATTTAAGAACACATTTAAATACGTTTTATCTCTTTGAGAGCGCGTTGTGATTCTTTGTGTTTAATTAAGCGTGTTAGATATTTTACTACTATGCCTGAAATAATTGGCTAGCTTATTAGGAGTTCTAATTTAATTAATTAAGAAGTTAATTATTATAAATTGTATTAAATAAAGTATTAATTTAGTTTCTAATGAAGATCTATTGTTCACATATATATAGTATAGAGCAAACAATATGTTAAAGGTCACCATTACCATACAAAAGAAACCTACAAAAAAACTTTTCAGCCTCAGTGAGCTGAAATAAACAAGCCAGTTATTTCTAAGTTTAACCTTTTTGTTATATAAATAAAGAGTTTCTCATATATTTCTATTAATCCCAGAACAGAAAATAGGGAGCAATCGTAGCTTGTAGGTTGTTGTTTGTTTGTTTATAGTCTGTTGATTTATCTCTGTAGGTTCGAGTAAATGCCATATGGTGCGGATCCTCTGCCGGTTATTGCTGGTGCAGTCCCTATATTTTGTTTCTAATTTGCAAACTTGGCACCTTTGCTAAAATATTTTTCACTAACGTTGCAATGTTTTGTTTTTTTAGTGACGTTAAAAGAAGGTGCTCAATTCGGATGTTTATATTTTTATGAATGTCCATATCATCACTCAGAACAAAAATAAAAACAAATCACAAGATTTGTTTTGCAGGAATTTTGTTTTTTTCGAATGAAATGTATTCCGGAATAGTCTTAATTAAAATGTTGTAAAGAACTTGGTACTGAAAATAACTAGCGCTAGCTTTTGAAGTGAGTTATTTTAGTCGATCTTAAATTATTTAATACTGTAGTTATGGTCTAACGTTTATTATACTTACTTACTATGTGTCGTGTATGTAATACATATTCCATGCATGTCTGTAACAATATGTTCTTTGTTTCTAATAACTTCAAAATAAATATTGTATCGTGCCCATCGATCTCGTGGAATAGATAAGGCTGTCCTAGGTTTTACCTGCTTATAGAGTATATGCTAATAGAGAAAATTAATAATGATGATTAACCTCAGTTAACAATACTATCTGTCCGTTTGTTTACTTGGTTATATTTTTATATTTTATAGGCTAGCGTTTGACCACTGGTCTGGTAGTATGAAATGATGTGTTCAAAGATGGTGAACACGCTAGGCCTAGAATAATCTGACTCTCAAGGGTTGTATGCTGTCGGAACACCTTTACTGGACATAATGGAGAGAAATTACTTGTATATATCTTAGGTATGGCGAATTTCACTATTTACCTATCCTAGTTACAAAATAATATTTTAAAGCCATCAAGTCTACATAAACTAAAATTTTAATAATGTTCCATCTGACATTCAAATAACGAATACTTTAATTTCATGCATTTAAAAAAAATTCATATTCAAATCCACCTCCATGAAATTTATACCTTTTTATAGCCCATTCGAAATTATCATAGTAATGAGACACTTTGACGCTTTCACCCAATTACATTTTATAATTTTGCGTCGGTGTCGTCCGTTTGATATAAAGTATCTACCTATTATAACAATGTTAGATAATTCAGGCAAGCCGCTTTAACCACAGCGACGTAATCAAGATCCGCAACGGGAACCATAATGATATTTGGTTTGCAATGTTAAATATGTAAACGTTATCAGTGCACGTACGCGGTGCGGTACGGGAACTATTAATGAATGAATAGTGTTGTGATTTACGGTTCGAGCTGATTAGAGAGCGTAGAGTGCGTTTTGTATGCCTCCCGGTGAAGGAAACATTTGTTATTAAATTTTACTGGCAGGAAAGAAAGGCCGCAAAATAGAACGTTACTGCGAGGCCCCTTTTTGAATCCCGAGCGGAGCAAAGGATTCTAGAGTAGAATCCAGAGCGCAGCGAGGGATAAAGTAGAATCCTGAGCATAGCGTGGGATTCAAAGTACGTCGGCCGAGAGAAAATAATGTTGCGGCCGAGTTATACACTCTGCTTTTCATCCCCCTCTATGAGAAAAGGGAATAGATAAAAGGCTCTCTAAAATAGCAATTCAAGAGCATAATATTATAAAAGACGCTGACTAACATAAACAAACGTTATAAACCAACAAATACATACAGTTTCCGATAAAAACTTTTCTCCCGATTAAAATTTTACCTTTAACGCATTGACATATTAGATAAACATAAGGACATGAAATACCTACAAAAAAAAGGTGCATACCTAAACCTAAGACGTATGCCATCAATTGTCCATTGGTCCATTGCTAGGATTGTGTCAATCAAGGTCATCGATGGACCAATGGACAATCAATGGCAGTCAATTTAGGTTCCATTATGACGTTAAGGCACCTTCTTTAACCGACTTCAAAAAAAGGAGGAGGTTTCTCAATTCGACCGTATATGTTTTTTTTTATTTATGTTTGTTCGCGGATAACTTCGTCGTTTCTGAACCAATTTCGATTATTCTGTTTTTGTTAGAAAGGAGATATCCCAAGTGTGGTACTATGGTAATTTTATATCGAGGTCTGATGAGTATCTCCAGAGATATGGAGATAAACACTTCAAAATTGGTACTGAAAATTATTAGCGCGGCATTGAAGTCGGTTGTTTTTAGTTTTTTAAACGATCTTATTATTATTTGAAGTTATATACATAAAGGCAAATGTATCGCGGCAGCTCCATGTCTATATGTATTTCCTACTCCATGGTTAACTATGTTATTATGACAGTCTGTGACCACAGACTAAAATGGCAATAATTCTAGCGCTTTTTATTACAAGCTTTTATTTTTTTAATCACGAATAATCTGTATGCATGATGCATGGAAATAAAAAAATCATTTCATTTAAATTCATATTTAACTTGCAATGTATGTATGTATGTAACTATGTATGTTCGGGTGGAATCTTGGAAGCAAAATTAGACCCACTTCCCGATGTCCGATTGGACTCAAATTTGGTGTACTTATGTATCTTCGGTGACAATACAATGATATGGTACCATGGAGCTGGTCTGATGATGGAGACGGAAGGTGGCCATGGCATCTTTGTGATAAAACAACATAACCCCACCGAGTTTGAGCTCGATTGATTTGTCTTGAAGAGAACTTTACGCCTAGATGATATCCAGGGTCTGATGATGAAGCTGGAAGGTGGCCACGGCATCTCTATGATAAATCAACATAACTCTACCGAGTTTGGGCTCGATTGATTCGTCTTGAAGAGAACTTTACACCTAGATGATATCTAGGGTCTGATGATGAAGCTGGAAGGTGGCCACGGCATCTCTGTGATAAATAAACGTAACTATTCCGAATTTGGGCTCAATTGATTCGTCTTGAAGAGAACTTTACACCTAGATAATATCCAGGGTCTGATGATGAAGCTGGAAGGTGGCCACGGCATCTCTGTGATAAATCAACGTAACTCTACCGAGTTTGGTCTCGATTGATTCGTCTTGAAGAGAACTTAACACCTAGATGATAATTAGCGACTGGTGATGAAGCTGGAAGGTGGCCACGGCATCTCTGTGATAAAATAACGTAACCCCAGTGAATTTGGGCTCAAATGATTCGTCTTGAGTAGCACTTTACACTTAAATGATAGCCAGGATCTGATGATGAAGCTGTAAGGAGGCCATGGCATTTCTGTTATAAAGCAACATGGCCCCACCGAGTCGATTGATTTTCCGCGAAGAGCACTTTACCCATAATCACATCAAATATCCGTGGAATATTTTAAAACATCATGCCTTCTCTTAAATACTTAGGTAGTAGGTAGGTAGTCGGTATCTATACCTACCTACTAAAAAGTTAAAAATAAATAAAAAATATTTTTAAAAACAAGCTTTTATCTGGGACAATGAACTAAAATGTTAAAAATAAATTCTAGTAAGTATTTGTCGTGTAGGTACTTACCTATAGCTTAAAAACTTGAGGCACTGAAGTATGGTAATTATCTAGCCTGAAAAACGGGTAGTGCTTCAAGCTTTTAAGAATATAGGTAAGTACCTACGCGCAAAATACTTACTAGAATTTACTTTTTACATTTTAGTTCCTTGCCCCAGATAAAAGCTTGTTTAAAAAAATATATTTTATTCTTAATTTATTTTAAATATTGTTTAAGTGTAAAGTGCTTCTCAAGACGAATCAATTGAGCCTAAATTCGGTGGTGTTACGTTAATTTATCACAGAGATGCTGTGGCCACCTTCCAGCTTCATCATCAGATCCTGGATATAATTTAGGTGTAAAGTCCTCCTCAAGATGAATCAATCGAGCCCAAACTCGGTGGGTTTATGTTGTTTTATCACAGAGATGCCGTTTCCACCTTCCAGCTTCATCATCACACCTTGGATATCATCTAGGTGTAAAGTCCACCTCAAGACGAATCAATCGAGCTCAATCTCGATGGGGGTATGTTGTTTTATCACAGAGATGCCGTGGCCACCTTCCGGCTTCATCGTCAGACCCTGGATATCATCTAGGTGTGAAGTTCTCCTCAAAAGAAAGCAATCAAGCTCAAACTCGGTTGGGTTATATTGTTTTATCACAGAGTTGCCGTAGCCACCTTCCGTCTCCATCACCAGACCAGCTCCATGGTACCATATTATTGTATTGTCACCGAAGATACATAAGTTTGCCAAATTTGAGTCAAATCGGACATGGGAAAGTGGGTCTAATTTAGCTTCCAAGATTCCACCCGAACATACATTCTTACATACATACATTGCAAGTTAAATAAAAGCTTGTAATAATGCTACATATGTATCGTTAAATACATGGTATGCATAAGAATAATTTCCCGCATGGTGGTAGGACACTACTAGTGTCCGCCTGGCCAGCTACCACCCTCAAGTTAGAAAATCTGTCGCCAAATATCTAATGTGTTCCGGCAGCTATCCTTGAGAGCCAATTCCCATTCTTACCATCCCCAACAGGTGAGACAGTGGTCAAACGGAAGCCTATAAGATAATAAAATAAATAATAGTTTAAAAAAAATTAAAAAATACGCTTTTATAGAAAATCCAACTAAAAAAAGAAAATAAATTATAATAAATTTGAATTAAAAATAGTGTATGAAAAAATGATTTTATTGTAAAAAAAAAAGCGTGGGGTGCATGGTATCAATAGTTCCAAATATTTTATGAACAGATATGACTAGAAGGGTTATTTTTATAATATCCTGAAAAGCACCCCACGCTTTTTTTTACAATAAACTCATTTTTTCTTACACTATTTTTAATTCAAATTTATTAAAATTTATTTTCTTTTTTTTAGTTAGATTTTCTATAAAAGCGTATTTTTTTAGTTTTTTTAAACTATTATTTATTTTTCATTTTTTAGTCGAATTTTTTTTTTATTTTTTTTTATTTATTTATTTATTGTCATCGGTCCTTAATAAGTATGCCAAATTTCGAGTTAATCCGACGTTTTGATGGGGGTTAAAATCATGTTCAAAGATTCCGTTACATACTAACATACAAACATACATACGTCTGAAGCTAATAAAAGCGTATTAAAAAAAGAAAAAACACGTGTTTTGTGTTAAATACTTTTGTGACCGGAAAATTATTACCGTAATAATAATCCGTCGCTCTTTCTCGGGAGAGAGGTGACGCGGTGAGATGTCACCGCGGATTCCCTTGAAACCTAGGTCGAGAAAATTCGACTAAAGGTACGTGCATTACAGCCGGTATATAACATTAATAATTATAAAATGACTTAAATTATTACTACTCAATACCTAAATTGAGCTTAAAAGTATTCAATGTAAAACTTAATATAATATAATGGGACTAATAAAATATTATTATTGTTATATGCCGGCTATAATTCACGTACCTTTAGTCGAATTTTCTCGACCTAGGTTTCCAGCGAGTCAGTCGCTCTTCCTCGGGAGTGAGGTCTAGTAGTAGTAATAAATATTGGGCTTCATACTACTACTTCATTCTATTTCCTGTCTGCAATTCTTGGCCAGATCTGATTACTACATTTGGCAAGGATTTCTGAATATTATAGAATTCAGTTTCTAAGTCACAATAAAGTTACCGAGATTAGGGATATGCCAAATCTCTTTTCCATTTTGTATTTTCAATATAAAATTGTAACGATAACCTTTGTCAAGTTTTGACTTCAAGTGACAAAGACCTCTTTTGTTAATAGCATTGTGTTTAGTTGTATATATTAAAATAGAGGACTTATCGCGCTTAAAACATTAATTTTTATTTAACTCGACGTTTCGACCAAGTTGCATTGATCGTGGTCACGAGACGATTGAGGCATTGTTATATAAAACAGATTCTAGAGAAAATATTAAAATAATTTCACGCATTCGTATGAATCATATTTAATTCAAGCGGCGTTTTAACATGGTTTCTTAGTTATTTACTCCCAATTTTTGCGCATATCAAAACAATTTTGCATATCAGATTTTGGACTATCCCAAGATAAATATTTCCTATCAACTTGATAAATTAACTCATCAACTTTTATCTTATTGTATAAAAGTGACATTCAAATTGTTACAGAAATTAACTTTTGACTTTTTCCTTAGATCAAGCTCTTTTTCATTGCAAAGCCCGATGTTCGATAATTTCTTTGAGAAACGCTGTGCCAGCATATACTTCGACAGAAACTAATTAAAAGCGGACACAGAGCAATCTGGCGAACTTGCTCGGACCCACCCAGTACTATTTGATCTAGGACACAGTTTACACAATGCATCGGTATCGATTGTCGACACAATTTTGTCGCAACACCAGTACAGACAAATTGATATTGTTAAAACATAATGAAAAATAATACAAAAATCGCTCATGAAATGTACAAAAATTACTGATATCAATATTGTTAGGCCTACCTTTCAAATTAGTAAAGCTTTTCAAATAAAACTAAATGTCCTCTTCTAGTTTAAGCTACTTGTCCACATTTTTGTACGGACAGCGTCGAGATTACATAATAGGTATTACATTATACATATAGGATTACATTTTAGGTATACAATTTCACGCATCCTATCATAAAACCAGGTTTTATTTTATAACGTCACATATCTACATAAAGCCAAGTGCCTTTCCAGTTGTATACATCCATACTAATATCATAAAAACGTTTGTAACTATGTCACTCTGTCTGTTTGTTACCTAATCACGTTTAAACGGAGGATCCATTCTTACTGAAATTAAACAAGAAGATACTTAAGAGGGAACGCGGAGTGCACTTTTCCATACAAATGTTTTCCCCCGTTTCCTCGCGTTCCTCCTCCGTTTCGCGAAATTTGTTTACATACAAAAAATCAAGGTCTGCTGTAGCTACGCCCCCCTAATAGTAGGGGGGCGTAGCTACAGCAGACCTTGATTCTTGATTGGTCAAAAAAAAGCAAATAGTTGCTTTTTTTGACCAACCAATTGCAAAAAATATATAAGATTGTTATCTCCTCTTTAAGATTTTAGTAGGGTTATATTTCAAAGTTGGTCAAAAAAGAAAATGATACAGCAGACCTTGACTTTTTGTAGAAACATTTTTTTCCCTAGAAGCATTTTCCAGGGAAACGGGGAAATACATTTGAATAGAAAAGTGCGCCCCGCGTTCCCTCTTAATAGCATGAGGATGTACGCTGCTAAATTCGTGTACGTGAACAAAGTATCAGTACCTATCAGTAGTAATATAAGGTTTGTGGAAGAAACGATAATGTCACCCAAATAAATAAGCAAATAATTATAATCACACCAATATTATAAATTCTAAAATCAATTTATATCTTTGTTTGTTTATTTGGGACCAATTCACGGTGAAACGACTCGACCGCACAGAGGTCCATGCAAAATTTTAGCTAAATCGGTCCAGCCGTGCCGTGAATTATGACATTGGATACTTTTTAACGCGGGTGAAGCCGCGGGGCGCCTCTAGTGTAGTTATAAAAATGAAAAAACATTTTTAAACTCAATTCATTGGAGTCATAAAATTTTATTACAATATTGGGCTTTAGTGTCACTCGTGAATTGAATACTGAATTATGTGTGGCTTAGTAATGTTGGAGCAGAGGCCATATGACAAATATATATATATATATATTGTAAATAAAGTAAATTGCCTTTTAAACTATTTATTATCTATTTAATGTGTGGCATATTGAGCAAAATCTTTAATTCGCATATTTTTGAGAACACATCATACCACGCTTTTTTAATTCCCGACGCAAAATGAAGGGGTGTTATAAGTTTGACGTTTGCATCCTGTGTATCTGTGTGTGTGTATGTGTGTGTGTGTGTGTCTGTGGTCTCGTAGCGCCTAAACCGATGAACAGATTTTGATTTATTTTTTTATTTCTTTGATAGGTGTCTTAATCGGAACTGTTCTTAGCTTTGATTCTTAAAAATCCGTTCAGCCTTTGAGCTTTTTACTGGTTGATGACGCTATGAAATCAACTTTCATAGGTCTGATCAATTCGAAATTCGATATCCTCTTACTTTAACGATATTGTAAGAATATGTAGCAATGCCCTGATTCTGAGACATCTCCTGGAATCTGCCGAATATTCAACTTCTCAACGACTTCCAGCAGAGATGTCGAGTTTTGCTCATTGGAATGGTCTCAATGAATAGATTATACATAGATCAGTGGGTCGGGGTGGTTTTAAATTTTTAATTTAACTATTATTAGTTTCACATAAATTCTGCTTATGGTTTCTGAATGAAAGTGTTCTGAAAGGTTAAATGAGACCAGTTTGGGTCGGTAGGCTTCGCTTTGGCGGAACCCCAAACCCACTTTTTTATATCTTATAGTCTACCGTTTGACCACTATCTCAGCTATTGGTAAGCGATAATTTGGTGGAATATGGTGAACTCGTTAGGCCTAGAACAGTCTGACTCTCAAGGGCTGTGTGCTATCGGAACACCGTAAGTTATGCCGGCAGATTTACTTCTTGATGGTGGTAAGCTACTTTTTGGTAGCTAGTCAGGCAGAACATCGATATATTATGCTATCACCTATAGATATGGATATGGAAGTTGAGTTATTATAATTGCGCTGTGACGATTGAACTGATGTTTATTGTTCATTGCCTCATCGCACGATCGGTTTCAACTTCCCCAATAGTCAAAACAAATTTACTCAATACTTGAACATATATCAGTAGCATCGTAAAGCGAAGACTAAAAACGTAAAAGAAAGTAAAATAAGTATTAAAGTATGATCAGTTTCAGGATCCGGAATTTAAAAATCCATCAATATACCACAGTTCACAGGCTCAGTTAATATCACGATAAAATAAATAGCTAGCTGATCACAAAATATATATATATATCGAGCTAGCCTTTGCCTATAACTACGATAAGCTAAATTCCAAATCTAAAGGTTTTCAAACTTAATTCTGCAGTTACTTTACTAACCTTTTTTATTGGAGTATAAAAAGTCTCGTTCATTAAAAGAACGCAAGTAATACTAAATAATAGCTAAGTTCAAAGCCATGTACAAAATAATTTGATTACTTTTTATATATAAAACTTTTGAATACTGGGTGCTCAAACTTTCAATTTATGTCAAATTTATTTCTGAGTTAAAAATATTTTACAGAATATCTCTTCGATAGTTGATTATTTTTATAAGGTAAATCTTTTTACTGTATAGTTTCTGCTGTAGTGTGTATACTTTAGCAAAAATATACTTTTATGCAGGAGCGTGGGCTGATAAACGATACCGTTATTGTTCCCTGAGGAGGGTAGATAAAGTTTTTACGTAAATAACTCAATAAAATAACCGCTTCAGTACTGTGGTGCCCTGAGTGTGGTCCGTCGTGTTATGCCGATTACCGAAATTAAGACAACATTATTTTTGTTGTATTAAAAATAATAACGTTTGAACATTTTTAATAATACTTCAATTCAAAATTTTAAACCACCGACTGATCTATCTATAATCTCTTCATTGAGATCATTGCAATAATCCTAAACTTAATATCTCTGCTGTAATTTGATAAGGATTTATGCTGTATTTGATATGTATTCTGCAGATAATTCTTACAATATCGTTAAAGTAAGATGATATAGAATTGATCAGAACTATAAAAGTATAAAACTAAAAAAATCATAGCGTCATCGACTAGAAAATAGTTATCTTAATTGCCAAAGCACCGGAACATGTTATTCCGGAGGTTGCGGGTTCAAGTCCCGTCGGTACGATGAAATTTTCGATTGTGTTTAACAATTTATAAAATAGTTCATAATCTTAAAATGGTTCAACGGATTTTCATGAATCTCGGTTCGAAAAAAAAAATCGGTTCGTTCGTTTAGGTGCTACGAAGTCACAGACAGGAAGCACACATACACAGATACACATGTCAAACTTATAACATCCCTTCTATTTGCTTTGGGGCTTAAAAACTCTCGTCGTCATGAATAAAGGGTGTACTGGAAAGTACTCAAGATATCGACTATCCCACCATTTGCCATCAGGAAGTAACAGTCCCTACATCTCAGATCCATCAACTTGATGGTAACATTTTTTTTATATATCTTATAGGCTAACGTTTGACCACTATCTCACCTGTTGGTAAGTGATAATGCGGTCGAACAAGGTAAGCACGCTAGGCCTAGAATGGGAACTGGCTCTCAATGATAACTGCCGGAACACATTAGATGTTTGGTGACAGATTTTCTAACTTGAGGGTGGTAGCTGGGCAGGCGGACACTAGATAAGTGTCCTACCACCATGCGGGGGTTGTTGGTTTCTTAACGATGTTTTTCCTTCACCGGAGGGCCACTGTGACAATGTGAACATAATTATATTACACTAGCTGTGTGCACCGCATTTTTACACATAGATATCGTTTCCGTGGGAATATCGGGATAAAATTTCAGTTCAATCGGTACAGTAGTTTCTGCGTGAAAGAGTAACAAACGTACATCCATTATATCCATACATTCTTAGAAACTTTCGCGTTTATAATATAAGTAGGATAGTATGAAGTAAGATTAGTAGGATTGCCATCAAACTTACATAAGTTTACCAATTTTCAAGCACAATCGGATACCAGCAAGTTGTCAAAAGAATTCTTATAGACTTGCGTTTGACCACACTATATTTTTTATTATAGTAGATAAGCAAGCGTTTGATCACTATCTCACCATTCTCACCCGATATTAAGTGAAGATGTGATCGACGATGTAGCACGCTTGCCTAGAAGATACCTGTTTACCTAATATCTCGTCTAGTGGTAAGTCTAAAAGCCTTTCCGTGTAAATAACTTAAGCACAATCTTTTGCATTTTTAGCTGTAATTACATCACACACTGTTTGCAACAAGATATCAAAGTAGATTTGTAAACATAATCATGGAATAATTTATGAAGCCTGTCTACTGACTTTGAGGTTTATCCGAAGTATATTCCAGGTAAGTAATGGTCTTAACCACTACTCGCGTTTGAATAACACAATATAATGTTTACCACATTATACCTATATATTTATAACCATGAGCCAACCAATAACAGACTTTCCTATTAGCTTTCTACGTCGCATATTCTGACAGATAAAAAATATACTTTTGTGCATTGATAACTTTTATTGAAAGCTTTACTAATAAAACGATACAAGAATTAAAAGAAAATTGTATTTTTGAAAATCACTATCTCTAGGCTAAAGGATAAGCCGCCGTAATTCTTCAATTGAACTGTAAACTACTTCTTTCCACATGCAACGATCCTGACACACCTCTTTCGCTTCTTCCACTTTCATGAGCGCCTTCATACATGCTCGCCGGGTATAAACTGTACCTATATCTTATTAATTGGTCCCACTAAACCGACTTCATAAACTTTAATATATCGTAATTATGTACTCCCATATATTTTGCAGTAATTATTTAATCTAGATTGTTACAAATTATTGCTGTGGCAAATAAATGACGGTGGGTGCAGGTTTTATTTATTTTATTTATGATGTTTTTGCACATCAACCCATTTTTGTATGGCATCGCGCAAAGCGCAAAGGAAGTCGGTACAAGTCGAGGTAGAGGGAGAAATGCCGTACAGCTTTATGATATTTACGGTGTAAACATACCCTAGGTATTTAAGGTTTACTTTTAGATATATGCTGAATACATTTACCAACAAACATACATTTTTAAACAAACGCGTAAACGTGAAAAATGGAAAGCATATACCGAACCTTACGCGCACGTTCGTGTAATCTTCTTTTAATTTTCTCTCCGTTTCTCTATATTTTATTAGCAAACGGCTCAAGCAAGCAAGCCGCCATCGGCTCCGCATGGCTGAAATTTATAAATGCGAAAGTCAGTTTGCTTATTTGTTTTTTGGGACCTCTTCATGGTCAAACGGCTGGACCGATTTAACTGACATTTTGCACTATGGATTAGGCTACAGGATACTTTTTATCGCGGGCGAAGCCGCGGGGAACAGCTAGTATTTTTATATTTTATACACAATCACCAACTACCTCGCCTGGTGGTAAGTGATTATGTGGTCGAGGATGGTGAACACGCTAGACCTAGAATGGTCTGACTCTCAATATTGATTGATTTAAAAACTTGTGTAAATTACAAATCGAGTGAAAATCTATTTGTCTTTAATTAATCGTCATGACGGACGGATGATGATGATAATGATGGTGGTACGAGTATATATGAACGCGCCCTAACTCACTGTGATATTACAAGTGAGAATACAAGGAAAATATACCAGTATATTTGTCCAAAAATACATAAATCCTACATTTCCGTTACATATTTTGTATTAAAATCGCTAAACACATTTATTGTACAGTGTTTCTAGGAGGCTTAAAATGCCTTACGCATTTAAATTATCTATCCTATTTTTAGGATAAATTCTATATAATGGTTATGAAACGTAAATGGAAACGTACATTTTCATAGCCCAGGACCATGAGCATTTTTTTCGTTTACTAATGTTCAAACACAGCACGCAAACGGAATTATTAGGTCTCAAAGAATGTTCCTGTGTCGAGCAATCAAGCTCTTGGTTGCTTAGCATTCGCATTGTTTCAAAGACCTTTCCTCCTGCCTCTTACGAATTTACCGCTGTTTTATCGTTTTATTACCCTTGTTTTTGGAAGTTTCTATTCCACGTTTTCTTTTGATTCCATATCTTTGATGTTCCAAGCGCGCCGACCGGTTCACTTCGAAACAATTCGACTTCACCTAAACAATGGCAAACATTTATAACGGAATTACCATAAAAATATCGTCCATGTCGCAGCCGGCTTCTTTAATTAACAGTTATTACAAAAAAAGGTTCGCCTAATTACTAAAGTTCCGTAATATAAAGCTTTTTCATGGCATCATTAGAGGCGGACAAATTATACATATACATGTCGGCTGGAGCCACGACCACAAATTATAATAAATAAATAATTAATTTCTATGCAAAATTGGAATGATATGTTGTAACGATATTGTTATTGCAGAAAAGTCTCGTTAAATTCATATTTGATGGACGGTTGCACGGTTTGTGAATTCAGTGTCGGTCACCGTGATAATTCGTGTATGAGGGCGCGCAATTGTTTCCGGATTGAGGTTCCATGTGGGTAGGCGCGAAGCGGTCGGCCGTGCGCCCGCTCCCACCGCGAACGCATTGTTTCATACCAACAATTTATAACCGCATAAATTCGGACAGGCACTCACCAGGAGAGGATATTCGCTAGTCTCGTGTGCAAAATCCCACCGGTGCGATAAAAACTCTTGACGAAAATACGCGTCTAAACTTTCCCGGAGAAGAAAAATGCTACCACTTAATTTCAGATGATGTGCGATAGGTGAGCGTGGAGCGTGTCGTCTTTTACGTAAATACATCTCAGTATGAGTAGGTAATCTTTTTGTACTCGCTTGTTTAGATACGCATCTTGACCGTACAAATACTATTATTACAACTTTTTTAAACTAAATTTCTTCCGATTTATGTTAAACCGTCTTTATAAGTCTTACGACGCACATACTTCTCACATAAAGCCAATATTCTTCTAAGAATTTATTACAATTTGTCTGTCTCAGAAAATTTCTTGAGTAAACGGCGTTTCCATATGCATACATTTTATTGCCTGAGCAATTTCAAGGTGGGGAGGATATAATGGAAAGATTTGCAATAATTTGATATGCAATCATAATTATGCATCGCATAGAAGTTGTTTACTACTACTGGTGTAATGTTTATATTGTTTGCGAGAGTGGTAATAATGTGAATATTAAAGTAATATTACTGTTTGCGCACACACTTTAACACTTCTGTAGTAGTGAATAATTCAGTGGCTAACAGCACTCTCGCTTTCCTCTCCTCGCTGAAAGCCGATTGTTTACTTCACCATGTATTTCACCTGGATAAACATTCAAAAAAGTGCTCTCTTTTAGCTCTGAGGTTAGGCTAAAACATATATTCTACGAGAAATTTAAGCGCACGCGTGCATTCACAGTAACTTTTATATGTTAGATTTATGTAGATAAATGCTGACTAAGTTGAAACTTTCTTGTGTTTTCACGAGTGGATACCGTATCTCTGTAGTCATATATTCTATGCGGATTCTTATTTTTGCCTTAGCTAGAATTTGTGTTTTAAATAATGATATATGTTTCAGGACAAATTGAAATTGAGAGACAAATACGATTAGACAAATACAACAAACGTTAGATAGAGAATGTCCTAAATCCTTAATATGTGACACCAATATCCAAATGAAAACATCAATTTTAATGATTAAATTAACCAGAGGACAATCAAGAAACCTCCTTGAACTTGTCCTATTTCAGAAGTCTGTATTAACGGTCAGTATCCTAATGAAAGGGACGTGTATGGTCGACTACAGCGTAAATGGGCCGCGGTGGGGATTTTCATCACGTCAGATCGTCCGAAAGTTAAATGGAGTCACGTCGACAATGCGTAGCGCGCCGATAACGCACCAGGGGCGGCTCGACGGCGCCCGCCCAGCGCCTGCCGCCCTGCCGGCTAACGGCCCGCTCATATTTAAACTTTTACAATGGCACAGCCCCGACGCCTACATAAATCACTAGAGCCTTCCTTCACACATCTCGCCTGAATTTAAATAGCTCCCTATACACGATCTCTCGTGATTTAAGGCCCACTTACTCGACCTTCGCTGGTTTTTAAATTCTGTACCTGATTTATATAAAATTACGATTATTATTTCATAAATGACTTTCATTACGACTTTAATGTGACATGCTAAACCTCGGCTGTTGAAATTGGAGCTACGTTATGTGGAGAACATTACATGAATAATACGAAGACAATCTATCTATGTCTTTGAAATATGACGGTGCTAACGAACCGAAGATGTTGAAATCATACTTGTAAATGACGTATGAGTATATATGAAAGTCTTATACAGTAGAATGTTTGCAGTGTAAAGTAATTTAAGGGTTCTGTAAATTTGAGAAAGTGGGTTATAGTCGCTGCGGCATTGCGTCTCGTAGATTTACTTCATAGCCGAACACACAAAAGAGCAAAGTATACTAATCCAGCTGCTTAGTACTCGTACGTTGCCGTCGTTTTAAAATGTAAATAGCAGTAAATAGCTGGAGTATTCGAAGTGGGCATATTTTCCGAAGTAGAGCGAGTAAATTACAAGACTGTTCCCGGCGACTAACTCGGCTCAGCGGTATTAAGGGTCTATTAAAACTCCCTCGTTGAATCTACAGTGATTTACATGAGCTTACCGGATTACTTGCACACAATATAAACGTTTCTTATGTACCGATATATCTTCAGATAAACTTATGGGTTCGCAGAAGTATGAGATAGTTAATATAGTAATATACTATTATAATAGAAGGCGATCGGTGTTACGGGTAAACTGATCTTATTATAACGACGCTAGATTTTTTCTGACGCTATTCTACAATTAAGTGAAAAATGCTGCGATTACATTTACATTTATAAACCATTAGATATGTAATAAATATCCTTTTATAAGCTTAACAAAAGTAACAAAATTAAAATGTTTAATAAGGACCTACGACAATGTCCTTTAGAAAATTAACGTCATAACGTTTATCTTAGAACCACCACTGAACTTACGAACCGTTTAAAGAAAAAATTGAACTAGTTTTGGAGAAAAATGGCAACATCGATTTGCACAAACAAATGATTACTGCAACGCCCCCTGGTGATTTATCACCGTAACACCTATCTAAAAACATGCACTAATTACACCCGAACCCATAACTGAAAACTGCATCAAAATCGGACTAGTAGTTTTGGAGAAAGATGGTAACATAGATTTGCACACACAAAGAAACAAACATCCTCTTACCCCAAACGCATATACAGTCTCTGTTCCGTCGTGGGTTAAATCTGTACTCAGATAAAAATAAATGTTGTCGTTAAGTTTAACTTAATTGAGATGTCCTTATCCAACACCTTTACTCAAGAAACGGTCATATTGCCTGAAGGATAATAATGAAGCCACATCTTCCTAATTTAGGTTTGAAAGCTATTTTCTGTAAGGTTAATCTACTGGCGTTACTTATTTGCTAGTTTACGCTTATACTCATTGGCGCTTAAAAGCATTGCGAGTCAAAATATTTGAATTTCAGCCTCGGGAAGACTTACGGGCGGTACGAAAATTAATATATGATACCTTGTCAAACTCTTGTCAAGTTTATACTGTGTTGCAAATAATTTTGGTTGAAAGTAATAATCAACACATATTATAAATTCGAAAGTCAGTTTGTTTATTTGTTTGGGACTTCTTTGCGGTCAAACGGCTGGACCGATTTAACTGAAATGTTGCACAGGAATATGCAGAATTATGGATTAGGCTATAGCAGGGCTTCCCAAACTGAGCGTCGCGACGCCCTGGGGCGTCGCAGAAATGTCCCAGGGACGTCGTGTGTCGACGCAACCGACTGGAGTGAAACAGGCTTTTCTGCAGTTACAGTAATGAAGGACAAGTACAGGTCAAATATAAACGTAGAGAAAGAAATGAGATTAGCAATTTCCAAACTGGAGCCTCGTATTGAGAAGCAGATATTTTTGTAGGGAGGGGAGGCGGGGTTTGACGGCCGTCGTAAAAAATGGCAAAATCTGAAGGGCGTCACAGTACAAATAAGTTTGGGAACCCCTGGGCTATAGGATAATTTTTAACGCGGGCGAAGCCGCGGGGCACATCTCGTGATAACATATACTTGAGATGACGGATTGGGATTTTGGAATTGAGATAACGCTCGTAGATTGGACCAAAGTTGACCAGACACTCGTAACAATGCCGTCTTTAATTTCTAGATAAGCACGACACCGTGTCAGCAACATCAGTGATTAAATGCTTGTGTCTCTGGTGGTAAAAAAGCACATTGTCATTTTACGACTGTGTTAACGTGACAAGCTTATCAGCTGATTTGTGATTAGATTAAAGTATCAGAAACTCTTCATCAAGATCACGTTTTAATAATATTTTTCTGTATAACTATGGATAAGTTAGTTTTTAGCCCCCGACGCAAAAAAAAGGGGTGTTATAAGTTTGACGTGTGTATCTGTGTATCAGTGTATCTGTGTGTCTGTCTGTAGCATCGTAGCGCCCAAATGGATGAACCGAATTCGATTTAATTTGTTTTGTTTGATAGATGTCTTCGTCGAGAGTGTTCTTAGCTTTGTTTAATGAAAATCCGTTCAGCCGTTTAAATATTATCAGCTCTTTTTTGGTAAAAAAAACTACGATAGCAACTTTCGTAAACTCGTAGTCCTTAGACCGCGGACGTCAAAAAAATCAAAATGGCGCTTCTGCCTACTTACCTGTCACACTGCTGCCGTCTGTTTAGCGTAGTTATTAGTCAAATCATATCCGTGTTTTGGGGCAAATCCACAGAAATATTAATAACGGTAGTCAAATCATATGTATTAATTGGAAATTCCGTATCCTGTTACTTCAATGATATTGCAAAAATATTACGTATACCTCAATGCAAAAATATGGTAAACTTGACCTAATGCTCCTGTGATTACGTATTTAGTTAACTTAGCACTTCATACGGGATGCAATCCCAAAGCTTTGAAACATGCTATCATAATACCTATTCACAAAAAAGGAGATAAAAAGATAAATAGGGAACTACAGGCCTATTTCAATATTTACAACCTTATCAAAAATATTCGAAAAGGTAATTAACAACAGAATAGTACACTTTTTAGAAACCAATAGTCTATTATCACCCAACCAATACGGTTTTCGACAGAAGAAGTCCACAAATGATGCAGTACTGAGACTTGTAAACACTATTGCCAATAACTTAGATACTAAAATGAAAAGCATAGCTATTTTCTTAGACCTGGCAAAAGCTTTTGATAGCGTTTCAATACCTCTACTCCTCACAAAATTAGAAAATCTAGGTATTAGAGGGATACAGCTAAAATTAATCACAGATTACCTTTCTAACAGAACACAAAGTGTAAAGATAGGCGAATTCATTAGTGAGCCTTTACCGGTCAATTTCGGTGTTCCACAGGGAAGTATAATCGGCCCAACACTCTTCCTAGCTTATATAAATGAGCTCTGTAATAGGAAAATAGAAAACGGCACCATAGTCACCTATGCTGACGACACAGCCATACTAGTCCAGGGAAAGTGTTGGAAACAAGCCTACCGAAATGCACAAACTTCATTTAACCAAATCTCTTCGTGGTTAAAAAACAATCTCTTATCACTAAATGTAGACAAAACTAAGTACCTATCCTTCTACATCCGAGGCACAAAACCGGTCAATAGATTGAAATGGTAGACTCCATAAAATACCTAGGAATTACTATCGACAGCAAACTTTCTTTTGTGCCACACATTAGTGACCTAACCAAACGCGTACAAAGACTCACAGCTGTATTTAGATCCATACGCGATTGTGCTGATTGGAAGATCATACAAATGCTCTATTTCTCTTTGTGTCAGTCATTAAATAACAAGTTTATTAGCATAACGGCACGTTAAGACGCAAGACTATGGGCATGCCCGGAGTTAGCATATCTTCGTACAGCACGTGTGAATTGTTATGCAGGGGCAGCCGCAGCCACAGCAGCCTCCGCAACATCCTCCACAGCATCCGCCGCACATATTGAGTTTTTAAAATCGGAGTTTACTAAAAAGGTAAAATAAAAATCAAAGGTCTAAAGACCGTATTAAAAATCTGCGAGAGAAGGTTAAAATTTTTAACATAGTTAACATTTTTAGTCATTATTAACATACTGCATAACAGCTTGGGGAGGAGCCAATAAATCCCATTTAATAAGTCTAGAAAGAGCACAAAGAGGGTTACTCAAATGTAGTACTCACCGTCCTATAAGATACCCCACTGCAGACCTACATAATGAACGCCAAGTCCTCACTGTGCGGCAACTTTATATACAAAACACAGTACTACACCAACACACTCTCACCAAATACGACCCCAGCTTAAGAAAAAGTTCATCGCATAATGTGTGCAACACCCAATCTATAATCACAACTTTTGCTATCAAATTTATAAATTATCTGGGGCCTTTTCCCTACAATAAAATTAATAAATTGACAACGATACATTCTTGCACCGCTTACAAAGCAAAATCGATCATTTTTAATCTGCTAGTAAACATGGACTCTACAACAGAAAATCTGCTAAAATCAATTGAATATCATAAATTTATTTTTTTAATTCATAAAATAATTTTATACGTAATGTTCTTATATTGTAATTAATATAATGTAACTAACCTCCATTTCTAACTTTTTAAAATTCATACAAATGTAATTAATTAAATTAACTGTACTTACCAATAGGCAATTACCACTGTAAACAGACGGAAGAGGCCTGGAACCTATCATACGGGTCTCGAGCCTAGTTTAGGTGCCAGGTTACCAAATTTGTTATATTTACCTGCCTTTTAATGATCAACAAATGATTTATTTATTTATTTATTCAATGCTGAGACATCTTCTTGAATCTGCAGATTGCTCTCAACTCCTCGTCTGAGATGTCGTGTTAGGCTCGCAATTAACAAAATTATACATATAGGTACAAATCAGTCAGGAGTGGTTTTAAATTTCTGATTTAAGTATTATCTAAAGTGGCCTCTGTATTGGTCAAGTTAGATAATACTCATGCATAATGTAGTACGGTCGTTCGTCGGCACGCCAACTCCGATCGCTATATAGCATTACTCTTGTTTACAAGGGACCTGCTAATCCTGTCTCCGAATTTTAACAAGATTTGACTGATGTCCGGATCCCCGGATTTCGAGGGCTTCATTGGGATGCCTCGGGGATTCCAGTTTTATTTACGTGACGATTGAAAGCTATTTTGTCGGGAACTGAAAAAATTATAAGAATTTGGTAATTATTGAATTACTCTACGTGAACAGATTGGGAACATGAATTTAGTGAGTTTTCTGAGTCATTTATATATACGTGTATATATATATTGTAAAATTATGAAATAATACATTGCTATACACATATGGAATAATGAACATATGGAATAATTATGAAATAATACATTGCTATACACTATAGGGATGTAAGGGAGCACAAATACGACCTCGGTGCTCCCAGCCAACCTCACCTGCCCGTGGTGCATCCTGCTGACCAACAGACGGGGCTCTGGCGACCGACAAATGGCGGTATAACCATTTCATATCTATGGCGTAGCCAAATTCTACAGGCCGGTGACGGGCAGCAGCGTCACCGGTGCGAGAAGCTACGTCCTGCGATCGCCAACACGCCTGCCCAGCATGGCGATTAGGGCATATCCCTCCCAAGGGATGAAACCAAAATGGAAAGTCACATTAAGCCGCGGCCCCCAGTTCCCGGCCGCCCTGCTATTCCTGACCACGGCGGCGGTCACGGTAACGGCAGGGCAGGGGGTTTTAAGAATCCCCGGGTTACGGTAGGCCGCCAGAACAAACTGACCCTCGCAACGTACAATGGACGCACGATTCGGCTGGACGATCATCTGGCGCAGCTAGAGGAGGAGCTGAAACACATAAGATGGCACATTCTGGGGTTATGTGAAGTCCGAAGACAGGGAGAGGACACCATAACCTTAGAATCGGGCCATCTTATGTACTACAGAGAAGGAGATCAGCCATCCCAAGGCGGCGTCGGGTTTCTGGTCAACAAGATTCTCAGTGACAACGTTGTAGAAATCTCCAGTGTGTCGACCAGGGTAGCGTACCTCATAATTAAGTTAACCAAGAGGTACAGCCTCAAAGTTATCCAGGTCTACGCACTGACCTCGACACACTTGGATGATGAGGTGGAGAGCATGTATGAAGATATCTCCAGAGCTTTACACACCACCTCCAAGGCTCACTACAACGTTGTCATGGGAGACTTTAACGCCAAAGTGGGAGTACAAACTTGCGGCGAATCGTCTATAGGACCACACGGATTTGGGAGTAGGAATCACAGGGGACAAATGCTCGTCAATTTCCTCGAGAGAGAGGGGCTTTTCTTGATGAACTCGTTCTTCAAGAAACAGCCCCAAAGGAAATGGACGTGGCAAAGCCCCGACTTTGTGACTAAAAACGAGATTGACTTCATCATTACGGACAAACGGCGCATATTCAGAGACGTCTCAGTGATCACTAGGTTTAATACTGGAAGTGATCACCGACTTGTACAAGGCACTCTGGATATCGACTTTAAAACCGAGAGATTCCGATTGATGAAGTCTACGCTCCGTCCGAACCTACTCCAAACCGTTGTTGGGTCCGAAACATTCCAATTAAAATTGGAAAATCGATTCGCTGCCTTGGAAACCACAGATGACGTAGACCAGAAACTCGAAGAAGTGGTGGAAATTCTCAGGGATGAAGGGACGAAGTTTTGCGAGAGCAAGCGTACGGGCAAAAAGTCCAAACTCTCGGCAGAAACACTTCGGCTAATGGAAGAGAGACGAACAGACCCTTTGTCAGCTTTGTCAACTAAACTGGTGCGCAACAAATCCATAAAGAAGCTGGTACGACGCGACCTCCGATCCTCTAACACGCTCTTGATTAAAGAATCAATTGAGCAGAATCGGGGGTCGAAAGTGTTCGTCCAGCCTCTGGGTAGAAGCCACCTCACAAAGCTGACAACGTCAACGGGGAACGTCGTCGCATCCAAGCCGGAGATTCTGTCGGAAGTCGAAGACTTCTACGGCAAGCTCTACGCATCGCATGCTTCAAGGCCCGAACCCGATACTGAGGATTCTAGAGCCACCTTAACCCGCCACTTCACAGAAGATCTGCCCGAAATTAGCCGACACGAAATCGTGATGGCCCTTAAACAACTCAAAAATGGAAAAGCCCCAGGAGAAGACGGAATCACAACGGAGCTTTTAAAAGCCGGAGGAGCTCCAGCAGTTCAACAGCTGCAGAAGCTATTTAATTCCGTTCTTTTTACTGGGAGAACTCCACAGGCATGGAACAGAAGCATGGTGGTTTTGTTTTTCAAAAAAGGAGACAAAACCCTATTGAAAAACTATCGCCCGATTTCGCTTCTGAGCCATGTCTACAAGCTGTTTTCAAGGGTCATCACGAACCGTCTTGCGCGAAGACTCGACGAGTTCAAACCTCCGGAACAGCTAGGCTATTCTGTAAGCTATCTCGACAACGGGATCCGCGGTGAGATTTGAATTTTGTACTACGAAATTCAACCGTATTGCGAACGTGATGCGATTGAATTTCAAAGTACGAAATTCGAATCTCACCGCGGATTCCGCTGTCGAGATATCTTACAGCATAGCCTAGCAGGCCGGGTTTCGAAGCGGTTACGGCACCATAGACCACATCCACACGGTGCGGCAGATTGTACAGAAGACCGAAGAGTATAATCGGCCCCTGTGCTTAGCATTTGTGGACTATGAGAAGGCCTTTGACTCAATCGAAACCTGGTCTGTTCTCGAGTCCTTGCAGCGTTGCCAAGTCGACTGGCGATATATCGAAGTGATGAGATGTCTATATAATGCCGCAACGATGACTGTACAAGTACAGAACCAGCGAACTAAACATGTCCACCTGCGTCGAGGAGTGAGACAGGGGGACGTCATATCCCCGAAACTGTTCACTAACGCCTTGGAGGATATGTTTAAGACGCTGGACTGGAAAGATCGTGGCATTAACATCAACGGCAGGTACATCTCTCACTTACGATTCGCAGATGACATCGTCATTATGGCAGAGACGCTGCAGGACCTACAAAGGATGTTGAATGGCCTAGCTGATTCTTCTCGTAGCATCGGTCTCCGGATGAATTTGGACAAAACCAAAGTCATGTACAACGAGCACGTTGTTCCGGAACCGATTGCCGTAGATGGAATCCCACTCGAAGTTGTCACTAAGTATGTTTACCTAGGGCAAACGCTCCAACTAGGAAAACATAACTTCGAGAAGGAAATCCAGAGAAGAATTCAGCTGGGCTGGGCAGCATTCGGAAAACTCCGTCGAGTCTTCTCGTCGCCTATACCACAGTGTCTAAAGACAAAAGTCTTTAACCAGTGCGTCCTACCTGTGATGACATACGGAGCCGAGACGTGGACACTCACAGTCCGACTGGTCCACCAGTTTAAAGTCGCTCAGCGAGCTATGGAGACAGCTATGCTCGGTATTTCTCTGCGGGATCGAATCCGGAACGAAGTAATTCGCCAGAGAACTAAAGTTATCGACATAGCTCAACGGATTAGCAAGCTGAAGTGGCAGTGGGCTGGTCATATCTGCCGCAGGACTGATAACCGTTGGGGCAGACTTGTCCTGGAGTGGAGACCGCGAATCGGCAAACGTAGCGTAGGACGTCCTGTGACCAGGTGGAGCGACGACATACGCAAAGCGGTGGGCAGTGACTGGAAGAGAAGAGCCGAAGATCGGGCTCAGTGGCGCATCTTGGGAGAGGCCTATGTCCAGCTGTGGACTGATACAGGCTGATGATGATGATGATGACATTGCTATAGGTACGTGTGACATTAGTAGTCTATTATTGCACGGCGTGAAGGTAGTGAGGGTGCTGAACGTATGATGCCGTGCTATAAGTACTCGTACTTATAGCACGGCATCAAAAAAAATCGGTTTATTCGTTTGGGCACTACGATGCCACAGACACACACATACATAGATACACACGTCAAACTTATAACTTCGAATCCGTTCTTTTTGAGTCGGGCGTTAATGACTTGGATTAGTCTACATAATTGGATCTAGTTTTTAACCGTCTTCAAAAAAAGGAGGAGGTTTCTCAATTCGACCGTATATATTTTTTTTTTTTTTTTTTTTTTTTTTTTTTTATGTTTGTTCGCGGATAACTTCGTCGTTTATGAACCGATTTCGATTATTCTTTTTTTGTTCGAAAGGAGATATCCCAAGTGTGGTCCCATGGTAATTTTATCGAGGTATGATAAGTATCTCCAGAGATATTGAGATAAACATCTCAAAATTGGTACTGAAAATGAATAGCGCGGCATTGAAGTCGGTTGTTTTTTAGTTTTTAAACGATATTATTAAGTAGCAAAACATTTAGGAGTCACTTGTATGCTTCAAAGTAATATTTATTGAACGCATAATTTATCGACGCTTACAAACAATAAATACGCCACTAAATTACATTACTTCCCACAATACCTACCTAGCCATAAAAAAGCGCAGTACAAAATATTACAGTCCACTTTTTCACCGGGTTCCGGAGGATGCCTGGCAAGTATCCAACAAAATTATGTTTAATATAATGCGTTTGGAGTTATATCTCCGCTGTCTTTATGTTTGCTTAGCAAAATACAACTAAAAATTAATGATACAAAAACAACAAGTATTTTTACGACGCAGCCGTTCGTCTTACTTCATCGGAGTAATGAATGAGTCCTTAATAAAGTAGGATGAAAAGAGCTTGAGGCAAGAAGGCGGGTAATCACAAGTTAACTAACCGTTGCGGGTGCCACGGTGCCACGGACCGGCACGCGGCCTCGTCGCGGCGTGCAGCGCTTCGATACTCCTGTAATGAGCCCGAGACAATCTTTTATTGTCCGGTCGGACTCGGATAAATTGTGATAGATGATCTCCCGCTTTACCGAGATTTGGAAATACGAGACCGTTATCCGTCCCGATTTATACCGAGTTTCAATGTTCGCGCACTTATTGAACGTCTACGTCCCGCTTTCAACGCCAGAAAAACGTCTCGTTTTTCCGCATTCATGCCTCGTCTAATGAAATGCGAGCATCAGACTCCAATGCCGAGACTTTTTATTGTAAATCCGTACTCGAGCCGCTTTTGGCGCATAATATGTCGTGGCGTTTATGAAAAATCTGAACATTATGTAAGGCTTAAGAAAAAACTCTATGACAAGCGCCTAATTAAGAATTCATATATAAGATTTATCTGAATACTCTTTCTTACTGATGAAAGTTTTCTTGTTTGTCTACACAGAGCTGTAATATTTCAACTTTATAATGGTTTTCGAGATGTTATATTCATGAAACGTGTTTATTGCGCCGTTACTCCATAACAATGAATAATCGTTATTAGATTACAGTAAAACATTCATGAAGTAAAGGTAGTTAATCTTGATGAGATTGCTTTAATAATTGCTCCAAGTTTGAAGAAACAGTCCATAAACTAAATTAACCACTTCAGGTATCTAAAGTTCCAGAAGGGATATGCTGTGAATTTGTTGTGTTTATTAGTAAAGTTAGAGAGTAGAAACTATTATTACATCATTATAGTCTGTTTCTCTAGGGAAGCTAGAACAACTCAAGTTATATATTTGTAGGACTTTGTTTATAGAAAAAAAAACATAATAACTATTTGTTTAAGCACTGAGTTGAATCAATATATAAAAAAAAACAATAATGGTTTGAAGTTTAAAACTAACGAATAATACAAATAAACTGGCCAAGTGCGAGTTAGACTCGCACTCGTAGGGTTCCGATTAAACGAAATTTGCCGGAAAAATAAGTTTTTTGTATGGGGACTCCCTTTAATTTTTAATTAAATTTTGTTTTCATTATTTGATGTTGTAGCAATCATTTTAATACACTTATGAGCAAATTTCAATACTCATATATCTTATAGTTCATAAGCTCAAGCAAAAAACGTCGATCACGTTTCTTGTATTTAATATATTTTAACCTTTTTTTGGTTTTTTGTATTTGTTGTTCAATCCCCCATAGTAATTACATACTTCCTGACCGTAGCATTTGTCGAAATTTCAGACATTTAACGCGTGAAAATAATTCACCATTATTTCCAAATTATTTCAGTGACGTCAACTCTGTCAAGCTTATTTATCTCGTTTATTATCCTACATTAAATGAAATGAAAGCTACAAGGCTCGACACAAACCGTTTACACAAACACATGAAAGTCTTGTCCCGTGAACGTCGGATATGAGGCGATAGTGACGTAGTGTGTGTAAGGTAATGCTGATCGCAATATAGCCTCGTGTCTTCTGGGGACAAATTGAGGAGGGTCTTGGGAGGCGAGGTCACATAGCTCATTGCCGGTGACGTTTGACGGAAGGCTCACTTCCAGTAAACTCACCTCGCATAGTCCGTCTCCCTGCAATTTCCGCCGTCGAAACGACACCCTCGCTCTCCTGAGCCTGTCCGTGAAAACATGGCGAGAAATCCCTACGTTTTACTTTTTTATGGTCTCGCTTATCTCCGCACATAATACAGTCGCGGCCGCGTTTTGTTTTGACACAGAACAGTTACCAAAAAAATACTACAACGAGATAAGCAGGTTGGAAATCCTCGTGTTTGCCCACCTGAAAAGAACTGGGTCGATTGGGAAATTGACTTCCTCTTATCGGAATCGTTTATCTTTTGTAAATGTTACGTGATATGTAGATGGCTATAAGTCTAAACCCGCTACATTGCATGTTTTAGCAAGACTGATCTCAAATTACGTGGTGTCAATAAATTTCTTAGTAGGTTGTAATTACTTGTAATCTTACTAATCTCTAATGGGCTCGAAGCGAGATTTAACAACGGCGGGTATAAATGAATTGGCTCTCGCAACTGAAACTTGGCATCGAATCTAAGGTTGTCACGTTTTTTTACCTAGTGTTTATGAACTTTAATCACCTTATTGGAACCGAGATCTACAATGAAGGTTTCCGGTTTAATAATTTTGTCACAAAATGGACGCAGCTCAGTGAGGATTTAGATACTAAGCGAAAGCTTATCCCCTTTATATCCGCTTGTCAAAATATAAAGCCAGTTTGGTAATCTTTATAAAATGTTTGAATTATTATATAATACCTCTCTTATAATTAAATATCTCTTGAAATAATGAGCGGTACTCTTGGCGACGGAATATTCTCGTTATGCAAACCGCTTTTGTTCTAATAGTAAAAAACAACTTATCATCGTCATTTACCCAGTATGTTGGAGCATTAAGGTTTAAAATGGTGGCTTATTCATTCATATCCTTAGCTATGTGAACAATAGTTTCGATATGCCAACTTAGTGTGCGGTTGTGTGAGCATAACAATGAAAGGCTCATTTAAATCCGTGCGCCCTCCAACATACGTAGTTAACGTATACTAACAGGCTAGGAGAATAGGGGCTTACCAGCTTTGTGCATTTTGGTGCCCGTTTGGTTTTCATTTTATCACGTGTAGTGGAGTTTCTTGGTAGCCCAAGAACCACCACGACGCATATGTATGTACCTAAGTCGCAGGTAAGGTAGCTTGATTTACTGCGCCCGCTGCTCTCTACTTTATTGAATATCCCGGTTCTAAGTAGAAAATCGTATATTTTGACATTCTTGCGGTCCCAATTCTTAGGAATGTATGGTTTCCATTTTGCTCTGTGACGAATGGCAATTAAGATGATTGATACTCCCTAAAGGTATTTATTTTCTGACTTGAATTGCTTACTCTTGTAAAAGTAATTCTTAGTGCTAACATTTATCTTGTTTAGTTTGAAGACATCACAATTTCCCTTTGAAGAAAATGGCTTCGTTATTGTGACAGAGCGGATAAATTTAAGTTAGAGCACTGTTGTGATATAGTTTCAAAGATGTCTTTGTTACAAAGGTGTTTATTTATTGCAAATAATAGGGCTGGCACGTAACTTAATATAATTTCGATATAGATTATAATTTCGATACGTATTATTACGGCAGCGTGTGATCAAATGGGCTATTATAACTGTGGCCGCTCTACCAGACCATTAGCGCGGTCATTATGCTATCTCGATACTCCTTGAATACTCGAATTCGATTATCGACACAATTCGAAGCATCAATATGCACGTATTGGTTGGAGAAAAGTGTAGCTGAGTAGAACTCTGGTACGAGCTGATTACTTTGGGGATTTGTTGTTAACGTCAACAATTTCAAAAGGAAAACTTGCTTACTGTTTTTCTTTTTATCGTACGGTTAGTATTTATCTTTATTTTAACCTAGTTGTAAAGTTTTAAGTTATGTTTATGGCATCGTAGATCTCAACGGGTTACAGCGAATGATTTGTGTGATTACAAATATTCATAGCTATAGTGTTATTATCCCAAATCAGCTATCAGTCATCGGTAGTGACCTATGAATGGTGTTTGCTTTGCCATAATACCATCTAGACATAAGTACCTATAGGATGAAGTTTAAACCTACGAATTCGAGTGATATAATGATTTCAAAAAACGCATGTGTCAATTGTGCTGAATTTTAATGCATAGGCATCTTACTTCCTACTTACTAATCATCAACAGCATCAACACCAATATATAAATGCTAAAGTCAGTTTGTTTATTCGTTTGTTCGTTTGGGACTTCTTCATGGTCAAACGGCTGCACCGATTTAACTGAAACACAGGGATAGCCAGTACTATGGATTAGGCTAAAGAATACTTTTTAACGCGTGTGAAGCCGCGTGGCACAGCTAGTAATATGATAAAGGCGAAAGTGTGTGTGTATGTTTGTCACTTCTTCACGCTGAAACTATTCAACTGATTGAGCTGAAATTTAGTATGTAGATAGCCTAGACTCTGGAATAACACATAGGGTACTTTTTATCCCGATATTTCCACGGGAACGATGTCTACACGGGTAAAACCGCGGGGCACAGCTAGTATGACATAAATGAGTTGCATTCGCATAAAGAAGTCGGTAATTTATTATTTTATTTATAAAAAGGCTATCAAAATCCTCAAGAAAGGTAGTTTTATTAAAATGATTTTAACTTCACAGTATTTTAATACAATGCGCGACTAAATCGGAATTTGTTGCAAAGTGCAAAAATGTTATACGATTCATTTAGTTGTAAATGAAATTCGTCTGACAGGCATGAACAGATCTGTGTTACTTGCGCAAAAAAGAGCTGAGCAAGCTCGAGACACAACTTTTGCTGTTCACGAGTTTCCCGACAGCGGAAATAAAACAGAAAAAAGTGCAACATTGTTGTTATTCAGCAGAGTTATACATTTTTAATATTAAAATGCATAGGTACTTTATCTGAATGATCTATTAAAGATAAGTGCATCTCCGAGCATATTTTAAACTACCTTTTCAAATTTGAAATATGTGTATTTCTCGGCTTACACAGTTTTTCTACCGCAGATCTCTTTTCGTTTTTATGATGGAATAGCTGCGTCCATCGGTATTTCGTTACAAAAAGTAGCCTGCTATTTATTTAGGGCATAAACTACCTTTATTTCCAGTTTTGATCTAAATCCTTTGAGTGTGAAAGAGTCACAAACATCGTCACACACATTATCACAAACTTTCAAATATTTTGTGTGATTAGCAAACATTCTTAATTCATTTTTATCATATATATAGTAACAAAAATATCAATATTTATCGTCAATTAAATCAAATAGTAAATCAGATAACAGAAAAAAAATGCTTTCGAAAGTTGCTGTGTCTTGCTAAAAATAATTAATTATAAACAAGTAATATTTTAAAAGACCTTTTTAAAAACTTGCTTTTACATAACCTAAGACCAGAGTACATTAATAGCAACACTAAATATTTTTAACCCTAATACGATAAAATCAAATACCTGAGCGCCAGTTCAAGGCCAAAGGTAAGATAAAAACTGGGGCATTAATAAAAGTTTCTAATTTTCCGTGAAATATTTTAAAGTCTATAGGGGAAACCGCCGAAACTACCGAAAAATAATCAGAGCCAAAAGTTGGGTATACATTTTCAGCCGCAGCGGGCCTCGGTAAAATGAAATTTTGGCTCAAAGGGCTAGAAGGGTGCTCTTTTTTATTGACCAATTAGTCTGGTTATATAGCATGCGTTCATTACCCACTTCAAGAAAGATCCTGCCTACAGTTAATTATTATATTCTGCTCACGACTTCCTTTGGCCAAATTTGACTGATGAAGTTCTTATAACCTACCTTTTAACTTATTATACGGACCATTAATAGCTAAGGTGTATTTTAATATTTTGAATGTAACAAATATTTACATAAAACCAATTATTAGCTTCTTTTTATGTACAAATTCCTGATGATCATATAAATCATGTACTTATAGCTGTTATGTTAATGAAAAGCTTGGCTTTTTATAAATTTGTGTTAAAAAATTGAATATCACAAGTTATGTAGTGTTTAGTATTATCGTTGAAGCCTCACAACTTCCATCGCATTGAATCTGAAAATCTGAATTCCGTAATATATAAAGACTCTATGCGGTGTAGACACCATGTTTAATACTCTCATCAGGCCTGCAAAGATTGCGATACGCCTCCTATCAAATAGTAGAGCTTTCTTTCGACACACACAAAAGGAAATACCACATTAGGTTGTTCATATAAACTCCGTATTTATCACAAGCTACCTGCATAGAATATCGTAATAATTGTATCAGCAGTGACTACGTTGACTTTACGCAGTTTAGTTAATGCGAATCATTACTTACAATTATTGTTGTTAAGCGTGTACGAAACAAGATGTTTGATTACCAATTTTTATAGAAAATGCTTCTATGCATAAGATTTTAATCTTTTTAGGTTTCCGTAGTCCTGACAAGGAACCCTTATAGTTTCGTCATGTCCGTCTGTCTGTCTATCTGACCGAGGTTTTGCTAAGAGACCGCTAATACTAGAAAGCTGTAATTTTGTAGGGGTATGTATATAAATTACGCCGACAAAGTGCTGAAATAAAATTTTGAAAAATATTTTTTTTAGGGTAACTCCCCTACATGAGAAGTGGGGATGTTTTTTTTTTCGTCGTCTACCCCATCTTGTGGTGTATCGTTTAATAGGTATATTAAAATGACTTAAGGGTTGCTAATACCATTTTTCGATTGAATGCTCCATTTACGAAATATTAAACTTTAAAGTGGAAATTTTTGTTCCAGTAGGGCGGTCCCCCCCCCCCCCTCTAAAAGCTAAACTGCTAGCTTGAAAAATCTGGAAAAATTCGTGATGATAGTGCATTTCATGAACTTTAAAGGAAAATTATAGCGGTTATGACAACTTTATTAGTTTAGTAGTAATAGTCGTTGAACTTGGGTGTTGGATAATTGTATACCAAATACAAAATCCTTAGAATAAATCCTTTAAACTGACAAAGACGAAGTACCTGGTTACTTGTTTATAACGAGTACAGACTTGCCTTGAATAACAGGCTACTACGGAACCCTTCACTGTGCGTGGCCCGACACGCACTTGGCCGGTTATTTCAATGTCTTACACCAATCTCAGCTAGAGTTTGCATTGCAGTACGGTCACCAAGGAAGATGCTTGTTTACTGACCCGATTGTTTTTATTATAAGTATTTTTATCTCCGTGTAAATAAAGATGTCAATTACAAATTGATTCTAACTTAATTAAATCTATCAAACTGAAAAAATAATTTAATTTTAAAACGTGGTTCACACTGCAACTTATAGATAGATATTGGAGTATTCAATAAACAAAGATAAACCAGATAACCCGACCCTCGGAAGACGAATATTTGTATAGGAATGCTTCTTGAGTAAACAAGTTGGAATATTTCAGGATGAGGGATTACTTTCGTTATTTCCTCTCGCTCGAAATCAACCCTTCCAATGGCTACATTACGGCTACTTTGGCTCTGCGACCGTAATGAGATAATACTAAAACAAACGGCCTCGTACTAACCGAGTTTGCCGAACAAAAATACTTGCTCAGATTAAGGCCAGGCCCGAAATGAAAGCAATCTTCTCACAATCGTGGTCCGCCGGGCTAACTTGCACGGTCTCTTATCTTCTAACCCAGAACATTACTAGTAATGGAAATCAAATTACTATTTAACCGAGATAAAACGGAAAACGTGCGGTTTAGTAAGCTAGCTTGCGGCACAAAGTCACACACAAAACTTGGTCCTCTGACTACTAATAAGTCAAATATCGGATGGAGGGTTCCACTGGACCGCAATAAAGAGCCGTGTTGATTTTGTCCCTTTAATTTGGACAAGAGGGGAAATATTGAAAATTTTCTATACGAATCCGTTCACAAAAGCTAGCCAATTATAATGATAACTTTTAGAGGTTTGATTTTGCTGTTTGTGTTTTAGCTTTGCTCAAAATTAAATGCATAAAATATGGTGACTTACAGATGCTTTTTTATGTTATTACAAAAATAAAAATGTTGGTAATCCAGTGTAAATTAATTTAAGTTAAGCTTCCTACTAAAAATTTTGTTTATTGAATAATTCACCGCTGGTACATAACTCATTAGCTAAAAGGTAACTTCGGTGATGTAAAATTATAACTGAAAGCCGCCTTTATCTCAAAAAGCCTAAGGACCATTGGATTTTGATAAGACGTAAGCTAGAATTTTGATATAAATCAAATCGAATGAAGTATTAAATCAAGCAAAGTGCGAGCGACACTTTTCATTTGACTTTTCCACTCGATTTCCAAAGTATCGACGCGTAGAGGGAGAAAGCTATGATATTTCATTCTGCCAAGATGTGGTAAACCGTGAAGTTTCAACTTTATTAAAAGTTGGATTCCAATGTTTTGTTTCAATGATTTCAATTTTCATCGTCATTGGACGATCATCGTTACTTATTGAAGTAACGATTACAATTTATATTTTCACACTGTAATCGCGAGAATACCAATGGCTATTTACTATGCTCATTCAATTAATTTAATATTAATTTATTATTTTCGACTTTAAGTCCTATTTGGCGAGAATAATATCGACGATTCATGAATTACTTTTGCTAAATTGGTAATTGGTACGTATTTTATTGTAATCATTCGACGCTGTTCCACAGTCACAATATGTTCGAGCAGATACGTATTATATCTCTTAATTTAATTTCCGTGTTCAATTCATGAGAGGTATTATGTATTCAGTTTCTGATCATACTCTGCTTACATAGCTTGTTAGTGATTATCTTGTTATGCAAACAAATATATATTGGTGATTATTGAATTGACTAACATAGTATGCTTTTAAGTTCATATAGATGTGGTCACTTATACTACAAAATATTTGAATATTATATTACACTGTTTTTTTATAATGACAAGCTTTTTTTTCGAACTGTATTAGATACTTTTTTATATCTAATAGGTTACCGTTTGACCACTATCTCACCTTCTGGTAAGTGATGATCTGGTTTATGATAGTATTCTAGGCCTAGCGTATTTACCACACGCTAGGCCTAGAATACTTTGACGCTCAAGGTCTGTGTGCTGCCGGAACACCGTAAGGATGTTTGGACTCATAGAAAATGACATATAAATAGAATTTAAATCAAAACCCAATAAGTTTCCAAGACGTCAGACCTATTCTCCCCTTGTATATATCTCGCGAAGTGAATAGTCTGTCTAAGTAATCAGTTTATCAAAACTTGCCGGTGGATCTATGTCGAAAGCAAATTACTCAGCAAAGTTTAAAACTTAAAATGGATTCTGGTATGAAGGCAGAGGCTGACTGACAGTTGTATCAATCATTCACGCTGTACTCCTTTGAAAATGAACGTATACAACATTGTTTAATATTTCCGATATTGGAAACACTTGTTTACTTTTTATGCGAACATGTGTTCATTTCTCAGTTATAACTACTTTTATAATGAAAAGAGAAGTGTTTCTCTAGTTTTTATATAATTATCTCTATACATATATTTTTGTAGATTTCTAAGTCACAAGGAAAGATAATTTCAGTCATTACTTACCACAAACAACACTATATTAACACATGTGGGGCAGAGCTACGAAAACAGGTCCTGGTTTAAAAAATGCGTGGCTTCATTTGTAAAGACGTGAGATTTTCCATTTCTACTTACACAGCGGTACGATGTATAGAGCTACGATATTCGTATTGCGTGTAGAGCGTAAGCTACGTAGATGTAGACCTAGCATCCGATTCAGCTTCACGTGTTTGCATACCGTAGAGCTACGTTCGAAGGCTTACGTATAACGTAACTAGTAACATACTATAACAATTATGTCTTTATTGACACGCTTCTGAGCACATCTTCAAACAAACGTAGCTAAAATAACGGGAGTAACTTATACGAGCAATGCCACTAAGCAGTGAACAGTCCTCTGAATATAAATCTATCTGCTTAGTACCAACTTATTAAATAGTGGATTCCAAAATAAGTATTAGATCCACACTAATTTAATGTGATGTTATTTAGGATTAGGATAGTGGTTGTTTAGTTTTTTATAAAGTTTATTAAGAAAAGAAAACTGCGCGCCAATTCACTCTAAAATATATCGCTTACGTAAAATTGTACTTGAATATTTAATACAATTAAAGCCGAAATAAAACCATGATGATGTACGCCTACACACGACTTTTAACGTACATCACGCCTGACGAACACTCCTACAATGTATAATTAGTACCAAGGGCTTACAAAAAACTTTACTAGAAACACAGTTATATCTGAAATATAATGATCAAAAGATTGCAATTTTTTAGAGTTCAATCCATTGCCTTATATTTCATCAAATCCTTTCAGTCGCAATAGTACGGTTCGCTAACATCCAAACGATTTCGCATTTACATTATATATCTGTATATATATATATATATATATATATATATATATATATGTATATAAAGCAATCGTTTCTGACTGACTGACTGATCTATCAACACACAGCTCAATCCACCGAACGGATTGCCCTGAAATTTAGCACACAGATAGATATTATGACGTAGGTAACCTACGCTATTAAAAGATTTTCCAAAGTTAACCTTCTAAAGGGGATGAAATGGGGGTCCAAACTTTTTACGGAGAAACAAGATTAGTCTTTTTTATTCGAAACTTCAAACAAGTAAATAAATAAGTCAATACACGACCGACGTGTTTAAAAAGTCTAAAGGGCTGGTTCTTAGGGGCTGACATTTGAAGGGTGAGTTCTTTGTGTAGTGTCCACTAAGAAAGTGTTTTTTGTAATTCCACCCCTAAGAGGGTAAAACGAGAGAAACAATTTAAAACGAATAAAATAAAAAAACTATTGTCAGTTTGTAATCAATAGAGAGGAAGTGAGAGCGCTTATAATATTTGTTTCTAATGAAAAATAAGTTATAGTTTCTATGCCACGCGGAAGAAGCCGTAGGCAGAAGCTGTTTAGCCCTTAGTCACGCCAAACCTTGAGAACGGGTGAACCGATTTGGCATTTTTGTTGTGTTTGTAATTATCAGGATAAGGTTTTTTTTTATACAGGATTTGATTTAGGATAAGATTTTTATACAGGATATTTTTAAATTAATGAGGGAAGTTGTTAACGTGGGCGAAGCCTCGGGCTATAGCTAGTAATTAAAAAAAAAACTTATCTAGTTCTATTAGAACCAGTTTTCGCCCTTAATATACCAAATATTTAGAAGTTGGTTTTGTTAATAATCGGGATAACTACTTTGTCCTATCCGACTTGTTGGAAAAAGTTATGCTGTCTAGAAAGTCATAGAAACCTACATAATATATGAGCTTTTATTTGTCTTTGTATATACAGTGTCTATATACAGGTTGTTTGTTTTGTTGCAGCGTCGCGTATTCGATATGAGATCACGAGCGGGAACATAGGCGGAGCATTCGCCGTCAAAAACATGACTGGCGCCATCTATGTAGCGGGGGCGCTCGACTATGAAACCAGGAAAAGGGTATGTTCACAACTTGTAGTAGTATATGTTCTATTGTAGGTAATATTATTTCAAAATAATTAAAAGAGGATGTTGCACTATCAATATTATCACTCTATCGCGTCTGTGTCACGGCAATTTTCTAATATTGTTTGCTGATTATAATCAGCCAAGAATGTTTTATTGAACATCTCAATTTCGAGCATATATCGGACAAGCTTTACTAGTTTAAGGCTTTGTTTATAAGTAGAGTGGCAGAATCAACCTTTTTTTGTAATCATTACACATAGGCATGAAAAACAATATACGAGTAGTAAGTACTTGGTTTAATCTGTGAAATGCCAAGTTTTATGTACCATTACGATGTATACAGAAGATATCGATTGTGTGACAAACCTCAGATCTTGGGTTTTGTCTGTGGCCAATAACCGCAGACGGATAATTAATCTGTTTCACAAGAATAGTTAATAACGTCCGCTGCGTAGGTACTAAACAATTAGATTGACTATTTAAACATTAAACAAGTGCCTTCCTATTTATTCAGTGTAGTTATAAATCAAGTGTTTTAATAATTATTTTAAACATTTATTACAAATTACGTGGTTAGTATCTTAATTCAATATTTTATTCTACAAAATAACCAAACGAATTTCACTTGTAATTTATTATTGTGAATTTAATAGACTTAAACATACATTTTATTGAAATATATGTTGGTCGACTTGAACTTTAATTCATATACATAACATAAGTTATTATAAAAGTATCTAGATGGCGCTGAAGCATTTTACACTGTTTTCCTTGTAAATATTGCCTCAATGTATGAGATTCTGCATCGCGCAAATGATATTTTTCGCAACGTTATTAACAGGTGCACTTGCTCCATCATTTGATATCTTAAAATTTGAACTGTATAAAACATTTTCTTTTATAAAGATCAAAATCACTCTGGCGTCAAAGATGACGGCATAAACATAGTGACGTAAACATAGCTTATGTTTACGTCACGTCAGTAAATGGTAATTTTTATATTCGAAAAAAGCACGTTCCAACATTTTGATACCTATATTTTACTCTTCTGCGTCAGAAAGAGCAATATTTTTGGATGAACTCGTACTATGAGGATCTTTTACAAAAGCTGCCTCGTATCACGTACTCACATTACATTGTACCGCGATAGCGTTTGTGTGATGACGACGTTAAAATTTAACACACCCTTTGTTACCACAAACCTTTTCATTTAGGTGTAGGTCCGCTAAACAAAACAACATTTTATTCGTTTGTTTGTCAGAACTAAGTGCCGCGCACTACTTTGATATCTACTCGTATGTGAATGTAACATGAATTTTACGCATGCTACTGAGACAGAACATATTTTTTTTCTTTTTTGAAGAATATTATGTAAAGATTTAAAAGATTTCGAAGAAAAGAGCAATGTGACAACTGTATAAAAATAAATTAAGGTTTTTGCTTTCTTGTGGCAAGCTGTGTGGTCCTTAATATTCACGCCGATTTGGAAATTCTTTATTTGTACGTAAATAAAAATTAAGTCGATCAATCCATCTTGGCGTTAAAAGTGGTAACCGTCAAAGACAGAATGATATATTGTGGCACCAAACTTCTCGCCTAAAGCTATCGGCGATACCTTAAATGCTTTCGTGTCAAATTAACTACAGAGTAGCGAGAATTAAAAATACACGTCCGTAAATTTTCAATTTTCCATTAAAATAAACTTTATTAAGTTTAGTACAGGTTGCTTAACCTTTATGCTTACGAGTACAAACCATACACGTAGGTAAGTTTATCTTCACAAAGTTATTTACGTTGGCACAATCCCTAATTAAACAAGTTCGGTATGGAAAATACAAGCAAAGTTATTAAACTGAAATCGATCTCGACAAACACGAGTTTGTACACAAAACGTGCTTCTGAAAGTCCGCCATCAACAAAAACATGCAAACCACTAAAGCGGAGGCAGAAATCGTAGAAAATCGTAAGTTTTCAAAGATCTACATAACATAAACCTCTCTATTTTATCTTGTTAGCTGTATCGTAATTAAAAACGGAGGTGAGACGGGTCTAAAGAGAATTAATCGCCCTTTGAACATAATTTTGTATTAAAATAAACGGCGTTAAATGTTAGAACAGTGTTTTACTTTCTTTGCCCGTTCGCGAGTTTCAATTTTAAAGCGGCGTGTCGTGCCGACGCCGGACGAGCCCTCTTTGTTAGAGTCTAGAGAAACTTTCAACGAACTTTCTCGAGATAAATAATTTAATATCCATTTAAGCGAGCTGAAGGCGCTAGCCAGAGATGTATCGCTGGCAAATTGCAAAATACTCAACTCCCTTATTAGACCCCATCGAAGCACTAATCTTAAAAATTATACAGCTTTTAGTAGCTAGTAGTATTTTAGCGCAGGCTCTGAAATGTCTCAACGTTTTATTGTTATATATTTAGATACAATAACAATATTTCATTGTTCAGTAAGAGACAAGGAAAGACCCGCTGGCAAATTGAATTTTCTCGGCTTATTCCTTTAGAGTCGTCTGGCGTGACATTTTACGCTTCGATACCTGGAATCTGTTTATCTATTGAGTGCTTCCAAGTTTCGAAGTATTTTGGAGTGTCGGTAAACCCATCGGTCTTAATAGAGTAAACCTATCAGACCTTGCCGAACCCACCAGTAAACATATAGATAGTTACGATGTTTGAGAAAATATTACGCCATTCATTACCACTCAAATCTTGGATTTTACTGGCTTTTACCCTCCGGGCGACTTCTTTACGTTCACCTGTGCTGTTTAGGTCGGTATTTTAATACGTCGTTACGAATCAGATTGACGATAACGTAATTGTTTACCTTCCACTGTACGTACGCCAGGCTCAGTGAAGTTAAAGTCTGAAGCGTTAAATGAAAACTGCTCACTTCCAACTTGTATAATATGCGTGGAATGACTTTTGGAACAAACATTTCCCTCCCGGGTGAGGAAATTACTGAGCGACACTGACAGATGACACCAATAAGTCCCTCGGCTCGCAAACACGCTCACTGTAGCCGAGCCTCGTGTGGACTTGTTTTTAGTGACGATTTATAATGCCGTATACTTTTTATTACTCCCAATTACTTTTAACTTTCAACGCAAAAGGCTAAATTTTTCCAAATGCGCACGACTGAACTGGGGGGCATCATTAATATCTGTTATCATTTTTTCCTCTGTTATCACAACGACGACCCGAACGAAGTTAATTACAGTCGGCCTTAAATGACTTCGTTCTATTTCTTGTTTAACTTTGTGGATTACTTTGTTAATTTTGTAATTACAAAAGTCGGATTTTTATCTGTATAGCGTAGAAAAGGGAAGATTTCTAGGTATTTTAAGCTAAATTAAGGCAGGCCGTAGCAGTGATGTGACGAGGGAGTTTAATTAAAACGCTTTTTCTTGGCAACATCATGGACAGTACGAGCTGAAGCTGGCGGCTTCGGACAACCTGAAGGAGAACTACACTACGGTCGTGATCCACGTGAAGGATGTCAACGACAACCCTCCAGTATTTGAGAGACCCACCTACCGCACACAGATCACAGAAGAAGATGACCGCAATTTGCCCAAACGCGTCCTACAGGTCCGCTTCGATACAACTATATCGCGTTCGACCTTTCACTGAACCATTAATGTAAACAGAACATCACGATAATTTCAAAAAGTGTCGAACTGTGATATGTACGCGGATTGATTTCCAGTAGTATTGTCTTTTTGCATGGCATGGGTTTTCATAGTTTTTTTTTATTGCTATAGTGCCGTTTGGTTGCTAGTTTTTTTCTAGTTATTGTTTCGTTAATTGCATCCAGTTTTTTTATTGAGGCGATTTTCAGTTCCAACTACAATGCAGAGGATTCACTATGACGACCGTTAGGAAGTTTTATTGTTTTATTTTCAGGTTTCTTTTTGGTTTTCATTTATTGTTTTTAGTTTGTTCGCATTTAGATAAGTGATAGGCTAACCTGAAATTAACTGTAATAAATAAAATTACTACCTAAATTTACTGTAAGTATACTCATCATCCATCGTCATCCATAAGCTTATATTAATTTGAGCGTCGGGCTAAATTCACCTATAAACTAAATGTTTAGTTAGTTAGTTTATCATAATACCGAAATGCGTCACATTTGTAAAACAAGTATTCTGACAACACAAAGCCGATAAATATAAGTAGGATGACCCGACGAAAACCGAGTCCGGAAGTGTTGCGACAGTCAAGCGTCGAACATTCGCAATCGACGTTTCTATCAGTTCGCTAAACCATTGAACGATATCGGAATCGCCAACGGAGCATCCCACGAAGCTTCTCAGTGGAGACGAGGAAAGTTCAGTGGGTCGCGTAATACCGTCGTCGCCACGATAATGTTCTTTAAACAACCGCCTGCGGTTTAAATATTTATTTACTACGCCGCTCGCCGGTTCTAAGTATTTTTTTATATAATATTATTTCGAACTCGACTTTTCCAATTTTTCTAACGATAATGTCGAAAACTTCGCCAGCTGGCTGGGAGTTTGATGAAAACTCGCGTTTGAAATTTGTACTTTTCAATTATTGCACGAAACTCGGAGAGCAAAGTTCTTCGCGCGGCATAAATTAACTTCTTCGTTTCGATTAATCCTTTGCGGCTTTTGACGAAACATTTTCTGTGATAAATTTACTTTCACAATATAAATATTTATTTGATACAAAGTCTAAATATAACAGAGGACGGGTATAAATCAGGGCGTATCGATATGAAATATTACAAATACTCCCAGCACTCGTTAAACTGGCTACTGTGGACAGTAGCGTGACTTATCTGCTGTAAAAAATGGACTGTCTGAAACGGATTAATGTACTGTTTAATGTTTGACTCGAATAAAAATGAAGCTTTTTAACGGTATGACGACTTTCCAAAAAGAACTTATAATACAGCGCAAAGGGTAAATAGAAATACTTGCCCTTTTTGAATTTCATGCAGATATTTCGTTACTTTATTTTTATAGAAACTATTTTTGTAATATTTTAAATATATCTATAACTCACACAGGTTATATAGAAAATTTGTCATCTTCAACATCTTCTATTTATATTTTTTAACCGACTTCACAAAAAAGGAGGAGGTTCTCAATTCGTCTGTATGTTTTTTTTTGTGTGTATGTTACGCGATTTCTCCATCAATTGTGAACGGATTCAAATGATTATTTTTTTAATAGGTAGGATACGTTTCCGAGGTGGTCCCATTTTAATTTTATCGAGATCTGATTAGTATCACCAGAGATATGGAGATAAATACCTCAAACATAGGAGAATATACTAGTTTTAGTAGAAGAGTCCCAAGAAGATTATACACAATGGAGGTTGCTATTGCATATAAGATATTCTTACGGTAACTGTGAGTGAGATAGAAATAAAGGTGGGGATAATTTTTTTTTATATCTTATAGGCAAGGGGTTTACCACTATCCTACCTGTTGCTAAGTGATGATGCGGTCGAAGATAGAGAAGTGGACTAGAATGGGAACTGGCTCTCAAGGATAGCTGCCGGAACACACTAGATGTTTGGCGACAGATTTTCTGACTTGAGGGTGGTAGCTGGCCAGGCGGATAGATATGTTCTACCACCATGCGGGGGTTATTGGTTTCTTAACGATGTTTTCCTTCACCGGAGGGCCACTGTGAGAAGCGCACATATATTTTTCGATAGAAAAATTAATTGGTGCACGGCGGTTTGAACTCGGTACCACGGCATCAAAGCCGACCGTTCTCCCAATTACGCCACTGGGCCCTCAATAAATAATTATATATTAATAATTATAATAAATAATTATCTATAAATATAAATAATTTGTCTTCACAGGAATGTTCTACCGGGCAAAGTCTTGTTAGGGTGCAAACTTTTTTAAACATACCTAATATTTTTTGACATGACATGACATTTGGCGATGATGGCGGCCATTTCAGTCCCGCGACACTGCATACATAATTAAATAACTCAGAATTATGAACGTACTTTGTACCAATCAACACAGCAAAAAAAAATTATAAGCATAAAACCACATATTATATAATAGTTACTACGTAAATAATACTTTCCGTCGTTAGGTTGGCTACACCGTGCTTTCATAATTCGGGTATCCACAATATAGGGAAGTGCCTCTTGTAACGTAGAGTGATTCAGTACTCTGTTGGCCATATGGCGGCAATTAATGTTAATAATCGCAAATATTACTTTTTAATATTCATTTTGGAATACAACTAGTCCGTGTTATAAAAGTATTTGGAATTATTGTAATAAAATAGACAATTAATTATCGTGGGTGTCAGATGCTTTAATTGTACACGGCCATTTTGGACATTGTCATTTGATACCTTGATGACATCATTATTACTAGTGAATATTTTCACTTTAGCGCGGCATTTAAAGTAAATTTTTTTAGGGTTCTGAACCCAAAGGCTACCAAATGAACACATTCTGAGACTTTGTTGTCTGTTCGTCCGTCCGTCCGTCCGTCCGTGTGTCTATATGTGCGCACTTTACAGATCTGTATCTTCTTAACCGTTATAGGTACATACTTGAAATTTTCAAAAAGTATATATCCGTCAGTGTATAACGGCCCAGACACGAAATTTAATAGATGCATGTAATTTCATTAAAACTTGTTTTGCACTAAAAAGGGTAAAATAAGTTATTTTTCAAAAAAAATAAAACCGACTTCATAACCACAAAAAGGCACTCAAAAGCGAAAAATAATTTACTTAAAATTATTATAAGCGTTACCCACTTCTCTATTTGAAGTCGGTGCCAGCCAAGTCTATTGGATATTAGATAGATACTATGTATGTAGTAGTAGTAAGTAGGTAGATACATGTAGGTATTATCTATCTACTACCTATTAGACTTGGCTGGCACCGACTTCAAATAGAGAAGTGGGTAACGCTTATAATAATTTTAAGTAAATTATTTTTCGCTTTTGAGTGCCTTTTTGTGGTTATGAAGTCGGTTTTTTTTTTAAATAACTTATTTCAATTTAAAATTGGGGTATTATGCTGTATAAATAATATAATGTAACTGTAATTTTTACATTTTTAGTCTGTATGGACCGACCTTAATAAAACGAAATGATCGTTGCTTAAAAACTATTTATTATATGTAATAGTATATTATACTATGGGACCAATATCCTAATAGTTATATAACAATATTAGGTATCGCAAAAATATAAGAGTTCTGGAAGGATATGAATAAAGATATTTTGTACAATACATAAAAACTTTTTTCTTCTTTGTAAAATTTGCCGTAAACAAACTATGATATGTATCTATGACTGAAAATATCTTCACCTGAAGATATTAAAACCATCTTGACCACACCATCGCTTCCCACCAGGCGAGATAGTGGTCAAATGCTAGCCTTAACAGATATTAAAACAATAATAATTTATTCAGGATTTTATTTATCTTACTTTGTAAATGAATGAAAATTGATTAAAAATATATGTTAATTAATAAACTAGGCGTAACCATTTTAAAAAGTTTTATTACTCTAATATTAATCTAATCAACACTAATATTCACAAACAAAAATACTATGAAACCTCACAGTGTTCGCACACGCATAGGGTCATTCAGACCAATACATTATTGACAATACTTGAGTGAAGTCTACCACTAAACCCGTCGTAGTTCATTACCTTATTAAAAATATATTTCGTTCGCTGATTCTTTTATAAAACTCTAGACATAGAATAGATAGTGAGTGCATGAGCATGTGTTTTACGTATGCGTGTGCACAGTACGACCTGACGCTGGTGGCTTCAGACGGACGCAACGAGAACTCTACGAGGGTGGTGGTGAGAGTCCTAGATGTCAACGACCTACCCCCAAAGTTCACCAGCAGCGCCTACGTCGCTGAAGCCTCGGAGGAGACCGGACCATTCCCACATTCCCTTATACAGGTTTTTGTTTTATTTTATTTTTGTTATATCCTCTTTTATTTTATTGTTACTTTCATTTAATTCCTTGGTTTCTTCGTCTTCATTTTATATCATCTTATTTATAACTTAGTTTCTTTTGGTTATGGTTACTTACATTTTTTTGTTTATTTTCATGGTATAATGTTTCACCTCCCAATGTACTTACTATTATTACTTACGAGGTATATTATATAATATTTCAAGTAATCAAATATTTAAACGCGCAATTGTGTAACAGTTTAATCATAAAATTAAAGAAATGTATGGTGTCCTTTAAATTCTAGTCGTCAGGTTATACATAAAATGGTGACAAATTGATGATTCTAAAGAGCTTTATACATTTCTTAAATTGAATAAACAATAAACAGAAATGAGTACGTTAATTGAAACTCATACTTATCTACATCATATCTATGCAGTATATGTCGCTCGCTTTCGCATCATATACTCATACTCTATACACTCGCTGATTCTCAATCCTCTGTGTGCATAAAATACATTTGGAATATTTTTCATATTTCTCTATTTGAAAATAATCTGAAATTTACTTTTCCTCAATCATTTCATTCTACATCCAACCTTTAGGATAAGACTCATCTCGCATTTGGTTAATACGATCAAAGATCATTTCCTGTTTACACCACTCAAAGCCTTTTTAGCAATAACATCTGGGCATCTACTTACTCACATCACAAGGTTGTAGTAGATTTAAAGTACAATAGTATTTTCCTATAACTTTCGTATTACATCTATATCCGTGTATATGTTTATCGCATTGGATCTACCTCTGTACGATATTTTACGAGCCATGAAATTTCCTGGTTAATAAATCCTCCAATAATAACCATAATATAATACTACCAACATTGCAACTCGCCTAGCTTGATAGCATTTTTACTATTGCCATTTGCATTATTTGTAGTTCCACTGCGAAAGCAGATAACCTCAAATCATGGAACTAAACCATGGAGCGAAGTTGCCATAAATCTTACTGACTAAATGGATTTCGGTCGTGCGCTAGGCTGATCTGCTAATAGGTCCGTATCAGAACTTTGTTATACTCATATATCATAGTGCTAAATGATTGCTAGCGATGCTCTATATATCAATGTTTATTATCTTGATGCATTAGTACTTTTAATCCATTTTTTTTAATACGTACGTGATAAGCAAGCGTTTGAGCACTTTCTTACCTGACGTTAAGTGACGATGTATTCGAAACAAGACACAACAAATTAAATAACTATTAATTTGATTAATGAAATATGAATAAAATAATTTGTAATTTATATTTTGTGCAAAAGTACCAACCTAGACTCTAACCTAGGCATATATAGTCAACGAAAACAATAGAGAGTAAATCGGTCCTTTAAAATCAAGACAAAAAGTTTTAATTTATTTATTTGATTTTAAAAGTTGCCTGTTCCCATTCAAAAATTATTTATGTCAAGAATGTATGTATTTTTTTATTAATTGCATGCCAATTGGTAGATTACAGCTTTACAATTTTGTAATTCAACAATTCAATAGCAATTAATTAATAAATTGAATTGAAATTGAAAATGGTATTAATGAATACTCTGATGAATATTATGTAGGTGAAAGCGCTATATATCTTCCTATAGCTTATACATTTCTCTAGTACAAATAATGCATAATGAGTTTCTTATCTATTCGAAATTACATCCAATACATGTAAAGCACACATTGATTTTAATAAATTTAAAAATAGTTAATATCTTTTTTTAAACACAAGCTTTTTGCAAAAACATCGTCTTGTGTAATGTAAATCACTAATGATAACAATACACACTAGCCCAAATTTGACTTTTCTGCCATTTGCCATTACGGAGTTCCAGTCTATACGGCCTGGCTCCATCATCAGGTCAGCTCGATTGTACCCATAGACGTAATATAAATGGATGGTGCACTGCAGATGTTTTGACAAATTCATTGTAATCTGTATGCTTTAACAATAAGGTTGTAATTGCTTTGTAGAACAAAACGGAGACCAATTGAGAGACACCCGGGTGGGAGTGTGTCCTTGTCTAACAATCTGCTAGTCCTATATATGTTCTATACTATATGTATGGAATATATATAAGTTGTCCATACAAAAGAAAGGGACAAACTCCGTTCAAGGTCGGTCTCATGGGGGCCGTTGTACTCGATCTAGTTAATATGTAGCAGGTCTGTGATTGTACCATACTATTGGATTGTGACCGAAAAGACGCAAGTATACCAATTTTGTGTCCAATTGCACGTCAGGAAGTGGAATTTAGCTTCAAAGATTTGACCCACACAAACATACATACTAACACGGCAAGTTAAATAAAAGATTTTAATAAAGACAACAAAATATAATAATACAATTAAGTTCCAACGTAAGTTGGATTATCAAAAAATATTGAACACGTATTTTTTTATTCAACAAATCAAAAATATATTATGTTTCTGGAAGTGTTACACACTTAATATTTTTGTAAATAGTTATACACAATCCAAAATTTAAAAATGACGAAGATATAGAGCGTTGAAAGTCCGCGTGACGTCACGGCTCAGTACACTTATTAGCGGTTCGTGACGTCACGAGCCCCCACTCCCGAACTTAACTTATTATTCCACTGTAGCCTAATTGGTCAGAGCACCTGGACATATTATACGGGGGGTGCGGGTTCGAGTCCCGTCGGTACGATGAAATTTTGGATTGTGTATAATAATTTACAAAAATCAATAGAAGTTGACAAAGGTAAAGAACGTCAAAGTTCGGGAGCTCGTGACATCACGAATTCCTAAAAACGCTAGACCTAAAATGGGCACTGACTCTAAAGGATAGCTACCGGAACACACACAATTTACACTTCACCAATAGTTTCGAATATTCAAAATACTTGAAATTTAAAAAGCTGAAACGGTGGAATCATATACTATGTGCACACGATCCTAGCTTACGAACAATCAAGTTTTAGTATAACTACGTTGTAAAGAATCTCTATCAGAAGGTAGATATTATATAACATTACGTTCGGGTACATTGAGAATTTAACTTGTAGGAGAAGAAAGAAGGAGAATTTTTAACCGACTTCACAAAAAAGGAGGAGGTTCTAAATTCGTCTGTATGTTTTCTTGTTTTTTTTTATTATGATATGAGCTTTTAAATTAACTATGGTGACTAACACTATCGCTTTTTAATAACACTTCGATTCACGTCGTTTTCGAGTCTCTGATGATTTTGTACGGTTTTGAAGCAGATTTCGTTCTTTCTGACCTTTGACTTTTAGAGACTCCAAAACAACCTGAAGTATGGTAAATATTCCTGGATTATGCATAAAATGCTTTGTATAATGGACATATTTACAACGAATTTGAATAGTACTTAATAGTAGTAATAGATTATTAAAGCATAAAGCGGAAAATCCTGGAATATTCTTAATGAGGTCAGTACTAATCGATAGTTAATAAATATTTTAAATTAATTCTTCCAGGTACCAGGGTGAGTAATTATACAAAATCAGCTGTCGGGCGTTAACAGAACTATCCTTTAATTAGACGTGCTCAGCATTTTTATTTATTTTGTTTGAATAGTGCATGTTTAGTGTGGGCTTGAAACTTGATGTTTTTATGCATGCATTTAAGTAAGTTGCTTACATTTTCGTAACTTTAAGGATAGATAGGATATACGATAATTCAACTGAAACTAGTTAAAATATTCTTCAAATATGTATTATATTCAAATCAAAATTTGGTCTTGTGAACTAAACATAAATACAAATCTTATTATATTATCTATTATAATACAGCAGTAGACTAAAGCAGCTAGAATCTCCTCGGCAACCGTCTTCGACATCAGCACTTATTTACTTTACTGTGAATATTTATTTAGCTTCACAGACATTTTCCATAAAGAATAATACCTGTAGCAATCATTATTTTCCCTAACAAGAACAACGTTAACATAGGGCATTGTCAGCTTAACGTGACTTTTATGCCCGAGTTTACCCAATCATGGAAGGCCGTTCATCATGAGAACAGTTCGGGTCCCCAGTCGTTTGTAGTGACAACCTTTTTTATAATTTGGGCGAAATTCGCAAATGATCCAAGTAATTATGCAAACGTCGACCCTCTTCATCTCTGACGCTCCGACCGACTCCTCGTAATTGGACATTCCATGTCAGAGTACCAACGTGTACCAAGACTTGATAGTGACCAATTTGTCCCTTTAATATACTTACAGAAATAAATCAACGTAACATGACCCTCAAGGCAGCTTCATATTTACAAAGGCACGAGTGCTTTTGTTGCAAGCTTTCAAAATAACTAATCAAAGCGCACTCAAGGGAAGCCATGTTTATTCAATAAGATTGTGTCTATTATGTGTACAAAATGAACAAACAAATAAAAGGTGTGAACGTGGATGAGAGCCGTTTTATGGGAGAATGCAAATAAGTTGGGAATCCCTGCTATAAACTGAGATATACATACTTACATATGAAGATTAGATTGAGATTGCCGGCACCCATTGGTGATATCATCGAGAGTATATTATTATAAACAGTATCACACCTTTCGTTACGCAAATTTAATAGTATTATTTACTATTTAATAGTAGTTGGAAAATGTAGATGTTTATCTTCTTCAAGCAGTGGGCTTTTATTTCTTCAATAGACAGGCAACTGTTGGGATTGCTATATAAAAAACGACTTCGTTGTTATCTAGTAGAAAATTTGTTCAAATTATGGGCAATTTTAAGATTAATAGATCATCTAATACAAATCGATCTAATTCGGCCATAAACTTTTTATAATAGTGATAAAGTTTCTTTAGCTTTCTTTGTCCGAAGATCCTGAAAGAGGAAAGTTTTGGTTACTTCCGGCGACGTGGCCCGCTATAGCCGGCTGCTGATGCAAACAATCTCGGGTGTAGGTTTGGTGGGTTCATAAACTTCGCGAAAACTTTCGAAGAATCAACCTCAATATAAAATAAAGCTAGTTGTATTTTGCTGACTTGGAATGCTCTTCTGCGAACATCTTATATTGAACGTAATTTTAACAGCTCCAGATTTCTCTTTTAACTATTAATTTATGAGTAATCGTGCATTAACTTTCTTGTTATCTTGTTATTTTTTTAACACAAAAAATTATGTATGATTAGATGTTTGAGAAACTTTGAATTTAATGAGGGTAAATCGAATTGGAAAGTTTGGGTCGGAACATTATTATCCCGGCAAATTTTGATTTGGTTTATGGAATATGTTTGTGTTTTCTGAGAATAATAGGTTTGGGCTGGTGCCCGAGGGCATCTTGTTATTGTAATAACTTAGCTGCTGCCGTTTTGCTGGTTTGTTAAATAATAGAAATAATAAATGTTAAGGCCAATTTTTTGAATAGATCAAGTTCGATGCAAATTTTATATCATAATAATTTTGTTGTATTAAATTGTGGGTGTACTGTCACACCTCATAGTAGCCTACCCATAAATAAACAAGTAATTAAAATCAAAATGAATGATTTGTTTTTGATGTGACTGTATAAGTTGATGCTATAGATTTATTAATTGTTATTTAGGTCACAGCCACAGACGGTGATAAGGATAGACAGCAGAACATCGTTTATTTTCTTACCGGACAAGGCATCGATCCCGACAATCCCGCAAACAGCAAGTTCGACATAAATCGCACAACTGGAGAAATATTCGTGCTTAAAGTGAGTATTGCGGAACTTTTTAATTCCAGTAGTTTTTACCAACAACGAAGCTTACGTAATGCTAGCGTATATCTAGAAGCTCTGAAGTTTTAACAATATGGGTGTTGTCGGTGTGAGAACATGGACCGTGACTAGATAGCGGCCGGTGGGACATGGCGTGCTCCGCATGCAAAATGCAATCACACATTTATTGCGTTCCATTTGTCTCATAACCTGAACGTAGATATGTCCGTAACGAGAAAACTTGTATGGACGCTGAATGTGAATTGCCTACTTTTACAACGCTGTATTAATCAGATTTTGAAAGTTTAGATAATTTTTAAATTTCATACCGAAATAATATTCAAATCCTCAAAAATAACTAAAATCAAGTGAGTTACTTTAAACGTCCAAATAAAACTGGAATTGTATAATTCTTTAGTTGAAACTCAGGTTTGTAGAAAGATAATAAAAAGTAAGTAGGCCATTCCTCCCCCACATGTTTCACGAAAATCGTTTTAGGGCTATAACGTCACAAATTATACTTGGGATGTTATTATGACATAGGCTTTTCGTTAGTTTCGAAAATGTTGGTTTTTTATTATATTATATATGTTGTGGTGTTAATAAATGAAATTCGGTATATTAGTTTCTTAAACTAAAAACCATGTTTATTGACTTTAATATTTTCAGCCTTTGGACCGTGATCAACCTAACGGCAGGCCACAATGGAGATTCACGGTTTTTGCTCAAGACGAAGGAGGGGAGGGTCTCGTAGGATACGCAGATGTTCAAGTTAATCTTAAAGACATTAATGATAACGCTCCTATTTTCCCTCAAGGAGTATACTTCGGCAATGTCACCGAAAACGGCACGGCTGGAATGGTTGTTATGACAATGACCGCAATTGACTATGACGACCCTGCTGAAAGTAATAATGCGAAGCTTTGGTATTCTATAGAGAAAAACGTAATCGAGGAAGAAACGGGCTCCCCTATATTTGAAATAGAACCGGAAACAGGTGTAATCAAAACGGCAGTTTGTTGTTTAGATCGGGAAAGGACGCCAGATTATTCAATTCAGATAGTGGCATCTGACGGTGGAGGGTTGAAAGGAACAGGGACGGCATCCATACGGGTCAAAGACATAAATGACATGCCTCCGCAATTTACTAAAGATGAATGGTTTACGGAAGTGGACGAAACGGATGGCACAAACTTACCCGAAATGCCAATTCTAACCGTAACTGTTCACGATGAAGATGAAACAAACAAATTTCAGTATAAAGTTATTGAAAATAGCGGATATGGTGCTGATAAATTTACTATGGTAAGAAATAATGACGGTACTGGGTCACTAAAAATTGTACAGCCCTTAGACTATGAAGACCAATTACAAAGTAATGGCTTCAGATTTAGGATACAAGTTAATGATAAAGGAGAAGATAATGACAACGATAAATATCATGTAGCTTATTCGTGGGTAGTAGTGAAACTAAGAGATATAAATGACAATAAACCACAATTTGAAAGAGCTAATATCGAAGTATCTGTGTACGAAAATGCAGAAGTTGGCAAAAGCTTAGAGACATTTAAAGCTACTGATCCTGATCAAGGTGGTAAAAGTAAAGTATCTTATGCTATTGATAGATCATCAGATAGGAAAAGACAATTTTCAATCAACCAAGAAGGAACTGTGAGTATACAAAGATCTTTAGACCGAGAAGATACGCCTCGACATCAAGTAAAAATACTGGCGATAGACGATGGAGTTCCTCCAAGAACTGCTACAGCAACTCTTACTGTAATCGTGCAAGATATTAATGATAATGCGCCAACATTCTTGAAAGATTACAGACCAGTATTAACTGAACATATAACACCCAAAAAAGTTGCTGAAATCCTGGCTACTGATGATGACGATCGATCAAAAAGCAATGGACCACCATTTCAATTTAGATTAGACCCTGGCGCGGATGATATAATAAGAGCATCATTTAAAGTTGAACAAGATCAAAAGGGTGCCAACGGCGATGGAATGGCTATAGTTTCATCGTTACGTTCATTCGACAGAGAACAACAGAAAGAATATCTCATCCCTATCATCATCAAAGATCATGGCAATCCAGCCATGACTGGAACCAGTACACTTACTGTAGTAATTGGAGATGTCAACGATAATAAGATGCAACCAGGTTCGAAAGAAATTCTAGTCTATAGTTATCAGTACCAAGGACAAGCTCCAGATACTGAAATCGGACGTGTCTATGTTTATGATCTAGACGATTGGGACTTGCCTGATAAAAAGTTCTTCTGGGAGAGTACAGAACATCCGAACTTTACCTTAGATGAAGAAACAGGAATGATACAAATGAGACACAAAACTAAAGAAGGAAGATATCACTTAAAATTCAAAGTTTATGATCGAAAACATACGCAAACGGATGTTCCTGCTAACGTGACAGTTTATGTAAAAGAAATATCACACGAAGCTATTATTAATTCTGGTTCGATAAGAATATCAGGTATATCAGATGAAGATTTTATAAGAGTGTGGAATTATAAAACGCTAAGCGTATCAAGGAGCAAATTAGACATTTTCAAGGATAAATTAGCGGACTTACTCAACACAGAAAGAGAGAATATTGATATATTTAGCGTTCAACTTAGGAAAAAGCACCCACCCGTGACTGATATTCGCTTTTCGGCGCACGGAGCTCATTACTACAAACCCATCCGGTTAAACGGCATTGTACTCATGCATCGAGAGGAAATTGAAAGAGCGGTTGGAATCAATATCACGATGGTCGGAATCGACGAATGTCTCTACGAAAATCAAATGTGTGAGGGATCTTGCACAAATGTTCTCGATATCAGCAATGTACCGTATATGGTAAACTCAAATAAGACAGCTCTTGTTGGTGTCCGAGTAGATGTAATCGCTGAATGTACTTGTGGTGCACGAAACTTTACACAAGCCGAAACTTGCCGCAACTCTCCCTGCTATAACGGGGGAAGGTGCATAGAAGGAAAATATGGTCTCACCTGTTCGTGTCCACCAGGATATACGGGACCTAGGTGTCAACAAACATCCAGAAGCTTTAGAGGAACAGGGTGGGCTTGGTATCCTGCTCTCGAAATGTGTGACACTTCTCATTTGAGCTTCGAATTCATTACAAGGAAATCAGAAGGAGTGCTTCTTTACAATGGACCGATAGTCCCACCAGAAGCAGAAGAAATTATGGTCTCAGACTTTATATCTATCGAATTAGAACGAGGCAATCCTCGTTTACTGATAGATTTTGGATCAGGCACTCTGGAGCTTAGAGTTAAAACTAAGAAGTCATTAGATGACGGTGAATGGCATAGAATTGACATATTTTGGGATACTGAAAATGTTCGAATGGTGGTTGACTTCTGCAAGTCTGCTGATATTCAGGAGATGGAAGATGGTACACCGCCTGAATTCGATGACTCCACATGTCAGGCAACAGGAACAATACCTCCGTTCAATGAGTACTTAAATGTAAATGCACCTCTGCAAATCGGTGGCTTATACATAGAACATTTTGACCCAACGCATTATCACTGGCAATACATGCCCATAGGTAAAGGTTTTGATGGATGCATACGAAATTTGGTACATAATAGCAAATTGTACGATTTGGCTCACCCCGGCCTTTCAAGAAATTCAGTGGCTGGTTGCCCGCAAACTGAGGAAATCTGCAACCAAGCAGATACCACTTCAAGGTGTTGGGAACACGGCACTTGCGTGGGTAGTTTCTCCGAAGCAAGATGTCAATGCCAGCCGGGTTGGACGGGACCATCATGTAACTTACCAACTACTCCTACTAGTTTCCGACCACAGAGTTATGTTAAGTTTGCATTGAGTTTCGAACCCGACAGATTCAGCACACAGATCCAATTGAGATTCAGAACACGTGAGCCTCACGGTGAACTATTCAGAGTAAGCGATCAGCACAACAGGGAATACGGAATATTGGAAGTGAAAGACGCGCGATTACATTTTCGATACAATCTGAATTCCTTACGGACCGAAGAGCGAGACGTGTGGCTCAATTCTGTCGCTGTTGACGACGGTCAGTGGCACATCGCGCGTGTCAGCCGTTACGGCAGCGCTGCTACTCTCGAGATTGATGGAGGCGAGGGTCGAAGATACAACGAGACATTTACGTTCGAAGGACACCAATGGTTGCTCGTAGATAAACAGGAGGGTGTTTACGCGGGTGGCAAGGCTGAGTACACTGGCGTAAGGACTTTCGAAGTGTATGCAGATTTTCAGAAAGGTTGCTTGGACGATATAAGGTTAGAAGGCAAGCATCTGCCGCTACCGCCTGCGATGAACGGGACACAATGGGGTCAAGCCACCATGGCCAGGAACCTCGATAGGAACTGCCCATCGAACAGTCCTTGCATCAACGTCCACTGCACTGAGCCTTTCGTCTGCGTCGATCTCTGGAATGAATTTGAGTGCACGTGAGTATTATCACAATCACTAACAAATTAACCGTATTGCAAACATGACAATTTATAATATTCATAAAGATAATATCAACATTTGTTTGCCTTACGAGGTTTGCCTGAACTTGCAAATAATTATTCAATTCAATTTAAATTCAGAGACTTTCCATTATCTCAATTTAAATAATGTATATATTTTCTGTTATATTAATTGGCGCGCGCTGAGTTTAATATTTACTTTCCATTACATATAAATTATGTATTTAACGCCACGTATTATATACCACTTTAACCGAAGCTTTATTATTGAAATAACCATAAATAATCGTATTCCATGCGCTGTGTAATATGAAAGATATGCCTGTTTAATATGTATATGTGTATTAATGAGACGTACCGCTTGTGTATTAATATGTATATTGGAATGGTGTTTAGTTGCGGTGAGGGTTTGGTTCTGTCTCCGGACGGCAAGGGTTGCGTAGACAAGAACGAGTGTCTGTACTTCCCGTGTCGCAACGGCGGCACCTGCATGAACCGCGAGCCCGGCTACCGCTGCCTCTGTCCCGAGGGTTTCTGGGGGGAGAACTGCGAGTTGGTGCAAGAAGGACGCACGCTCAAGCTCAGCATGGGCGCGCTGGCGGCCATCCTCGTCTGCCTCCTCATTATCATGAGTGAGAACTAACAAATAGATGGTCACGGCATTCCCACTCGCACACTCATACACCATCCATATTTCCGTATCACATCGCAAAACTTCAGTATTCTTAACGATAACGGATTCGTTGCGCGTAAACTTCAATGTTTATCGACAATCGTGCCTCTGAACTGAATATTCGTTTATCGTTAAGGATGCCGACGTCACCCTATTTTATGTAGCAGTAGTGCATGCTATATCGGGGGCTCAGTGCGCGCCGTCTCTCGCTACGGAGAGGTATATTGCGCATTACGTAGGTGCCCCGGGGGTTCGACTCGCGGCGGTGGGACGTGCGTCAACGTCAACGAGTGTCTGGAGAACCCTTGTCTGAATGGAGGCAGCTGCGTGGACCGCGAGCCGGCAAGACGCTACGACTGTATCTGCGCGTTCGGCTACACCGGCCACGACTGCGAGCTCGAGCTGCTGGCTTCCGGCATCATCACACCCTCGCGAGACTTCATTATAGCTATCATTGTTTGTTTATTCATGCTTTTAGGTGAGCACTGTCATACCATTTGTTTGCATGCATTAAATGTTTGTTTGCTCGGGAATCTGCATCGCGCTGTTTTCGGAATAATAATGCGTGCTGCTGAAATTTGTTTGCTTTAGAGTTTACGGCAAACGGTTCTGATTGATGTTACATTCTCGAGCAAACAATTTACAGTATCCTCTAATATTATTGTAACTTCGTTCATTTAGATAGATAATTATCAGTTCTAGTACAATAGCTATACTAAGTAATATAAGTATAGATAATTATAGAATGTTTTCATGGAACACTAGTTATTTTGAACGTTTATACGTTCAACAATGTTTAATAGGGCTAACGTAAAGATAACGCTATGGATTAAATACAAAGGAACTGTGACCGAAACCCTCTTCGCATTCAATTTTATCACTATTGAGTAATAGTCATATCAAGGCCAATAACAATAGAGATGTCTTTACTACGTGTATGCGTATTCTCTTCTATTATGTTCGAAAATCAAGGTAGAGCTCTTCCTTTATTAAACGGTTACCTAACCCTAACGGAAATTGAAATGACTAAAGCAATCCCCGTTCTGATATTAGCAAGATCTTTGTGACAATATAAGCAGATGTAACATAGCTGAAGCCTAAGTAAAATACGTAGATATATCGGTATTTATTGTAGTCATTATGAGCACGTCGTGTAATGACATAAATCCAGCTAAGGATGGTTCTTATTTTCGTAGAGAAATACTCTGTCTTTATGCGACATAATCTTGTTAATTTGTCGTTGTTTCGTGGAGCGATTTGTTATTTTTATCCTATTTACTCGTACTCTTTATCTAAGATGTTGGTGTGTTAGTCTTATTACGAACCGAAAAATTCAAAACCATCTTCATCTCGAGGTCCATTTTCTTTGATTTTCGGCAGAGCTAGGATCGTAGATATAGATATCTTTGTCCGACCGATGTGTCCGGCCGAAACGAAATTAGATTTTTATATCATTTTCTTTTACTATTTCCTAATTCATTAGTGCTATCATTTTAGAGATTACTCTTAGACCGTTTCATTATCTACCCTCTCTCATGCTTAAATATTTATTCGAAGAGGGTATGAAATCATTATTGCCTTTGATATTCAGTATTTAAGTATGTACCTCAAAATCAAAAACGATACGAGAAAAATGCTGGTCTTTTGATATGAAGAGAATTTAGTACCTAATAAATCTGATCTTTAGTTCTTGATTAATTTGTGATACGTTTAAACGCAGTATATGTTTCTATTTTTAATATTTAAACCTATTCTGAATTTATATATCGATATAGATGAATTCATAACTGTTGTATGTGCTAAAATAAGCAATTATTTTTGAGCAACATTTTAATTTATTTTCCGAAGAATATTTTATAAATTGATCTCATAAAAAATATAGTTAATAATTTCCTACTGATGACTACTTGTTTTAAAAAAAATCTTTAAAAAATATTTCGAATCGTAGAGTTTATTATTTTTAAGTTGTTTACCGTGCTATATGGATTTTGGGATAGTTTCATCGGTTCCTTGACTGACAAATTAATAACTAGAAACTTTTATATGGCGTCATATGTCAGATAGTTGTCTGAAACTTGGTAGGAAAAGTAAAATAGTGGTTATACATCCATCTCATTCAGTTGAAAGTTCTATTCTGAATTATTACAATTAAAAAAATGTTCATCATATAATTATGCATTTTTATGAAGAAAACTTGATATAAGTAGTATCGTTATTTTTTCACAACGCGTATCTTAGAATAAACTAACTGTGACAACAATTTAACTTTTCTTACATGGTAAAATATCCTATTAGAAACCACAATCACTTGACTTTCCTTTGCTTCCGTTGTATGGCTTTGCCATCTTTGATGAAAACTAAAGCGTGATTGAGACATTTACGCTCCTTGCTTAACAAAGTGGAGACCAACCACGAGATTAATATTCCTATTTTAATTTTGCTTAAGGTCACTTGGGAGGATTTTTTTAGTCCAGTACAGTAAGCTAAATTAGAATGTTTTAAACCTTATGTTGAAAAGACAATACGGGGAGGACAATTGCACTATACTATGCCTACGTAGAATAATGGACATCCTCTCGTCCAATCCTCTGCGCCTTATCTCAGTGCTGTCTTCTACTTTCAAACAAGCGCCATTCCATCTCTTCGTGATATAGGGAGTGGTAGTGATCAAGTGCTTGTTTTCGCGAATTACAAAAATATATATAACGTTCCCAGTTTGACAGCGACAGCGGTGATTCCAGAACCTGCGTTAACCTAGTATTATTTAACAGTTCTGGTGCTGGTATTCGTGGTATATAATCGAAGACGTGAAGCCCACATAAAGTACCCTGGCCCTGACGATGACGTTCGTGAAAACATCATCAACTATGACGACGAGGGCGGCGGTGAAGACGACATGACTGCCTTCGATATCACGCCCCTACAGATACCGATAGGTGGGCCCTTGCCAGATCATGCCCCGCAGAAAATGCCATGTAAGTACACTAAGCCAACAAATACTTATCCTTTTCGATAAAATACGCTCGTGCTCTTTAGACCTAAGAAAACATTTTCACATTAACGAATTATATATATCGAAGCATGCTCTAATCGAAAAACCTACTATAACTATTTATATAAGTAATCTTTTGCACATAAGTTATCTTTGGCTCAGATGTTTTTGGAATTTATTATTTATGAAACATGAATTCTATCACCTACTTTACGTCATAATGAATTGTGCTTTTTAAAAATTTCACAAAACCGAGATTTTGTATTGTGTTCATTTTGTTTATCTTTGTGATAATATCCCGCTTTGTACAAAGTATACAAGTATAGTACGGCTCACTGCAATAAAAATACAATTGACTCAGCCCATTTTCCGTGCGAGGTAGTCGCATGCCTCACATGTCAAGCTTATAGAAGATTGAAGATTCTTCATCTGAGGAAAATATGAAACTTCAAAGGAATTCGTTTCCACGATAACATCTTTGTCGCTGAACCCCTGAAGCTGAAACAGGAAACATAAAAACCTCGTGCTGTAAATAATTTAATAACGTTTTGTAATGAAAGAAAGGGTTGATGACCGCGGAAATTCTCTTAACAACGCGCGTTCTACAAAACATTTAGATTTTGGTTTTCTGAAAAGGATGATTAGATTCCACTGTCGCTTTCAAAGGGTCACAAAGGTTTTCCTGTTCTACTTCATGTTTGCTCATGTTTTTTTGGGTAATTTTACAACAATCACTTGTTGTCATCGGTTATAAAAAAATATCGCTATCTTATTGAATCATGAAAAAATATTGGAACTCGACGTATTATAAAAGGTTGCGTCTTGTAAATTTTAAGAACAAATATTTTCTATTACACAAAAATCACCGCTAGGCAATCACAGGCATCAGAAATCCCCAGGGGTAAATAACATAGATTATCGTATATTAATTAAAATACCTGGGCAGTATTTTTTGTGTAAAATTCTGTTTACACAAAAATAAAACCCTGTCTAAGCACAACATTTTGTTAAAATCGTTAGAGCCGTTTCTGAGATTTACGAGCTATTTAAATGTAACACACTGGGCTGCAATAAAAATTGATCGGTTATAAAAATAATTAACTTATAAAAATATATTGATAAAGCTTACTAAACTCAATTAAACTTTATTTCATTACAAATATAGGAAGAAATAAAACCTTTTATTTGTTATTGGAGAATGTTAATTTAAAACAATAATTAAAATATAAATACAATATTTAAAATTATGAAATCTGCTGAAATGTATGCCAAACCGTTTAACAGTTGTATAAACAGCTCGCGTAGTAATATAAAATATTAAAATGCATATTTATATATTTAGCACATTTTCGAAATCTACTGAAAAGCGTTTAATCATTTTCGCATTACTTACATAATAAAAAATATATAATATTCAATAGTAGATTGTATAATAAGGGCGCAAAATGGTACTTTTCTGCGAGGCCGCTATTTTTTTATTTGGATTTAAAGTACGTCAGCTGAGAGAAAATAATTTTGCGGCCGATTTATACACTCTGCTTTTCATCCCCCTCTATGGGAAAAGGAAATACTGTCACTCTTATCTGTTTGTTACCTAACCACGCCTAAACAAACGATCTGATCTAATTGAAATTTAACAAGGAGATATTTTAAAGCATGAGGATGAACAAAGGCTAATAAATTCTAGGTGTACGTAAACAAAATCGCGGGTATCAGCAAGTTTATATATAAATAATTAAATGTATAAGATAATTTTTGACAATTTAATAATTAAATAGTTTATTTATTTAGATATTAATTTAAGTAATAGTAATTAAAGATATATACATGAACACAATTAAAATTTATTTAAAACTATATATACAATATAAACTACTAATAGATATTTTTGTCGTCTCTTTCACAATTAAAATTAATTTAAAACTATATATCAGTATAAACTACTAATAGATAATTTTGGTCTTTGTCTCTTTAGATCCGTTGATGGGCGTAGGGCTCGGCGTCGGTCCGATGGGAGTAGGCGTGGGTGTGCCCCCAGGGGTGGGTGTCCCCTTACCTGGGGAGACCAACGTGGGAATGTTTATTGAGGAACACAAGAGGAGAGCTGACAGTGACCCCAACGCACCACCGTTCGACGACCTGCGTAACTACGCGTATGAGGGAGGCGGCAGCACTGCTGGGTCCTTATCTTCACTGGCTTCCGGTAAGTCTTAGATAATAAACTGGTATCAATCCAGTAATGACCCTCGCACGGTGGTAGAGCACAGTCCGCCTGGACAGTTACAACCACAGATCTCTAATTACAATCCTCAATAACCTCAACCTTGTTCTTAAGAGCTAGTTCCTATTCTAGATCTAGAATGGCTAGTCTGTTACAAACATAAAATTGTAAGACACTGATGTCAAAGTGTCGGTCTTGGTATGTGATGTTGACCTAAAGAATTATATGGATGCTTTGATAGATGTCGCCGGCTGTCTGGGCTGTTTCGGGGAAAGCATCTTTTCATACGGAAGTTTTCAATCCACTGCACACTGTTTGAGACTGTTCGAAGTAATCATGTATGATTTTTTTAATAAATAAGGGCTTTATTCTTCTTCAATCAAGCCAAAAAATATCTTCCAAAACAAAATTCAGCTGATATTTTTAGATCATATTAGAGACATGAGGATAAAATATAATGAAAGGATGATCAAAAATAACCCGAAGCTATTGATGATAGGCTGTTCATTTTTCACAAGCGAAATAATTTTACTGTAAAATTATAAACCTACGTATCAAGATATATATTTCGTGGTATTGGGCATTTGATCGATAGACAGAACTCCGATAGCAGGTATGTATTTGGACCAAATCTATGCAAACTGACCAACGCTGTGGGTATTGTGTGTGTGGCAAATACTCGTTTATTTAATTCTGAATCTGTTAAAAGAATATCCTGCCTAACCAAGATCAGTCAGATTTTTTTAAATTGTTACCACTCAGAATTCGTTTGTATAACCTTTTTGGCAAAGGGTTTCTTTTCGAATCGAAGGGCTCCGACAGATGTAGGTAATTTTTGAAGTAATAATATTGAGTATTAAGGACCCTTACAATTGATTAGAGGGAGAGGTTGGGCGGGTATTTTAGGACCTTTGGGGGAAGGCGAGGATTACAGTACGCAACCCTGAATAAATCTTAAACAAACACGAGCTAGTAGATAATTAATCTCTTACAGACTGATTCCCTAGAATAATAAAGTGCAAAAAAATAAGTTTACTTTTAGAGCAACATAATGTTTACTAAATTTAGTTTGAAATAAAATCTTGAACTTACAGCGGATACAACGTTGCTTGATCAGAGTCGTAGCTTTTAAAATGTATGACCTATTCTGTACAAAGCAATATATTTCCCATGTATGAAGCGAAAAATCGAAGCTAGTATTCGGGACCGAATAAACCTAGTAAATAATTCATGTGATCCTAATGCAATGTGTTTGCGGCAGGTACGGACGACGAAACTCACGAATACGACTATCTGGGTGCTTGGGGCCCGCGGTTCGACAAACTGGCCGACTTGTACGGCCCGGATATGGACGAGCAGCTGTAAAGGGCGCACCGCTACTACTACTTAGTCAATTGTCTCACCAGCACACCCAGCCCAGTGCCGCCTACGACAGTGCGAGCCTCACCGCGACATCACATTCTGTAAATAAATCGAAACATCGACCACTGGACAACTGACCGAGCGCTACGACAATTTTATTGTCGATTTTATACGTTTTTATTTCTAGTAGACCCTTAAGCTTTAGTATTATAATATATTTAATTGCGACGTTATTTTATAAAACGACTAAACGTACATCTTCACCAAATATTTGATATAAGTTTTTATTCGATTTAGCCATATTATGAGTCAGTATTTTATTGGAAGTTACTGAGATAAGTAAGCGGATTTCTGCCGGAGGGCCGGACGTGAATCTGAACCGTGGGTATGTAGATAGTGTGCTATAAATGTGAATAATTTATACGAGTATTTTGTAAGTTCACAGCTTTACGTGATATCACTTGTATGTGGCCCTTCGCGTGAAATCACCATAGCGTAAAAGAATATGTTATATTTTATGATAATGGTAAGGTAACGTGTGCGGCGGTCCATTGGGACATCGAGTTGATACATAATGCTCATTCGAAATTAACCAACGGGGTTGTATATAAAGTAGTGAACTGAAACGACTTCCCCTGATTTTAATTAAATTTAACTATTGACATTTTAGGAAGTAAGCGAAATGTACAGTAACCGGTGTTCCTCTCCTAATGTCTCCGTGTAGTGTTAGTTAAATAGAATATTCGGGAGGCGACTTCTTAATTGTAACTGTAGTTAAATTATAATAGTCATTGGAGAGTTTCAGTTAGTGTGCCTGTGAGAGTGAACGAGGTCGAGTATTTATGTGTGTGTGTAGGAGAGATGCGAGTAGGCGTGCAAGGCGAGCGTGTCGGGCGCGAATGTTCGCCGCGAGCGAGCGAGCGAGCGCGCGCGGAATGAATGTGACTGTGCCAATCTCTTAGCATAACGGACGCAGCTAATGACGGTAGACCTAAGTGTTTGCACTTTATTTATTCGTATGTTTACATATAAATTTAGTCGCACCTAGAAAAATATCAATAACTTATTAAGAGTGTTGTGCTAGATTACTATTTCTATCGATTTCGAAGTGATATATTCGTCGATATCCGTAGAAGTCATTAATTTATAAAGTAATAATTAAGAATTTAAAAATAGTAAAATTAATATAATAATTCAAAGGTCTCCTCGACTGTCTCACTTCGACATCGAACTACGATCAGTGTAAATTTTAGAATAAATATACTGAATTGCGTTAAAATGACTGATTTAATTATATGTTTGAAAAGCCTAAGATTTTTCGTAGACTCGGTTTATTACAACTCGATAAACTTACGGAGCGTAAGTTCACCCCTAGTTTGCACTAATGACGGTTAATTGATATTCAAATATTACATCAATGTAAAGCAATTTCTCGTTAATTATTACTCGTGTAAGTAGGCCATTTCATATTGGGTGAAATTGAAAGCCTCGGGGAAATGAAAGCACGCGTTGGCGTCAAATAATACAAGAAATACTAATCATTTTATATGAAACAATTTCGCAAACAAGATCTTTCAATAGAATGGGGATAATTACGAACAGTACTTAAGACAATTAGTTTCAGAAAATTGTAATACAAACTTAGTATTGTAAACGATGAAACGCTTGGTTTCATTTTCCAACGAGCTTCACGCCCTGTAAAGTTATCAGTTATTGTTTCATCGATATCATTACACTGCCAGTATCATACATATAGTCGAATTACGATAGTGATTTGGGTCCGATTTTATATTTCTGTCTTATACAATATTATATTGTAAGTTTTTTGAACTGTTTTACATACACTTTGTTTTTCCGCGTGCGTCAATGCACACTAGCCTACTTTCCTGAGCTCTGCGGCGTCTTACATGTACATTAAGGTCTGAGCTACGTACGGTGTGTCTTTTATACTTTGGGCGTAGCTTCCTCGGTTCTATTCGTGCAAATGTTCCAAGTAAAATGTATTGGCTCAAGGGGATGTGATTAGCGTCGGTGACAGCTGCCGCTCCCCGTCTAATCGAGATCCAACAGATATCACAACGCGAATGCGGGCTCGTCAAACCTGCCATTTGTTACAGCCAATTTCAATGCTTCCACACGGATTCTGTACAGCGTCTTTTGTAATATACTAAACTCGCACGTTCAAGGTGACGTTCCCTGCTACTTTTTATTTGCTTCCCTTTGTCACATTAGAACGTGAGTCCTGAGGCTTTCCAGCCAATGGAAGCTACTCGCTTCACGAGTTGGATACTTTCCATTGCACGTACATTTGTAGACAGGCAGAGCACACAACCCAGTACAAAATATTAAGCGATATCGTATCGCACCCTCACGGCGTGGCAGCACACCGGTGCACATACCTACCTAATTACGTATATTATTTTAGACATAATTATACCTATGAACATAGTTATGTTTTGTTTTCAACTGTGATTATTTAGTTGTACAACTCTGGTGATTACATAAAAGAATGAATAAAATTTGAAAATGTATGTTTTATTTTATTTCAAGCCCATGTTGACCCAGTTAAGCTGTTTGAGTAACAATTCAGCACTTTACTTTATTTAAATGCCTTTTTTACCGATTTGAGGCATACATTTATTTTCAGATCAAAAAGGTTCTCTTATTATTTTAAATTGAATTATTCGTATGGTATGTATGGATAAAATGGTAGGTATAAGTAGGTTCCTAGGTACTTATCTCATAAGAAATATCAACGTCTATCTTCACTAAAAGTCAGTAGCTAGGCGGTTTTTTTATATACTTTGAATCTAGGAAGCCTATTTAGCATATGATAGATGATATAGCGATTGATACTGAAAGTATCCGAAGTTACTAGGCTAAAGCTAAGCTAGTTCTCTGTATATGAAGGCTATTTATATTATAAACTTTAAACTTTCGCGATTTGAACACATAGTTATAAATATTAAAACACGGGACTTATCGCGCCTAAAACATAAATTTTTATTTAACTCGACGTTTCGACTAAGTTGCATTGATTGACCAGTTGTCTCGTGACCACGATCAATGCAACTTGGTCGAAACGTCGATTTAAATAAAAAATTATGTTTTAGGCGCGATAAGTCCCGTATTTTAATATTTATAGCTATTTATATTATACTTGGGTATTTATCGGTTTGTGTATCGCCAAGATACAATGACGCCATATCTTTATTTTTAAAGCAGAATAACAGCGACTGACTCATACTCATACATCAATGTATCTTAAAATCTATCAGAGTTATGAAGTTTGAGCGATTGAATTAGGATTCTTACGAGGCGTAGATATTATTGCATTTGAAATAGAACTTCATGCGGCTGAAACGGCGGGGTGCATTTGCCTAAAGTTATCATCTTCCTTAACCAGTCTGCTGCTGGATATAAGCCCTCTTCAATTGCACGCCACTGAGCAAGATCTCATCCGAAAGTAGCCGAGGAACCTACGGAACTGGATAGTTATTGTCCGTCTCCTTGCGACACTAAATAATCGCTTAATAGGGAATATGCATGTTTTTTTAATAATTTTATTTCACTCATTACATCCATATAACATGATAAAAAGATAAAATACTACTGGAATTGGTCTAATTATTTTTTAAATAAATATTTAAATACAATATACAAATAAATTGGAGCAGTTTAAACGCCATCATTTCCCGGGCTCTTTGGTAGTGAATTAAAAAGTAGCTTTTTTTTCTTTAACTAAAGGTGAAAACGCACTAGAGCGGCGCAGCGGCGGAGAGGCGCGTCGCGGTGGCGGAGCGGCGCGGCTAGAAAAATATTCTTTCCACTGTTTCCTAAGAAATAAGACGCACTACGCGGCGCGGCGCAGCGTAGTTGCCTCCTGGAGAATATTTTGCCGCATCGAACCGCGCCGCGCCTCTCCGCCGCTGCGCCGCTCTAGTGCGTTTTCACCTTAAGACTCCGCGCGGGTATTGTATTTAACCAATGGCATTATTTTATTTAATTATGCAGTTTATCTAATCTCGTACTCATTTTTACCTATATTAAATGGTTAGTAATATATATTTTTGCACAATAATACGCGGCAAACACAATATTTGGAAATAAATACAATAAGACCACACCATACATTCATTTTTATGTTCCCGCGCTCTATGTTTCTATCACGTGGAGTAGTGAATTATGACGTCAAATTTCGATTCGACCAATGGTGATCTGTTTTACAAACTTAAATTTCCTTCGCTTAAATTGCATATTTCATTTATTATTTTAAGCAAATAAAATGGAATTAAATAAAAAAAAAGGTTTAACTCTAGGACAACAAAGATTCGAAAAAAAAATATTTCCAATAAATCTGAGCTACATACATGTTCCCTATTCATTGAATTATTTGCCTTCCTTGCCCTGTGGTTACAGTACTTAGCGTGCATGCGCCGCCGTGATTAAAGGTAGGTAAGGGGTAAAAGGAGTAAGAGTAATAAATAGTAGTACTAAGGCGTCCATTACACGGTAGGTTATCCGTCAATCAAAACCATCAATCATGACTTTTGGTTGCTGATGCAGCCATAAAAAGTATGTAAATTTCGGTCAATTAACCCATTAGACGATAAGGTCTGCCTATCCAGAATGTTGCATGCTCCTTTATCTGTAACTAACAGCGCCACGCGCTTTCACCCGCGTAGTTCCTCGTCGGGGATAAAATAGCTCATGTTATGATCTTACTCGCTGTTAATTAGTGAAAGAGTTTGAAAGGTTATCCATCAGTCACAGCCGTGTTTGCCAGGAAACTGACAACAAAATCTATCGTGTAATGGACGCCTTAGAGGAACAATAGCGTTAAGAAAGGGCTAGAAGCTAAAGGTAAAGGCTTAGAAAGCTGGTAGGATACAGGTGTTGGGCAAGCTTGTATCAATCTAGTACCGGGCCCTGCATGGTGTTAGGACATTGCCTTAGTCCGCCTTCTTAGCAACAACCCTCAATTTCGAGTAATCTATCACCGAATATTTGTGTTCCGGCAGCTGTCCTTTTGATCCAGTTCCTATTCTAGCTGCTACCATCCTTGACCGCATCGGCACCTGCCAACAGGTGGGATAGTGGTCAAACACTAGTTTAGACAATAAGGAATAAGACGGTCGTAAACTGGTTGTTGTACTACTTTACTTTATTAACCGTAGATATATTATTATAAAAATCACTTTTAGGGACGTCGCTTTCTTACACGACCCTACTCCAACACTGCTCCCGCACAACACCGCCTTAAACGGAGGTGACTACTCGATGTCCACGCGTGGACAGCTAGCAGGCCACCAGCTATCCACGCGCTTACAGCTGTCAGTCTACAAAAAGTAACGTGCTTCAAGCAAAACAGTATGCACGCGGTCGCCGCGCGGACCGCTCGCTTAAAGCTCGCAGTTAGCGTGACGAGTAGAATGATGGCGGTAAGCTCGGCTACCGCAAGCTGTCATTTGTGTTATCAATGTAAAGTCTGTCTACAGTGGACGACCTAAGGCTCACATTTTAATGAACATTATTTTGCCGGGTGGGAGCGGGGTCGTGAATGGGCGACGACCTTTATCCCTAAGGATGAGTTCCGCTACATAATAAAATGTATAGACTGGAACAGGTAAGGTTGGATTTCGTAAAATCTATAGGTAAGGCAGGTACCCCAGTATGTTTTCATTAAATTATTTTAGATCGAATCTATAGCGCTTACAGATTGCAGCATTGGAGTCGCAGTATTTATTTGTGCCCATCGCGGTTGAGAGTGTTGAGAGTTGAGACCGTGGGGTGTTGGGGGACCGAGGCCAGGGGCCTGATTGGAGATATAGGGGCAGAAATTGAAAAAAAAAACAGTGACTCCCGCTCCGGATTGTATCTGGTGCAAAGGTTGGCCAATGCCATCCGACGCGGAAACGCTGCCAACGTTATAGTACCTTTGCGCTGGGTACTGTTAGAGATAGGTTATTTTCATAGAATAATATTTGAAATTGGTTAATTAGGAGAATTTTTATCTCTAATTAATTTCTGTCCTAGCGAAAATATAGATAAATTACACAATATACCTAAAAGACCACAATCATATATAATCATTCACAAGGAAGCCCTAGAACATCTTTATATGTAGGTACAGAAAACCAACTATTTTTCTTTCTTGCCTACTTATTGTTGTATTACAGGCGATTATTTTTTTGCAAACAAACCCATAATTTAACTGAAACCTAGTTCAAGAAAAATAAGGTCGAATACGAAAACTACACAGGAAAGAGAGTCAGACTCGTAAGTAGGCAAGTTTATGTGAAGCTAATATATAGAGAGGATTTTATGGACATTGAAATATATAGCTAGGTAGTAGGTACTACGTAAACGTAGTCATAAAAGATTGTTCTTAAATTTGAGGCACATACATTTTCACATTACCATTTTTAGCGTTCCGTAGCCGAAAAAGCAGAATCACCCCTTATTGATTCGTCATGTCTGTCTGTCTGTCCGTCCGTATGTCATAGCAACTTTATTCCGAAACTATTAAGACTACACAGTTGAAACTTGGTAGGTGATTGAGGCCTATTCTGTGAATCGCTTTACGATGTTATACAAAAATAAAAAATAAAGATTAAGATACCCTTATTAGAGGAATTAGAGGAATATTTGGAACTGAAACTAAAAAAAAAAATTATCAAAACTATACGTGCCAGATGTCTATATATAAGGTCTTTAAAAATGACATTGAGGATCCTAAAACCATTTTTTTCAAAGTCAATCATTTGAAAGATAGACACTTTTAAGTGGTAAAATGTGTATGTCTAACTTTTAAAGTAAGGGAAAAACTTAAAGTATGAAAAATCTAAAAAAGTATATGCTGTAGATCTCAATAAACACTTCAACAATATTGGTATGAACGAGATATAGTCAGCAGTTTTTGAGATATAGCAACCGCAAATATATCTTTGTTTTCCATACAAACACTACAAACAACACGAAAAACAAAGTTTTTTTTTTTGGTGGCGAAAAATTATAGTTATAAAATACTCTACTGTGTTACGGAACCCTACAAGTGCGACTCCGATTTGAACTTGGCCAGTTTATTTAAGCGTCAACTTTCCTTTTCGTATGCAAGTTGTCCGGCAAAATTAGCAAATCGTTTTTCTATAACTTTCTGGTATCCGATTGAGCTGAAATATGGCATATGTAACTTTAAAGACAATGCAATTTATGGTGTCGAGATTTTTTCAAATATCTTATACATATATCAATAAATACCCTGCACGTAAAAATAATAATAGAAGTACAACTAAAGTGGTTTGATCTTGATTATAATAATATTAATTTAGAATCCACCATTTCAACCATTTCGCAATATCCTTTTCCAGCGGATTTTTACTCATACTCCATGAGGTACTTACATAAACAATATCGTCGATCTGTACGGCAGCTAAAAGGATAAACAAAAACATATTTATTTCAACTTAATCACCTAGGTCATCATCACATAGGTCTTCTGGACTCAATTTGTTAGAGAAACCTACATCAAGTAAAATAATTGTAGTTTAAAAAATTAAAGGTTGATTTCACCATCTATGCTATTATATTATTATTCAGCAAACTTGAGACGTTTGTTGCCATATCTCTACTAGAGATACTCATCAGACATCTTGACAACATGTAATAAAAGACCACACCTACGCAAAAATAAATAAAAACCCGTATACTATATATCCGATGTTATATACTTACTTGTGAAATTCAAGTAGGTATCTATATATAGTATTAATAAAATTATATTGTTTATCAATTAAGCTAAGAGATAGAAGTCGAGGTCCACGCAATCATTGCGACGAAGCCTATGTTCAGCGACTAATGCCAAATAATCTAAATTGGACTTGACGTTAGCCATTTGATCTCTCCGCATTGTGTAGTACTACGGAGGATTTACGAGATTCCTATTAATCCCCCTAATAATATATTGATGAAATAAATTCGTGATGGAAAATAAATATTACGGAAATAAATATTGTCGATAACAGAACTGTGATACGAAAGCATAAATATGTATACATTCGGAAGGAAAATGTGTAGGAGACATTTCATTATAAATATAGATAGTCAAGATGCGCTACACAGTTTCGACTGCGTTAAAAATTATCTAAGTACGCAGGTTGAGCTGAAATGTGGTATGTAGATAGCCTTGAGTGCCTAGACCCTGGAATAACACATATGATACTTTTAGGGTTCCGTACCACAAAGGAAAAAAGGAACCCTTTTGGATCACTTTGTTGTCCGTCTGTCTGTATGTCTGTCTGTACGTGTATCATAGATCATTTACCGAGATAAACACTATGATTTATAAACTATGTGTCTTCGTTTCATACTAATCCGTTGCGTTGTTTTGCAAGATTGAATAACAAACATACTAAGTTTAACGTTTATGATAATGAATAACAAGTAAGATTTATCAAAGAAGCAAAACAGTTATATTGACTACGTTGCAATCTTTGTTCCAATACAAACCCATACATACGGCTTCGTAGTTGCCAGCTACGTGCGATCATTTTCGCTTTGTTGTCTAGTAGCATACACATTGTAGACCTTTACCTAACCTAACCTAACTGACTTCTCTGACTCTCGTTTCTCAATTCGCCTTCAGATTATTTTACCGATTTGAAAAATTACTTCTTTGTTTGAGACATTATACTTCCATTATATTTATCGAGATCCAATAAGTATATCCAGAGATACGGAGATAAACACCTTAACAAACTTTTTACCCTACGCAGGGACATTGTCAGTTAGTATTTACCTGGTGATAAGCGATGATTGCGGTCGCAGATGGTGAACACAGCCTAGAATAGTCTAACTCTCAAGATAGGTCCTGCCGAAAAACAGTAAGGCTAACTGGTGGTGGTAACTTTGATGTACTTTTTGGTAGCAAGTCAGGCGGAACATCGATATATTATGCTCCTACGACCTGTACCGGTTTGTATAAGTTTTCATGTGGCAATAAATTGTTTGTATCTATCTATCTTATTTCAAAACTTTCTTTGTGTCATCGGATGACTTGCAAAGCATAAGACACACCTACTCAAGATTTCGTATATCATTTAAGTGTGAGAGTTTGGTTACATTGCTATTTCTTCAAATGCCATTGTCTCGTTTAAGTGTCAGACAGTTACTTGACGCTAGTTGTACTGTGTAGCGTAATTCAACTACCATAATAACCCGTTTTTATGGGAATTAAAATAAAGATTATCTAGTGAGACAAATCTTATGACACAACTTGAGGGATCGGCTCTAATTGAAATAGATTATTGATATTGGATCCCGTTGTTGAGAGATTTTTTTTTATCCGTTTGGCGTTTGACTACTATCTCGCTGTGGCAACCGATGATGTGGTCGAAGATGGTGAACATGCTAGGCCTAGAATGGTCTGACTCTCAAGGGCTATGTGCTGCTGGAACGCCGTATGGTAATGGCGGCAGATTCTCTCCTTGATGGTGGTTAGCTACTTTTTGGTAGCAAGTCAGGCAGAATTTCGATATATTGCTCTTACCACATGTGCAAAAATTAAGTACCTATACCCTTTTAGGCATTTACGTTAAATTACACTTGAACGTGTAAAAAGTACTAGCACGGTATCTGTAGAACAGTTTTTAGTATAATTGATATATGATCGTTTAAAAAACTAAAAGAACCGACTTCAAATGCCGTGCTTTTAATTTTCAGTACCAAGTTTGATGTGTTTATCTCCATATCTCTGGAGATATTTATTAGATCGATAGAAATGTCTATGGTACCACCCCTGGAATATTCCCTTTCCAACCCACCAAAATCGGTTCATAAGCGACGAAGTTATCCACGAACAAACATAAAAAATATATATACGGTCGAAATGAGAAACCTTCTTTTTGGAAGTCGGTTAAAAATACAAACACAACCTCTCCGTATACAATAACACAGGCCAATCTATGGAACAATAGGAGCACTTCACACCTATATTACATGTAGTTATCTCAGAATAACGAGAGAGACTAGATTTTAACGCTAATAATTACTGGGAACAAAGAGCTGAAACTAATTTCAGTTTTCATGAATGAGACTCTGCGTGAGGGAAGCGTAGTAACCCTGTACTGTATGACACACTCTCTTTTACGAGCTTGGATTACGATAGCTGTAACCCTAATAATAACCTTCACGATTAACATGCGAAGCCATCTACTATGGAACTACATTATACCTTCTATATGATGTTTCCTATTTATGCCTATATGTAGTTAAGTTACAGCTACTTAATAGTGTATGATTTTAGCCGTCATAGAAAAGAACGTTATGAAGGCTCTTTGTCGTAGTATTGGAAGAAGGCTCGAATTTCTAATCATGGATTTAAACTCTTCGCACCAATACGGCTATTACTGAAAACAGCTCCAAAGTGTAGGGCGATATATCTGGCAAAAAACCCGTTAAATTACATTGTGTCATTGCACTGTGTAGGGTTGTAAATGTCATCAATTAAGTTTGATATCTCTCGGAAAATGAACATCTATTTTTCGTCAAGATTGTTTTATTTCATGATACCTAAATATTCGTCTTAAAATATATAGTGAGCATAATGAGTGGCCTGTGTATTTTCAATAGAAAGATGAAGAGGCTAGCGCAAGCCACGTCATACATTTAATGAATTGCTTGAGTCAGTTTTTACTGATAGTAATGGGAGATATGATATGCGGCGATACGGTGATAACAGCATTTCAAAGATGTTTTAGACATCGATGTAAAGTCCAGTTCCTAAAGTTGTCAAATGTTTATAACTAATATTAGAAACCTTTATTTAATGGTGTAGATAATTTTCATACATTTACACTAAGTATAGGAAAATTAAATTACACACGTTAAAATTATTAAACGTAGAGAAAGATAAAATAACATACAAATACAAAATACAATCGTTAAAGCATAGAACATGTAGATGGTAATAATATAGCGTGAGCACTCGTAGATACCAAGTTGTTGTTTTAGTTGGATAACTTGAACCTTCTTGCCTGTCAAGCCTAACTATTGTATAAGCGCGAAGTGTCTAACTGCCAACACAACAATGTTCCGTCGGTAATATCGTTTTGTACTTAATATTTTTATGAATGAGCAAGTAAATAGGCTCGCTAATAAGATCGTTTAAAAACCCAAAAGAATTGACTTTGTATGTGGCGCTTTTAATTTTCAGTAAATAGTAAAATATAGCAAAAAATACATTTTTATAATATGAGAAAAAAAATTACATAATAAGCAATATTTTAGCAAATGGGTAGACTCGGCACTGTACTGCGTGGACTGGCTCCGCTCAGGGATGATTTTCAGTCTACCCCTTTGCCCGAACTGGGCCGGCCGGTAGTCTCTACATGAATAGCGATGAATTTCGAGCGATGATCGTTGCTGAGAAAATACATTCAGAAACACAACTATCTAGCCGCATCTCCTTTTACTAGACGTTTGCGATGACAGGACATAATATATCAATGTAGGGACTTTCACCCTTAAGATGGTCGTCGAGCGAGTAGGTAAGCGGGATTTATATTCGAATCATTTTTATACAGAGCATTAACTCTTATTATAAATTTTATCACACTTTAAAACTAGATAAATCTATACCATTGTCTATTGCATTTCAGCGTGTGTGTGTGTGTTGTCTGTGTGTGTTTATGAAAGATAGAGCTTTGTTGATGTTCGGCTATTTGGTCTTAAAGGTAGTTACGAATATACTTTTGTTGCGTAGAAAAAAAAATGTCCTAAATTTGAATTTTAAACGAACTATAACTGGTTTTCTGTCGCATGGGGGTAGGGAGGTTGTTCTAAATTTTTGCCGCACTATATTTGAAACTACCTTCGAATCTGCTGGTTTTGTGCTTCGGTAGGGAATCAATCAATCAAATATTTTATTTGCTAGAATACAGTACAAAATGATCTTATTATCTAGGAAGGTCGAGTAGGTACTGGGTACGGGTATGTCCTGAATGCGTGTCTGTTTCCATGTTAATTTTTCAACCAGTACCAAGTTTGAGGTGTTTATTATCTGGAGATACTTATCAGATATCGATGAAATACCTATGGTATCACACTTAGGGTATCTTCTATCCAACATAAAAATAATCATTAAAATCGGTTCATAATCGACGAAGTTATCCGCGAACAAACATAAACAATATGTATAATATATATGTATATATATATTATATATTATACATATATGTTATATTATGCATATTGTTGTCGACATATATACGGTAAATATATATATATATTAATTTTTTATTTTTTTTTTATTATTAATATTTATAAAAACCGAAAACCGAAATTTTCAGACTTTATTACCTACCCTATTTCAAAAAACCCTACAACACGTACTTTATCTCATCTTATTTCGCCATACAAACTTTGAATACCCGTTCCGTATCCGGGAGGAATTTTTAGCAAATCCTTTCTGAGCGGATACCTACGTCATAATAACTACCTGCATTTTAAATTTCAGCGCAATCCGAAACAATATTGATTTTTAGATTTTGTTACCCAAGTTTATCCTTTTAGGGTGGCATTTTGAAAAAGTCTGAAACTCGTATATACTTATTAATTTACAGAAGTACTTGTGTGAAATGTTGAATAAAATAACTATCCAAACTTTGAACCCCCGCTTCATCCCCTTGAAGAGTGAATTTTGAAAAATTCTTTCTTAGCGGATACCTAAGTAAAAATAACTATCTGCATGCCAAATTTCAGTGCAATCCGAAACAATATTGATTTCAAACTTTGCTACCCCACTTCACCCTTTTAGGGGTGCAATTTCGAAAGAGCCTGAAACACGTATTTACTTACTTAAGTACTTGTGTTAAAATTCAAATATAAAAGACTATCTAATCTTGTTTCTCCATACGAACTTAGGACCCCCGTTTCATCCCCTTCAGAAGTGAATTTTGGAAAATACTTAAAATGAAAATTCTCAGAGGCAACTAACTTCGTAATAATTATCTGCATGCCAAATTTCAGCGCAATTCGAAACAATATTGATTTTCACACTTTGTTACCCCATTTCACCCTCTTAGGGGTGTCATTTAATAAAAACCTGAAACACGTATTTTCCTAATTTTTTTACTTGAGCTCTTGTATGAAGTTTCGAATAGAAAATACTATCTAATCTTGTTTCTTTATACAAACTTTGAACCCCCGTTTCATCCCCTTCAGGGGTGAATTTTGGAAAATCCTTTCTCAGAGGGCTCTTGCGTCGTAATAACTATCTGCATGCCAAATTTCAGCGCAATCCGAAATAATATTGATTTTTAGACTTTGTTACCCCATTTCACCCTCTTAGGGGTGTAGTTAAAAAAGAACCTGAAATACGTATTTACTTTTTTTTACTGGAGCACTTGTATGAAGTTTCGAATAGAAAATACTATCTAATCTTGTTTCTTTATACAAACTTTGAACCCCCGTTTCATCCCTTTCAGGGGTAAATTTTGGAATAATCCTTTCTCAGAGGGAACTAACGCCGTAATAACTATCTGCATGCCAAATTTCAGCGCAATCCGAAACAATATCGATTTTCATACTTTGTTACCCCATTTCACACTCTTCGGGGTGAATTAAAAAAAAACCAGAAACACGTATTTACTTATTTTGTTACTGAAGCACTTGTGTGAAGTTTTGGATAGAAAAGACTATCTAATCTTGTTTCTCCATACAAACTTTGAACCCCCATTTCATCCCCTTAAGGGGTGAATTTTGGAAAATCCTTTCTTAGTACACCCCTACGTACTAAGACAAATATACCCTCCAAATTTCAAGTCTCTATGACCAGCTTTTTAGGCTGTGCGTTGTCTGTCAGTCAGTCAGTCAGTTAGTCAGTCAGTTAGTCAGTCAGTATGTCAGGACAAAGATTAAGACGTTCAACTAAATTCCTGAATGATATCCAGCCGTATCGTTTGTTATAACATTTAATAAACTAGCTGGCTAATGCTTAGGCCAGTCATATAATGTCTTAGTCTGACACTTAGGCAACACATTAGGAACAGTGACCACCGCGTGACCGCGTCACCAGAAATATATGCATATGTATACGCATATACATATGCATGTGTATATGCATATATATATTTGTAAATGTATATACATTTATTTCTCACATGTGTTCTCATTATATGCATAGATGCGGACAGGACAGGATATCTCTGGTGACGCGCGGTGGTCACCGTTCATAGTGTCAGACTAATGAACGGCTAGGCAAGTAATGAAACGTCATCGATCCAAGACATTTGCCTAGCTGTTTGATCAAATGGTTAACATTCAGGAATCTAGTTGAACGGCGCTGTTTAGTTAAGAGGCTAGGCTGTTAATTGAACGGCTAATTCAGCTATCTGCCTGCGACATATACATTATGGTATATACGGATGAATTATGAAAACTCCTCCTTTTTTGAAGTCGGTTAAAAAGGTAAAAACAGCTGAAGATCGAGCTTAGTGGCGTGCTATAGGAGAGGCTTATGTCCAGCAGTGGACTAATACAGGCTGATAATGATGATGATGATGAAGCTCGCTACAAATTTTCACGGTGTTCGAGTAAATGGGAAAACAATAATTGAATAATCAGTAATTACTGCTTGAGTTATTCGTCGAAGGTAACTAGTGCTACCCAGTTATTGAGAAACTTGTTCTTGCAATCACTCAGTATCGTATATGTATATATATATCGTATAGGAAGTCCTATGAATTAAACTTCATTGAAACTTCATTGAAACTTTACTGAACTTTACTGTCTTTCAGTGGAATTTTAATGTGACGTAAAATGGCATGTTTTTCAATGTCGTGCTGTTTCCCTACACTTGCACACATTTACCGGCACCTAATCCGATAACACCAATCTGTTTGATAAACGGCTTAATGGTACGGCCACACGGCGGCGTCCTGCGATCTACGGGTGCGATCTCAGTACTTTTCAATTGTTTAGTGATCGCGTTTGGTGTGAACCAGTCGATAAAAATACTACTGGAGATATACTGCGCTATCTGATCGCTGCCTAGATCACGCACGCAGGACACTGCGGTGTGTCCGTACCTTTAGTAAGGATTTTGTTCGTTTTTCATACTACCAATTTATCATACTATTACATATTATGTTTCTTTGAAGTGTCACACACTTTATATTTTTGTAAATTGTTAAACACAATCCAAAATTTCATCGTACCGACAGGACTCGAACCCGCACCCCCCGGATTACACGTCCAGGTGCTCTGCCAATTAAGCCACGGTTCGATCTATCGATACGACGAAATTAGTGGCTTAATTGGCAGAGCACCTGGACGTGTAATCCGGGGGGTATAATAATCCATTACATTACTATTTTTCTCACTATACATTTTATAATATATGTGTATAAAACATTATGATTATAAAATTAACATAACAAAATTATAACAGTGACTTCATATACCGCTCGAGTCAGTTTCAGTAGGTAGCAAGTTTGAGCTATATCGCTATATTTCTGAAGATATATCTCGATGAATTGAATAATGGGACCACCGTTAAGATTTTTTTTTTATTTGTTATAGTCAAGCGTTTGACCACTATCTCACCTGATGTTAAGTGACGATGTGGTCGACAATGTAGCTCGCTTGGCTAGAAGATACCTATTCACTCTATATTATTACTGTAGGTACCTTATCAGAAAAAAATAATCTTTCGATTCGGTTCACAATTCGCGGAGTAATCGCGTAACAAACATACAAAAAATAGAACAATTGAGAACCTTCTCCTTTTTGGAGTTCGGTTGATAATATAATAAATAAAACTGGCCAAGTGCGAGTCAGACTTTTGTCTCGCACACGGAGGGTTCCGAACCGCAGTATAATAATATATAAGTATAATATTATATTATATTATATTACCGTGTACAATACCAAACATGCTTATTAACCACAACGCCATCGAACGAATATCTAACGAACTTGTAACACCAACTACGTGAACGTTAACACAAAGGTAGGTCATTAATATTATTTATTAATAAGTTAAACAATCGTTCATAGATGGCGCTATAGTAGAAACAATTTTTTTTGTATGGGGACCTCCTCTAATTTTTAACTTTGTTCTGTTTTTAGTATTTGTTATTATAGCGGCAACAGAAATACATCATCTGTGAAAATTTCAACCGTCTAACTATTACGGTTCATGAGATACAGCCTGGTGACAGACATACAGACAGACAGACAGACAGACAGACAGACAGACAGACAGACAGACAGACAGACAGACAGACAGACAGACAGACAGCGGAGTCTCAGTAATAGGGTTCCGTTGGTACCCTTCGGGTTCGGAACCCTAAAAAGCATACGACATAACAAAATCTAGGGAATTTAAGGCACTCAAAGACCAAAATCATTTTTGTCATAACCATAAATCACAAATTGCGATCTAAATGTGAAAAGGAATTTGAAGCCTTATACAACAAACAAATACAATTGTAAGTAGAGGGGCACGGCATGAAGATAATAATTACGATTATTTCAAAAACATCATGGTGTTGCGACTCATTCCCATTGTGCGTAACGGTTATTATCTCTGCACACAGAAACATAAGCTGTAGATACATTGCCATTATCTTTGTGCATAGATATTGTTACGTTACTGTAAGGTTTTTACACCCGTTCACAACACAATTCAGTATTTTTTTGGGTTCCGTAGCCGAATGGCAAAAAACGTCTGTCTTCGTCATGTCTGTCTGTCTGTCCGTCCGTATGTCACAGCCATTTTATTCCGAAACTGTTAGGACTACAGAATTGAAACTTGGTAGGTAGATGTATTCTGTGAACCGCTTTCCGATTTTTACACAAAAATAAAAAATATAAAAGTTTAATGGATCCCATACATGGAACTGAAACAAAAAAAAAATTTTTTCTTCAAGCCTATACGTGTTGGGTGGGGTGGACAGTGGACCTATGGACAGGTCTTAAAAAATGACATTGAAGTTCCTAAAATCATTTTTTCTCAAAGTCAATCATTTGAAAGATAGGCGCGTCTAAAGTGGTAAAATGTGTGTCCCCCCCCCCCCCCCCCCCCCCTCCCTCTAACTTTTAAAGTATGGGAGTGAAAAATCTAAAAAAAATATATGCTGTAGATCTCAATAAAAACTAACAACGAAAATTGGTTTGAACGAGATACAGTCAGCAGTTTTAGAGATATGGCGACCGCAAAGATAACTTTGTTTTTCATACCAACACTATGAAAAACAAAGTTAATTTTGTAGTTGCGAAAAATTATAGTTATGGAATACTTAACTGTGTTACGGAACCCTACGAGTGCGAGTCCGACTTGCACTTGGCCAGTTTTTTTTATTGCGACACTCCGCGGGCGTAAGGTAAGGCGTAGTACCGTTATATGTGTGTGGGCATAACTGTGTATGTACACGGCGAGGCGTAGTTTTTACCGGCCTCAGTGCGTTGTTTGGCCGGGCTCCGTCTTGACTTCTTATTTGGTCTGAGAATACTTTATTATTTCGGCCCACATGGATTTGTAAAGGTCTAAAGTATTCTGACTTCTGACATTTAAAGGGCAATAGTCCTCACTTATCCAATAACATTTGTAACCGAACATCATACCGCAACTTGCCACAGTTACCAATACCACCTTTGACAGCACAAATTGTACACAATTGATTACAAAATATATATTCCTTACTGATGACAAACAAAATATACAATACCATATAAATCAATATCAATAATTAATTTATGTAGAAGTTCTCTTAATTAACAAAGTTCAAATACTATGAAAATAACTGTATACTGTATACTGTATACCCCTAACTGTACCCGGTGCAAAGGTACCATAAACGCTTACGGCGTTTCCGCGTTGGATAGCAATGGTCAACCTTTGCACCAGGTACGAGCCGGAGCGGGAGTAAAAAAATAATATAAACCAATAAAATTAAACGGTAAAACAGCTTTAATTGTACAGTAAGTAAACACGAATTTATTTAAAAAATGATGTAATGCGCTATAAAAGTGCAGGAATTTAAAAAAAAACAAAGGACTTTGTAATAATAATAATACCTTGTACATTTCCATGTTTTTATTAGTAACTAAAATTTAAGTACTAAGTACTAAGGTACTAACATAAAATTGTAAATGTTGAAATAACTGAATAATATTGTTGTATTTTGAAAAAAAAAATACATATACTTATATATACTTAGAAATATCTGGCCGCCGTTTCATGTAGTGTTGCCTATTTGTTTGCGTTGCATCTTTATGCAACGCAAACAAATAGGCATCCTTTGATGGCAATTTTGAGTTATACTATAATAAATTATTAAAATGCTGGTACGACATACATTTATAATACCATTGTTTTAATATTTATGTCAATTTCGGGGTTTTTGGATAGTAATAACGAAAGTAGTATAATTTACCTTTTTGTACATATATTCAATGTATAAAAATTGTAACAACATCGATTGTAAAAATATATAAACATCAAATTTAAGACAACTGAGTTTTTAAAATCTTTATAGAGCATATTACTTGTCAATCCGTCCCTGTTGTCAGTACAATCTAGCCTTTTCGGCTAATAAGCAATTTTACTTTGGCTTGTACTATTTATTATTCTGTGCCAGTAGTAAGTATCATGTCATCAATGTATTCAAATGCATCGATTTCGAGTTTAAGTTGTTTATCTTTCATATCTCTGCATATTATTATAAGATCTCGATAAAATTTGAATAGGATCAAAACGGAAGGCATAATTTCTCAAACAAAAAAGTTTTTTTCAAATCGGTTAAGATTTTGACGGAGTTCTGAGGTATAAAACATGTTTAAAAATGCAGTCGAATTGTGAACCTCCTCCTTTTTTGTGAAGTCGGTTAAAAATGACTATCGTGGCATGTGAAGTCTGTTTTTTTCGTTTTGTAAACGATCCTAAATTTGACTGACTTCTAACTTGACTTGTAACCCGACTGTCGCTGGTTATAATCCCACCTATATACCAATTCATTTTCTCAAGTTTTTATATACATTCATGAATAATGTTGTTCGTACACAGGTTGTGGGATCATTAAATCGATATTTTGCCTGACTTGCTAAGTTGCTACCAAAAAGTAGCTTACCACCATCAAGGAAAAAATCTGCCGCCATAACCTTACGGTGTTCCGGCAGCACCTAGCTCTCGGAAGTCATTCCATTCTAGGCCTAGCCTGTGAAACATGCGAAAATGCGAAAGTCAATTTGTATATTTGTTTTTTTGGGACTTCTTCACGGTCAAACGGCTAGACCGATTTAGCTGAAATTTTGCACAGGAATAGGCAGTACTTATTAATGGATAAGGCCATAGGATACTTTTTATTACGCGGGCGAAGCTGCGGGGTACAGCTAGTTTTATACGATAGATAAAATATATTGACATCAAATTGATTTATATCGGTTATGATCTACAGAAATAGCGATAATTAATAATGTTTACGTAGTACCTATTGTCTAATCTGTGGTTTCGCTGCAATAATTTTGATGCGCATAGTTTTAATTATGTGATATCTTCTAAAGTTTTCAATTAAATTAAACACTGTAAAGGACAATTTGAATCTAAAATATGTGACCATGGTTATCAAAATAATTATTTGGATAAGGGTTAATACTGTTCAGTAGAAAATAGCCTTGGAAGTAATGGAATGTTTTTTAGTAAAAATTAAAGATTAAAATGGGTACTGTGAGTCAACCTTGAGAGATTGAAATACACTATTGCGGTATTTTTGTAGACCTTTATCAGTGTTTCTCTACTATGTTATGCATGTATTACATGTTAACCTTAATCTTGAATCACTCTATCTATTAAAATAAACCTCATCATAATCCGTTGCTTTTAAAGGTCTAAGCATACATAGGGACAGACAGCAATAAGCGACTTTGTTTTATACTATGTAGTGATAGTGATAGTGATAGTGATGTATATATTATGTACTTAATCTGGCTTGTTGTTTTTGTTGCGATTGCAGCGCAACATAATCTAGCCAGTAGATGATCAAAGGGAACCATGATTAACCATTATTAGATGTTTGGTGACAGATTTTCTAACTTGAGGGTGGTAGCTGGCCAGGCGGACACTAGATAGTGTCCTACCACCATGCGGGGGTTTTTGTTGGTTTCTTAACGATGTTTTTCCTTCACCGGAGGGCCACTGTGAGAAGCGCACATAAATTTTTCGATCGAAAAATCCATTGGTGCACGGTGGTTTGAACTCGGTACCACGGCATCAAAGCCGAACGTTCTCCCGATTACGCCACCGGGCCCTCAATGAAATCTCGTACTAAGGGTACAGTCGTAACTATCTTAGCATTTCAAATTTCAATAAACAAGAAATGTCAGTGATGATTAACTATCTGTCAGACAAAATAGAGCATTTTGTTCGTGTAATAAGTGTGGGTTATTAACCATTGTGTTCCGGCAGCTATCCTTGAGAGCCAGTTCCCATTCTAGGCCTAGCGTGCTTACCATCTTCGACCGCATCATCACTTACCAACAGGTGAAATAGTGGTCAAACGCTAGCCTATAACGTATAAAAAAAAAAAAAAAAAACCTTTCATATGTTCAGAGTGTCAAACATTTTGCGACAGCTCGTCTGAGCAGGTAAGTAGACAGACAGATAGTAGGTAGACACTTAGACATTTCTCTGAAGATTGCAAAGAGAAACTCGAACAGCATAATTACAGTAAATAATATATGTTTATAACATACCAACGATAAATAGGTACATACACTAAAGTCTAGACATCATCATCATCATTATCAGCCGGTATCAGTCCACTGCTGGACGTAGGCCTCCCCCAAGACACGCCACTGAGCCCGGTCTTCGGCTCTTTGTTTCCAGTCACTGCCCACCGCTTTGCGAATGTCGTCGCTCCATCTAGTCACAGGGCGTCCTACTCTACGTTTGCCGATTCGCGGACTCCACTCTAGAACCAGTTTAAAGTCTAGACAACAACTACTAATTAATAGAAAAGGTAAATGTTTAGTACTACAAATTTTCTTATGTGTAAATGATGGTTTTGTTAGTATGAGAACCTACTAATGTATGCTTATACAAGTTGTTTCGCTGAATTACCATAAAGGATTAGCGTTATGTTTATTGTTTTATGATAGGCTTCGCCGGCTGTATCCGAGCTCAATGCTAATTAGACGGTGTTATGATATTGTTTGATAACCAACTGATGGTGATTAGACATTAGACACACAATAATCTATACACTGTTTTTAATAAATACACTAAGAAGGCCCAGTTTCACTGGTACCTAAGAGCCCTATTAGAAACTAAACTGACAGATTTTTGACAGCTTTTTTATGACGTCATCTGTCATATAACTATCTGACACTTAGCAGGAACCGGTGAAACTGGCCCTAAGCGAATCATTCTGTATATGTTTATTGTTGATTAATTGCTACTTCAACCATGCTATGAAAATTTCGTATATTTTATATTTATAACCCAGACGCAAAAAGAAGGGGTGTTATAAGTTTGACGTGTGTATCTTAGTGTCTGTCTGTGGCATCGTAGCGCGCAAACGATTGAACCGATTTTAATTTAGTTTTTTTTTGTTTGATAGGTGTCTTGATCGAAAGTGTTCCGAGCTTTAATTCAAGAAAATTCGTTTAGTCGTTTGAAGACTATGAGCATTTTACTAGATGGTGACGCTATGAAATAAACTTTCGTAGTTCTGATCAAATCGAAAATCGGTATACTCTTACTTCAACGATATCGTAAGAACTTGGTAAAGTTGACCTGATGCTGGATAATTTTCTAGAATCTGTAGACAACTTACAGCAGAGATGTCGAGTTTGGTGGTTTGGGCTCGTCGGAATGGTCGTAAGGAACAGATGAGATGAGAGAAGGTATGAATAGATCGGTCGGGGGTGGTTTTACATTTTTAATTTAAGTATCCATACTTACTAATATTATAAAGACGTTTGTAACTCTGACACTCTGTCTGTTTGTTACCTAATCACGCCTTAACGGATGATCCGATGTTACTGAAATTTAACACGGAGATACTTTAGCATGAGGATGAACATAGACTACTAAATTCTTGGTGTACGTGAAAGAAGTCGCGGGTATCAGCTAGTTATATTATAAAGCAATCCACAAGCAAGTGGCTCGCCTGATGGTAAGTGGCCAAGTGGAGATAAACAATTTAAACAAATTTTAACTTGTGTAAAATTATGACTTGTGGACATTTTCACTTCTTCACTTCAAAAACTATTGCGGCATGTGAAGTCGGTTTTTTTCGTTTTGTAAACAATCTTAAATTATTCAGCAAAAGTCATCAAAAATGCGAAGATTTCAAAGTATAAATAATTATTTAAGTTTTATGACTGGTAGACCCTGATTAAAATACTTTATTTTGTATATATATAATGAAGATAGTTTAAAAACTAAAACAACCGACTTCAATGCCGCGCGAATCAGTTTCAGTAGCAAGTTTGAGACGTTTATCGTCATACCTCTGGTGATACTTATCAGATCTCGATGAAATTACAACGGGACCACCTCGGAAACGTACCGCATCAATTAAAAGAAGAATCATTCAAATCGGTTCACAATTCACAGGGAGGGAAAAAACATACAGACGAATTGAGAACCTCCTTCTTTTTGGAAGTCAGTTCAAAAAATGTAGATCGTATGTATAGAGAATTTACCTAGGAATTATTTTAGTTATCTTCTAGCCAAGCGTAATACAACGTTTACCACTTCATCAATTACCCTCAGAAGAGACGTTAGCCTATGTGGAATAAAACATGCTATAGGTAAGTAATATAATTTCATTGTATAAGCACAGGTTAGAATGCACGATCCGTCAGAAAGACATAATATCAGATCAGCAGTCAAATGCACTTTTTAACCGACTTCAAAAAAAGGAGGAGATTTCTCAATTCGACCGTATATATATATATTTTTTTTTAATGTTTGTTCGCGGATAACTTCGTCGTTTATGAACCGATTTAGATTATTCTTTTTTTGTTCGAAAGGAGAGATCCCAAGTGTGTTACCATGGTAATTTTATCGAGGTCTGATAAGTATCTCCAGAGATATTGAGATAAACATCTCAAAATTGGTACTGAAAATGAATAGCGCGGCATTGAAGTCGGTTCTTTTTTAGTTTTTAAACGATATTATATAAAGAAGTCTTGTATCGATAGTTTTGGCGGGAACGTGGAAAAGTGTGTGTGATCTCATTGTATTTTTTCCTAAAACTTGTGTTCTTCCACGAGTTAATGTGTAGTAAATATGGATTATTAACCATTAAGTGCCGGTGAATGTGTGCGAGTGTAGGGAAACAGCACAATGTTGAAAAACATGCCATTTGCGTTCTCACCAAAATTCCACTGAAAATCTGCAGTAAACACCACATCTTTACTGAAGATATGACTTAGACTAGACTTTTACTTGAAAACTGACCTGAAATGTGTCTTTGGCCCGTCTCTACGAATAAAATTCCTAAAACCTTGAAGAATTTCAATACACTTGCTAACTTTGCTAGCTTGACACTGGCTAAATACACTAATCGTATGGAGCCATAATAAAAAAAAAAAAAAAAAAAAGTCTTGTATCTGACAGTTCGTTCGTGCCTACAGTGAACAGTCAATTTCGCACCAGTCTAATGAAGCTGCAGTACAAAAAAAAGATGAAAGGGAATGATATGAAAAGGGGGGCGCGTCCGATGGAAGTCTATATTCGTCTTACTCACTATTTCTAACTATCTCTTTCGTTTGGTTGCCATCAAGTAGCATGATGTGAAGAAAAAGAAGTTACATCTCTACTTAGTCTGTGGCTAGCATGTATTTCTACTTGTGGTAGCGTGTTAATCGGCTTCTTCAAAATAATTATTTTATTGTTTTATTTTGTGTTTTACAATAAATAACCTAGTGTGGACTATAAAGCATGCATTTAGCATGAATTTAAGGCATAGAGAACATACCCCCGAGAGATGAATTGTTCAACACGAAATTCCGCCAGTGATAGGCTTTTTCTAGCAATATCTAGCGGTGCTCCGAATTGCGTCAGCCAGTTGCGACCAGAACGTAGAACCGTGTACTCGCTGCTAAGTTAATTGTTCGCCGTCGAATGACACTTATCATAGTACAGTAAAAATGCCTTCTTGTGCAATTAAATGGTGTGGCAATAATAGCACAACTTCAAGCTATAAGAAAAATGACATCACCTTTCACTCGTAAGTAAAAATAAATAATTATTTTGTTTTTGTTTCTCGTAACACGCTAGTTCAAAGAGGCCATGTTATGCTGGTTGAAGACAGCGCGCTGTTTTCGGCATCTCATTCGCACCTTCATTCTTTATGAATTGTCATCCTTGTCTTTGTACTAGCTTCTAATGCTAGTGAGGTGGTAGTGAAAATAAATGTGTTCGTCAATCTATCGATATGTTGTTACGTTTTCAACTATTGTAGGCAATCAAACGAAATTGAAATGCTATTACTTGTATTGTTATTTTAATACAAGTGGGCTTTAAACGTGTACACTAAAATCCAGGTACATCCCTGAGTATGGTATTTTCAATTTCTTAATGTCTATTTATCTGTTATTTTGTACTGAATGCTTTTATTATGGGTTTCTAATTTTTTTCTAAAGGAATAATGATGGTACGAAAGTGTTTTTTTTTGTTATTATTTTTGTAGATTTCCTAAAGATCCGGATAAAAAAAAGACTGGATTGATCGAACAAAGAGAGAAAACTGGTTTCCATCAAGTACAAGCAAAGTGTGTTCTCGGCACTTTACAGAAGATTGTTTCCACAAAATGAAAAGTGGGCGACGACGTTTGTTTGATTCTGCACTTCCCACAAAACATTTGCCCGTTGTGGTAAGACATCTTATTTTTAAAATATTTTAGTAGTGTGTATATCTACAGGGGGATTTTTTTGAAACGGGTTACTAGAATCTAGGATATTTACCTCCTTGAAATATTAAGAATTGTCTTAACAGATTTGGGAAGAAAGTATACAAGTTTTACCGTGCGCAAAAAATATATATTTCGGATGGTGGCTTTGCTGCCAAAAATGCACGTACCCATTTTTACATCTATATTGTTCGAATCACTGCAAAAGTATTCGACAAAAACAAATTTTTCAAAATACCAGTGCGTAAATAAAAACGTGTAATTTATTTTCAGGTTGATGATTTTATATTGAAGAAAATATAAGACAATCAAATTCACCAACAACAGCAAACTCGATGTTAGTTCACGAACAAAATTTGTCAACGCCGAAAACAAGAAAACGTAAATTGACTCACCCTGATACGCCATCGCAGTTTGATACGCCCATTAAATTTATTTTATTATTTTTTTAAGCAAACGCAAATTATTTAGTGAAAAGCAGGCAGTAAGGAGGATTTACACTAAATTAATACATTTTAAAAATCAGTAATTTAGATCGATAATTCGTTGTTAAGTAAATTATTAATATCATAAAAAACCGACAAGAACTCAATATATAAGCCGCTAGATGTGACCTAGGTTTCGTAGGTAGTTTAATTTAAATTGTTTATTAACTAAAACGGTTTACACAATTACATTAGTTAAAAATAAATGTTAAAAGTAAAGTTTAATTCCAGAGTAAATTACACTTAAATTCAAATACCAAAATTTATTAAAATCGGTGCTGCCATTGTAACGTCATGGAACAGACATGCAAACAAGCATACATACTTTGTATTTATAAAATTTGTAGAATATCATATGTTAGACATTTTTACAATCTGTTCCGCCCCGTCATTACGCCGACATTAAGCTATCACTATTATGTAAGAATCTGTGTACTGTAAAATAAAGACTACATATTGCCTAAATTTGATGTTTTATTTATGCCTATGTCGTAAAACTACAAAATATTTTTAGATCACGTTAAAAAGTCTTGCATACCCCTTGTATATCCATGTTTATTTGTAACCCGTAATTTTTTATTGATACTAAATTCTTGAATTAAAAATATTTTGTTCATCACTTTATCCAACTACCTAAATAAAATGCTTGATAGCAATGTTAGTCAATTATTTATTCGGAATAATATTAAAAATCAAACTAATAATTGTGGCCTATTCCCAAAATAGGCCGAGCTTGTGTTGTGACCAGACTACTGATATTCATACTTACCTTTATAATTTTTAGTACAAAACATTGTAAAATATACACGAGTAGATAAACTTTATTTAAACATGACATCAAACATTCAACAAAAAAAATGCATACTGTATTGTATATTATATACATAGAAATATGAGTAATATAGATACGACTCCCAAACACAGAACGAACTTGTATGTTCATCACAGTAATTGACATTAGTAAGATGAAAATTCATGTAATTTCCTGGGTGGGACATGAACCCACGATCCATCTTCGTGACCAGTGTTACTAACCACTCGACCCACGGGCTTATCTATACCTTAATTATTTTCCTAACTGTCACGTCGATATCGATAAAAAGTGTCGACCGCGTTACATCTCGCCAGCCGCCGTCACCACCTAGTAGGTAAACTATTAATGAGCCTATAGCCAATCAGAGCGCGCTAACCCAAACACAGACCGAGCGGATTTTTTCGTAAGCAGTTAAGATAAATTTCATCTCTCGGGGGTATGTTCTCTATGATTTAAGGTGTTTGATTATTATCACCTTGCTTGTAAGTGATAATAAAACATAAATAGTGAAATATGCGGACTGCAAAGACTTACTCTACTAAACGTTATTTTATGGTAAGATTTCCACTTTATGAAGCTCAGTTAGTAGAATATCTTAAAATAATAGCCGATTACTGCTTCTTTAGGCCAAATATCTCAATATTTCATCAATTAACAATCTTTATAAACTCTTTGTGAAAAATAGTGCGGGGCGCATTGCGGTGCTTGTCGATATCGATAGTGTATATTATTATACAGTTATGATATGATCAGTGATCGGAATAGAAGTGTAATTTCGCGAGATGTCATGACGATATTTTAATAGGGATAAACAATCAAAGTGATATGAGTAATTTTAACCAACAATGTCCGCAAGCTCATACTTATCATCGGGCAATGATTTCGTCCTTCTGGTGATGAATACATCAAGACGAACTTCAAGCTACCGCAACTGGCACTATACCTAGACCCTTTCAGGCGTCCACTCATAACAATTTTGCTTCTGCACAGACAACACTTATTATTCTGTTTTCATTAGGTCAATGACGCTGAATAGCTGATTTATGGTTGAATCTGGCTAAGTTTACGTAAAAGTTTAACATGTGATAATATGATAACTCGCGATCCCAGTTATATACTGAGGAAAGGAAGACTTTGCTGGTAGACTATACATTAGGCTAGGTATGGCATGCACAGTTTAAGTATTAGTACACCCTTTTGTTTGAAGATACTGAAGATATTGAGGTCTATAGTCCCTATTAGGTGTATAAAAATCAAGGTCCTGAGGCAACACGATAACAAGATATGGGCAAATTTAGATTTTCCCAAAACTTGTAAATACTAAAATTTACCTGAATGTTCAACTTCTTTTAATCTTCGTAAATTTTCCTTTACTTGTGCTGTAAGACCGTGCTTTTAACTAAAATGTACAATTCTAGGTCAACGGGAAGTACCCTATAGGTTTTCGACCCAAAACCTATAGGGTACTTCCAGTTGACCTAGAATCACAAATTTTGGCAAGAAGCAAGGTCTTATAGCACAAATAAAGGAAACATTAAAAAAATAAAAATGTAAGTTAAAGGGTGCTCCACATACATAGATTCGCCAATTAAGATAGGTCTCTGAGTTATATGAGCCCTTATACAATTTAGAGGTCTAGCTTAATTGGTACGCTTCAGAAGCCTCGATGAGCGAGTCCAACTCGACTTGGCCGGTTTTTTTAACCGAAATATCGTTGATGATTTCGATGTTTGAATTTTTTTTATTGTAGGGTGTGTGTAGGCCCCGGGGCTGCTGCCCCGGTTGCCCTCCCCTAAATCCGGCCCTGTATACAGCATGCCCCAGAATATAGTGTTAAGCGATAAACTAATAAGTCAATATTACATTACAGGTATATCGTTATCTTAAGCTGCTGATGCCGATCCCGAATGGGCGAACCCTACAGAGCATCATACTCCAAAAATAAAAAACTTGATAAAATTTAATATTTTGTTTTACTGCCTATCATTTTCTCAAACTGGTTTTGTCTTAGTGGTGGAGTTGTTAAACCAAAATAGGAAAACTATAACTTTCACAATCTAATCACTGAAACAAAATTAGTTAAGTACAACATATAACCTAAAGTATTGACCAAGCAACGGTAGTTCGATCGTTATCGATGTTTTTGCCGACACGGTACATCACTAGGTTTTTTTTTGTTATGTTGGTCAATTAGCAGAAGATTTTTTCGCTGGTATTTTGGCTACTATAAAAGGCCTGTGTTTTGACATTTCGCTATTTGGTCAGTTTGCTCTATGGGAGTCCCGACTCTTCTTAACGTAGTGGTTATATTCTCTTTGTTTCGCACTGGGTGATAAATGAATGTTTACATCAAAACTATTATTATTATTTTCAAAAACAAAGAAAATAACAATAATAGTTTTGATATAAACATTCATGGAATGTATAGAGATTAAATATAATATTTCGCAACATTTTCATACTTGCTTTATCCGAGAGCTTTGTTAGGATTAACTATGTTGTGGAATATTCAAATCCAATGTAAAATTACCATGTTATTACAGTTCATTTATTAATCCTCTCAAGGATTGTCCTCTCCGGAATGGTTATACGATTTAAATATCAGATTTTGCCTTTACGACAAACTGTATTATATATGTGTTGTATTGTTCAGTGGCAATAGCCCAATGTTTAAGGCGTCGGCCTGGCGATCGAGTGGTCGTAAGTTCGATATCCACCCATTGCATTATTGACGTGAATCCACTTCAGAGACATGCATATTTAGCTTAGTTGAAGGGTTTTTTTTTATGTCGTATAGCGTTTGACCACTATCTCAAGTGTAAGAAAATGATGATGCGGTCGACGATGGTAGCACGCTAGGCCTAGAATGGGAACTGGCTCTCAAAAACAGCTGGTGGAACACATCAGATGTTTGGTGACAGATTTTTCGAACTTGTAGGTGGTAGCTGGCCAGGCGGACACACAAAGATAGTGTCCTACCACCATGCGGGGTTGGGGGTTTAATAACGACGTTTTAATTCTTTGGAGGGCCACTGTGAAATGCGCACATACATTTTTCGAAAGAATAATATCGTTTAAAAAACTAAAAAAGAACCGACTTCCATTGAAGCGTTATTAGTTTTCAGTACCAATTTTGAGATGTTTATCTCCATATCTCTGGAGATACTAATCAGACTGGAGATACTAATCAGACCTCGATAAAATTAACATGGTACCACACTTGGGATATCTTCGTTTCAACAAAAAAATAATAATCAAAATCGGTTCATAAACGACGAAGTTATCCGCGAACAAACATAATAAAAAAAAAAACACGGTCATATTGAGAAACCTTCTCCTTTTTTTGAAGTCGGTTAAAAAATAATTGAAACAAGGCGGGGATCGGTTAATAAGATTACAATGTGCAATCCACATTGCTAGTAAGCTTTAAAAAATAGTTAGTTTGTAGATAGACATATCTGCTATGATACAGGTGGACAGGGATAGGCTTAGTCACTAACCTGAAAAAACACCCTAGGGTCACCTATAATATATATATATATATATATATTATTATATATATAAATGGAGCCGTCAAATCGCATTATATTCATTGAACCGAAAAGAGTAAGCTTCTAAGGAGGTTTTTTAAATACCACTGAGAGGTACTCCATTATAAATTTCATTGATATTTCAAGGAAATGAGAAAATTGCGAGCGTAGCGTTTTATTCTTTTGTATTTAAATCCTTCGTGAATAAGTAGATATTGTAAGTTATTAATACAATTTCAAATACTTCGTAGTAATACTTATTATCTGCTAGCTGTGCCCTGCCGCTTTGCCCGCGTTAAAAAGTAAATGTTTTTTTGTTATATTCATCTAAATACGTTCAGGGGCCTTATTCAGTATGACCATTTTAAAGTCTTACCGTGCCGTGTTACGTAATCTCCGCGTTATGGTATTCTCTATGCCAATTAAATTGCGGTAGGGTAAGGTTATGAGCGCGTTTTGAGCTGTCAAAATATCGTGACATATGAGGACGTGTAACGCGCGCGTTTTGTATAATTTACCTATCGTGTGGCATACAGAATACAATTTTTCAATAACGTGACGTGGCGCGTTAAGGAACGCGTTTTCTCATTGGTCATACTGAATAAGGCCCCAGCTGTTTTTGTGTGACAAAGTAACAAATATCCATTCATCCATTCGCACATATTTTTTTTGTATTTATAATATAAAGTAGGATAATTACAAAGTTTACAAGTTATACGTTTTTGAAAGAACAAAGTTGATTTTCGTAGGATAGATAAACACATTTCGTAGTATCCGTAGAAGCCGTAGCATAGCATTACATAAATAGTAGAGATAATGAAACCTCATCCCATAGACCAGGAATTAATTTATTTAAAAAGGTCTACCGACGATTGTTACAACAATACTTATATTATACAACATATTACACCCATTTCTTAGCTAATCGCACAATAAATTAAAGGTAAACAATACATTTCCAAAATTGAACTTAAACACAATAAACGAGTTTCAAAACAAATTGTCGCTAACAGGAATCAGACATTAAACAGCACAAATTCATAGCCATGATAAAATGTAACATCTTTTTATAGTTTTTCATCTCTCTATCTAAGTTAACATTGTAAATTGCCTCTTGAAGTTGGATTCGGCTCCGTCAATGCCTTATAAAGGACCGGGCGTGTTACGACTCAAGACATGTATATATAGATAATGTAACCCATTATTTACGTCTAAAAATTGGTGTTGATACAAAGCAACAAAGTTAACATTCAAAGTATTATTATGCCCAGTGTGGATATGTTAAGTTTACCTTAGCAGATCTCTGTACCCACCACTAGGACTCCTAGGAACCTATATCGTGGATAACAGGATTGGAACAGTCTAAACTATTTCACAGAATTAGATATAATTGTATATTATATATAATAGATTTTAATTTATAACGCAGTGAAATCTGAGTTTTGTGGTATATACTTCCGCAAGCTCCAAAACTTGGCACAATATCGAACCACGATGTTGCCCATTACATTTAATTTATGTAATGACTTATGATTTATGTAATAATTTATGTCATTCAGTTAATGTTCATTTTTCAGCACCTTTTATTAGGTTATAACTATATTGTATTTATTGTATTATAATGTTGTTGCCGTCATCTCTTGAATAAAAACTTGTCCAATATCTGTACATAAAAACTGTAACGCTGGTATTCCAGATGAAATTAATATTATATAAGATTGATAGATAAACACTTTAGATTCAGTTCACACCGCGACGCGACGCGACGAGACGAAACGCGACGCGACGCGACGATGCATTTGGATTCGCGTGGCGCAGCGCAGCAAAACGCGCGACGCCACCAATTTATCTCAATGCAATATGTATCTAATTTTGTAGTTAATAAAGTTCAATTGTTTATCACGCGGTTCAATTGTTTCTCCCCGCTCCGCGCGGCGCAGCGCGGCGCAACGAGACGCCGTGCGGCGCAGTCTGAAGCCGCCGAACTATGTATCTTTTTGTATAGTAAATAAAGTTCTTTGTTTTCTCTCTTAAAAAGTGCGCGCCGCGCCGCGTCGCGTCGCGTCGCAGTGTGAGCCGAGTGGTGTTAAAAATATAGCTGAATCATAATAAGTACATAATATCTAAAAAATTAAGTACATACTATACATAATAATATATATACGCACAATATACATATTACACGTGTCTTAACTTAGCCTAATTCTCTTATACATCCGTTCTTAATTTTGGCCAATTCGTTTATAAATTAGTGTTTAATCGGTTTGTCTATTACAAATCATGTGCACTAAAAGAACTCAAAACATTCAATTTATTATTAACACTAAATTTTTCTGTATATCGGCAGTATTCAACGTATGCACCCATACAGACTCATATTTATTGTAGCTTAAATATAGCGATAGAATAATTTTACGTTTTGAATTTTAAAGAATAACAATAACGCATCGATGTATATGTACTACGTACCAGATGACGTATCGCGAATTAACTCTACGTTCAAATAAAAAGCAGTTCTGAATCTACATGTCGCTTAGTTTAGCGTAAGTACTCCTCACGCCCGATCGCGCGCCGCTCCGCACAAAAGTCAGTTTTTGATCGGCGCCTCTAGTTTACATGTACCTCGATACAATAATGAGCCATTTAGTTTTTATCTAATTGCCGACGACTACTGATAAATGCTTGCTTGTTGCTTTAATGTAGTTGGCAACTGTATAACAGGCAAATTATGAATCCTAAATTCACACACTGATCGCAGAAAATCATATATTCCATATTATGTAGTACCTAAAATATAAAGACCAGTTACAAGTAACATATAGTAGTATTTTACGAAATAAATAATAAATTTTAAAATAGGTACCTACCTGTACCGATTTTCAGACATAGAACAGTTTTAACGGAAATAAGCCGGCTCTCCGGAAAAGTTCACCTCCCTGTAGGGTTGGCATAAACGAATATGCCCTTCTTTCCTTTAGTATCCTGGGATTTGTATCAATTTCCATTAAGTATGTCAATTGGGCCTTGGAGTAAATTTGGGTACAGACATTATGACCAATCGTTCTTAACGAGAAGGTAGTGTTTTATAAAACACGATACACTTTATATAAAATTTATTGATTTATGCAATATAGTCAAATGTCAACTACATCCTACACTTTAGACGTACCTACCGATCTGAAACATCTCAATTCATAACATTTTTAGTTCCTAACGTTTTATTCGACCTCTTGTTATGAGCAGAGCCACAGCGCATAAACAATATAGAAAGCACTTGGTTAAGATACGGCACTTATCGCGCTAATAATATTAATATTATTTACGTCCACATTTCGTTCATGTTGCATTGATCGTGGTTACGAGAAGCCTGAGGGTATGAGCATTATTACTAAGCATTAATTAGTATTAAGAACTTAAGACCTAGTGGTCCTTAACGTGTGAGTGGAGTTCTTCAGAAAGAACTCTTTCAGTACTTATTGGTCTTGTAAACAATAGAAACAGTTTTTCTGAAATTGGTTCTTTTTATGTAGTCAATTCAATATAACGCTTCCCTAGAATTTCTTAGAACTTTTTTTATCTGAATCTACTTTCCATTTCAAAGAGTGGCACCCCTATTAAAGTATAAAGTATTCAAATAGGTAACATGTTTTGTCTAGAGAAAACCTTAGAATTCGCAGCATTTGGTAATCTTTTCCGGATTGTGTTTTGAATATTTCGTTTGTATCGGGAATATTCGATAGTTTGCGCAATGGTGGCACACGCAATATGATACTGATCAATATTCTAATGGCTACGCTTTTGGAATATTATATCAAGCCTTCTTCAGACGAACTTTCTTGAAGCTATGGCGGTTCAACCATAATGCGTTTATGGAGCTTATAGTTCTGGAATTGGGGCATAGTAATTCTGTTGGATATATACGAAAGATTATTGTCATTGTCATTATGTTTTGCATGTATTCATTTTATAGCAAAAAGAAATATTATAAAAAAGTCACATTTATACATTATCGTGCCTTTGCTTTGAAAACAATGGGCTGTTGGGGCGCTAACGCCATAACTTTATATAATTAATGATTTTATAGATTTGACTAACAAGATATTGCTAGTTACAGCTAGTTACAACAGACTTCATAAAAGGAGGAGGTTCTATGTTCGACTGTTTGTATTTTTTTATGTATGTGTCCACCAATTTCTAGAAGATGCGTGAACCATATTACAAAATTATTTTTTTGTTTAAAAGGCTATACTACTCACAGGTATTTCCATTCAAATTTCATCAAGATATGTTTTTGTATCTCCTTGATCTAATATGGAGATAACACCTCAAACATGTTACTTAAAATTAACAGCGCAGCGTTTGAAGTCGGTTCCTTTAGTTTTAAAACGATCATAAATTATGTTATTTATTAATTATATATTTAAATATAACTAAATTTAGTTTAGTATATATCATGTGTATTACGCATCCATTGTTGATCTGATGAAAACTTTAATTAAGATTTCATTATTTATTAAAAATACAATTAATTCAAAATATACACAACAATTATAATAAAATAATATACATGCCACGCACTCGGACTCATTTCGATTGCATTACAAAAACACTCGAATAAAATACCAAAGAATTGAAATAAATGCTTCAACGAAATGCTAATCATACTCAAGACCCTACTCCAGTTACTAAATCTGGGAGATTTACTTGACAGTATTTTAATAATCTCGCCTTTCCAATCGCAATAAACCACTGTCAAATAGTATTTATTGAATACCACTGCCTTTTGACTTCACCCGCGAACGCATAAAAATGTTGATTAAGAGAAGTATACAATGTCTACCTTATGACTACCACCAATGCTTTTCGTCCTCGTTTGCTTATTTTTTCGTCCTCGTAAAAAATCTTTGGCAGCAAATAATGTATTTCAATATAATATTCAGTAAGGCGTGGAATTCTTATTAAAATCTTCAACCTTTTTAGCAGGATTTTTCTTTAAAATATATTAATAAACTGGCCAAGTGCAAGTCGGACTCGCACTCGTAGGGTTCCGTACTACACTACAATATTTTATAAGATCGAGCAAAAAATACCACTGTCATTTTTCGCTAGCAAAAAATAATAATTAATAAACATTTTATTTCTTATATAGCCATCTAACGTCTAACAAAGGTGTTAGGGATCGACATTTCAATATAACGCCGTCTATGGGACGTTTACCTAACTAAGCGTTCATAGATGGCGTGAAATGCTGAAAAAGACACGTTTCTTGTATGGGGACCCTATATTATTTTCAACTTTATTCTGTTTTTAGTATTTGTTGTTGTAGCGGCAACAGAAATACATCATTTATGAAAATTTCAACTGTCTAACTATCACGGTTCATGAGATACAGCCTGGTGACAGACGGACAGACAGACAGACAGACAGACAGACAGACGGACAGCGGAGTCTTAGTAATAGGGTCCCGTTTAACCCTAAAAATTACGTGGTAGCTATCACGCGAAAGCCAATTTTAATAATCTGTTTTCTACGTACGCTAAGCTTTTATATCCCTTGAAACCATCAGAGACCAGATTCATCGAGTTCTAAAAGCAGTCCAAGCACAAGTAACACGTACAAAGCGAACATACAGATTGTTTTATCATTTATAAAAACATTTTGTGTACAAAAGGTTTTTCAGTCCAAGAGTTATAAAAAGCTCATTAGTATTGAACTTTCACCCAGGAGGGACTAAGAGCATTCTAGGCACGCAGACAGGGTTTGGTACTAGATATTTTGTACTACACATGAAATAAGCTAAATAAGTTACTTTATTGTGTAACAGTAAAATGTTCACTACAAAAAAAAGACGCCGGAGAAGGCTGTATTTTTTTTATTAAGTCCCTATTAAAAATTACTCAAACGATCATTTGTGTGTATTAATACAATTAATACAATTTACCCAATTTTTCAATTACCTAACCATATTCGATATCCAAAAAATATGACTCATTCAGCCAAGGTCGAGTATTTAATACAGAAACGAAATTTTCAGGGATGAAATTTTCGCCCCGTTTCGTTTAAAGTGATTTCGTTCAAAAATCCATAGAAATAAAAATCTATTGCCAAATGTATGTACTTAGCTTATCACTTCAGAACGGCTGGACCAGTTAGTTTAATTCTTTATTGGTTGGGTTGGTTATTGTTACAAGGTTTCTATGAAAATGTTTGAAAAGGAATATAAGAAAATGTTTAATAATCAAGATCTTTGTAACGAGGGTGGTGGCGGAGCCGGTGGCAGCGTCGTGATGATGGCGCTGCGCCCGGGTGCGAAGGTCACGCTGCGCGTTAATTGGCGTACTTGCTCCCCTCAAAGTTTGTACGACCACGCAGCTCGGCGGGTTCGTCTGAGTTTTGTTCTGATTCTTCTGAAATGGGGAACTATCCGGGGAACTGAATGAAATCCACATGGACGTTGATTCGGTTGTATTTCTGATCACTGTTACATCTGATACGTGTGCTCTGCTCGAGCCCTGAGTAGCGAAGAGAGTGGGCGAATGAATGTTTTCACAGAACATCTCATTCGACCAATAATTTTACAATATTTCACTCGACCGTTTTCTATGAATGAATAGACAAATACATTTGTACTGACTTTGTGTTATCTATGCTACGTCCTATTGATTTATGAATGGCATAGTAAATCGTGTGATAAAGCTACTGACGTGAACCGCTAGATGTCGCTAGGCGTATTCGAAAGGCCTAATTTCTTGATTAGATAATGAGTACATGAACAACAGATGACATCAAATATAACATGTTAATTTTGCATTAACATCCTGCCCGGGGGGCCTGAAAGAACGATCGAGTCCTACTCTGATCAACGTTACATAATATCATTATGTTTTCAACTATGTGAATTGTAATTGACTGACAATGAACTCTCTGAACTTTGAATTGAACTCTTATCTGATAAAAACCTTAATTAACAAAGTTTAAATTGATCCGCACTGAACATTTGATTGACCGCTTATGAATACTTATTCTATGTCTACAGGTAACTTACATAATTTGACTACAGGTCTTATCAATTCTCCTGATTGAGTCTTCAATTTGACAGATCTGATAACATTATCCCTACCTGGGAAAACCTCAATGATCCTACCGCGCCTCCAGTGCAGTGGTATAGCATTTTCATCTACAATTAGTACAAGATCACCTATCTTTACATTGTCTGAATGTTTGAACCATTTGTTACGCTGTTGTAATTAAGTTAAATATTCTTTCTGATACCTAGAGAATATATTTTGTGACATTTTCTGAATGACTTGAAACCGTGATAACCGTGACATTTTAGTATCCTTCCATACATACTCTGGTACCGCTACCAGTGGCTGACCTATGAGAAAATGACCAGGTGTGAGTACGTCTAAATCACACGGGTCCTCTGACATTGCAACTAACGGTCTAGAATTAAGTATAGCCTCTACTCGAGCCAGTAAGGTTGAAAATTCTTCAAAGGTAAGTATTGTGTCACCGATTTCCTTATTGAGCAACAACTTTACTGATTTGATACATGCCTCATGTAACCCATTCATATGAGCCGACGTCGGTAGCGCAAAAATCCAATTGATGTTCTGACGATTGAATTGCTCCTGCAGTATGATTTGGTTATGTAATAGAAATTCATTTACCTCTTTTATGTGGTTGTGAGTCCCCACATAATTAGTTCCATTGTCTGACCTGATGATCGATGGCAGTCCTCTGCGACTGACGAACCTTGTAAACGCTGCTACGAATGACTCGACTGATAGAGACCCCACAGCCTCTACATGCGCAGCCTTAGTCCCTGTACATACAAATACGACAAGATAAGCCTTGACTGATTTAGCGTTTCGGAGTGTGCTGGCCTTTACCCAGAAAGGCCCTGCGAAGTCAGTTGACGCAGCCTCGTACGTTCGCGCTGCTGACACTCTATCTGCCGGCAAGTCACCCATGAACGGGGGTGGAATAACCGTTGGTTTGAACCTGAAACAAGTCATACATTTCCGAATGACTCGAGACACCTGTCGTCGAGCCGAAGTGATCCAATATGATCGTCTGATGATAGCGATGAGTGCTGTCGTCGCAGCATGACAATAACTCTTGTGATAATGTTCGATGACCAGCTGACCAAACCGATGGTCCTTCGGTATGAGGTATTGATGACGAGTCTCATAGGGTAGTTCTGATCTCTTGATTCTACCTCCTACTCGAATAAATCCTTCTTCGTCGAGAAAAATACTTAGCTTTTGAAGTGAAGTACATACTGATTTGCCCTTCTTTAGTGAGTTGATCTCTGAACTGAATGATGACGATTGTATTCGTTGTATCCAATATTTTACTGCATTCCGGGTCTCCTCCAGAGATAAAACTTTACTGAGATTCCTCTGATCCTTGGGTAACTTGAGATTCTTGATGTACCTGATAATGAATGCAGTGACATTTATTAACTTACTGAATGAGCTAGTCCTCTCTAGTAAATCTGTGTCCCACGGCTGGACTACAGTAGTAACATGAATAGTTTTCTTGAATCCGGGTACCTCCTCCGGTGTGTTGATGACTGACTGAGGCCATTTGTCCTTTTCCTCGTGAAACCAAGGTGGTGACCACCACAATTTGTGATTGAGTAGGTTCTGAGCTGACATACCTCTGTTACCGCAATCCGCAGGGTTGTATTTTCCATTTATATGTCTCCATATTATTTCTCGCTCTGACTTGTGGATCTGCTGAATTCGGTTACATTCGAATGTCTGAAGCTGATGTGGTTGTGACCTTAACCATGTGAGGACTATTGAACTATCTGACCATGCGTTGAGGCTGTCCAATGTGATTGAGTCTTCAAGTGATGATGCTACATGATTCAGTAGTTTACATACCAAGTGAGCGGCGCTAAGCTCCAGCTTGGGTATAGTGATACGATTCTTCTTAGGTGCAACCTTTGATTTCGCCATGACTAGATGAACCTTGACTCTGCCTGATGAGTCAACTGACCGTAGATATATGCACGCTGAGAATCCAACTTCTGAAGTATCTCCCATGCCGTGGAGTGAGTGTGAGATGGCCTGTGAAATTACAATGCATCTCGGTAATTTCAGGTATGATAAATAATGAAGATCTGCTATCATTTCTTCCCATTGTTTACAAACTGGTTCTGATACCGGGTCATCCCACTTGAGTCCATCGATAAATAATGTTTGAAGTAAGACCTTGAATCTTAATATGACCGGGTTACAATATCCACAGGGATCATACAGCCTCGCTATCGTACTAAGTATATTTCGTTTAGTAATAGCGCGCCCTGTAGGTATATTGATCTGATATAATATTGAGTCTGAGTTTGGATCCCACTGAATGCCAAGTACCTTCATAAAACTCTTATCATCTTGATCGAACTGATGAGGTATTTCACAGTGGTCCCCTGGCAAGTTCTTTAATAATTGTGGGTGATTTGATGACCATTTTCTGAGCTCATAACCTGCGCTTTTCATGACCTGAATGAGTTCTAATTTTAAGTCGTGAGCATCTGACAGTGAATTAGCTCCAGCTAAAATATCATCCACAAATGTTTGGTTCCTGATGATCATTGACGCTGCAGAGTTTGGATGTTTCGATTCCCAGTCGTTTGCCAGCTGATAAAGGGTTCTGATAGAAACAAAAGGGCTAGATCTTAGTCCGTAGGTATTGGTATTTAACTCAAATACCTTGACTGGGTCTGACGTTTGACTACGCCATAAAATAAGTTGATATTTTCGGTCATCAGGATGAATGTACGTTTGGCGGAACATTTTCTCTATGTCAGTGGTAAAGACATACTGATAGCGCCTGAAATTAATGAGTATTTTTGTTATGTCGTTCTGAAGTGGCGGACCTGAATGCAGACATTGATTAATCGAAACTCCATTCGATGTTTTACAAGCTCCATCAAATACAACTCTAATTTTGTCTGACTCTTTCTTGAAAATACCGTGATGTGGTATGAAGTAATGTTCTGAATTACCGTCAAAACTCGACTCTGACATATGCCCTAGGTCTTGATATTCTTTCATGAATTGGCGGTATTTCTGAGCAAAGACAGGATTTTTATCTAATTTTCGCTCTAACGCCTTAAATCTTTGCATAGCAATATGGCGTGACTCACCTAGCTGACGCCTGTCTGAGAGTAATGGTAGCCTCACCATATATTTACCATCAGGTAGTCTGACTGTAGTATCATTGTATAATTTTTCACATACCTCATGCAGGGGGTTATTGACCCGTTCCATTGGAGGCTCTTCCAGCTTCCAGAATTTTTCTACCGCTTGTTCCAACGTAGATATCTGCGTACCGTAGTTAAGTACTGATGATGAGCTTGTTTCTGATGCTTGAACATGACTGATTTCCTGCTGATGATTCTTCTCCTCTATTTGACCGAGAAGTACATATCCAAAGCACGTTCCATATGCCGCCAACCTGGAATTGATATTAATGCGGGTTCCATCATACACATAATTTAATATATCAGTGCCAAGTATTAAATCCACATCACGTGGTGTGCCGAAATCTTCATCTGCTAACTGAAGTTGATGGGTCTGAGATATCTCCTTGGCCTCAAGGTATACTGATGGTATGTCACCAGTGAGTTGGTACATAACGATGGCTGATGTACTGACTATAGGTACTTGTTTATTGACTGGTCTGATCACTATTTTCACCCTTTCACCTGGTTGTTGTACCTTCTGATGACCAACCCCGTACACAATGCATGTGTCCGATTGTCGACACAACTTTAGCCTTTTAGCTAATGAATCTCTGATAACTGATACATCCGCTCCTGTATCCAACAGTGCGCGTGCTCTGATAAAATTACCGTGGTGATGTTTGATTAATACTATTGCTGTGGGACAAAGATTATTCGATATGGTGGCGTCGACATTCTCCTGGCGTCATTCCGAACCACGCCTGCCGTAACGCAGCTCCTTATATCTCTGATTAGCGAGTCTAGCTGTCGCTTCTGGAGACCGTCTACGTCGCGGTTGATTCTGAATAGACGAAAATCGCTCTGGACTGATACGACCTGAGACAACTTCATTTCTAGACTGACCTGATGGAGAATGACGTCTGGGTGCCGTCTGCACATGAGTCATTGAGATCTCACCCTGCCTCGGCGAGTTTACCCTCTGATCCTTATGAATGACCTTCCTGGTATCCTGATTACACAGCAAAGTGTTATGGCCGTCCTGGTGGCAATGCTTACACCAATTCTTTTGCTGACAGTCTTTGCTGAGATGATCTCTCAAACAACGAAAGCACAACCCTGTGCTCCACGCCCAGCCTTTCCTAAACTTAGGTGAAAGCTCTAAAAAATCTGAACATTTATAAAGACTGTGACCTGATCCGGAACAATAAATACATGAGTGATTCACCGGATTTGATTGCGCTGGCTTCTTCTGAGGTACTGAAGTCGCCTGTGCCGCCTGCACTTTCTGGAGAGGCGACCTGCGCCCCGCTCGCTGACGTGCGTAGTCGGGTGATGGAGTTTGCCGCTGACACGCTGGCATCTGAACTGACTGACGGAGAGTAGCGTCTGTCACCGTGAGCTGCAGCCTGCATTGTTCATCCAAAAACTCCATCAGTTGATTAAACGTGGGTAAGCCTCCAGTCTCCTTCCCACAACGCTCTTCAAACAATGTCCTGAGCCTAGTCGACAGCTTCTGCAAAATAATGAATAACAACAAGTACGACCATTCTGAGACCGGCAATTTAAGTGTCTGAAGTGCCTGAGTACTTTCTCTGAGTGGGTCGTACAACTCCTTTCTGATGTCTGATGTATCTTGAATAGATGGCAATTTCAATATCCTGTCAATATATGAATCTGTGAGAAGCCTAAGATTGTCATATCTTTGTTTAAGCAAATTGAATGCGACTTCATAATTTTGACCGTCCATAGGTAAGTGGCGTATAATTGATAGCGCCTCACCGCTTACTGATGCTCTGAGATAGTAATGTTTCTCTGAGTCTGATAAGTTTGAACGTCTGTGGACTAATGATTCAAACAAATCGAAAAAACTCAACCATTCCGAGAATTCACCACGGAAGTTCGGTAACGAAATAAGAGGTAGTTTTGCACTCACCTGAACTGATCCTTGATGCGTAGGAGTGGCGAGACTCGTCCCACAAGTCGCGCCTCCTACCTTACCAGCGATCGTATTAATTTTTCTGAACTGGGTTCGCAACTGCACGAATTCTTCCTTTTCTATCTCCTCTTCCTGGGCAAGCACTGCCTCAAAAAGCTCGATCGCATCGGTAACGGCCTTACTGAAACATGAGATTATCGCCGGCGAAGCGTTATCCCTATCTGATTCAATCAAATCACTCATTTCCACAACAAGTTTACACTTTGATTTGAATTGCGAAGTGGCCTTCTTTGCCATATTTACGATTCAAAACGAGATAAAACTTATTACAATAACAACAATTTAGTATCACTGCACTGAACCACAGCTAATTGACGAACGATATTTTTACAGACTAACTACAGTCTCTAATGAAAAGTCCACAGAACACAAATGAATCGGCGACTACCGTTGAACGAAAAATTGAAGCGGATACGTCAGTCTGACGTGACTGAATGAACGCGGTGGAAATACGTATGCCGTGACGTCAATGAAGCACTGATGTGATGTGAAGTATTTTCATAACCTCACTTTCTTCTGAATCTTGAATCTTCTGAATCTTGATACGAAGCGCACGTCCGTTTGCGCTCGCCCTTTTGATCCGTTGTCACTTGACGATGTTGCAGTTGCAGTCGGTCGGTGCCTGATGTCGTGGCTTCGGTCGATTGCGTGGGCGTTGCCAACTCACGTCGCCCTTTTTATCACTGATCTGCAACACGGTTAGACGGAGAGATAGTTCCCCTCATGGGCCACCACAATGGTGGCGGAGCCGGTGGCAGCGTCGTGATGATGGCGCTGCGCCCGGGTGCGAAGGTCACGCTGCGCGTTAATTGGCGTACTTGCTCCCCTCAAAGTTTGTACGACCACGCAGCTCGGCGGGTTCGTCTGAGTTTTGTTCTGATTCTTCTGAAATGGGGAACTATCCGGGGAACTGAATGAAATCCACATGGACGTTGATTCGGTTGTATTTCTGATCACTGTTACATCTGATACGTGTGCTCTGCTCGAGCCCTGAGTAGCGAAGAGAGTGGGCGAATGAATGTTTCACAGAACATCTCATTCGACCAATAATTTTACAATAGTTCACTCGACCGTTTTCTATGAATGAATAGACAAATACATTTGTACTGACTTTGTGTTATCTATGCTACGTCCTATTGATTTATGAATGGCATAGTAAATCGTGTGATAAAGCTACTGACGTGAACCGCTAGATGTCGCTAGGCGTATTCGAAAGGCCTAATTTCTTGATTAGATAATGAGTACATGAACAACAGATGACATCAAATATAACATGTTAATTTTGCATTAACAGAGGGTGAAGCTGCTTATTAGAAGAAATAATGCTAAAGATGATGTTTAGAATTAAATCCTTACAACCTTAATCGAATGGATATTTATATAATTTAAAATAGCTGTAAGTTAAAGTAAAACGAAACATCAGTAAGTATTTATTTCGATTATTTTTTTATTTAAAGAAAAAACAAATACTCTGTATTGGCACCAATTATTCCTGGGCAATATTAACTCCTAAATTGATCCCTTCCAGACAATCTATAGATAAGCATACAAATTGAACCAGTTCAGTGGTGTGTAGTTTAGAGAGAATTAAAACTTCATTACATAATATTGAACTGTTAACCTAAAAACGCGAGCCATTCAACACTGCTTCTATATAGGACAAGTTTCCGTACGTTAACCCGTAAACTTGCAAACACCATAAACTAACAAAACTACAAGAATTCCGTTTTTAAGGAACGCTTTAAAATAGCACTTCACAGTAACGAGCAAGATTCACTGAACAAAGAAAAAGTTAGGAGTTCATAAGACATTAGGCATCCATTCGCAAGAATTTCAAAATTTGTACTCCCAAAATAATATCAAATTGATTCAGATGTAACTTGGCGGCAATCACTGACAAAGACAGGTTTACTCGTACTTACCGAATTATGGCACGGACACACCGCAGCTTCCTGCGTGCGCGTTCTAGGCGACGATCAGATAGCGCAGTAGTATTTGTACCGACTATTTCACACCAAACGCGATCAGAAAACAATGAAAAAGTACTGAGATCGCGAATTTGAAAGCCTGCCTCATTTTGACTATTTGGTCGTGGAAATCGTTTCAACTAGAATCACTGTTTCTATAAATTTAAATTTCAGTGTCCGATTAGTGAATTGTAAATTGCAATTAAAAGACAACACTAGAAACAACAACAAAAGACAAAACACGCACACACACACACACACACACACATGCACACACACACACACACACATGCGCGCGCACACACACACACACACACACACACACACACACACACACACACACGCATTATGCGTGAAACTTACCTGTTAGTAATAATGTTGATTGAAATTATGTTATAAATTATAAATTAAAAAGTGTATATTTCACCCATAAAATAAAATAATAATAAATACTTACCCATAGTCAATTCCACGGCAACAACGAACTTCGAAGGTATAACAGAACCTACAGCACAGGCACTATTGCCTAGTGTAGGTTTTGTGAGCAAGAAGCGCCAACAATAAACAAGCAACAATGTTACATCAATATATTAATTAATAAATTGTTAACTGTGACATAGTATTAAGCTTGATTGGGTCAATAAACATTATTTTATTTTATTTTATTTTAATTTTTTACATGTTTTAATATATTTCCTACCACATGAGATTACCAGAATGTTACTTTCATTCTTTTACTTATTTCCTCTGATCAGCTGTATACTCTTATTGTATCTAATTTATCCTTGTAATATCCACAAGCGCACCCCACTCACAATTTTCATAGTAAAAAAGATGAAAAAAGTAAGTTAGTTATTTTAATTAAACTCTAGGTTTAATTTAGGAATCAACCATACCTTTAAAACACATTGAGTTTAAAAAATCTAAGTATATTATACTACTTCTTACTTTGATAAGTTGGTAACTTAAATAATTATTTTCATTTCGCTATCGTCTAGGCTTAAAAGTCAATGAAGTCGAGCTGAAGCAATTTTTCAGCATTCAAAAGTTTCTTATACGCTTCGGTCTATTACCACACCTCATTCAAGGTGAAATACCAAATAGATAATATATATACATTTCTCGCGACTGTGGCTCACTACACTACACGTGATCATTGAAGATCACTACAGGTGATCTGGTTTCTAAACCGGTGACCAGCGGTAGAAGGTTTGGCCTGAAGGCTGAACTCAAACTCTCGTTTATACAGAAAAGCATCTAACGAGCCTTCGAATTTTATGGATTAATTTGAGACTGCTGCATCCTTCATGATCAGATAACCTTAATATAAATCGCATGATGGTATTAAATTTCATTGAAATGATGCGATGAAGTCTGCTACTATCTATTCTAAAAGCACAAAAGTTAATCTATTAAATGTATTAGTATATACCTTAATGACCGAATATACAGGTGATTCAGCACCGATGGATCAAACAATGCAAAGGAGGACCTCACTGCGCATCCATTGTAGTACTCCATGTATATTCCCCGGTTTTTTCGTTTCGCTTCGTTTCATCCATCGACTTTGAATTATTCTGTATAGGTATATAGGTATTTACGTATATATTTATCCAGTCCGACACCCTATCCATTGGGCTATTAAAAAGCGGCAATAGCCCAATGGATAGGGTGTCGGACTGGCGATTGAGAGGTCGTGAGTTCGATCCCCACCCCACTCATTGCACTATTGACGTGAACCCACTCCAGAGACAAGCATATTTAGCTTAGTTGGAGGGGTTAACAAGAATACTAGTAATGTGCAACCCACATTGCGAGTAATCTTTAAAAAAATATATAAAAATAAATAAAATAAATGTATACGTACCAGAAGTATAAGCGTTTTAAAAATAGAGCTGCGGTGCTATGCTTGATACAGCCTATATAGCTGCGTCCCCGTCATTTAGTTAATTGTGTTAATTCAATAATCAACTGTCAGAGTGGGTGATAAGCCTGCAGCCTGCAGGACGAATGTATCTGAGGAATGTATATGTCGCAGCCAACTAGCTTAATTAGCCGTTCTATCAACAGCCTCTTTACTAAACAGCGCCGTTTAACTAGCGGCATGAATGATATTCAGCCATTAATATTGTGAAAACTTTTACATAGCCGTAAGGACTTATTTTTTCCACATTTATACATTGTAACTAGCTGTTAGAATTCCTTTAATAATAAAATAAAATAAAAAAAAATAAAAATTGAAGGTCTTCTGTCCATGGCGTTGGTTCTGGCAACGCGCGGCCGCTGCCGCGGCTCACCTCCTCGCTACGCTCGTCGGCGCACGCGGTGGTCACTGTTCTCTAGTGTGTTGCATTAGTGTCAGACTAAGCCAGTTTATTAAATGTTGCCAGTTTATTAAAACGCTACGGCTGAATATCATTCAGGCCGCTAGTTGAAAGTAAAGAGGCTAGGCTGTTGATAGTTGGCTGCGACATATACATAAATATTTCATATATATTTCAATATTTCCAACCAAATACGAACTCTCTTTTATTCATGTTTGTCTCGGGTTTTGTTGTCGGATTCCTACCGGCTTACAAATTCAATTTTCTTCTATTCTCTCGCATAGATTACAGAGTGCATAAGGTACAAATCTGCAGCGCACGAACGAGTCGCGCGAGACTATTATCTCTACCCATCCTCATACCATCGCTTTGTCGTCTACCCTACATATTAAAACAGGTTGCGATGTACATTCTACAATTATTGAGTAAATATAAGTTCGTTTTTATTTTACGTTAACCTTTAGTATCCGACTGTTGGGTAAATGTATCCCACATAGCCTTCCACGAATCACTAGGGCTATTTCTGTTCATCTCGGCTTAAATACTGTCACGTCAAAGTAAGATATGTCGGCCTTTTATGGATTAATTGCTGTTTACATTATTTATTTTGCAGTTCAAATTTTATTCGAAATCGCTCATAAGCATCAATTGAAGTCTCGCTATGCAATGCGAATCGCAACAAACAGTTTTTAGTTTTCTTTTTATTTCGTTTTCTGATTATTTATTTGTAATATTGTATCGTATTCGCTACAACAGTAATGGCGTTTTCAACGGTGTGACATAGTGCTGTCTGATTGGTGATCAATTTCTTGTGACTCAATAATGCCTAATATAGCCTAATATAGCAGAGATATTAATTTTTTTTTTTTAAAACATGTTTTTTAAATTCCGGTTATCTTTGTATCTTTTCTGATTATTACTTATAACTAGCTTCGCCCCGCGGCTTTCCCCGCGTTTAATCTTAGTTATAAACCTTCCTCTTGAATCACTATATATTGATGAAAACCGCATTAAAATCCGTTGCGTAGTTTAAAAGATTAGAAACTTCACTCCATTCGATTATTCAAAGTGGAAACTAGCTTATTCCAGAAGACTACAGTAAGACGAGGGGATGCACTAAACAACTGATGTCTATGTCTTTGTTTATTGAATGTATCGAGCCATGGTCATAGCTTACCAACCATCGATAGTCATTTAGTCATCCAGGGATTCCGTGTAGGATTAAAGAACGCAGCTAACAAAGATCCACCTTAAGTACTTTTACTATTCATTATTCTGTGCTTAAGTGAAAATCTTCATTTAGTATTCCAACATAATCTGCGTTTATGTCTAACATAATTATGTAATTGTAATGTTCAACCCACAGATATATATGTACAATAGATAACGCTATCACGATTTGTATTGAATCTAAGCGTGCCGATTTTTTCATACATACTGTGACGGCACAGCCGAAATTTAGTGACGGAAAAAGTGATAGGAAATATGTCCTTGCCTTTGGGGGCTCAACATTTTTGGGCTATTGCAGCTAATTATCACGCAACGAGGCATTTATTTAGTTTTCGCGGTAGTTCGGCTGCAAAACCGACACGCACTGACTGTAAGTAGCGGCGGCCAACCTTGGCGCTTGGTCGGGGTTAGGACACGGGAAGTACACGCATTTGCGTTATCTTGTCTATATATATACATATACAAGATTTGGTTCAGCCCCTGATTTCCGTTTAGCATGTCATGTATCAGGAGAAAACAATGACGATAACCCAAAATCCAGTTTAGCGTACAGGTGGCCAAATTGTAACGCGGCCGTTATTGCATTACGACCATTTACAATAGACGACCAAACGCTTAAATTATTGGCATCGATGGATAGTTTATTAAGAAAATTGGCGTTAAATTGATGACTATATCGGTCTATTTTAACAATGCTGCGAAGTACGAGTTGTCCATAGAAACGTTATACTAAAAGCATTTAAATTGCTGTGTAATTACAGGGCATATCAGACTTAACAAAATATCAAGGTTGAAAGAAGATGCTAAATCTGGAAAATTTTATGTCCAACAATACCTGTTATACTCAGCCTATATACGAGACACATGCAGACACGCATAGGCAGAAAAAAATGGTTGCAATTATCCCATCTATCTCCCTTCTGTAATTCGAACAAAAATACGTTTCGACACATTTTTCAAATAACTTGCCAACTAGTTTAAGGAAAAAAAGTTTAGGTAGGTAATGTTTCTTTTGTTTAAAGTTTACGACGTCTACGATCTAAGTCATGCATAAAATAGTTTGAACACCAAAGATGTTGATGATGTTGGTAATAAATTATAAACTTTACAAATATTCAGATCAAAGACTATTATAACATAAAACCTATATTTTTTACTAAAATGTCATCAAATTGTAAATCCCATACAAATTGCAAAGGAGAAACGCCCAAGTCTACATTTACAAACTAAGTATTTAGGTATTACGTAAGTTACACCTAGATAGAAAAAAATATTACTAGTTCCGAAAGTATTATGTCGTGTCGTCTAATAGAGCTTATCGGTAGGTATTTCGCGACATAAGTAGGCTGGCGCAGTTGCGACTCTACAAAGGGATTCAATGAAGCCCCATTTCGAATTGAATACCAATGCAGTGTCTATTACGCTCTTGAACACATAACAGAAATGCGTTTTGTGACACAGTGACAGCAAGTTATGGCTGTGAAAATATTCTTCATTGTGATAAAACTACTTTGCTTAGAAGTATCAAATGCGTACATATATAACAGAGTAATTTATGTTAATAAAATGTGTAGGTGCTACATTATATCTAATCCTAGCAACCCGCCCCGGCTCTGCTTGAGTTAAATTACATTATATTTTTATTAACATCATAATAAGCCGGTATCATCTCTTATATCATATCTTCGGCTCTTCCTTTCCAGTCACGTCTAGCCGCTTTGCGAATGTCGTCGCTACACCTAGTCACAGAGCGTCCTATGCTACGTTAGGCGATTTGCGGTCTCCACTCTAGAACCAGTTTACCCCAACGAATATTGGGTCCTGTGTATATGTATATGACCCACTGCCACTTCAATTCGTTGCTGATCCGTTGAGCTGTGTCAATCATTTTAGTTCTCTAGCGAATTACCTACTTCGTTCCGGATTCGATAACCCAGAGAAACACTGAGCTTTCCATAGCTCGCTGAACGATAAATTGGTTTATTAGTCGAACCAGTCGAAGAGTGTCCACGTCTCGGCTCCGTATGTCATGACGGGTAGGACGCACTGACTAAAGACTTTTGTCCTTAGGTGCTGTGGTATAAGACGCTACAGAGTTTTCCAAATACTGCCCAGCCTAGTGGAATTCTTCTCTGGATTTGGAGCGTTTGCCCTAGAAAAACATACTGTGAAACAACTTCGACTGGGTTTCCACTTACAGCAATACCGCAAGAGACACGTTAAGAGCGCGAAGGATACCCAAGAAAAGGTCAAAATCGTCGTACATTTTCCATTCAATGTCTGATATCATCAGTAATTTTGACCAGATCAGACACAGTACTGCGACCGGGACGAAAACCGGATTGAAAGGGGTTAAAGGGGTTGTTAGTGTTGAGGGAAAAGGAGAGCTGCAGGCTGATGGACCAAGCACTCGATGACTTTGGAAAGGAAAGGTATAATAGACAGAACGAAGATCGCAAGAAGGATGATGGATTGGACTTTTTAGGTCGAGGGATGATTTGAGTATCTTCAAAAACAAAGCTTTTTTACAGGGTTTTAATGGTTAGTTAAAGATATTGGCAAGGACAGGTAGAATTTCGTCGAGAATGGGCAAGATCATGTGCGACTAATGTTATCACTGCTGACTGCATTTGAAGCAATATAACATGCTCGAGAAATAAAAGGAATATAGTTAGTTCGGAGTTGGAATAGTAAAAAGACTGTCCAAAGTTGATGCTTTAAAAGAAGCGTCTTAATTATGTGAAGTAGAAAAATGCTGATTGAGTATGTAACCCCAGACATATATGCGCGGAGCCAAGCCTTTTTGGCAAATCAAATAATAGTCATTTTCAATAGAGTAATTTAAAACCAGTTATTTTTTTTTGTAAGTATCTGTCTTTACTCTTTTATTTCTATGTTTAACATTATAACAATTAATTAAGTAATTACATTTTAATTAATTTTTAATTTGTTAATGTGAGTCCTACGTCTAGCAGTGGACTGATACCGCCAGATTATGACGATGATGAATGTGAGTTTTGCCAAATAATCGAATTCTTACTTTTCTTTTTTTCTTTCTTAACATATGGATAGTAAAACTATGCTCTGCACATAATGATATACGATTTATACAATAACTTTTTCTAAGCCAAGTACCTACCAAACTGCAGCGGGTAATAAAGCCGAAGCAATCAAATTTCCAGCAAGCACTTAAAGTGGCTAGGGTGCAATAATGTGACAGGAAAGTACGTAGATATGAACTGAATATTGGATCGGAAAGAATCTCACGAAACTACGGTTTCATTTTCGAAAGATTTATGGCTTGAGACTCGACTTGGTCATGGTTGAATATGTGAGCATATTTGTCTATCCTTACCTTACAGATCCTTGGCGGTACGCCCAAATGCGAGGAAAATGTAAGGTGAACCATGAGAATGTAGACCAGTAAAAACAATGAGCCGTTTTCTTAAAAACAACCGACCAAGTGTGAGTTGGACTCGCCCACTAAGGCTTCCGTACCAACTTTTCAAACTAGGTTTCTTAAGTAACTACCTTATTATGGTAGGAAGTACCCTATTGGTTATGATTCCCATGTGAAATTGCAAAATATGCGAAAAAATGCGACATACACGGTCATATCTTTTGATCGCGATTACTTATAAATTTAAAGTTTAAGTTAATATTATAATCTGCGTAACAACTGCGAGTGGGATTCCAATTAAGGCAATCGGTTCCGGAACAATGTACCGCGAATCAGCAAACGTAGCGTAGGTCGTCCACGGTGGGCAGTGACTGGAAAAGAAAAGCCGAAGATCGGACTCAGTGGCGTATTACAGAGTATCTTGGGAGAGGCCTACGTCCAGCAGTGGACTGATACCGGCTGATTATGATTATAGCGATGATAATCTAATAATAAAAAATTACTTGGGTCGCATGCATTTTTTTTTTGCCTTCACTGGGGTCAGATTCATAGGTAAATCGAAAACTAATAAAATTAAAAAAACATGTGGTAAAAGTATGTCAGTCAGATTTACAATGTCAGACTAAGTCCTGTGAGTAATCCGAGGTCCTCCTCGGATTGCATTACATCCTAAATCAACAGAAATGATCAGACTATTTCTGTTGAGCCTCTAGGAACTAACTTGTTTTTTTTTTATGAAAACGCATCTTTATTATGTGCGATGGTTTTTCCTTGTCAGTGAATAGCGCCCGAGGTTTTGTAGCGGTAGGTAATTCTCTCAGCTATACGTCTTCGGGATCATGTTTATGAAGGAGAATAAAGGGTGAATGTAAAACGTGATTAAGAGCGAATGCGGGTTGCACTGGTTTTCTATACAAATGTATTCCCCCGTTTCCTCCCTGAAAAATGCTTCTAGAGCAAAATTTGTTTCTACAAAATATCAAGGTCTGCTGTAGCTAATATCATCATTTGCTTTTTTTGACCAACTAATTGCAAAAAGAAATATGACCCTTTAAATAAATCTTAAGTAGGAGATTAGAAAGCTTATATTTCTTTTTTCAATTGGCTGGTCAAACATTGATATGGGCGTAGCTACAGCAGACCTTGATATTTTGTAGAAAGTAATTTTGCTCTAGAAGCTTTTTCCAGAGAGAAAACGGGGGAAAACATTATATGGAAAAGTTCAAACCGCGTTCCCTCTTAATCATGTTAATATAGGTTAAGTGATCAATGATATGTACATATTATTATTTAACAATTAAGTTATTTATAAATTTAAAATCGTGACTTACGCGATGTCGATATAGCGATCGACGTGGAGTAATTCACGTTAAATTCCCGATTTTAAATCTATAAGTTTAAAATGAACGTGAGTTTTTATAATAAAATTAACTTATTGTGTTATTTGTAAAATATAGATAGGCACGTGTGTAGAGCATTGAAAAGGTCACAAGTATTCTGACTTTCTAAACTAGTAGTTCTAATAGCGAGAACAGTGTAGACCTGGCGTGCCCTTATAAACATATGGAATAGTGATGAGATAGTGGTCAAACGCTTGACTATAACGAATTAAAAATAATAAAATAATAATAATAATAATTGACACTTTCCCCTTACCCATGGCTTAGCAAAGCCATTCCAGAGCTTGGGCTTTTGCCGAAAAACAGGGATATAAGTTTTTGCGATTACTCGCGTTCCCTTGGTCCTAGGAGTTTGAATCTGGTGTCTACGGGTTTGTCGCGTGTCGTTATTAAGAGGACTGCGTAAACAGATTGGGGTAGGGCAGGTAAAACTTTTCCAAAAAAAAATCATAAATTGAAATCAAACTTCACCCTTTCCCCCTCCACTTGGAATTTTATGTAATAATAATGAATCCTCTTATCTAAGATTTGATTGAAGTCCGTCGTTAAATAACACTATAGCAAACTTCTACCTATTCCCCCTGTGGCGTAGCCTGCAGCTACATCTGAAACAGAAAGATAAATAAATTATAAATACATAGATACGGAATGAATAACTAAATATAACATAAAGTAGAATCACGAAAGAAAATAATCACGTTTTTTAATCATATTCTATTTTAACCTCATTGTCCAAATTTAAGTAATTGTCTATTCCGAGTTTCGTCTTTTCATTAGTATCGTAAATTCATTTTTAATAAACATTTTAATCAGTGGTGATATTTCGTGTAATTTATTAATTCACCCAAGTCACCATTACTTGCTATAGGTACCCCCTATTTTCCTTAAAATAAAAAAAACGCTATCGATAAAAAATCTTCAATAAATCAAGGAACTAGCTAGTGTGCAAATTTTTGTCTAAATCGGTTGAAAAATGCGACCTGAAAGCAAAATCACAAACATCCAGACATTTTTGGCTTAATGGCATTTTTGGTCAATTTCGAAACAGAGACACTTTTTTCGCTACGCTCGCTCGGCCAATTATTATTAAAAAGGTAAGAACTGACTATTATACTCACTACATCCAGTCCACTTCACTCCCTCCTTGTGCATCGTGATCTGGCTGCATAATCTCCCGTTTTGATTTTTTTTTGGTGCATTCCGTCAAAATTTCGTGCTCGCTACGCTCGCGTTCTGACGTCACCATACCTCAATCATCTCTTGCTGAATTTAAATTGATTTACGAGATATTTTTGCCATTCATTATACATATGTGTACATAGGTTGTTTTTTTTTATTTATTACTTGTAACTGTTACACATTAAATATAGTTAAAAAGTTAGGGTGAGGTAAAGGTTTTACATTTTTAATTTTAAACCTATAAACGGAGCTGAGGAAGGAAATTTTGCCGCCCCCCTTATAAATAAGGCAAATAAGCAAAATTTGCCTCAGCTCCGGGCGGCTTAATCCCACGCTACGCCACTGAATAGTAGGACAACACGATTACATTTCTTCCGCGATTTTTTTTTTTGCTGTGACGACAGATTTTCAATACAGTGTGAGCGGCTAGCAGACAGTCGTAAAACGGTAAAAAACATAACGACTAATCGTGAAGTAAAATCGTGTGTCGTTATTGCGACTATCTATCATAGCCAAAATATCGTCTGGTCGTTTACCTCTTTAAAAGAACGTATAGGCGATTGAACCGATGAAATGTCGTAAGGATTCAATGGGAATAAATACGATAGTTTTTTCACGATAAAAACATTCGACACAGTGACGAGACGATAGTCGTCCAACGATAAACTAACCGTTACGATACGACATAGTGGGAACGCGTCCAAACGATTGCCTGTCGGCCGTTATCACAACACCTGACGATGAGATTCATGATAAACGACCTTATCTCAAATCACAAACTGGTAGCGACATAAATAAATATAAATTTTAATCTTCCCCTAAACGGTGCAACAAATCAACAAACATTCGCTCTATATGATACAGTTTTCGCGCTGAAGTTGTTGTTCGGAAAGGACGCTAAGTTTGCACTTAAATCATACTTAGTTGAGACAACAAGCATCCGAGCCATGGACGGTGCAAACGTCGAGGCGCCAGAAGTCTAGGTATTAAAATGTACCTAGGTATATGCAGCTCAACAGATCCGAACATAATAATATTGACAAAGTCAGTTCTGCTGACTGCTACCACAGAGAAAAGAGTGTAATTTTCTATATTTATACTTACCGATAAGAATACGTACTAATTATCAACCATATCAAGCTTATATACTATAGCTAGCTTATAGATCTCGATCAAACTACAAAGCTCTATTTACTCACTCATCGTTAGCTCATTCATTATGTGTGAGAAACCTAAAAAGACAACCTAGGGTGATGGTAAGACATAGGTAACGACTTGCTATAACAAAAACTTTGGCACGCGTCACTGCACTTTACTGTACCACTTACCCGTTACTTTGAAACAATTAAATATTGTGGCTCACAAAACTGCAAATTTACTGGACATTTTGCTCTTCAAACCGAAATAGAACCTACTAAAGTACCTACTTATGTAGGTACCTAATTAGTGTATTTTACCTAACAAAAATCTATCTAAGTAGTTATACAGAATAGTCAAATGTAATATTTACATATTATTTATTATCTCTCAAAAAATGAAACGACAATCTAGTTGAAAATTAATACTAAAGCACAGCAAAAAGCGTTTATCAAGCAGTTGCCACCACTTGGTAGTTTAATTAAATTTTTAATTTATTGTGAAAGCGGCATGTGCTAGTGCACTTGCAATTTGCTGTCGTCTACACTCTAATATACTTATCTATAACTTAGATGGGTAGGTACCTATCAACTCGTGAGAATATATTTAATTTTCGGGAAATTAAGTAAATAATGTAGGTACTTAGATAAGTAGCCTAAGTAGGTAGGTTAGGTTAGGTAACTACGTACGTTTTACGTACGTACTTTTAGCACAGAACAGATAATAATATGCTTTTAGTGATCGGTAAGTCCGCCCTTTGTACCTAATCTTTTAGATAGTACTTAGGTTGGTGGTACTATAAGTATCTTTTCTGTGGTGCTATTGGTGTAGGTAGGTACTACTATTGGTGTAGGTTCAATAGAGAATGTTTTATTGTAATTCTACTCCAGCCAAGTCAATTAAACGTTTTTAGGATTGGTCCGCCTTAATACATACACCTACCTAAAAAAATCTTAGTAATATTATAAAATTTATAAACGCGAAACATTGTATATATGGATGTTACCCTTTCATGCTAAAACTACAGAATCGATTGAGCTGAAATTTGGTATGTAGATTGCCTAGATCCTGGAATACTTTTAGGTAACACATAGGGTACTTTTTTACCGATATTCCCACGGGAACGATGTCTACGCAAGTAACCGCGGGTCACAGCTAGTTATAAAATAATTTCACCCACATCGATTTGGTAGAAGTATTTCTCACTAAGCTTTATAAATCTTGTATCAGAGTAACACAAAATTATGAATAGTACTACGTAATAAGTGTAGGTAGGTCTCTGCAAATGTCATAAATTAGCCGATTTTTGGTACAATTTGCGATGAATCCACGAAACCTTAGTCAACTGTTATTATTATACTACTATTATTCAAATTCACATCACGGGTCACACGCCCGGTCTTTTGGAGGGCATTGATGGAGCCTAAGCCAACACCAAGAGGCCCATTACAATGTTAACTTAGGTACTACTGTGTATGCTATGGATATGGGAAACTATTAAATAAAAAGATGGTATACATTATATCATGATAACTATTGAATGAGCTGATTGATGTCTGATACATGGTCTATGGGATGAGGTACGGCACCCGCCAATTATGCCTCATTTCAAAATATTAAGTCGGGTGGTGACTCGCTAAACTCTGAATGGGCCCCCCATAAAGGCGGACCGTTATGTTGGCGCCGAGGGACAACATTGGCGTGGATAGCTTAGGGTGTTGAGAGGTGTGCTGCACTTGCTTTATTATTATTATCTATCAATAGACAGGTAGCTTATTAGTCCTACATATTTTAATTTACTGTGGTGGAATGAAAGGCCTCTGTTTAGTCTTCGCGTGGCTAGTCCTCGCCTCTTTTATTTGTGCGAAGCGAGAGCAAAAATTTTATAATAATCTGAAAGGAAAGTTACCTGTGAAAACAAATTCTTACGGCTTTCGTCGGCTTTTTGTACGAAATGATGGAGAATCGATTTAGTTCGCGGACATTGCTAACGCGTACTTTTGGCGCTCAATATAGTTAGCTATACCAGAAATAATAAAACTGGCCAGGTGCGAGTCAGTAGCGTGTTGCATCGCACACTTGAGGGAGGGTTCCGTACAATACGAAACATAATAGAGTTTTAACGTCATATTTGAATAACTGAAGAACACCAAGAACATTTTGTTTGGTATGAGAGTTCACGGAGAATCTTAACAGCGCGATCCTTCTAGATTGCGCTGTTAAGATTCTCCGTTCGTCTTTCTAGACGAGGCTCGTTTACTAGCGCTATGTGCTATGTCATTTTGCCAAAACTAATTAGAAAGGTTGTTAGCTTAACAAACATAGATGGCGTTATACTAGACACACGTTTTTTGTATGGAGACCCCCGTTTAATTTTATTTTGTTTTTATATTTGTTGTTCTAGCGGCAACAGAAATACACCATCTGTGAAAATTTCAACTGTCTAACTATCACGGTTAATGAGATACAGCCTGGACACAGACGGACAGACAGACAGACGGACAGCGGAGTCTTAGTAATAAGGTCCCGTTTTACCCTTTGGGTACGGAACCCAAAAAATCACGATAATAATGTAAGATAGTAAAATAGCAGAAAATATATTATGTGGGCAAGTGAAGTAAACGCTTTAATTTCATAGACTTTGTGAGCCCCGTCGCGTTGGAGTAAAGGATAGATAGATGGCTTGATTCCAAGCGAGAGGTCACAGGTTAAAATCTAGCACGAGTGTTAGTCCACAGGTGGTAGGGAGCATATTATTACATCGATGTACCGCCTGACTTACTACCAAAAAGTGGATTACTGATATCAAGTAGATATTTCGATAGCATCCATAGCCCTTGCGAGGAGTATTCTAGGCCTAGCTTGTACACCATCTTCGACCACATCATCGCTTACCGCCAGGCGAGACTGATCAAACGCTAGCGTATCAGATTTTTTTTTAAAAGTTCATGATTATGACCTCTAATGGGCGCCATGTTATATTTAATGTAACATCCGTAGGCAACTTCTAACCAGTGGACGATCAAGACGGTTCAAAGTCAATCAAACGATACCTTATTTGCCAAATTAGGAACACATGCACACACATACATACATAGTACATACCTGTCAAAATTATAATCCTCCCTTTTGCTTAGCCGTAGTCGGATAAAAAAGTGGTAGAAACCTACAGTTAAAATCAAAACACTGCATAGATTTTGGTTGTTTATTTCTCAGGAAGCAAATGATTCACAGCATTGGTGGGATACAGCTCTGACCATACTGGGGGCCGAAACATTCAATTTCCTGGTTTAACTAGCGGTAGGTAGGTACAACAGCTTAAAATAGTAAGTACCCAAATATAAAAATGTGGGAAAAAAACAACATTATACACAGCTGTAAGATATTTAGTAAAGCGAGTTTTCTTTTTTTATATTTTTTTAATAATAACTACACACCTTACTAAATCACAATTTCTAATTATGTCAAAATTATTTATCACATTTATTATAACATTCTGTACAAAGTAAAAAAATATTTTCATACTCCACTAGTACAAGGTAAAGCTGCGTGAACAATGCAACATTATTTTTTTATACATTTATTATTTTTGTTGCAAGTAGAAATAAAACACTTAAATAACAACTAGGTACTTTTTGAGTTGGTATGAAAATGTACTCTATAAAACACACATGACTAAACGTTTCAACTCTTCATTGTAAGTCAAATGATATGCATTTATGAAAGCTTGTACACACCAGTTATTTTCACGTTTTGAATTAACCACGGATTTACTCGTATGTGACCTACAGGGTTATTTATAATCATTCGGAAACAAATACGAATTGGAAAACTGTTAAATAATCGAATGTTGAAGATGCTATTTAATAGTCGATGATTCGACTGCTGACAGGTATATTAATACGGTTTTTTTATAAGCAGTTTTTAAATCTGAATCCGTTGCAGAATTGTCAGAATTGATCAGAACCTCGATTGTCAGAAGTGTATCAACGAACTAAACCGAAATTTCATAAATATATCGATTTAGGACATCGATATATTTAATTTCTTTTTTATTAACATCAATAATTTAAAGATGTTAACTTTAGCAGGTAACTTCACAAAAATTTGGATGATTATCTGATGTCTAGATAGATATATTTTTACTTCAAAATTCGCTTATATTTGATCCAAATTGATACGTGGTAAATCGCGTTGGTATCGACATCACAACTGTACCTTAGTATAAGTTTTCATCATAAACGCTTTTGACAGATCCCACATAGTTTTCGACTTAATCTGGCTCACTAAATGGTCTAAATTTTGGGAAGTGTAGTAACCACTAGAGGCGCTATGTAGGTACTGTTTTTCATAAAACATTTGTTCGATATACGATATCGAGTTTGGTATGAAAACTCGTACTAAGGGTAGTTTCCTTAGTACGAGTTTTCATACCAAATGTATGAAAAACAGTGCAGCGCCTCTAGTGGTTTTCACACTTCACTAAATTTAGACCAATCAGGGAGCCAGAGTAAGTCGAAAACTATGTGAGATCTGTCAAAAGCATTTAAGATGAAAACTCGTACTAAGGGAATTGTCAAAAGCGTTTACGATGTAAACTCATACTAAGGGCACTAATACCAGCATCGGTAGTATCTACAGCGATTGCTTTACAACTGATGTTTATTGTAAGTATAGAACAAGATACAATTAAACAGCGCATTGCAGATAATTAGCTACACCTCCCTTATATTAAACGTTTGCGATGACAGAAACCGTATGTATTAAATGTTAAAACTATGTAGAAACTACCAGCCCAAGATTTTATTTATTAATAACATTGATTTAATATCATGATCTATGGAAGGTTTTTAAATGTATTTTGCTAATGTTGCCATGTCGACACAAATGTTACGGTGTGCGCAAGATTAATTTAAGTTTAAACTGAAGTGCTGTAAATACAGGCCCTACTTACAAAGATTTTCATTAAATTACTTTTTTATTTTCATCTATCATATTTTAAATTGAGGCTAATAAACGCAACTTTTACATAGATACCGTATATATGTACTGTCGCCATACCGACTTCATTTCACAAACAAAAATAATTGGTTTTGTTTTTTTTTTATACATACAGAACGGTGTTACATTTACACACAATAATAATATTGTTAAGTTATAATTAACACAAAAGTTACGTTATATGGACATACAACCTTCATAAGGAGTGAAATATCATGAATCTAAGTAACAATAGTCCCCTTGCGGTTCTTATAAGATTGAATCTCACTCGGTAATGACTCGAAGCAGATATGAGTTCTCTTCGCGTTCTGGCAATAAATTATCTAAACTTGTACAAATTCATTGTGTGTGTAAAAATGCATTTTCTCAATAGGAACCTTTTTTCTGATTATGACACTAACTACGGCAATTATATGTATGTATATGTACACGGAAGAGAAAACAGTCCGCAATACAACATGTATCGGATTGGATAGCCTATACAGTAATTCTAAAATCAGCCCCAGCCATAACTCGCCCACCCATGCGTGCGACTCATACGATTCAATTAAAAAAACTTATTTTTTTTTAACTTTCATTATGCAAAAACAATTATACAACCTTTCTAATTTGAACTTTTTCTCTAAAATCTGGGACTTCAAAATGCAATATTGTGATTTGTGACAGTGATTATAGAGAAACAATCGAATATACTCTATAAGGGACACTCAAATCGTTACAAATTATTTTACAAATATACTCAACATCTAATTATCGACTATTTTTTATATAAATTGAATTATTTACAAAATACGAGCGCGCCTCGCTCGGCGCGTCACCACAACTCTCTTACACTTCTGTAACTATTTACAATGACTACAATATAAACATTAATAATTAAGAGCATTGCATTTTCGTGAGCTTGATCAAAATAAATCCTTGTTCAATACACACAAACGGTCTGCTTTCTAATAGTACGCGTATAGATAACGTGGTCAGTCACACTAATATATACTTTGCTACATATTTTACATTTTATATTATATAGTACATATTTAGACCCAGTTACAAACGACGCAGAGTAGAAAATGATTAATTTATTATTATTATAGTTTCATTTTCCTACACAATAATCATAGAGGCATAAATATTGTATAACATTATGTTTAACCTTTATGGTCTATTTAATCTAAATAAATGTAAGGAGCTCATATGAGTTCCAAGAAAAAAAAATATTTGCGGTTATACATGGCATCTGGTGAAACGATTGTTTATATAGAGGAGTGAAAGGTACCGTTACCTATACTTTGGTGATATTTTAACTTACTCTGGCCGACCGACATTTTTTTTTATTTTCTTTTATATTTTTGTTGTATACTTGGGTGCTAAACAGACAACTAAATGTATTCCAATCTACGTAAGATAACGTTCCACTAGACTCCCTGTATAATAATGTCTAATCAAAAAGATTAGACACACACTACGTGGAGATTTTCTGTAGAACAATGCTCTGAAGTTATATTCAGTATGTTTACCTCAGTATGTTTTCTATCCCACTAAATCTTAGGGTGAAGTTCATCGACAAATAAAAACGCCCGGTGATGTTTAACCGTCTCTTTTGACGATCTTTCCCTAGAAAATATTTCTTAAAGCGGAAAGCGGCGGTTAATCGACATCGGGCGTTAATGAGCTTCACCTTTAATGGTACCAACAGTATTTAATCTTCTGTGTTCTAATATACTATATCAACGTGATGAACAGAAAAAACATGCTCGACATCGTTCAAGGTAATATTTTTTCTCTTCAAGATTTTGTTCAACATGCAATCTCCATTGAGTATATAACTTTCTTGTGTCTCATCGATACTAACGACAAGCCATCATGTGTCAGGCCCATATATTTTTCATTTTTCGATTCGATACCGATAACGCCCCGCGTTTTTTTCTATAAATAGTCTAAATTCAATGATTTTTTCGCATTGCAATGCGCATCAATTTGTTCTAATTAGTAATTATGTACTTGGAGAGACGGCAAGACCACCGACATTGACAGCTAAGGCTTAAGTCAAAATAAATTAACCAAAATCACTGTAATTTCTTGCCTCTATTCTGCTTGGTGCTACGCCTAAAGAGGTTAACCACCGATGCAAATCAATAGTTGTTCAAACAAAGTATAATTAGCTTTTCGTTACAGTCTATCCAACTATGGGACTATGATTGAAGGTTTGAGTCAACAATTGATACAATTATTATTATAATCCAGAGTTATGCAATGTAAGAATGACACAAATCAACATAAAACGACAATATGTTTACATAAATACTAATAAAAATAATTAAGATAGTTTAAAAACTAAAACACCCGACATCAATGCCCCGCGAGTCAATTTCAGTAGCAAGTTTGAGACGTTTATCGTCATATCTCTGGAGATACTTATCAGATCTCGATGAAATTACAATGGGATCACTTCGGAAACGTACTCTACTGATAACAAAAAGAATCATTCGAATCGGTTCAGAATTGACGGAGTAATCGCATAACATACACAAAAAAAAACATACAGACAAATTGAGAACCTCCTTTGTTTTTGGAAGTCGGTCGATGAGTGGCTTAGGTATTGTGGGATTATACGAGGGTCCAGTGGCACAGTGAGAGAATGGTCCGCTTTGATGCCAGAGGGAGGAAGCAAGTTCAATCTCCCCGTGCACCAGTCATTTTTCTAACAATAAGTATGTGCCGATTTTACAGTGACCCTTTGGTGAAGGAAACCCAGGGTTATGAAACCCCCAACCCAGCATAGTGGTAGGACTATCTAGTGTCCGCCTGGCCAGCTAACACCCTTTAGTTGGGAAACCTGTCGCCAAACATCTAATGTGTTCCAACAGCTACTTGAGAGCCTGTTCTCATTCTAGGCCTAGCGTGCTACGCTACCATCCATACAACCAGAGATACAAAGAGGCGCCACCGCTTTATGGTAGATATACTATTTACGCGTACAAAACGATTCTCCGCTTCTTTCATCATACGTACTGCCAAGGAATGGAATTCTCTGCCCGAGTCTGTGTTTCCGATTAGATACAACTTAGGGGTCTTCAAGTCGCGAGTGAATAGGTATCTTTTGGGTAAGCGCGCTACATCATAGACCGCATCGTCACTTAACATCAGGTGAGATAGTGGTCAAGCGTTAACCATTTTAGGATTTAAAAAAAATCCTCGACCGTATCGTCGCACAGGTCACTTGGTGAGATAGTGGTAAAACGCTAGCCTAGCTAGTTTATTCAATAGCCACTGGTGCCTTATAGCATATATATGACTATGGCTAATTTAACAGCACCAAATGTGTTGTCCTTTTTTTAACCCTTGACGCAAAAAGAAGGGGTGTTATAAGGTTGCCGTGTGTATGTGTGTGTGCCTGTGACATCGTATCGCTAGAACGGACGAACCGTTTTGACCGATTTAGGTTCTTTTGTTTGATAGGTGTATTGATCGAGTGTCTTAGCTTTGATTCATAAAAATCGCTTTAACCGTTTGAAGACTATGTATGAGCTTTTTTCTAGTTGACGCTATGATATCAACTTTCATAGGTCTGATCAATTTAAAATTCGGTATCCCTTATTTTAATTATATTGTAAGAACATGATAGAATTGAACTTATTGCTAGGACATCTCCTGGAGTCTCCTTATCAACTTACAGCAGAGATGTAGAGTTTGAGCTCATTGGATTGCTCTCAATGAACAGATAGATCAGTCAGGGATGGTATTAATTTTTGAATTTAAGTATTATTACATTCAGTGATGTGATAAAAAGTACAGGATTTTTTATAACTGTCAAAACATTTTAGTTTTAGTAGGTGAGCATCATAAGATGTACTGTAAACGAAAAGATAATGTTACTTTGTGTAGAAACCACGAAACTTCAACAATAATGAAAATAGCTTCATAAATATCGAATCCGTTGTAATGTGACATTCACACGCATTATATATTTATTTACTTTTTATGTAACGTCCACAGATTATCCTCTTATCGATGCCGCATGTACTTAGAACAACAATAACACATTAAAGCAAGTGTCAGTATCAACCACACCGGAGAGAAGATATAGATGTGTGATCGTGTGACAACAAAAATAGGATTTCGACACGTTGTTTATTAGTTGTTGATACACATCGCCTCTCATTCCGGCCACATACCTGCTAGAAAATCAGTGTGCAATGTGTGAACATTTAATCACTGCTATTTAATTTAAACTCGCAAATAAACACGCTGTGACACTGATGCGCGTTTTCAGTAAACAAGGAATCGCATAAGATATTCAAAATATTTAAAATAAAAACTATATCAGAGATCAAAATCTCAAAAATGTGCTAAGATTTATAATTTACCTATATTTAATTAGGTATTATTTTTCATGTGATATTTTGAGACTCTTATGCGATTTTTATGTTTAGTGCAAACGTGCATAACACATTTTCATTTCCGTTGTTCTGCACACGATATCTATAATAGAGTAATATACGAGTAACGTTCAGAAGCCCAGCCGTGAACTAGATTAGGAGAATCAGTCTTGGGTCAGAAGAAAAATAATTATTTTCTGTATAAAATGTCAGATAGAATGATAAGACTGCACAAGTTAGCCGTATTTACAATTTCTGATAATAACAAATTGTACACAAACATTTAAAAAATTGTAAGATTCCATGATTTTAGCGGTAATATATCTTTTACAGAAAAGTAATAAAAAATCGCACGAATTTACGATATAATTGCGACTTATTACCTCACTTCTAAGCTATACCATAGATAAATTACAATATCTATGGCTATACCCAAAATATTACTTATTTATTATGCATAAACGGCAAGTTGTCGGCTGTGCGTACTTTACGTTTTATACCACATTTAGACTGGACAATGTTACTTTAACAAAACGTTCAATAGATAAAATATGGCTGTTCCGTTTACGGATATATCTTATATCGTTACATTTATCGTACTTACTTGAACTTTATGTGAAGAAAATATAACATTGAACAAAAACTGAGTAATCATGAATGAATGTTTCGTCGTAATAATCACACAATAATATCAAGAATTGTATTTATGGCACATATTTTGTATTTAGCCTTTCGTTTTGAAAATTAATAAAAAAAATATGTAAACAATGTCAAATAAAAGGTATTAAAAAATTTCACTAGCTTTTTTCGAAATTATTTACGTTGAAATAAAATTGTAGACACTACATTTTTATTATATTTTAGGATTAGGACTGGATTTTTTGCGCCTATCTTTATGATTTTTAGAGTATTTATTAAAACTATTTTTTATATATTCTGTACCACATGTATAAAACACAAATTATTTTATTTAGATCAGGATATACCGAGCATACCATATTATGAACATTATGTGTTTAGCCAATTAAGCGACGGTGCGAAGTATCATTACGACGAAATTAGTGGATTGCATTTGTTAACCCAATTATGCATTGGTGGCGCCATTTATGACTACTTATTCCGTAAGTTAATCGCCGGAACGGAGTACGGAGTAGACGGAACGCCGGAGTTAAGCACCGGAACATGTCATTCCGGAGGTTGCGGGTTCAAGTCCCGTCGGTACGATGAAATTTTGGATTGTGTTTAACAATTTACAAAAATATAAAGTGTGTAACACTTCAAAGAAACATAATATTATGTATGTTTAGTTTTACTACTTGTTATTATAATAAAGATATTTTTACAGTATTTTTATACTTACACATAATTTCACATAGTATCTTTAGTGTTAACAGATATTTGAGCTAAAGAAACTTTGTACCTACTAAAACCATGGAATCCTACAACGTTAAAATCAACATTCAATGTGTTATTAAATAATTGCACTTTCAATATAACAATCAACAATAGGCAATAAATAAATTTGTTGCAGGCTGCTGGAGCATCGTTGAATAATATATTCAACGAGTCAATATAACTAATCACTGAGACAGAAAAACAAAAGTTAGCACAGACATACAACAAAATGGATGAAAGATGCAAAAAACAGCTCAATCTGATCGCCAAAGAGGCGCTATTCTCAAAGCACCACAGCAATCCATTTATATTTAAAAAAATCAACAAAAAAAATGATCCCAACTCGGTCACAAAAATTGCACACTACGATATATTTCTCTTACTGGAATGTGGTTAATTCACAAAACAATCGAAAGTGCAATTACTCGAAAACCGGCCGTCCGTCGATCATTTAGTCCGATAAGCACACATATAACCGATATAACAACAGTAGACCTAAATATTATAAAATTCTTCCTACGTCAGTTTAGTGGATGAAGGCAGAGCGCGCGGCGGGCCGGCGGCTACCGGGCGGAGGCCCGATCCTATTTGTCGGCGGGGTCGGGCGGGGCGCCGCCGAAGTCTAGCTGGTAGCCGCCGGCGCGCGTCATCTCCTCCATGCTGGGCTCCTTGCACTCGTGGCCCGCGTGCCCAGCCGCACCGCAGTTCCAGCAGGAGAGCTTGGGCGGCGCGTACAGGACGGACACGAAGCCGGCGTACGGCGCCGTCGCGGGGTAGTGCGGCGGCTCGCCGTTCGCGAAGGGCGGCGGGGGCGGGCGGTAGGCGGGCGGGGGCGTGGGGTACGCGAAGGGGCGCGGGTACTGCAGGAAGGAGACCGGCGGCGGCGGCGCGGCGGGCGGCACGCGGCGCGGCGCCGGCGCGGGCGTGCCGGGCGGCGAGGAGGCGGCGCTCGACCCGCTGTCGGACGAGGAGCGCGGCTGCCCGTACGCGCCCGGCCGTCTCCGCACGCCGTTCAGCTTCTCCAGCGACCGGTACTGCTGCATGCTCATCTCCCGTAACCTCTCCTCTGCTATGTTGTGCCGCATCTGAAATCACAAGGAGGATGGTTATGGCTTATATTTATAATTTTTATTGGAAGACAATGACAATCCAGAACCGCAAGATGTTGCGGCATCTTGCCTTCTCGTAATTGGCTAGCCTCGGCGAGATGGCAGCGATTTTTAGCCGACTTCTAAAAAGGAGGAGGTTCTATGTTCGTCTGTAAGTATTTTTTTTACAAACTTTTAACTATTTTCGATACTTTTATGACATTAGGGAAATTATGATGTCGGCAAGAACAATAAATCACCAGCCGAGCCCGCTCAATAAAACATAGATCGAAGTACCTTAATTCTGTTACTATAAGTACAACTAAGTACAGTGACAGCGAAAGTTGCAGGCTAGACGCGACATCAAAACAGGTTCCGGCGGCAGAAACGATGGCGGCGAGTGTATATTGTCGGGGTACAAAATTATGAGAGTGGTGAAGTTTTTATGAATATAGTTGCGTAAAGGGCATGTCCAATAAACCTGAGGCTATAGTTTCCTATTAAATGCTTTATGTGACGTCTGACTTCAGCATAATTGTTTCAATCGGTTTTTGTTACTATTGACAGGGGTAATTAAGGTCGGCAAAAACATAAGGTTCAGCAATGACTGTTATATCTATGTTGTACATATTATCTCAGTGATTGCTAGGTTATGTAATTAGAAGCTAGGAGTAGCTTCGCAGGAAGCAGCGGTCATTATTACTATTGTCAGAGGACATGTCGGCAAGAACATAATGTTCAGCCAAGTCAGTTGTAGTCATAATATTCTAATCTATTTCTACTATTTATAATATGTTCTATCTAATTCTATGGTAATGATAATTTTTACAATTTTTAGGTGTCAATAGAGTTGGGTTGTGATGTCCGTAAAGCCAGTTGTATATTAATGTTTTGCATACCTCATTGATGGCTAGGTTCTCAAAGTTAGAACCTAGATGCGGCATAGAAGCGGGCTCCGGCGGCGGTAATGGCGGCGATCTGTCGCGCGACAGTCGGCGACGCGACCGCGGCGATGCGGCGCGACTGTCGCCAGGTGATGATACCAGAGGCGACGTCGGCGCCGCTGTGGCGGGGGGCTGGTAGTTTATCACCTGTGAATGAAGAAGTCGTGAGATATAAAAAAGTAAGAAGGTGATGTAAACATTTTTCGAAAAAATAGTATATTTCATTACAAGTGCGGAAAGGCTGTCATTGCAAAGAGTTCCGACAAATGTCTACCCGAGCCGAGGCGCAGCCGAAGGCGAGGGTTAACAGTCGGAACAAGTTGCAATGACGGTTCCGCACGTGTACTGAACGACTATTTTTAATACAGTTGCGAAAAAATGAAGCAATTTAATAAAATAATAAAAACACAATAAACTCAACTAACTTAACATTTCTCTCCACGCAATAAATTCGTCGTATGTAGATATGTAGCGACTTTTTGACTTTTCCGGTAAAATGTTCTCCGAAGCATTTTGTGCAATTATACTGAGTTCCGGTGGTGTTAATTCAAAAAAACTAGGGTCGAAATTACTCATTTTGTGCAACAAACAACTAAACTCGCATAGAACATTTCTGAAAAATGGCGCCAACCGTAGAATATAAGCAGTTTTTTTTCTTCACCCATTCCGGTAGTCAAAGGGAACTATGCCCATACAGCCAAGTCTTCAGTAGAATTTTTTTATTGATATGCAATGAAAATGAAATTTAATGAAATTAAACCAAACCTAACTCATTCAATCAAATCATTAAATCTGATATTGAAACAAATTAGTAGCTTCTTTTTAGAAAAATACATATTTGCATGAATCATAAAAACTTCTATGATTTTTTTTAGTAAAAACTTCATGGTTGGTTTTTCTTTTTAATAGACATTATTTTGACAGTTGGGAAAGAGAACGCACGAGTTCGGGAAAAGTAAAAAAAAAGCACGAGTGTGTAATAGCCCACATCCCGAACGCTATTCGTCCCTGCAATACGCCACTTTTTGAGCATCTGTATTAAAAAAAATATCTATACCCTCTTCTCTCATTTTTATGTACTGTGATCAGTTGATCACAGATTTGAAAATTTTACTGTTATATTTTTTGTAACGTTATCTTCAATAACTCTGCTATTCATTACAATCCCAAATAAAGTCAGCATAACTGCAGTTTAATTATCAAAACCACTTTTGTTCCGAATTTAACTTGATTTAACTTGTCTATCCTCTTGTTTTCATGTTACAGAACCCTAAAAAAGCTCTGATTGGAGCATGTGTCTATTATGGAATGAAAGATCTGCTCTACAGCTCACAATGAAGCATTTGATTGGTTAAAATCGTGACTCTCTCAGTTCTTGTGACTTGAGTACTGTTGTACAATGCCGGCCTAACAATCATTATTACCTCCAAAGGTTGATTTAATGGCGCGACGATGATATTTGCAGGCCACGCGTGTTGTCCCATGTATTCTCCTATATTGTACTGTGGGGGCAGGGGTAGGCCAGGCGGCGGATGTGTCACCTCTCCCATCATGGATACCACACCACCCGCTCCCGTCAGCACTGGGGGCGAGTTCAACTCAGGCACTGGCTCTGTACTTGGAGGCTGAAATCACAGACAGATGTCTGGTTATAGACTTAATATAAAAAGACTGCAGATGTTTAGACAAATTCAATTTAGTGTGTATGCTCTATACATAAGGTTGTAATTGCTATGTACATCAAAACGGCCCAAACGAAAAGCACCTAGGTGGGAGTTTGTCCTTGTTTAACAACCTGCCAGTGCTATACATGCACTAAATCTATATGTAAAGTATATATGTGTGGCCCATACAACAGAAAGGGACAAAGTCCGTTCATGGTCAGTTTCATGTTTTGCGGTTCAGTGCGCAGTCAAGTTTAACATAGTACGTCTTTGTGTCTGGAAAATTGAGTGATAAATACTTGATTGTACTTGCAGGTTGAAGTTTATATTAAGAAGTCATTATAATTATGGCCATTTCTATCTATTTTTATTCGAGAAACTTATTATTACATTTCTGTTCATGAATCTGTTACGTACAGGAGGATTTTAGTTGAAGTAACATGTAGAAGTAATGATGTCAATCTATGAATCTAAGAAGGTCAAACAGTATTTTACAAAGTCAGCCAGCAAAACTGCTGTAAAGTTTGTCAGAAGCATCGATGCCACCAGAGATGTGGGAGGTAGAAAGCAGTGAGCAAGACAAATCCACAGTATAATTTTTTTTCAAAAACCACCAAGGGGCAACAGAGGATAAATACGAGCTCAATGGCCTGACAGTATAAGGGAAGCAACAGGAAATAGCCTTCTGAGAATGATTTAACTGCCACAGGACAGAGAGAAGGAGAAATATTGAAGAATACACTTAATATTATTTTGTATTATTTTAAACAGTATTTCTAATCATCACAGTACAGAATAATATTTGTCCTATAGCTCTAACTAGATTTTTTTGGAAACAGTTAAGCTCTAACTATAAATGATGAAGTGACGTTAAGTACAGTCTAAGATGGTATCATGCTTAAGAAGCTTGTCAGGAATTAGAAGTTGGCAATGAGACGCTAAACTACCAAAATCCGTCCAAGCTTTATAGCACTACTGTCTCAATACCCATCTTCCAATCTGGTGAGACCAAACACTTTGAACGGCCTGTTGGTATAGAGGTTAGATGGCTTACTTTCTAACCAGAAATTCGCCAATTCAAATTCGAGCCATGCACCAATGGATTTTTCTATGTGCATTCACGGGTGTTCACCCACAGATGTTTGGAGTATTATCTCAATATTCCACCTGTCTTGCTACCAAAAACTGGCCAAGGACAAGTTGAACCCGCGCACAGAGGCTTCCATACAAACTTGTCAAACTAGGTTTAACCTAGAGACTGTAGATTCAGGTATTTAAGTACTCAAGTATTGTAACGAGGTATTTCGACTCGTTACATATTTTTCGTTTGGAAGCACATTTCAGCTTCTAAGACTGACAAAATTACCTTTTGGTTTTAAATAATTTAGAACATTTTCGTATTTAGCCATTTTTAGTCGATTTTAAATAATCGAGTTATTACTTGGTCTGTGGATCATTCAATATCCTATAGACAATCTTTCAAAAAAAAATGACTTTGACATCTGTCAATTCTCGATCGGAGACGTCACTTTTTCTTGTCCCTGGGGCCTACAAAGAGCTATACTTTTTGTATTTTTTCTTAATCAGATTTTACAAGATTAATCCATCTTGTTAATTAAATTTGCGATGATACTCGGCGTGCTTATGGCGTAGTGCCATATGATAACGTCGTGATTTTGCGGTGAGTCAATTTTTGATAACCTAAAATGTTTCGCGTCATCCTTCATGGCGACAAATATATTTACAATCGGATTTTTGGTTACAGCCTTTGGCGCTGTTTGTTTGGACGACTGTCGTCTACTGTTTGTGCGACGATGGGTGTCGTCAACTGTTTGTTCGACGCTGGAAGACGTCGTTAGTTTGAGGTGTTTGTGCGACGCACACCGTTTCGATGTCGTCGTAGTTTTGAGCTGTTGGTGCGACGATGAATGACGTCTGTTTAGAGTGGTGTGCTCAGACGCCCCCTGACGCTGCAGCTAAGCCAATTTCATTATAACTCTTTTTATTACCCTTAAAACTTTAATTTCATATTTGCAAGATGCAAGAAAGACAATAACCAAATTTCAGTAGTAAAATGTAAAATAAATTAACCTAAAAAGTAACGAAAACCGAATGGTATTTATAGTCAAATGTTTAGACATAGTATTCCGGCTTTAACTAAATAATGTGTATCTCATTCTGGAGGTAAGGGACGTTTCGAAGTATTAAAATTTGTCATACAATCCCAAAACAGTGTTATATCATTTGCCTGTCCCCCGGTCCGAGATTAAAAGTCTCAATGACACCGCTGATTTATCCTGGTAAGTTTTAGATCTTGGTAGAACAAGGGCGCTCGATATTCATAAATACTGTCTACCTAACATTAATTTTTAGCTTTTTATACTCTATAACCTTCATGTTACAACTAGTAACATATATTTTTTTAAAACACAAATTGTTATATTACAATTAGCGCGAGAACAGGGACCGGAGTTACCTCCACATATATAATCTTTCTTGCATCTTATTTTTGTTTTTCTTGTCACAATTTAGTGCAATTTTTGTTATTTTTTAGCATTTTTACAGTTTTTGTACTTTGAAAACACAATTGTAACTTTGTTTACAACTTTTTTTGTATTTTAACAAAACTAATTAACATACAATGTTCTTTATATGTCTTATATACTGGATAGACTAATCTAAGTGTGTACTTACTATATAATAACATTTGAGATATGCGTTGTTTACATTTTGTAAGGAACTGACCTTGACCACATTGAAAGTGCTAAGTTTTTGTTTGAATTGATATAACTTTGTCTTATATAAAGTTATAACGTTTGTTTACTGTTGAGAAGCATTAAGCTACATTCATATTAAAAAATACTAGCTTATTAACATAATTATTAACCAGTTTATTGATTTTACTTTTCACAAATAGATATAACCTTAGCCGTTGTTAATAATCTTGAAAATTGAGATAAATTGTGAATCTTTTTTTGCATCTTACATACTTCACAATTTGAATGTTTCTTTGTACATTCAAATTTCTTTAAATACTTTTGAACATTATTAAATATTAACATAAACTTTAAAACATAATAACTTAAACCGTTTTTAACAAAAAATCTTATAAACTTTGATGAGTTTTAACTATTCTTTGAATTTTTAGTTGGTTGTTTGTCTTTGTTTCTTTAATATTTTTGATTATTCATCATGACTGACAAACAGGTTCAATTTCCACCCTTGTTGGAAGAGAATTTACCTGGTACTTCTAGGGATGTTATTTCTAATCCGGCGTTGGATAATTTAGTTATGCAGAATGCAACAGAGGTTGACCCTTTCTTACCTAACCTTGGTCATAGTAGCTTGCATAATTTTACACCTTTACCTTCGTTTAACTCGATGAATGTTCAACTCAATGAACAATTGAAAAAGCATTTGCCTTCAACAAATAAACTTCCTGATTTGAAGCGTAGTAAGATATCTTTTGATGGGAAAACTTGTGTTAGAGACTTTATCACTTCGGTTGAGGAATATTTTTTGTATAAAAACTTTGATGAAAACTTTTTAGTCGGTTCTTTTTCTGATCTGCTCACTGGAACAGCAACGAAATGGTTCCGTAGTATTCGAATTAGGGTTTCTTCGTGGACAACACTTAAAACTGAATTGTTGAACAGATTCGACAAACCTGAATTTGATTATCATTTGGAGTATGAAATGAGAACTCGCAAACAACGGAGTAATGAGTCACTTCCTGATTTCATTACTGAGATTTTAGATATGTCTAGCAGATTAGCTATTCCAACTTTTGAGAATGTTTTGATAACTATAATTAAACACAATATGTTACCTATTTACACACCGTTTTTATTTGGAAAATCAATAGACACTGTTGAACAGTTTATCCGAATTAGTAAGGAATTAGAGATTTTAGTTAACCGAAAACCTGTAAAGGAAATTAAACAAACTTTCATGCGGTTGAAACCAAACTTTCTTGTTTGAAGTGTAAGTCGACTGACCACACTTATAAAGAGTGTACAGAGATTCTTGGACCTGTGTGCTTTAAATGTCATAAACGAGGCGTTTTGACAAAGAACTGTGATACTTGTCATTCTGACAATATTAAAAATAATAATAATTCAAAAAACTTGTAAGGCATCGGGCCCAGGTTTTTAAAAAAACTTTAGGTGCTCCGATATCCAATTATAAACCTAATGATGATACGTGTAAGAGAGAATTTTCAGAATGGCTTGACTATTTAAAAACATTTTTTTCTGTTCATAAAGCAGCTCCTATACTTTTTACTAAACAAAATGATACTAGACCATTTTTAAAATTTACCATTTATAATGAAACTTTTTCTGGATTGCTAGATAGTGGTTCAAATAGCTGTGTTTTAGGTAATAACCAACACTTGCATTTTTCTAAACTAGGATTTCAAATTAAACCTATTGATGCCTCCGCTTGTACTGCTGACGGTTCATCAAGAAAAGTTATCGGTTCTATGCGATTACCGGTTACCGTTGACAATGTTTGTAAACTTGTAGAATTTTTAATAATACCCTCTTTTGATCCACCTATTATATTGGGATTTGATTTTTGGTTGAAATTTAACTTAGCTAAAGACTTGTGGAAAAATATTGAATATGTTCACAATAATAAAATTCAAGTGAACGCTGTTACTTCTACAGTTCATTTAACTCCTTCTGAGAAACAACAATTAGATGAAACCATTGCTTTGTTTGAAGATATTTCTTATGAGAAAAAAGGTTTAGGCCTTACCACCCTTGTGGAACATAAAATTAACGTTACTGGCGACCCTTTTAAAAGTAGATATTGGCCGTTGAGTCCTGCTAAACAAAAAGAACTTTATGATGAAGTGGAAGTTTTATTAAAGGAAGGAATTATAGAACCTTCAAAATCTCCTTGGTGTTCCCCTGTATTAGCCGTCGATAAAAAAGATGGTGGAACCAGATTATGTTTAGATTCGAGACGATTAAATTCAATAACTGTTAAAGATTCTTATCCTTTGCCGTACCCTTCTAGGATATTAGACAGCCTTCGTGGGGCTAAATTCATATCTACCATAGATCTTTCTAAAGCATTTCTGCAAATTAAACTTGAAGAGTCCTCTCGTGAAAAGACTGCTTTTGTAGTTCCTGGAAAAAACTTGTACCATTTTGTTCGGATGCCTTTTGGAATCACCAACGCACCGGCAGAGTTACAACGCTTGGTTGATAAACTCTTTGGACCTGAATTTGACAATGTCCTGTTTAAATATTTAGATGATTTGATTTTAGTAAATGATAATTTTCAAAATCATATAGAGTACCTTAAAAAAGTCCATGAAATACTTAAAAACTCAGGCTTAACAGTAAATCTTAAAAAATGTGAATTTTGCAAAGAAAGACTCCGTTATCTCGGTTATATTGTAGACAGTCAAGGCCTACATACTGATCCGTCTAAATTAGAAATTATAGAAAACTTTCCACGACCAGAGTCAGTAAAACAACTTAGAAGCTTTTTAGGATTATGTTCATATTATCGACGTTTCATTTGTAAATTCGCTGATATTGCCTCCCCTTTAACTAAATTAACTTCCGGAAGTAAAAAGATAAAACATACTTTTGTTTGGAATGAAGAAGCTGAAGAAGCCTTCATTAATTTAAAAAATGCCTTAATAACTACACCTGTTTTACAGTGTCCTGATTTTGAAACCTTTCTTTTTACATTGCGATGCTAGTTCTGTAGGAATTGGTAGTGTTCTGAGTCAAGAAGACGAAAATAATGAACAACATCCAATTGCTTATTATTCAAGATCTTTAAATAAATGTGAAAGAAATTATAGTACCACTGAACGTGAACTTTTGGCAGTTTTAGATTCAATTGAACATTTTAGACCTTATGTCGAAGGAATGAAATTCACAGTCGTGACAGATCATGCTAGTCTTAAGTGGCTTTTAAAACTTAATAACCCTAGTGGATGCTTAGCTCGATGGGCTGCACGTATTTCTCAATTTACTTTTGATATTGTTCATAAAAAAGGATCTTTATATCAAGTTCCTGACGCTTTATCTAGAATCAATATAACTTCAATATTAGTTTCCGCTATAAATATTGTCTCACCAGATGAAGATATAGAAGACCCTTGGTATAGAAAAGTCTTTATAAATTGTCAAAAATATCCTTCTAGAATGAAAAACCTTCGAGTAGAAGATAATACTTTATATCGTTACTGTAAAAATAAATTTGACCCTAATAGTCGTTTAAATTGGAAAATTGTTATACCTAAAGAACATGTTTTAGATACTATTCGTTCTAATCATGATGATATTAATTCTGGTCACTTTGGAATACATAAAACTCTTAATAAAATAAAACAACATTATTATTGGAAAGGAATGTTCGGAGACGTTCAAAGATATATTTCTTCTTGCGACATTTGTAAAGCTTATAAACATTCAACTTCTGCTCCTGCTGGTAAGATGGTTAACCCTAAGAAAGTTGATCAACCTATGGTAATGTTATCTGTTGATATTATTGGGATTTTACCTAAATCTTATTCTGGACATAGATTCATTCTTTCAATTGTAGATGTTTTTACTAAATATTGTTGGATATTTCCAATGATAAATGCTACTTCTAAAGTAATTTGTAAAATCTTTGAAAAAGAAATATTTCTTAAATTTGGTGTACCTAAAATTTTAGTGGCCGACAACGGACCCCAATTTATATCTAAATATTTTGTAGATTTCTTAAAAAATTTCAACATCACTAAAATATTTTATAATGCACTATACACTCCACAGAATAATCCAGTAGAAAGATATAATAAGACAATAGAAACATGTATTTCTTGTTTTGTTAAAAATGATCATCGAACTTGGTCAAGGTTTTTGCCTCATGTCCAATTAGCTTTAAATAGTAGTGTAAATCTTGCTACAGAGTACACTCCTAACTTTTTGATGTTCGGTAGAGAACTTATTTTTGATGCATCTTTGCACCGTTTTAGTAACTCTTTTGATAACTTAGATCAACTTGAGCTTGGTACTAGAGATACTTATGCTCACTCTTTAAATTCACTTAGTGAAGTTTTTGTTAAAGTTCAAGCTTATCTTTTGAAAGCTTATAAGCGTAATGCTCTTTATTATAATAGGGGAAGAAAAGTCATTTCTTTTGATGTCGGTGATGTAGTTTGGCGTAGAAGTTTTGTACAGTCAAATGCACCTGCATATTTTTCGGCTAAATTAGCACCTAAGTTTATTAAATGTGAAATTGTAGAGAGAATTTCTCCTAACGTTTACGTACTAAAGGAATTTAATAAAACAAGTACTGGACGTTACCATGTTAAAGATATAATTAAATATTAAAATTTTCATTTTTGGATTTAACTTTTATTTAACTTTGTTTTGGTATTCTGTTTTGGGAGGCACGTTGATTGTGGAAGTATGAGATTTGATGTATGGAAGAGGACGTGCAGGATGAAAGATGATTATCTGAAAGGAAACCAACACTTTATTCAAATACAACTTTAAATATACTAAACCTAACTTAGGTCTATTTTTGGTAATTTTATTTTATTTTAGTACTTTTATCCTACTTTTGAACTTTTACCCAACTTTAGAAACTACATCTAACGATTATATTTTCTTTTAGAAATTTTCTTGGCATCAAAAGATCTTATGTATATTTTTGTATATTTTATTATTTTGGTTACTTTGAAAAGCTTTTCACTTTTCAAGTACTCAACTTTCTTTTAGATACTTTGAGAAGTTTTCCACTTTTCTAGTATAAATATTGTTTTAGATTGCTATGAAAAGCTTTCCACTTTTCAAATAGCCTGCACATAGTGTAAATACATTTTTAATATAGATGTGTTTCAGTCTTTGTGAAGCATGTTATATATTATTTAGATTATTTAGTTTGTGTTTGTTGTAGACCTAAGCCTCGGATTTGACACTTAGAGCTCTATATAATTTCTACCCGGATTTGCCTCTCAGATTTGACTCTTTTTGAGCTTTTGTCTCAGTTAACCTTTTTGGGTAATTTTTTACTCTTCATTTTTTCCTCGCTTTGACATTTTTAGTTCAAGCGTTGAAAACTTTTTAGATATTGTGAACGGAAAGTCGGTGGTGTTGAGCCGGTCACAATACAACTTTGTTGTTTTCCCAACAAACTTTTGTTAACTTGTTATTGTGCACGGAATGTCGGTGGTGTTGAGCCGGTCACAATATACAATTTTTGGTCTTTTTGACAAACCCTTTTATTAATTTGTTAGTGTTCGGAAAGTCGGTAGAGTTGAGCCGGTCACTACTTATTATTTTTGGTTCTCTATTTTTATGAGAATAATTTGAACTTTTGTTGTTCAACTTTTTCATTGAAAACTTGTTCACTGAATCTTTTGCAGTGAATAATTATCTAAAGTCGGCAGCTAATGCTTAACCGTACTACAATATGGATAACCTTTGTTATTACCTTTTAATTTAGTTAGAATCGTTCTGAGATTATAAAAGATAGAGGCGATGGTGCTTATCTACACTTTTGTTAAATATTTCAGAAATATTTATTTGGTTTGTAATACAGATAGGTAGATGGAGGCTATGGTGCTTATCCACTCTTGAGTATAATTAATTTGTGATGGATTTTAGGATTGAGTCATATTGATGGATTAGTTTTGGTAAACCTTAACATTGTTTTTCACTTAGTTAGAAAGTTTTTATAACTTGTTTTTCTAGAGCAACTTAGTCAGTGGCTAGAAGCTTAACTGATTTAATGTTATGCTTTATTAGTGTCTTCTTTTAGTTTGAATAAATTTCATATTTTGGTGGCGGAATATTTTCTGTTTATTAATTTTTTTGAATAAGTTTTTATTAGGAATTTTTTGGGAGTTCTTCTCAAAAATAAAAGAAGTTTCATTCTTTTATTTTTTTTGGGAAGGTATGTACTGTAACGAGGTATTTCGACTCGTTACATATTTTTCGTTTGGAAGCACATTTCAGCTTCTAAGACTGACAAAATTACCTTTTGGTTTTAAATAATTTAGAACATTTTCGTATTTAGCCATTTTTAGTCGATTTTAAATAATCGAGTTATTACTTGGTCTGTGGATCATTCAATATCCTATAGACAATCTTTCAAAAAAAAATGACTTTGACATCTGTCAATTCTCGATCGGAGACGTCACTTTTTCTTGTCCCTGGGGCCTACAAAGAGCTATACTTTTTGTATTTTTTCTTAATCAGATTTTACAAGATTAATCCATCTTGTTAATTAAATTTGCGATGATACTCGGCGTGCTTATGGCGTAGTGCCATATGATAACGTCGTGATTTTGCGGTGAGTCAATTTTTGATAACCTAAAATGTTTCGCGTCATCCTTCATGGCGACAAATATATTTACAATCGGATTTTTGGTTACAGCCTTTGGCGCTGTTTGTTTGGACGACTGTCGTCTACTGTTTGTGCGACGATGGGTGTCGTCAACTGTTTGTTCGACGCTGGAAGACGTCGTTAGTTTGAGGTGTTTGTGCGACGCACACCGTTTCGATGTCGTCGTAGTTTTGAGCTGTTGGTGCGACGATGAATGACGTCTGTTTAGAGTGGTGTGCTCAGACGCCCCCTGACGCTGCAGCTAAGCCAATTTCATTATAACTCTTTTTATTACCCTTAAAACTTTAATTTCATATTTGCAAGATGCAAGAAAGACAATAACCAAATTTCAGTAGTAAAATGTAAAATAAATTAACCTAAAAAGTAACGAAAACCGAATGGTATTTATAGTCAAATGTTTAGACATAGTATTCCGGCTTTAACTAAATAATGTGTATCTCATTCTGGAGGTAAGGGACGTTTCGAAGTATTAAAATTTGTCATACAATCCCAAAACAGTGTTATATCATTTGCCTGTCCCCCGGTCCGAGATTAAAAGTCTCAATGACACCGCTGATTTATCCTGGTAAGTTTTAGATCTTGGTAGAACAAGGGCGCTCGATATTCATAAATACTGTCTACCTAACATTAATTTTTAGCTTTTTATACTCTATAACCTTCATGTTACAACTAGTAACATATATTTTTTTATAACCAAATTTTTTTATTACAGTATTTAACTCATAAGTTTCAAATTGATATCTCAACACATTCCTGAGAAACACAGTCTTGACAGGTAGACAGACAAGAAAATAGTCCTATATCATCATCATATCAGCCAGTATCAGTCCACTGCTGAACATAGGGTTTGTTCCATTACATACATACCTCAACAATAAAAAATATACACAATTAGTATGTGATTAATATTATACTGGTTATGTTTATAAATATGAATGGGTTAATGTGCAACATGCAAAGTAGTTATAAGCATTAATAAATACATAATTAAAAATTAAGAAATAGTATGACCTATATTTTTATGTTTATGTATACCAATCCAAAGACAACATGCAAGATCCATTCTATTATGAAGTTGAGCATAAATAAAAAGCTTAGTAAAAAATTAAAAACATTTAATACAATTAATACAGCAAGGATTTTTTGAGATAGAAATGCAAGGGCAAGTGCATCTCAACCATTACTGAAGTTACCACTCTAGTAAAATGTTCGTAGGAAACTAAAGTCATTAACTACATTTCAAAATGTAATGCAGCAAAAAAAAACTTTGTTAAGTAGCTAGAAAATTGGCAGTTTACACGTAGTTTTTAGGGTTCCGTAGTCCTGACAAGGAACCCTTATAGTTTCGTCATGTCCGTTTGTCTGTCTGTCTGTCTGTCCGAGGTTTTGCTAAGAGACCGTTAATACTAGAAAGCTGTAATTTTGTGGGAGTATGTATATATATTACGCCGACAAAGTGCTGAAATAAAATTGTGAAAGATATTTTTTTTAGGGTAGCTCCCCTATATGAGAAGTGGGGATGATTTTTTTTTCATCTTCTACCCCATCGTGTGGGGTATCGTTGAATAGGTCTTTTAAAATGACTTAAGGTTTGCTAATACCATTTTTCGATTGAATACTCCATTTACGAAATATTAAACTTTAAAGTGCAAATTTTTGTTCCAGTAGGGCATCCCCCCCCTCTAAAAGCTAAACTACTGGCTTGAAAAATCTGAAAAAATTCGTGATAATAGCGCATTTCATGAACTTTAAAGGAAAATTATAGCAGTTGAGACAACTTTATTAGTTTAGCAGTAATAGTCGTTGAACTTGGGTGTTGGATATATTTGTACCAATTCAAAATCCTTAGAATAAATCCTTTAAAGTGACAAAGACGGAGTACCTAGAGTTCCTTGTTTATAACGGGTAAAGACTTGCATTGAATAACAGGCTACTACGGAACCCTACACTGCGCGTGGCCCGACACGCACTTGGCCGGTTATTTTTTTTTATTGCAATCAATACAGTTAGAGTACTAGAAACATCACATATATCAAAAATCTTTCCCACACATTATTTGCAAGATAAAAAAATTTTGCTAAAAAACTTTATATAAAAGCTGGTGTAATTTAGACTTGTGTGGACAGAGGCGGCAGAAACTAAGAGATGTGGATGCTTATGGTTTGGACATTGAAATTAGGCATAAGGTTTTATATATACATATTAATTTGTCAAAGTATGCATAATATAACAGAAAGTAGAACAGCATAATTATGCATAAGTAATAACAGAAAATTCTGTTTAATTTTTGTCTGAGATTTTGTTTTGTTTTACATCTGAGAGAGAAGCAGTTGACCCACTCTCTTACCTGATGTTAAGCAAAGATGCCAGTCTAAGATGGAATCATACTTGTCTGGAAAGGAAGCACTAAGAAGAGAGACTGTTGGAGGACAACTGTTGGACTGACTAGTCCAATCCTCAAAGCAGAACTATCCCAAACCGTCTTCCATACTGGCTGGCTGTATATATTTTACGATTATATACAAAACACTAAAATTTAACGTTCACAATTATCCTTGTTTGTTTAGTAAATCAGTTAAACATTTTAATTTGTTTGGGCAGAAATCATTTATGAATTGTATACTATGTTTAAAAATAGCTTATAAATAATATAGGTACTTAAAATAGAAACATAACTCAAATAGAATTTTTAAGGATGTAAAAAAAATTTTCAGTTTATCTATCACCTATTCATTGGATTTAAATAGTATATATAAATATAGATATAAATAGTTATGACATGGCTATTTAGAACTTCATTTGTATTAAATATTATGTTGCTTGAAGTGTTACACACTTTATATTTTTGTACAGGTTTTTATACAATCGAAGAGGCATGGGTTCAAATCCCGCCGGTAAAGTTGGATTGTATAAAACAATTTATTTGTGTTAGTGGTAATCAGCCCCCGTATGCTTCAATTTGACAGGAATTGAAATAAACAAACAGCATAGCATATACATATATTAACATACAGCCTGCATAGCTGCGTCCCCTTCATTTAGTTCAATCAATAATCAACTGTGAAACTCAAGCATTAGCCCCCAGTACTTATACTACATTATACAAATGTACATAAATGCAATATTTTAAGTTCTGTCTGTCCGTCCATCACCAGGCTGTACCTCATGAAACGTGAAACATGATGGGCAGTTGAACAGATGATGTATTTCTGATGCTGCAATAACAACAAATACTAAAAACAGAATAAAGTTAAAAAAAGTGGGTCCCCATACAAGACACATGTTTTTCTAGGTGTTTTATGCTCGAACTTATAAACCTTAATAGATAAAGACTTGAAATTTGCTCAGTGTGTATTATAATGGTTGCTTTAATATCAAATAATGAAAGTATAATAAATTAAAAATTAAAGGGTGTCCCCCACACCCCACAATAAACTTATTGTTCCGGCAAATTTTGTTTAATCTGAGCCCTATGTGTGTAATTCCGACTCGCACTTGGTCGGTTTATTATACACACAGCATGTGACAGTGGGGTTGTTCAAGATTTCACATCAAAGATATAATAAAAACATAATATCACTCAGATATTTGTCTGAATGGAAGAAGAACCTTTTGCCTAATTCCATTTCACTCAAGCTTGATATATCAAGAGCAAGCACACTGCATATATGATGGATTCATAGAGGATCCAATGAGTGGTATGCATTTTTTACGGGGATTTTTTACTATTAATTTAGACTTAGTATATTTTGTTACCTTTTCTACTGTATTTTAAGTCACACTTTACCATCTTTTTATTGTATTTTTAGGAGGCATTTAGAACTGAACTTTAGAAACATATTAAGTATATAAATAGAAGAATATTATCAGAACATCACTTACTACTTATACCAAGGACGCAAGCAAATACCAATACAAATAATAAAAGAAAGCTAGCAATGAAGAAGCCTTTTTTCAAACTATTTTAAGCCTTAACCTAAGGATTTATTTTCTTAAACTTTTTTTCTCACACACTCGTCACAATGACTATGAACTTACTGACCCAATAGACATTGTTCAGACCAAATTCTAATAATCTCACAGAAAAACAGTTTTTCTAGTCTTTTCAATGTCAGAGATAAGTTTTCTTATGTTTTCCCTTAAAAATCTTGTTTGGACTATTATTATGAACGTTTTAAAATAATTGTTAGAAATATCAGTCCATAAACGAAATAGCATTTGATGTTTATTATCTACTGTAAATACTTTTACTGCCAAGGAATGGAATTCCTTGCCGGTGTCTGTGTTTCCCAGTAACTATAACCTGGAGATCTTCAATTTGCAAGGGAACAGGTATCTTTTAGGTAAGCGTGCTACATCGTTGATCGCATCGTTACTTAATTTCAGGTGAGATAGTGGTCAAATGCTTACCTATCTAGTATAAAAAATTATTAAGATAGTTTAAAAACTAAAACAACAGACTTCCATGCCCCGCGAGTCAGTTTCAGTAGCAAGTTTGAGACATTTAACAACATATCTCTGGAGATACTTATCAGATCTCGATGAGATTACAATGGGACCAGCTCGGAAATGTACCCTAACAATTAAAAAAATAATCATGCAAATCGGTTCACAATTGACGGAGTAATCACATAACATACACACACAAAAATAACAAATAAACATACAGACGAATTGAGAACCTGTTTCTTTTTGGAAGTCGGTTGAAAAGATAATTATAAAGCTTACTTCAAATATTTGTTAACAAGCCAAGAATTGTTTAGTTATATTATATAAATTATTAAAAAAGTTTAGTTATATGAGATAGTAATTCAGAAATCAGATTTTAATAAACAGAATGGTCTTTCAGATCTATAACACAATCTCATTCGGATTTCAACTTACTTTTGCATTCTTAACTTCTTAAAATTTAACATTCTAACTTTAGGTTTTTTAACATTATATTAATATAATGTTGAAGATGCTAATAAACTATGGACAATAAGGTAATTAGGTTAATATTTATAAATATTTAGAACTTTTGGTATAGACATTGTTCCTAGTTTACTAATGGTTTGGCCACAACAACCTTTTGTAAATAATGCAGTGATATGATACATGTTATGAATGAGACTGACCTGCACCCCGGGTGTTTTGACAAACATCAAACCAGGCGGTGGACCCAAGCTCGGCATATTTGGTGGTGGAACTGACATATTAGGTGTTATAGTGGGTTGTGCATGGCATCCACTCACAGTCACTACATTTATATGATCTTGTAGGTCCGGAAACTGTATTCGCTGATCCTCTAACTTTAATTTCTCTAAAATGTCACCAAAGTGTGATTTTTGATCGAAGGTAAAGGCCGGATGATGTAACGCCATTGTGTACAGAAGTAGTATTTCCTCCAAGAGATCCCCACACAGGCCCTTCAGGAGCCCGCTCTGCTCCAAACTGACCATGGCATTATACAATGTGGTAGCACACGCAAAGTTACAGGATCGCAACAGCGACACATATAGGGCCATTTTCCGGCGCGTCCTGGGGTCTGTGTTAGCGCCCCCGATGTCGGCGGCCAGGTCTGTGGGGTTGTTGGCCCTCAGTTCAGCTCCACGCAGCTCCTGGAAGTCTCTCTTACCGAGCTCCTCCAGGTACGTGCCAATGAAGCGTAGTTCGAATGGCAAGCACATATTTAACAATGTACACATTGCATCTATGCGTTTATAGCTTTCCAATTCTTTAAACCATGATACCACGTCCTCTTTGCAAACCATTTCCAGAACACATTGAAATTTTATGTAAAGAATCAACCGGTCCTCTGCAGCCGTAGCGCGTCCCTATCTTATATATTTTGGCACACGCGCTTTCTGTAATTAAGTGATGGTTTTAATCCGAATATATTCGTTTGTAACATTAGTAATTCAGGTTTTTAAACAGTATTTTCTAAGTTTTAATGGTTAAGCAACTACAGGCAATGCTAGTAGTTTTGTCTTGTCTTTTCTCTATGGATTTGAAAAAGCACAGACAAAATGTGCACGCAAGATGCTAGCGCGATAACTAAAATCTGTTTATGAAAAAATATTGTATTCTAAAGGTATAAAGTCGAAAATCCTATAGACAAAATAATAATACTAGTTTGCTTTTTGACAGCCATCCGGTTGCCTCTGGCCACAAATGCCACAATGGTTAAGTAGAGTGGCTATGTTCTTTGGCCAAAATAGAAATGTCTTATTTTGTAGAATAAACATGAAAATCTTGAGTATTATGATGGAATATTAAAGTCAAAGACAAAGTAAATGTAATTTAAAGATTTTATTTACCATGTTTTAGACTAAATATTGAATCTTTAAATAGCCATGTTTTCGGATAATTTGAAATAGAGTTGAATATATAATCTATGGCGTCATGTCATGTATTTATACTTAGCATATAGTTTCATAGAGAGAGAAGTTTTTGTGCCTGAAGATGACAAAGACAGCCAGCTAGTGCTAAATGCCTCACAAATCAATGCAGATTTTAGGGATGAAAATGTAGCAAAAGTATCGATGTATATCAAACATCGATCACAAACCACTAAACATAGAAACATTAGTTTTGGATATTTAATTACATTAAGTACTAGCTGTGCCCGCGACTTCGTCCGCGTGGAATAGTGTCTTTGGGTAGCATTTCTAATTATTTAGGCTATACCGCACCGTACCACGCCGCACTAATTCCCCTCTCCCTCTCCCTGCCCCTCAACCCTCACCACCACCTCTCTCTTCCCCCCACTCCCCTCCCCTCCCCCTCTCTCCGTCCCCCACTCCCCTCCCCTCCCTTTCCCCCCACTTCCCCCCCCCCCTCCCCTTTCCCTCCCTTTCCCCTCACCTCCCCTCCCCCTTACCGTTCCCCTTCCCCTCACTTCAACCTCCCCTCCCCTCCCTCCCCCTTCCCCCTCCCCCCTCCCTTCCCCCTCACAAACTTTGAATTTCACATTGATTTATACCGAATCAACAGCCTAAACAATAAGTTTCAAGCTTCTAGTTTTAAAAATGACAATACTTCCATACAACTTTTCATCCCCCCTTTCAACACCTTATAACCCTTTTTTCGCATTTAAAAGTAGCCAACATCCTTTCTTAGGCTTTCGACTATCTGTGTACCAAATTTTATTTAAATCGGTTGAGTAGGACTTTCACATAAACCTTACATATTTCCATACAAACTTTCATCCCCTATTGTTATTTTACACGCTTGAGGGTTTAATTAATAAGCCTATAGCCTTTCTTAGGCTGTAGACTATGTGTGTACCAAATTTCATTTAAATCCGTGCAGTAGAACAGTCACATAAACCTTAGATATTTCCATACAAACTTTCATCCCCTATTCTCTATTGTTATTTTACACCCTTGAGGGTAAATCTTTTACAAACTTTGAATGACATATTTAAGTATAGGTATCGAATCAACAGCCTAAAAAATAAGTTTCAAGCTTCTAGCTCCTAAAATGACGATACTTCCATACAACTTTTCATCCCCCCTTTCAACCTCTTACAACCGTTTTTTCGCATTAAAAAGTAGCCTATGTCCGTTCTCAGACTCTAGACTATCTGTGTACTAAATTTCATTTAAAGCGGTTCAGTGGTTTTGGCGTGAAAGTGAGACAGACAGACAGTCACTTTCGTATTTATAATATTAGTTAGGATTAGGATTAGGAAGTTAGGATTGCTCTACAGCTTATTCATCGTTTTATTAAGGTTTTATTCCACGGAACGGAGGATACGTGGTTTTATTTTTGCACGGAACAACTAAACTTTATTCTAGATGTCAATGACAACGAAATGTCAGCCACTTTGACTTTAACTTGTTTATGACGTGATTATTTTCAAGGTCGCATCGAAAGCGTGTAGCGTATTTCATCGTTACCGATATTGTAACTAGGTTTACTCTCGCATATTTGCTATGAGAGAGTGAGCCTTCTGTGGTGGTGGTTTCCATTGTGGAGGATAGAGGTTTCTATGACAGTAGGGTAGGAAACTAGTTCCATACGGTTTTCTTTTTAGGGTTCCGTATCCAACGGTAAAACGGGACTCTATTACTAAGACTCCGCTGTCCGTCTGTTTGTCTGTCTGTCTGTCTGTCAACAGGCTGTATCTCATGAACCGTGATAGTTAAGACAGTTGAAGTTTTCACAGATGATGTATTTCTGTTGCCGCTATAACAACACATACTAAAACTGGAATAAAGTTTAAAATTATAGGGGTCCCCATAAAATAATATCCCCATAGACATCTCCAGTGTGTCGACAAGGGTAGCGTATCTTGTGGTCAAACTCTCCGAGAGGTCAAAGGCCTCAAGGTCATCCAAGTATACGCACCGACTTCGGCACATTCGGATGATAAAGTGGAGGAATAGTACGAGGACATTTCCAAGGACTTGTACACCACCCAAAAGGCCCACTTCTGAGTTGTCATGGGGGATCTCAACGCTAAAGTGGGAGTACAGACAAGCGGCGAATCGGTAGTAGGACCACACGGATTTGGAAGCAGGAATCATAGGGGGCAAATGCTCGTCAACTTCCTCGAGAAAGAGGGGCTTTTTAGCCGACTTCACATATGTCACATAGTCTGTATGTTTTTTTGGTGTGTATGTTACGCGATTACTCCGTCAATAGTGAACGGATTGTGAATGATTCTTTTTTTAATAGGTACACCTCGGAAACGTACCCTACGTTTCCGAGGTGGTCCCATTTTAATTTTATCGAGATCTGATTAGTATCTTCAGAGATATGGAGATAAATACCTCAAACATAGGATAATGTACTGGTTTTAGAAGAAGAGTCCCAAGAAGATTATACAATGGAGGTTGCTATTGCATATACTTCTGAAGACTAAAAAATATGACCTTGAATAATGTTTTTACATATTTTTTCACGTTGATTTTGGTTTTTAACCCTCGACGCAAAACGAAGGAGTGTTATTAGTTTGACGTGTGTATCTGTGTATCTGTGTGTCTCTCATCGTGGCATCGTAGCGCCTAAACGGATGAAACGATTTTGATTTAGTTTGATTTGTTTGACAGATGTCTTCGTCGAGAGTGTTCTTAGCCTTATTTCATTAAAATCTGTTCAGCCATTTAAATATTATCAGCTCATTTTTGGTTAAAAAAAACTACGATAGCAACTTTCGTAAGCTCGTAGTCCTTTGACCGCGGACGTCAAAAAATCGAAATGGCGCTGTCGCAGTATCTTCTTACTTCAATGATATTGCAAAAATATGGTAAGCTTGATCTAATTCTGAGACATCTCCTTGGAATGGTCTCAAATCTCAATGTACAAAGTTATACATATGCTTTGATTATAAACTCGGATTACATATACAAATCAGTCGGGGGTGGTTTAAATTTTTTGAATTTAAGTATTATTGACATATATTCTTACGGTAACTGTGAGCGAGATAGAAACAAAGGTGGGGAGAATTAATTTGTCTTCACAGAAATGTTCTACCGGGCAAAGTCTTGTTAATGTGCAAAGTTTTTGAGCCTAATATTTTTTGACATGACATGACGTTTGGCGAAGATGGCGGCCATATCAGTCCCGCAACACTGCATACATAATTAAATGACTCAGAATTATGAACGTACTTTGTACCAACCAACACTGCAAAAAATAAATGTTGAGCATTATACCACAGATTATATAATAGTTACTGCGTAAATAATACTTTCCGTTGTTAGGTTGGCTACACAGTGCTTTCATAATTCGGGTATTAACAATGTAAGGAAGTGCCAACTCTTATAACGTAGCAGAGTGATTCTGACTGTGTGGGCCATATGGCAGCAGTTAATGTTAATAATCGCAAATAATACTTTTTCATATTCATTTTGGAATACAACTAGTCCGTGTTATAAAAGCATTTGGAATTATTGTAATAAAATAGACAATTAATCATCGTGTGTGTCAGATGCTTTTATTGCACAGGGCCATTTTGGACAATGTCCTTCGATACCTTGATGACATCATTATGACTAGTGAATATTTTCACTAGCACGGCATTTAAAGTAATTTTTTTAGTGTTCCGAACCCAAAGGGTACCAAATGAACACTTTCTGAGACTTTGTTGTCATTTCGTCAGTCCGTCCGTCCGTCTGTCCGTGTGTTTATATGTGCGCACTTTATAGATGTACCTTCTTAACCGTAATAGGTACCTGTACATACTTGAAATTTTCACAAAGTATTTATCCGTCAGTGTATAACGGCCCAGACACGAAATTTTATCGATTCATGTAATTTAATTAAAACTTGTTTTGCACTCAAAAGCGAAAAATAAATTACTTAATATAATGAATATAAGCGCTACCCACTTATCTATTTGAAGTCGGTGCCAGCCAAGTCTAATTGGTAGTAGATAGATACTACCTACTTACTACTACTACATACATGGTATCTATTTACTATCCAATAGACTTTGCTGGCACCGACTTCAAATAGATAAGTTAGTAGCGCTTATAATCATTATATTAAGTAACTAGCAGCCCGCCCCGGCTTTGCACGGGTAGAACATATATGCCTACAAAATTTGCATCAGTTTGTTGCATCGAATATAGAATATGAACATATTTAACAATCATCGTCATATTTCCACCAATTTACACAAAACCTTAACGAATTTTGCACCTAAACCTTCCTCATAAACACTCTGGCTATTGGTGAAAACCACATGGTAATCCCTTCAGTAGCTATTGAGATTATTGCGAACAGACAGACAGACGCAGTGATGGACTTTGTTTTATAATACTTACGTAGTGATATTGGACGGCCCTTTGGCGTAAAGGATAGTTACCCTGATTCTGACCCGACGGTCGTTGGTTCTAATCCTAGCTATATACCTACCAATGAATATTTTATGTGCATTCATGAATCATGGATTTTCGTACAGAGGTAGTGAGATCATTGAATCAAAATCAATCAAATCATGGGATCAAAGAAGGGGTATTATACGTTTAACGTGTGTATCTGTGTCTGTCTGTAGCTTCTTAGCACCCAACCGGATGAACACATTTTGATTTTATTATTAATAGTTTTTTTTTTGTTTGATAGATGTCTTCATCGAGAGTTTTCTTAGCTTTGATTCATGAAAATTCGTTCAATCGTTATAAAACTATGAGCTTTTTTCTAGTTAATTGCGCTATGAAATCAACTTTCATAGGTCTGATCAATTCGAAAATCTTCTTCAACGATATTGTAAGAACATGGAAGCATTGACCTGATGCTGGGACATCTCCTGGACTCTACAAAATACTCAAATCCTCGCCAACTTACAGCTCAGATTTTAAATGTCGTGTTTAGAGTCATTGGAAAAAGCTATTATACATAGATCAGTCGGGGTTTAAAATATTATATTATTATATATATATATGGATGAATATTCTTTTATACAATAGATCATATTATTATACTATATTGACTTCAAATTGATTGTGATCGGTGGGGATCTACAGCATAGCTAAGCTTTTAATAATATTTACGTAGTAACTATGACCTAAGCTGTGGTTTCACTGCAAATATTTTATTAAATTTGCGATGCGTGTATGTGAAATTCGTGATATCTTCTAGTTTTCATTTGAAATATATACTGTAAGGGACAATTTTAATCTATAATATGTTGCCAAGCTAATTAACGTAATTATTTGGGTAAAGATTAATACTATAAACTTGAAAATAGCCTTGGAAGTTACGTAATATTTTTTAACAAAAATTTTAAGATTAAAATGGTTACTGTGAGTCAACCTTAAGAGATAGACATATGCTGTCGCGGATTTTTTGTAGGTCTTATTAAGTTGTACAACTCTTGCATAGAAAATATTCTTCTATCTATTTTCAATTAAGTAGCGTTCGTAAGAAACGTGTTTTTTCGACCGATTTTTTGCCGACTTAGGTTGCAAATTAGGTCTCCACGAATGTACCTTTGATTTAAACGGGATAATATATAGCCTATTGTTATTCCGAAAGTCCATTCTATGTATTAGTGAAAGAATTTTATAAATCGGTTCAGTAGTTTTTGAGCCAAATCATTACAAAAATACAAAAATACAAAAATACAAAAATACAAAAATACAAATGTTCTCTCTTTATAATATTACTATAGATTTATTTTTCGCTTTTGAGTGCCTGTTTGTGGTAATGAAGTCGGTATTTTTTTTAAAAAGAATTTATTTTGATGAATTCTTTCATTCAGAAAAACCCCAGGTGGAAGTGACGTGGCAAAGCCCCGATGCTATGACCAAAAATGAGATTGATTTCATTACGACGGACAAGAAGCGTATATTTAGAGATGTCTCGGTGATCGCTAGGTTCAACACCGGAAGTGATCACAGACTGGTCCGAGGCACTCTAGATATCGATTGCAACCTTGAACGAGTCCGCCTAATGAAATCTACGCTCCAGCCTGATATGCTCCAATCTGTGCTTGGTTCTGAAACGTTCCAGTTAAAACTGGAGAACGGATTCGCTGCCTTAGAAACCACAATTGACGTTGACGTGGACCAGGATCTCGACCAAATGGTAGGAATCCTTAAGGGAGGAGGGGACGAAATTTTTCAGATGAAAGCTTTCAGAAGAACCTCTGCAGTTAATGCAGCGGTGACGAGAAAACCCCGCAGTCACTTCTTCAGACAAACGGGCTTTGAACAAAAAAATCTCTAAGATGGTAAGACGTGACCTCCGGTGCTCCAACACACGCTCTATCAAAGAAGCTATCGAGTGAAACCGGGGGTCAAGTTTTTGTTCAACAGCTGGGTCGAAGCCATCTGACGAAGTTGACCACATCTAACGGGAGTGTTGTCGCTTCTAAGCCGGAGATTCTTAAGGAGGTTCAAGACTTCTACGGCCAACTATGTACCTCGCAAGCGTCCTGTCCCCAACCCCAGTCCGAGGATCCGAGAGCCACTCTTACCCGCCAATATACCGAGGATCTGCCAGAGGTTAGTCTGGACGAAATTGTGATGGCTCTCAAACAGCTTAAAAATGGAAAAGCCCCCGGAGAGGATGGAATTACAACGGAGCTCTATAAAGCTGGTGGAACTCCAACGCTTGTACAACTGCAGCGTATATTTAATTCCGTCCTCTTTTCGGGGAGAACTCCAAAGCCTTGGAGCAAGAGTGTGGTCGTTATGTTCCTTAAAACAGGAGACAAGACCCTCTTAAGAACTATCGGCCCATTTCACTCTTGAGTCACGTCTATAAGCTGTTTTCCAGAGTCATCACAAATCGTCTCGCGCGTAGACTCGACAAGCTTCAGCCACCTGATCAGGCTGGGTTTCGAGGAGGATATGACACCATAGACCACATACACACAGTGCGGCAGGTTATACAGAAGACCGAAGAGTATAACCAGCCCCTGTGCCTTGCGTTTGTGAACTATGAGAAAGCTTTTGACTCTGTAGAAACCTGCTGGCCTACCATGACCTCTTATTGCGATTCAATTGCGAACCTAAACTGAACTACTTTGTTTTTTCGTACCATGACCTCGTTTAAATCCAATTAAAAGGACCAACTAAATAATCGCCAAAACAAAACCTAATCTGAGTCACAAAGTTGATTTCATTCATTCAGTTCGTACCATCACCATATAATAGCGATTCTGTTTCGACTCTTATGTGTCAAATCTAACGATTCTGATAAAGTTGTTATATTTCCTGCGAATATTGAAACGTTTTAGCATTTAAGTGGTAATTTTGGAATTTTAATAAGTCTCTCCGCCTATTTAAAACCAACCATACCAACCCATAGGTGCTCGAGTTGTGTGATGGTAATTATTATGCACTAGAGTCTAGACTTCTTGGACGAGTTTAGGTACCAAGGTTTTCATATAAGAATATTACGCTGCGCGACAATCAATATCAGAAATAAAATTCAGGCTTAGTATCCATTTACGAATGCTACAAAGTAAAAACTTGTACATACATACCTCATTTTTAGGGATCCGTAGCCAAATGGCAAAAAAACGGAACTCTTATAGATTCGTCATATCTGTCTATCTGTCTGACTGTCTGTCTGTAATTCGTTATGTCTGTCTGTCCGTATGTCACAGCCACATTATTCAGAAACTGTTAGGACTACACAGTTAAAACATGGTCGGTAGGTGTATTTTGTGAACCGTTTTACAATTTTTATACAATAATAATAATATATATATATATTAAGAACTGAAACTAAAAAAAATATTCATCAAACCTATACGAGTGTGGTGTCTATAGATAGGTCTTTAAAAATGACATTGCGGTTCTTAATACCATTTTTTCTCAAAGTCAGTCATATAGTAAAATGATCCCCCCCCTCCAACTTTCCAAGTACGGGAGTGAAAAATCAATAAAAATATATATGCTGTAGATATAAATAAAAACTTTTAACGAAACTTGGTTTGAACGAGATACAGTCAGCAGTTTTTAAGATATAGCGACCGCAAATATAACTTAGTTTTTCATACAAACACAATGAAAAATAAAATAAATTTTTTGGTGGTGAAAAATTATAGTTATAAATTACTCTAGTGTGTTACGGAACCCTACTAGTGCGAATGCGACTTGCACTTGGCCAGTCAATTAGATCTCGTCATAACACTAATTAACTACTTCTCAAATCACCTTCAAAACAACCGCGCTTGCGTCTGTACTCTATTGTTAGGGCGATTTGATATAACGTAAACATTTCCCGCAACGGAAATGTTTACATTAATATCATCGCCATGACAGAGAACGCGTTCAAAACCAACACACAATACCATACAAAATCTTTTTATATGGAGATTTTGTGATTATGGTGTCCTCAAATTCATGTAGGTTGATTCTTTTTACGATATATAAATAACATAATAGCATACTAATTCATTATAATGAACAAAAATCTATATTTTTTCAGAAACTCAAACATTTCATTTTATCGTAACTTTCCGTTAGAAGATGATGATTAGGTTTTAGAACGCAGCCTTGTAGTTGACTCGACACTAGTGATGTATTTTGCAATTCAGTATCGAACTTTCGTTCATTCATTCTAGTGGCAGCGATCCACATTAGGTTTTGTTTAATTAAGCTCATAGTACGAAAAAAAACGATCCAGTTAACACAATCGTCTCAGAATTGAATCGCTATTTAAAAGGTCATGGTAAGCCTCCTGGTCTGTTCTGGAGTCTCTGCAACGGTGCCAAGTTGATTAGCGATACGTCCAAGTACTGAGAGGCGTATGATGCCGCGATTATGACCGTCCAAGTACAAAATCAGCAGACTGAACATATCCTTTTACATAGAGGAGTGAGACAAGGGGACGTTATTTCCCCCAAACTGTTCACCAAAACTCTTGAGGATATGTTCAAGACGCTCGATTGGACAGGACGGGGCATAAATATAAACGGTGAGCACCTCTCTCACTTGAGGTTTGCGGACGATATCGTCATCATGGCTGAAATCGAGCAGGACTTAAAATACATGCTGACCATTCATGCTGATTCTTCTGCATGCATCGGTCTCCGGATGAACTTGGATAAGAGCAAGATCATGTTTAACGAACATGTTATTCCGAAACCGATTGCCCTAAACGGAGTTCCTCTCGAAGTTGATCACGAATATGTCTACCTTGGACAAATCTTGCAATTGGGTAGAAATAACTTCGAAAAGGAAGCTCGCAGAAGAATACAGCTGGGATGGGCAGCATTTGAAAACTTCGTCGAGTCTTTTCATCGCCCATACCGCAAAGCCTGAAGACGAAAGTCTTTAACAAGTGCGTCCTACCTGTTATTACCTTTGGAGCCGAGACGTGGACGCTGACGGTGCGACTGGTTCACCAATTCAAAAGTCGCTCAGCGAGCTATGGAGAGGGCTATGGTTGGAGTCTCTCTGAAGGATCGAATTCGAAATGAAGTCATCCGTCAGAGAACCAAAGTTATCGACATAGCTCAAAGGAGCAGCAAGCTGAAGTGGCAGTGGGCTGGTCACATCTGTCGTAGAACCGATAACCGTTGGGGAAGACGTGTTCTAGAGTGGAGACCACGGCTCTGTAAACGTAGTGTAGGGCGCCCTCCAGCTAGGTGGAGCGATGATATACGCAAGTTGGCTGGCAGCGGTTGGAAACAGAGAGCTGAAGATCAAGCTCAGTGGCGTGCCATAGATGAGGCCTATGTCCAGCAGTGGACGGAGATAGGCTGATGATGATGATGATGACTTATTACGTAGAGGTAGACAATAATTATAAAAATCTATGGTAAAAATGTCTATACAAAATCTATCAAAAAATAATATTCATTTTGTTTAAAACTAATCTAAATATTTTATTATTGCAAGATAATGTTGTGATTTTTTATCTGCTTATTTCTAGAAACTAAACGCGGGTGGCTATGATTAAGCATCGTGTGACGTCATATTTTATAAACAACATAGTGATTATTTGATTATTTACTCAATGTAGTTTACGTCTATTGCAACATTACCTCACAGCTAAGACAATATGTCACGTGACAAACTGTTTCGCGCGAATTTAAAATCAACGAAGAGAAAATATGTTTTCATCAAATATATAAAGCTTTTTAGAGAAACATATAGTTATAGCATAGATGAAGGAGTAAAATTTTATTCTATGGTTATAGGAACAGTAAAATAAACATTTCAAATTATAGAATAAATTTCCTGAAAATGTCATGTAGCCTTTGTGCACTATAATAATATCAAAAAGTTGTCATCATCATCACCCTTGGTGAAAACAACTTATATATAATAAAATAATCTATAATTTTTTACTGTCATAATATGTACTAACCTAACCTTTCAGCATATAAAACGTTTGAGTCTCATCAAAGTTTTCAGTAGGCATCTAGCCCCTTAAGAGGAAACGCGGGATGCACTTTACCATACAAATGTATTCCACCGTTTCCTTCCTGGAAAAGGCTTCTAGAGCAAAATTTGGTTCTACAAAAAATCAAGGTCTGCTGTCGCTGCGCCTCTATCATTTGCTTTTTTCTTGAACACTTTGATCTTAATTTTCTCAGCCATTTTTATGGATGGAAAAAAAGTAAGAATTACGATTCCCACAATTTTTTCTTGATTACTTTGGCATATGTAGAAAAAAACGTTAGTTCTCCATTGACGGAGTAGTCGCGTAACGTACATTATACAATATACAGACAAATTGAGAACCTCCTTCTTTGTGGAAGAAAATTTTATGATATAAGTAGGAGTTACTTGTGGTTACTGCGGAACCCTCAAAATTTTTCACGTCATAAACAAGTTAAAACAACTCGTACTCGTAAGCTTCCACTACGAGTTTATGACGTGATGTATCGATATTTAACATATAGCATAATCGTTATCGATAACAACGAGCAACTCTAGTCAGTTACTCGGCACTTTTTGACATTTCAAAAAATCAATTTCATCTTGTTCCTGGTTTTGCTTTCTCAAATTTAATTGGAGAAACAACAAAATATTGAGTGGGATTTACTTGGACAACTTAAAAAATGGCACCTGCTGAGGATGTTGAAATGAAAAACGTGGAGAGTCCTGCGGCTGCTAGCGACGCAGAGACTCCAGAGGTGAAGAAAGATGCCGACGTTCTAACCGTTCAAGATCTCAGAGAACATGTTCGACAAATCGACAAGGCAGTCACATCCAAAGAACCTCGGTTTGCTATGCGTGTTCTAAGATCTTTGCCTAGCACCAGACGAAAGCTAAATGGTAATGTTTTGCGTGCTATTATCAATCAACTTTATCCTTCGTCTCCAGACAAAGAAACTTTACTAGGATTCGTAGAACAACCGCTACCTGGTGCAGTGGAAATAGAACCTCCACGATCTAGAAGTGCACCCAAACAGCCAGCCCCCGAGGTCGATGTATACATGCACCTGTTAGTGTTATTGCGTTTGCTGGATACAAACAAGCTAGTAGAGGCAACCGAGTGTTCCCAACAGCTTATGACTAAAGTGACCGCGCAGAATAGAAGAACTTTAGATCTGATTGCTGCCAAGTGTTATTTCTATCATTCAAGAGTGTTTGAGCTCACCAACAAGCTGGATATTATCAGAGGGCTTTTGCATGCTCGTTTGCGCACATCTACTCTGCGTAATGACTATGAAGGTCAGGCTGTGCTCATCAACTGTCTTCTACGAAATTATTTGCATTATTCTCTCTATGACCAAGCTGATAAGCTTGTGAGCAAGTCTGTGTTCCCAGAAAATGCAAGTAACAATGAGTGGGCAAGATTTTTGTTCTACCTTGGAAGGATTAAGGCTGCCCGCCTCGAGTACAGTGATGCTCACAAGCACTTAGTGCAAGCTCTCAGGAAGGCACCCCAGACAGCTGCTGTTGGTTTCCGTCAAACTGTGCAGAAATTGGCTATTGTTGTTGAGTTACTGCTAGGTGACATCCCTGAGCGTGTTATTTTCAGGCAAGCTCCTCTCAGGAAAGCTTTGGCTCCGTACTTCCAATTGACTCAAGCTGTGAGGCTTGGCAATTTGCAGAGATTTGGAGAAGTGCTAGAGAATTTTGGCCCTCAGTTCCGCAGTGATCATACTTTTACCCTAATCTTGCGTCTTAGGCAGAATGTGATCAAAACAGCGATTCGATCCATTGGATCGTCTTACTCTCGTATCTCTCCTAAAGACATTGCCAGGAAGTTAGGTCTTGATTCAGCTGAAGATGCCGAGTTTATTGTTGCTAAGGCTATTCGTGATGGAGTAATTGAAGCAACTCTTGACCCTGAAAAGGGATACATGAGCAACAAGGAGAGTTCAGACATTTACTGTACAAGGGAGCCGCAGCTTGCCTTCCACCAGCGAATTTCATTTTGTCTGGAGTTGCACAACCAGAGTGTAAAAGCTATGAGATATCCCCCCAAGTCATATGGTAAGGAGTTGGAAAGCGCTGAAGAGCGCCGTGAGAGGGAACAACAGGATTTGGAACTGGCCAAGGAGATGGCCGAGGAAGATGATGACGGTTTCCCCTAATTGTTTTAACTGTTTTAGAACATATATTTTTTTCTTGTACTAAATGTAACACTTATTGCATATTAAATAATAAAGTAATGGAATAAAGGTAGTTGTTTATTTAATTACCTTTAAGTTTACTTAGTTGAGTATGCATTGTAGTTACTATTTCTGAATATAGTTAGATTATTATATTAAAATAGTTGATACCCACAACTTAGTTCACATACACGAAGAATTTGTTGCCTATGTTGATCCTCATGCTAAAAAGTATCTCCTTGTTAAATTTCAGTAAGATCAGATTGTCTGTAAAGGCATGATTAGGTAACAATTGGATTGTCTGTTTAGGCGATATTAGATAACAGACAGAGTTACAAACTTTTTATAATGTTAGTATGGATGTGTGATAATTAAGTGATCTACTGTCAGCCAATAGCAAGAATTAAATAGGCACTACAAAGTGCACAATCATTGGCATGCATTTTGCCCGCTGGAGTAGCTGCTCCGTATAAAAAAAATGTAATGCTGAGCATTTTCAACAACCTACAAAGCATTTGCTAATAACTTGTATTGATTCTTTAGTAGTAATTTTTTTTATACATTAATAGGCTAGCATTTGACCACAATACAATCTCGCCTGGTGGTAAGCTATGATGTGGTCAAAGAAGAAGTAAACACACTAGGGCTAGAATGGTCTGACTCTCAAGGGTTTTATGCTACCAGAACATTGAATGGTTATGGCAGCAGATTTTCTCCTTGATGGTGGTAATTTACTGTTTGGTAGCAAGTCAGGCGGAACATCGATATAATTATCGATGTTCCGCCTGACTTGCTACTACTACTAGGTGGAACCAGTTATTACAAAGAACTCTTTGGTTTCTTAGCAACCTGTTTGTATTGTATTAGCTATTTGTCAGTTATGTCAATAAATAGGTTGATTAGATCAGTATTTATATTATCTTTCAAAAGCCAAAAACTATATTATCTTTGACTAGTTATATCGATAAAAAGGCAAATCTATTTTAATTTATAAAATAAACTGCTTCATAGGTACTGTTATTCTGTGAAATAAACATTCATTTAAGTACATCCTGAACAGAACTGTTAAGCCATCAAGATGGTGGAGTTTTCTGCAGCTACTATGCAGCAGTTAGCTGAAATGCTGAGGCCCCCTGAACCTGAGGTTCTACAGGGCGATGATATGCCATCTACAGGTACCTAAAATATTGTAAATATATAATAATATAAATATATAATATTATGAATAAATAAATAAAAATATATCGTAAATATTGCTCATGATTGCCCTGAATTTTGCATGTCCTTGCAGTCAACACCCTGAAACAAATATTTAGTCTCATAATTCATTACCCTGGAGTTCGCTAAGTTCAAACCGATAGAAGTTTTTATTTCATGGTTTAGATTTATATTATTTATTAATTATTCTGTGGTTTAGGTAATAACTGACCAAGAACAGGCAGAAGTACGGCGGGGAAAAGTAGACCATATACAACGCAATATTCAAGTAGTCTAGTGTCATCCTGGCTAAATTCCACCCTCAAGCTGGAAATCTGTCGCCAAACATCTATGTTCCAGCTGTCCTTGAGCGAGTTCCCATTCTAGGCATAGCATGCTGCCATCCTCGACTGCATCATCAATGAGGTGACAGCGTGTCTAAACTCTAGCCTATACCACAGAATAATTAACAGTACTACCTACGATTAAAATAAACTGGCCAAGTGCAAGTCGGACTCGCACTCGTAGGGTTCCGTAACACCGTTAAGTATTCCCTAACTATGATTTTTCGCAACTACAAAATTAATTTTGTTTTTCATAGTATTTATATGAAAAACAAAGTTATCTTTGCGGTCGCCATATCTCAAAAACTGCTGGCTGTATCTCGTTCAAACCAATTTTCGTTGTTAGTTTTTATTGAGATCTACAGCATATATTTTTTATAGATTTTTCACTCCCATACTTTAAAAGTCAAGGGGGACACACATTTTACCACTTTAGACGCGCCTATCTTTCAAATGATTGACTTTGAGAAAAAATGATTTTAGGAACCTCAATGTCATTTTTGAAGACCTATCCATAGACACCCCACACGTATAGGTTTGAAGAAAAAAAAATTTTTTGTGTCAGTTCCATGTATGGGATGCCCCCCCTTAAACTTTTATTTTTTTTACTTTTGTATAAAAATCGGAAAGCGGTTTACATAATACATCTACCTACCAAGTTTCAAATCTGTAGTCCTAACAGTTTCGGAATAAAATGGCTGTGACATATGGACGGACAGACAGACAGACATGACGAATCTATAAGGGTTCCGTTTTTTGCCATTCGGCTACGGAACCCTAAAAACGTAAATAACGCCTGGCTAAATTCACTGACTAAACACTAGCCACAGCGGTAATAGCTTTCTGTAAATTCACGCGCTTAATTTCTGTTTGTTTGTTTGATCTATTTTCCAACTGACTTATAAAAAGGAGGAGGTTCTCAATTCGTCTGTATGTTTTTTTTATTATTATTATTATTTTTTGTATGTATGTTACGCGATTAATCCGTCAATGGTGAGCCGATTGGAATGATCTCTTTTTTAATTGTTAGGTGACATATCCCAGGTGGTATTGTAATTTTATCGAGACCTGATAAGTATCTCCAGAGATATGACATAGCGTCCGCGGAATCGGAGTGCAGGGGCGGCAAATGCCCCCCTAAAGTCAAACGGGGGAGGGCTGAGCTCCCCCCTGTTTCCAAGTAAATAGAAAGGTGTAAGTGCACCCCCTTGCATCCCTCTCCCGGTGCCCATATATTAACGCCCATATACTATTCTGATGTATAAGTTATATAATTAAGATAGTTTAAAAACTAAAACAACCGACTTCAATGCCCCGCGAGCATCGAATTATTTAATTCGATGCCCGCGAGTCAATTTCAGTAGCAAGTTTGAGACGTATATCGTCATATCTCTGGAGATACTTATCAAATCTCGATGAAATTTCAATGGGACCACCTCAGAAACGTACCCTACCGATTACAAAAAGAATCATTCGAATCGGTTCACAATTGACGGAGTAATCACGTAACATACACACAAAGAAACATACAGATTAATTTTCTTTTTGAAAGTCGGTTGAAAATTGAAAAGTTTCATAACAATTCGTCCAGCAGGTAGTTTTTGCGTGAAGGAGTAATAAATATCCATCTACCTATCCATCCATTCTCACAAACTTCGCATAGGTATTATTAAGTAGAATTACCTTATACCTACTGTTATCTATACTTCTATACTAATACTAATCTATATCTATACTAATATTATAAAGAGAGAACATTTGTATTTTTGTATGTTTGTAATGATTTGGCTCAAAAACTACTGAACCGATTTAAAAAATTCTTTCACTTATATATAGAATGGACTTTCGGAATTAAAATAGGCTAAATATAATCCCGTTTAAATCAAAGGTACACTCGTGGAACACGTTTCTTACGAACGCTGCTCAATTGAAAATAGATGGAAGAATATTTTCTATGGCAGAGTTGTACAACTTAATAAGACCTACAAAAAAGTCCGCGACAGCATATGTCTATCTCGTAAGGTTGACTCACAGTAACCATTTTAATCTTTATTTTTTTGTTAAAAAATGTTACATAACTTCCAAGGCTATTTTCAAGTATATAGTATTAATCCTTATCCAAATAATTATATTAATTAGCTTGGCCACATATTATAGATTAAAATTGTCCTTTACAGTATATAATTCAAATGAAAATTCTAGAAGATATCACGAATTTCACATACACGCGTCGCAAAATTAATAAAATATTTGCAGTGTAACCACAGATTACTTCATAGTTACTACGAAAATATTAATAAAAGCTTAGCTATTCTGTAGATCCCCACCGATCACAATCAATTTGAAGTCAATATAGTATAATAATATGATCTATTGTATAAAATAATAATGATCTATATACCTTTATAATAATATAATATTTTAAACCACCCCGACTGATCTATAAATAATCCTTTCATTAAAAGCGTTCCAATGACTCTAAACACGTCATTTAGAATCTGAGCTGTAAGTTGGTGAGGATTTGAGTATTCTGTAGAGTCCAGGAGATGTCCCAGCATCAGGTCAATGCTTCCATGTTCTTACAATATCGTTGAAGAAGAAGATTTTCGAATGGATCAGACCTATGAAAGTTGATTTCATAGCGCAATTAACTAGAAAAAAACTCAGTGTTATAACGATTGAACGAATTTTCATAAATCAAAGCTAAGAACACTCTCGATGAAGATATCTATCAAACAAAAAAAACTATCAATAATAAAATCAAAATCGGTTCATCCGGTTGGGTGCTAAGATGCTACAGACAGACACACAGATACACACGTTAAACGTATAAACCCCTACTTTTTTCGTTACGTTAAGGTTACGACGGCAGATGTTCTCCTTGGTGGTAAGCTATTTTCCAACCGACTTCCAAAAATAAGGAGGTTCTCAATTCTTCTGTATGTTTTTTTTGTGTGTGTATGTTACGTGATTACTCCGTCAATTGTGTACCGATTCGAATGATTATTTTTGTAATCGGTAGGGTACGTTTTCGAGGTGGTCCCAGTGTAATTTCATCGAGATCTGATAAGTATCTCCAGAGATATGACGATAAACGTCTCAAACTTGCTACTGAACTTGACTCGCGGGGCATTGAAGTCGGTTGTTTTAGTAAAACTATCTTAATTATTGGTAGATTTAATGATCCCACTACCTCTGTACGAAAACCCATGATTCATGAATGCACATAAACTTTCATTGGTAGGTATATAGCTAGGATTAGAACCAACGACCGTCGGGTCAGAATCAGGGTAACTATCCTTTTCGCCAAAGGGCCGTCCAATATCACTCCGTAAGTATTATAAAACAAAGTCGATTACTGCGTCTCTCTGTCTGTTCGCAATAATCTCAATAGCTACTGAACGGATTATCATGCGGTTTTTACCAATAGCCAGAGTGTTTATGTGGAAGGTTTAAGTGCATAATTCGTTAAGGTTTTGTGTAAATTGGTTGAAATATGACGATGATTGTTAAATACATCTGTTAAAATTTTATATTCGATGCAACAAACTGATGCAAATTTTGTAGGCATATATGTTCTACCCGTGCGAAGCTGGGGCGGGCTGCTAGTAATTTATAATTTCCCGTGTCGTCGCAATGCATTCATTACCTACCAAGCTTAAGACATCAGTGAACTCTAGCTAGGCAATGTAGCTAACCTAATTATTTTCTATTTCTGTAGAATATGAAATAACAGCCAATCGGAAGAAAATTAATCCCGAAGAGATTGTAACGAAGAATCCAAAAACAATTGAAGAATTTGAAGACGATGAGGCAAAGAAGGCTGAGGAATTAGCGTTAGTTGGAGCTGGTCTTGGGGAACGAAAAACGCCGGATTATACAATGAATTATCAGCAAGCTGTCACGGCGGAAGATGTTTTCCTTCAGGTATTTAAGTCACGTAATTAGTACAAATATGTACAAATAACTTACCTCTAGTACCTACCTGCCTAACTAAAGGTACCTATTACTATATCCTAGCTTGTTGGTCTACTGCAGCTATAAATAATATGAAAAGATAGTTAAAATAGCACTAGAATCTAGTCATATTCGCCGCTGGTTCGAAACCATTAAACTGGTGGGTATTATGTACCTAAGTTTGTGTTGCAATAAGGTTCGTTGGGGGGAGGGAGGTTTCAGGGAGGGGAGTTTCAGGGAGGGGGAGGTATCATCGTTAATCCATAAGCCTTAACCTTACTCATGAACTTTGGTTTGTGCTAAATCGGTGCCACTGGTGATAGCCGCGGCCGTAGTTCGAACCACCCACCGAACAAAGACAATATATTGCTTATCGATTTGCCGAGTACCCGGCTGCCGGCATGCTAGCTAGCTTGGATGACGGGTTGAATATCAGGGAAGATAGTTGTCATGTGTGTCTATTGCACATTAAAACAATGTTGGATTTACCTACCAATATTAGGAAGGTAGGTATGTAGCGTAGTAAATAATAATATTAATAAATAAATGTATTTCAGGCAACTAATATAGATGTTACATAGGCCCATATTTAAACATATATCTTACAGACTAACATAGATATAATATAAAATTCAACAGCATTTATTAGACACATTAATACTACGACGTATGACGTATATCTCTGGTGTCCGGTAGTCGACCTCTAAAGCGGCGAAACTTGACACCTCTCGGCCAGAATTCCTCAGCAATAAACGTGTCGAGAGACTGGGCTGGAACTAGTAGCACAAAGGAGTTGAAGCTCACGTTGTGACGCGACTCCAGCTTCACGACCCTCAGCGTCAGCTTGGTCTTCAGTAGCACATACTCCGCCTCCTCCTCTGCCGTGATGGAGTAGTGCACGCGAGACACGTACAGCAGCGTCGTCGGTGTCTCTGGACGCAGTAGGTGGTTCGGGCCAGTCGGTGCGGTGCCACACTTGTTCTGGACTGACGGCTTCTTCTTCTTCCTTTCAATCTTTTTGAAGCCGTCGTCGTTTCGGTTGTCCTCAAGCCTGGGAGGAAAGGACGAGCCAACCTTCTGTTGAGGTTCAAGGTGACTCGCAACCCCCCTCTTTGGTAGTAAAGTAACCTAAATACATAAGATAATAAGCATGAATTCAACTTGGCATAGGTATCTATTTTTAAAGTAGGTAGGTAGGTATACATACACATACCTATTCAGGCTAGCGAGACATACGAAGAATTGGGAAATCTTTAGAGGGGGCGTTTTTCGAAGGACAAGCTGTTAATTTCGCAGTGCACCGATCGTCAACAGAAAATTAAAATAGGTAGCATTATAGTTAATTCTTAATTTTATTTTATTGTAAATATGTACTTATTCTGTAGACTTTTAAAGTTATCGTATGTTCTACAGATCGGTCATAAGACGCCATCTTCTGCGAGTTGCGAAAACCTCATCGTCAGGATCAAGATGCCCGGCGACAAAAAGGAGAACATAGACCTAGCCGTGACATCTTCAAACGTAACTGTCAGCTCTTCACAATACTCGCTAAAGCTCCCACTTCCTCATGGTATCAACCCAGACCATTCTAAAGCGAACTGGGATTCTGATCAGCAGACCTTAGTCTTGACTCTGAAATTAGACAGAGAGCTTGATTTTGTTAATTTTTAATATGATTAACCTCGCTAAAATAGATTATATTGTTCCCCAGCGTTACTAGAGTTTGTGTGGACATTTTAAAGTAGGTATGTAATGTTCTACTGTTCCCCATGCATGCATGACCCAGCGTTTACGAATTTGTGTAGACATTTTAAAGTATGTTTAGTGACCTACGGAGCTGAATCATGGCAGTGAGGGAAACTGGAGAAAAGCAATAGTTTTTTCAAAAAGTAACCGCGGCTATCTCGAAAATGCTGAGATCTCACGAGATCAAATTTTCTAGTCCCGCGATATCTTGAACTTGAGATCTCAGCTCAAGCTCAATCAGCTCAATCGCATTCCCTAGCTGTGACATCTTCAAACAAATCTGTCGCCAAACATCTAAAGTGTGTTATTACCTACTTGAGAGCCAGTTACCATTCTAGGCCTAGAGTGCTATCATCCTCGACCGTATCATCACTTCTAATCTAATACTATAAGAATCTTTGTCCTGACATACTGACTGACTGACTCACTGACAGACAACGCACAGCCTAAACCGCTGGTCGTAGAGACTTGAAATTTGGAAGGTATATTTGTCTTAGTACGTAGGGGTGTACTAAGAAAGGATTTTCCAAAATTCACTCCTTAGGGGATGAAATGGGGGTTCAAAGTTTGTATGGAGTAACAAGATTAGATAGTCTTTTCTATCCGAAACTTCACACAAGTGCTCCAGTAAAAAAATAAGTAAATACGTGTTTCAGGTTTTTTTGCAAATCTACCCCTAAGAGGGTGAAATGGGGTAACAAAGTGTGAAAATCAATATGGTTTTGGATTGCGCTGAAATTTGGCACGCAGATAGTTATTACAACGTTAGTTATCTCTGAAAAGGGATTTTCCAAAATTCACCCCTTAAGGGGATGAAATGGGGATTCAAAGTTTGTATGGAGAAACAAGATTAGATAGTCTTTTCTATCCGAAACTTCACACAAGTGCTCCAGTAAAAAAAATAAGTAAACACGTGTTTCAGGTTTTTTTTATTACACCCCTAAGAGGGTAAAATTGGGTAACAAAGTGGGAAAATCAATATTGTTTCGGATTGTGCTGAAATTTGGCATGCAGATAGTTATTACGAAGTTAGTTACCTCTGAGAAAGTATTTTCCAAAATTCACTCCTGAAGGGGATGAAACGGGGGTTCAAAGTTTGTATGGAGAAACAAGATTAGATAGTCTTTTATATTTGTTTCAGGCTCTTTCGAAATTCCACCCCTAAAAGGGTGAAGTGGGGTAACAAAGTCCAAAAATCAATATTGTTTCGGATTGCGCTGAAATTTAAAATGCAGATAGTTATTATGACGTAGGTATCCGCTCAGAAGGGATTTTCTAAAAATTCCTTCCAAATACTGAACGGGGAGTCAAAGTTGGCAAAAATGGCGAAATAAGAGGAGATAAAGTACGTGTTGTAGGATTTTTTGAAATTAACAAAGTCTGAAAATTTGGGTATTTCGGTTTTTATGAATATGAATCCCGAATTGCCTTAGTCATGCGATAACATGAATAAGGGTGAAGCGATTTGCCTAATTCTTATTTTATGTAATTAATGATAGAATCGTTTTACAAAAGAAAAGTTTTAAGTAAATAAAAGAAGTGTTTAACGCGGGCGAAGCCGCGGGGCACTTCTAGTAAATGAGATATTGGTCAAACTTTAGCCTATATGATTAAAAAAAAGTCAGCTCTTAGCAATACTCCCTAAAGCTGCCTTTTCCTCATGGTATCAACCCTGACCATTCTAAAGCGAATTAGGATTCTGTTTAGCAGACATTGGTCTTGACTCTGAAATTATAAATAGAGCTTCATTTTGTTAACTTTTAATAATTTTAGTATATTATAATCAAAGCTTTTAATATGATTCCAATTTTACTTCGCTGAAATAGAGTAAAATGTTCCCCATGCATGACCCTAAGTACGTTAACTAGAATTTGTGTTGATATTTTACACTCGTAGATAAACATGGCATTCAGTGGGTCTGGAGCACTAACTTATGGATATGCTAAGTCGCTACTAAGCGTGCATCAGAAAGCTTTGCTGTCTTTTGTAATGTAATTACATCCAAAATGAAGTTGATTTTAAGTTAGGTGCCGTGTGTAACAGTAACTCTCTTATTTTTATTTTATGTAAGGTTAATATGATATACGATATTGTTTGCATATGTATTTTTTAACCACGGCTAGAAACATTTTCTTAAAACTAGATGTCTACTGTTAGACTAACATTTCTGAAAAAGTTCGAAAGTTGGTTAGTCGACTACTGTTCAATGTTCTGTCTTCTGTTAGATGTCTACTGTTCAAAAGAAATAAAACAACTCTTACCTGCCTCTGTATTTCATTATTTGTTAATATACCTAAGTACCTACATCTAATGACTTGAGGGTGATGAAAGTAAACGCAGGCGAAGCCCTAACGAGTCATGTAGGTTATATTATACTAGCTGTCCGCCCCGGCTTCGCACGGGTAGAACATGCCTACAAAATTTGCATCAGTTTGTTGCATCAAATATAAAATATTAACATATTTAACAATCATCGTCATATTTCAACCAATTTACACAAAACCTTAACGAATTATGCACCTAAACCTTCCTCATAAACACTCTGGCTATTGGTGAAAACCGCAGGATAATCTGTTCAGTAGCTATTGAGATTATTGCGAACAGACAGAGAGACGCAGTGATGGACTTTGTTTTATAATACTTACGTAGTGATATTGGACGGCCCTTTGGCGTAAAGGATAATTACCCTGATTCTGACCCGACGGTCGTTGGATCTAATCCTAGCTATATACCTACCAATGAAAGTTTTATGTGCATTTATGAATCATGGATTTTCGTACAGCGGTAGTGGGATCATTGAATCAAAATCAATCAAATCATGGGATCAAAGAAGGGGTATTATACGTTTAACGTGTGTATCTGTGTCTGTCTGTAGCATCTTAGCACCCGACCGGATGAACCGATTTTGATTTTATTGTTGATATTTTTTTGTATGATAGATGTCTACATCGAGAGTGTTCTTAGCTTTGATTCATGAAAATTCGTTCAATCGTTATAAAACTATGAGCTTTTTTCTAGTTAATTGCGCTATGAAATCAACTTTCGTAGGTCTGATCAATTCGAAAATCTTCTTCAACGATATTGTGAGAACATGGAAGCATTGACCTGATGCTGGGACATCTCCTGTACTCTACAGAATACTCAAATCCACACCAACTTACAGCTCAGATTTTAAATGTCGTGTTTAGAGTCATTGGAATGCTTTTATTGAAAAGATTATACATAGATCAGTCGGGGTGGTTTATATATAGATCATAACTATATTATACAATAGAATTTTATACCGTAAAAATATATTATTATACTATATTGACTTCAAATTGATTGTGATCGGCGGGGATCTACAGCATCGCTAAGCTTATAATAATATTTTCGTAGTAACTATGACCTAATCTGTGGTTTCACTGCAAATATTTTATTAATTTTGCGATGCGTGTATGTGAAATTCGTGATATCTTCTAGAGTTTTAATTTGAATTATATACTGTAAGGGACAATTTTAATCTATAATATGTGGCCAAGCTAATTAACGTAATTATTTGGATAAGGATTAATACTATATACTTGATAATAGCCTTGGAAGTTATGTAATATTTTTTAACAAACATTTTAAGATTAAAATGGTTACTGTGAGTCAACCTTAAGAGATAGACATATGCTGTCGCGGACTTTTTTGTAGGTCTTATTACGTTGTACAACTCTTGCATAGAAAATATTCTTCTATCTATTTTCAATTAAGCAGCGTTCGTAAGAAACCTGTTTTTTCGACCGTTTTTTTACGACTTAGGTTGCAAATTAGATCTCCACGAATGTACCTTTGATTTAAACGGGATAATATATAGCCTATTTTAATTCCGAAAGTCCATTCTATATATAAGTGAAAGAATTTTTTAAATCGGTTCAGTAGTTTTTGAGCCAAATCATTACAAACATACAAAAATACAAATGTTCTCTCTTTATAATATTAGTATAGAAGTATAGATATAGATATCTAGTCTTCTGTAACATTAACAAATTATATAATACCAATGTAGGTAAGTATAGGTAGTAAACACGTTGACAATCCCAGAAGAAAAAGAGAATGAAACAGAAACTTATAAGGCCTGAATTCCTCTGTCGCTGACGTTGGTCGCGTACATACGCGGCGCGTAGCAACTCGCGCGCCGCTGATGTCAGCGTCACAGTGTGGTGCTATATAGAACACAACGTATATTCGTACGCGCGACCGACGTACGCGACCGACATCAGCGACAGAGGAATTCAGGCCTCATAGCGTTCTATAGCGCGTCAGTCGACCGACGTACGCGGCGCTGACGCGCGAGACCGACGCGCGCCATACGCGGCGCGCAGCAACTCGCGCGCCGCTGATGTCAGCGTCACAGTATGGTGCTATATAGAACACAACGTATATTCGTACGCGCGACCGACGTACGCGACCGACGTCAGCGACAGAGGAATTCAGGCCTTAAAGCTACGCGTTAGAAGTTAAACTTCCAAGTTCATTCAATTTATTTCTCAACATCACTAATTATTTTATTGTATAACTCAATCTAATGAACATAGCGGGACGAATGCCCGAATATTAGCGAATACGTCTTCGTAGTTACGCCGATCTACAATGGAGGGCGTTTATAAAAATAAAATATAACATGACGCTTACGTCACTTCCGTTGATTCGGTCCGTGACGCTACGTCACTTCCGTCAAATTTTACCGCAGTGCCACAGAATAAATAATAGTACAACCAGCGCCTAGAGGAGTTTCACTTTAAAAATATTAAATTAGGTAATATTAGGTAGCGATTTACCGGTGCTGCTGATTTGCTGTGGTGACTTGGTGTTGTTGTGTGTGCGATACCGCTAAAACGACATATACTTACCTAAGTTATGGCAATTTTACTACCTACTTTTTGGTTAATGTCGATCATCAATTCGCTTCTCATTCTAACCTTCTAACTAATCTGGCCTCTCTGATTGCACGAGGATTAATTGTTCACTATTTTGAAATTTGCAGTTACGTTGATCAAGTCATTAGAGTCAATTAAACTATTTGATCAACCGTGTAAGGGTTTGATTCGGCACGGTTTCGATTCCGGTTCCAAATAAAAATTGCCTGATGCTGGGTTCAGACCAAACGAACGAGGGCGAACGAATAGCTAATGAAAGAAGACGTATCTATTATAGGCTCCGTTAATTCCTATATTCCGTATATATTATCCATGTCCTTCGTTCGGCCCGGTATATGTACTACTATTTATTCTGTGCCGGTGCCCGGTGCGTACCCAGCATGAGACAATCGTACCCTGAATGAATAAAATAAGTACCTATAGAAATAGTAAAAAACCTACCTCGTATTAATTTTTTGTTTCGAAATTCCTAAGGCATAGATAAGTAATATTAATTAAATTAACTAAATATAATGGGTAGGTATAATTAATTAGCCTCATGATAAATAATGTTTGATTGTTATGGTTTTTTCCCAGTCAGTTTTGTTTTGTCTTAATTAACGCTATATATTTAAAGCTTTATTCATTCTTCTTTAGTCTTTCTGAAGATCTACTTATTTATTATCATTAACAAATAGTACATCTCGTATTCGACGCATATATTTTTTTTGTTTTTGTACTAATTAATATGTATGTTAACAAAAGAGTTTTGTAAAGACACTTTGTCCCTCAACCACAGTTGTGTCTATTTCCATAGAAAACATTTGATTACTGTCGCGATATACTTAATTGTATACATATTAATTGTGTTCATTGTATCTGTAGTGTTGTGGATATAGCTATAATAACTTGGCACGCGGTCCGGTTGCTCCCTATATAAGATATACCTAATCGAGGTACCTTGATACATGTTTAGTAGCCACATAAGGAAGGGCATCGAAACGAAATGCCTACTTAGTGACCTAGAAGCTACAAAAGGCTATGTTAAGCCAAGTTGTCCATGTGCATTGATATCCTTGTGGTTATTCTATCTAAAGAATTTAACTGAAATATTTTTTTCATTATTTAGGTAAGTATATTGGTATACGAAGTAACTAGTCACCAGTATTCTGCAGAACACCATATGTTTCCAACCGGTATTAGGTAGTTATTCTCAATGGTTTTGGTGTAATAAGACATAGGTACTTATTAGGGTGTCGGTACTACAAAATTACACCGTATTTGAGATCAAGATATCTAATCATGCAATAATGTATAGATACTACAAACAGATGATATTTTTCTATTTTATATGACAGACAATGCCCCTATGTTTAGTCAACACATACCGTCATAAGTACATAGGCAACGGTTCAAATGAGAAGTAAAAGCATTATGTTTTAGCATACTTATTCGGAGATCATATCAGAGCTCGTCGCTGCTTTTTATCGATTTTACTTCATCAAGGATCGTTCATTTGAGGAACTTATTAGTTTCATTTCTTACTCAGTATATAGACGGCGGTGCTTATTTCAATTCAAACGTTCGCGAGACGTACGTACCGGAGGTTATATCAGTACAACATTCATAAGAATACTTCAAACGCTTCAAAATAAACTTATTTGGCATTCGCCGTGAGACCAGCTATTGTATAAAAAATATAAAAATGCATTGTTCTTTTCGTGATTTTGAGTGTTTTCTAAATATTCTATAGTTACCAGTGAGACGTGTTATCAAGAATATCAACAATAATTAATTTAGCAAATCGTAAGTAATTTATTTTATTATTAGATTAATGTAAGCAGCATTTATTAGGAATTTATGATAGAATTTTCATTGTAAATATATATATTCTCTTGCTTAAATTCGGTAAAAACATCTTTAATTATTAGCAATTAACAATTTTATTCATTAAGATCACGCAAATATTTATAGACCTACCACACATGCTTAGTTCCAATAATTTATTTGTACACTTATTTGCTTGCACACATATGGGGCAAAATTCTAATAATGCAATATACCATTATAGTGAGACTCTATCGATTAGGGTTGAGTTGAATTGGTCAATTAGCCAGAAATTGCTGGGTCTATACTGAATCAGATTTGTTTGTGTATTTTTATTGGACTGATGGTTTTTGGGCATTACATACCTATGCAAGGAATTGATAACCAAGAGTATTTTGTTCACCAATCGGTTAAAAATATCCTAGGGTCAATCGATCGTTAACTTTGCTTTAAAAGTGTAACGCTATGAATCTAAAGATGAAAGCATTTACACGATACGAAGTGTTCTTGTTCTAATATAGGCGCTGTCGCGTCTCTCTGCATTTAGCAGAAATTGCTTGAGACATTGTTTAAATTACTAGGTGGCCGCTGCTTGACTGAATCGTAGTGAATAAATCATCTATTTACTATCTTTATGGTGAAATATCCATGGAATATAATAGTGATAAATAGAGTACGTTGTTTCTTCTAAATTACAGCATTTACTTAGGTGAACACAACTCGTAAGTTTAATTAACAAGAAGCCAGCTCTAATGGCCTTCACTAATCAATCACCTGGTCTTAATAATTTCAATTACGTAGGGTATAAAAGCAGCTGATATTCTAAAATCGGTAGGTGTTTTATATTTTATATGTGTCGGTAGTTCACAATGGTAATATAACTACTAATAACAAGCAAAATCAGTTTATGTAAGTTCAGAAATTATTTTGTAGGTAATTCGAAGCTTGATTCACATCATACAACTTTTATGTAGACATATTTTTTATGACAGGTACCTAGGTATAACTAAGAAGGACAAACACGATGCTCGCCTGGTGGTAAACGATGAAGTGTGCCTATAACAGAAACTTTGGCGCGCAAAATTTTATTGCCAGATTTTACACTCCACTGGCTGGATCCTTTTCCTTGAGACATCTCATCAAATGTAGTATCACATGCCCTGTAATTTTACAGGACACTTTGCTCTTCAAACATTCTATTTCACGTATAAATGACAGACAATTTGTCTGTCATTCGTAAAATAGAATGGTATCTACCACCACTGACAAAGTGGTTATAGATACCGCCTAAGACAGACTAGCAGAAGTTCCAGCCCTAAAGCAGGTGTTTTCATATTACCCTGTATAAAATCGGAAAATTAGAATCACAAAGGACTTCGTATGTGAGCTGTTAATCTCCGTAACTCTGATTAAAATGTTACATAAATTACTAACATAGCAGTAATATCGCAATTGTATTTTAATGGTTTTTAGTACTACACAATGTTACTTCGCGGTTCATTATGGTGCCAATTACTCATTATACTGAATGCCGACATTGCGCTGAGGAATGAGAAAACATGGGGAGACAAACGTGAGTAAGATTTTATCTTTTCCTTTTCTGTATGATTTAAAACTTTGTATCTCTGCCAGTTAGCTGAGTAGCAGAAAATTATCATTAATTCGAAAGACAATTATTCGCCTTTGAGCTATACCTATTTAGGTACCTACCTATTCAACTAAAAAGAGACTATTGTGTGGCGCATGAAGATCTTATTTATCTTTTTTAGGGTTCCGTAGTCCTGACAAGGATCCCTTATAGTTTCGTCATGTCCGTCTGTCTGTCTGTCTGTCTGTCCGAGGTTTTGCTAAGAGACTGTTAATACTAGAAAGCTGTAATTTTGTAAGGGTATGTATATAAATTACGCCAACAAAGTGGTGAAATAAAATTTTGAAAAATATTTTTTTATTGGGTAGCTCCCCTGCATGAGAAGTGGGGATGAATTTTTTTTCGTCGTCTACCCCATCGTGTGGGATATCGTTGAATAGGTCTTTTAAAATGACTTAAGGGTTGCTAATACCATTTTTCGATTGAATGCTCCGAAATATTAAACTGTAGAGTGCAAATTTTTGTTCCAGTAGGGCGTCCCCCCACCCCTCTAAAAGCTAAACTGCTTGAAAAATCTGGAAAAATTCGTGATAATAGTGCATTTCATGAACTTTAAAGGAAAACTATAGCGGTTGAGATAACTTTATTAGTAAAGCAGTAATAGTCGTTGAACTTGGGTGTTGGATAATTTTGTACCAAATACAAATTTATTAGAATAAATCCTTTAAAGTGACAAAGTAGAAGTACTTGCATTGAATAACGGGCTACTACGAAACCCTACACTGCGCGTGGCCCGACACGCACTTGGCCAGTTATTTATATTGTCTCACTGCTTTCCCAACTATGCCTATGCACTTAAAATGTAACTATGTTTGTAGAGAAAATCTAGCACTTCTACAAATTCATGTTCGAGTTGTAGACGATGAGATGTGTTGGGAAGACAGGACAAAAGACATACACCCATATGCAGAGTTATTTTCTTGAGACCTCCTCTACTCAACCTTAGTCGAGGTCACCTCAAGGAATTCTTGAAAACACCCTTGAAATTAGTATGTTCAGTTACGGCTTCACCCTCCAGTGAGGAACCTCCATTCGACACATTTATTATTGTCTTTTCTAAATCGAAATCTTCTTAGGAATTCCTCATCATCAGCATTATGGGACGATATTAATTATGTATTAAAACTTGAAATAACCTCAGAAATAACGTAAAAAGCGCTGATAACAAGCTTTGAGGAGACCTTAAGGTAGATCGCGACGTACCTTGAGTTTGACAGTTTTTTACTCGACTCGACTGAGGAATTTGCTCAAGTTGAGGATTTTTTTTTAATTCTGCATACCGATTTTATCCTTGAGGTTGAGTCAAATAACATTCGAGTGGAGGAAATCTTGAGGAACCGACTATGCATATGGGTGTTGAGTTGGGAAATTATATTATATTCTTCTATATTTTCCAAGGCTTTATCTATCTAAGACTTTATTATTTTATGAACTCTTTATTGAACACCTTACAAATGCAACTTAAAATTTTATCTACTACTTTAATTACTACACAAACTGTGTAACAACAGGCTGTCTTATCGCTAAAGCGATCTCTTCCAGACAACCTTGGGGTAAAAAAGGAATAGCTTAACATATATGGCGGTATAGAAGTATCCGATCCGACTACTGAAATAGTAACGAACGTCTGGAAGCTAAGAACCGTAGCACTCGTAGACGTCGTAGCATGGACGGTAGGTTTGTACCGCATGGAGTTGCGGAGTTCTGCTTTTTGTTCGAGTACCCCGTTGTCGTAAAGCATAGACTTGACTTCTAAGCGAGAGGTCGTAGGTTCAAATCCAAGCATGGGTGCTCGTCTACAGGTTGTAGGAGCATAGTATATCGATGTTCCACCTTACTTGCTACCAAAAAGTAGCTTACCAGCATCAAGAAATTAATCTGCCGCTATAGCCTTACGGAGTTCCGGCAGCACACAGCTCTTGAGAGTTAGAGTATTTTAGGTCTAGCGTGTTGACAATCTTCGACCACATTATCGCTTACCACGAGGTAGAACATACAGGCGAGATAGTGAAACGATAAGATATATAAATAAAACCGGCCAAGTCGAGTTGCACTCGCCCACCGAGGCTTCCGTACCAACAACGTTGGTTGGTATCAATTAAGCTAGACCTCTATATTCTATGAGCGCTCATATAACTCAGAGGCCTATCTTAATTGGCGTAAACAATGTATGTATGAGGACACCCTTATAATTTGAAACTTTTTTAGTTTTGGATTTTTTACTTTATTTGTGCTGTAAGATCTTGCTTCTTGCCAAATTTCATGATTCTAATTCAACGGGAAGTACCCTACAGGTTTTCGACCCAAAACCTATTGGGTACATCCCGTTAACCTAGAATTGTCAATTTTGGTTAAAAGTAGTTGATAATTAAGGTATATTTTGGTCCTTACAAGTTTCACGAAAATCTAAATTTGCCCATATCTTTTTATGGCGTTGACACAAGACCTTGATTTTCATACACCTAATAGGGACTATAGACCTCAGTATTTGGTATAAATTTCAACTAGCTAGGTCCACCCGTTCCTGAGAAAATCGGTGGTGACACACGGACAGACAGACAGACGGACAGAAGGACAAGAAAGTGATCTTATAAGGGTTCCTTTTTTACCTTTTGAGGTACGGAACCCTAAAAACAGTTAACGGCGCCAAAGACACATACCTACTCTCTACTGAGAACACTGCGTACCTATTTCGAACGGTCGATCAACCAAAATCCAAATGGACGTCAAGTCCGTTCAATCTGTCTGTAAGGATTGACACATTTTATATTAATTATAACTTTGGTTTAACAGAACTGTATTCATCTCACAAGATTCCTGATGGAGCAATGGATCCAATGAGATCAGTAGTGCGCAGAAAAATCGTACTCTACCACAACTTCTTCCGCTCTAAAGTGCGTCCTGCCTCTTCCAATATGCTTCTAATGGTAAGTTACACATAACAATAATTATTATTACATAGGTAAATGTGTAATAGAACACCTCCTTTTTATGTCAGTTAAAAATGCATACACACGGAAATAAAACTTCTTCCTTTTTGAGGTCGGTTAAATTACAAATTATAACAGAACCACTTCCCTTTATCGTAAGATTATTGATGTAGTATTTAATTATTTAGTTTTAAATTATACTCGTACGATTCAATTTAAATTTAACAAAAGGCCACAGAAATATTAATAATAAGTAATTTATATTTCTCCAGATACGGCCCTCCACACCATGGGACAGACCAGAACAAATGTTATTCCCACTCGACATGTCCAAGTAGGGTATGTTTGTTTGACCACTATCTGGACTGGTGTTAAGCGATGATGTGATCGAAGATGGTAAACACGCTAGGCCTAGCATACTTCATCATATCATATTTGATGCTGTTTTTTTAGCAGCTTATTTTAGTACGTATAAACGTTGCAACTACAAATAAATAAGACTTATTATTAATTCGTGGCGTTGCAATGGCGTGTTGCAGATTAACGTTTACGTTAATTAATGTGACTAACGTAATAACTACGGATAAGCAACGTCAAAAATCTAGGCAATGAACCTTAACACTTGTAGTTATATCACGTAAGACGTCATGAATTTTCATACCTACTTAACATTTTTATTTATCTAGTTTTTAGTAGCCACCGTCACAGATTTTGTTAACGGGGGCTGAACTGCTAATTCAAGGCTATTGAGTGTTCTGTAGGTAACTACTAAATAAATAGGTACTGACTTCCGTCGGTAGGTATTCAGTAATGCCAAATATCGTGTAAAAAACAAAAGACCCAAACTCACAAGCCACGCGAGTTATCTCTGAGTGTCAAGTTTCAGATAATTATTCCCATATCTCTGAGTAGACTATTTTTAACCGAAAGAGAGTTATAAGTTTGACGTGTGTATCTGAGTGTCTGTCTGTGTCATCGTAGCGCTTAAATGACTGAACCGATTTTGATTTCGTTTTTTTTTGTTTGATTGGTGTTCTGATCGACAGCTTTGATTCATGAGAATCGTTTAGCCGTTTGAAGTCTGTTAGCATTTTTCTAGATGATGATACTATTAAATAAACTTTCGTAGTTCTGATCTATTCAAAATTCGGTATACTCTTACTTCAACGATATTGCAAGAACTTAGTAGCGTTGACCCGATGCTGGGACATCTCCTGGAACCTGCAGAATACTCAAATTCTCACCAATTTACAGCAGAGATGTCGAGTTTGCGCTCATCGGAATGGTCTCAATGAACAGGGGCCTTATTCAGGGGCCTTATTCAGACTACTTATTACTTACGTAATAAGTAGTCATAGATGGCGCCACCAATGCATAATTGGGTTAACAAATGCAATCCACTAGTTTCGTCGTATCGATGTATCGAACCGTGGCTTAATTGGCAGAGCACCTGGACGTGTAATCCGGGGGGTGCGGGTTCGAGTCCCGTCGGTACGATGAAATTTTGGATTGTGTTTAACAATTTACAAAAACATAAAGTGTGAGACACTTCAAAGAAACATAACATACTGAATAAGGCCCTAGATTATGAATAGATCGGTCGATCAGGGGTGGTTTTAAATTATGAATTTAAGTATTATTTTTATACTTGATAAGCAAGCGTTTGACCACTATCTCACCTAATGTTTAATTACTATGCGGTCGTGGATTGCTCCACCCTAGGTCTAGACTGGCTAGAACGGGCTCTTAATGATAGCTGTCGGAACACCGCGCACCGAAACGGCAGCTAAGTGACTGATTTGCCAACTTGTTTTTAATTTACATTTTTATGTTTTCTCTGAATATTTTTCAGTCATGGCATAGCGGTGCAGCGCTTCAGGCTCAGAAGTATGCAGAAAAGTGCATATATCTCGCACACAATGATCCTTCGGAGAACACCGTGCCACATCTGGGAACTTGTGGACAGAATCTCTTCGTTGCTGCGCAGAAGACTCCGTGGTAAGAATCAACCATGCCTCGTAACCCCTATTTTATAAGTCCGCAAAGAAAGCGGGTCGAGAATAAGGGCCGGTAACAAAAACCTCAATAACTTCCATAATATTGTAGCTAGTTTAATGAAATAAGGAGTTTATTATAGATATATTTAAAGTCACAAAGTTCAAGTTTATGTAGTTTATTTTGCATAAAAGTAAGTTATGTAAAAATTACCACCTATCACTAGATTTCGAAAAATGCCTGTAGTATCATAATGCAATTTTCACACATTTTAATAATTCGTATTGCCACCTCACAGACGAGATAGTGGTCAAACCCTAGCCTATCAGATATAAAAAAAAATCTATCCTTTACGTCAAAGGGCCGGCAAGCTTAAACATAATTCGGTATGAAAAATTGATAATTCAGAAACTATTGTTAACGGCCTGTACCGTGTATTTTATTGCCCAGCTGGAGGCATAAATTAGAATTTTATTGTATCTAATACACGATTTTGACAGATGTTTGTACATCAAGGTCCTCAGTAATTGTGTATGTGATTGTGTTGAATTGAAGATACATGGTAGCCTTGTTACTCTTTACTCAGTTTTTGTTTGTGGCATTGCTTCCTCTTCCTGTAGTAAATAGTGAAAAAATGTAGCGGAACAAAAAATAGCTACAACTTAGTTTTTGGTTGTAAACGACACATATAAGTGTTAGAAGAATTACGATAATTAGGCTTTTTTGAAAAGGATGGGTTATTTTAGTCATTAACCAAAGGCTTATTACGGGATTTTTTATTCTACCATTATATTAGATCATATATAATATACGACCTTAGAGTGTATACAATCCACGTAGGGAGTACTAGTAAGTAGTTAGTAGTAAAGAGGGTTATTAAATTATTATGAAGTTAGTTCACATATCGCACAGAAATTTCGTACACATTAACTTTTGATATTAGTTAGTGTTTTAGTGTTTTTTTACATTGTTAGTAAAAAAACACTAAAACACTAACTAATATCAGATTAGTCTACAACAACTAAAGCCGCGTTTAGGGTGCCTTTCCACTACAGCTGTGCTAAGAAAATGCGTGCAGCGAGGATGTGTAGCGAGGCTGTAAAACTGTGTGCCACAGAACACTATTACTCACGGGCTGTGTGCAGATGAGTGGAGCGAGGTTGCGTTGCGGCCCGATATTAATGAGGGGGTGCGGTGCGGTAGGCGCGGGGGCAACGCTATTATCTGGTTCACAGAGTAATATATTGCACTGGTCAAAGAGTTTCCAGTCAAGAAGGTTTTGTCCGGTAGTCTATTCTATTTTGTATGCGTAGTGGACCTTGTCAACTTTATGTCAATGTCGTAAGAATAATTTTATAAATAGCTGGCAAAATAAATGTGTACACTGTACAGCTCAATCTACTTACATAACTTTTTAAATGTAAGTTATTGCACCTTGTTCGTTTTCACCGTCCCTCGTTACACATATCTTGCTTGTTTTGTATGTGCAAAGACCTCGCTCTGATAAGCCCTTTTCCACCAGTGCCACGTTGAGTGAGGCTAGGAAAATGAAGTGAACATATTAATAGATTACTTCCTCACGCGCAGCTCAGCTTTCTCGCATAACTCTAGTTGATACGCACCCTTATACTTGGTGGTTAGCTCATATTTAGGTGTACAAAAGTCTTTACTAATTCTCGCAACAGATGCATCTATTATTCTAGCCAAATAAAACGAGCTAACGACTACAAGTAGTTTGAATGAAGTAGAGTACTTCTACTTGTGCCATTGTGCCCACGTTCGGGCAAACATCGTAAAAATAAGATTGTCCAAATAAGGGCGTACTTGTTTATATACACGGTCGTTTGCTCTAAGGCTTTGAATAAAATTCAAGTTAGATAGTAGTATAGATCGAGTATTTTTTATTGGGGGGAAAATACGGAGGGGGGATAAAGGCGAGAAGTTTGCTGTAGCGTTATTTATCAACAGATTTCAGTCAAATTGGAAAGGCACACTAAGGACTTAATTCTACACTGTGGCCCTCCGGTGAAGGAAAAAAATCGTTAAGAAATCAACAACCCCCGCATGGTGGTAGGACACTATCTAGTGTCCGCCTGGTCAGCTACCAACCCTCAAGTTAGAAAAATTTGTCGCCAAACAATGTGTTCCGGCAGCTATCCTTGAGAGCCAGTTCCCATTCTAGGCCTAGCCTTACCATCTTCTACCGCATCATCACTTACCAACAGGTGAGATAGTGGTCAAACGCTAGCTTTGCTGTTGCGTCATTTTGACGGATTTCAATCAAACTTGAGAGGCACACTAAGGACTTCATGCTACATAAGATGTGGTAAAAAAAAACAGAATTTAGTGGAGGGGAGAAAGGTTGTGAAGTTAATATAAAGGCACGCGAGGTCTACTGTTATCACAGAACTACTAGTAATAGAAGATATTCACATGTCATGGCGTATTGTTAGAATACAACATTAGTACTAGATATATTATAAATGAGCAACCTAGTTACTACTAAGGCCTACTTACCCACAACGCTTCTGTAATACTCATTCAGCTGTCAAGAAAATCGTGTTCTAAAATTCGTGACTAAAGCTAGTCATCAGGTACAATTGGTTTCTCGCGTTCGAAGGCAATGGATGACCTATTAAGTTAACCCATCCTATAAATAGTAATTCTTGCAAAGCCTTATCTGATGATTAGTTTTTCTTTGCATAAAATATGTAACTTAAACCTACGTGACATTTAAATTATATTTGGCGTGTTTTATTTATTGTTTTAACACTTTTCTTACCTAGTAGTAAAACTAAGTGCTTTATTAGGCGATAAAAATATAATATAGTCGTCTTAATATTAATTTATAATTCACGCTTCTCAATTATAATGTAGATACCAGTTACTTCAACTACAAAAATGCTAAAAGCGAACGAGCTAACTGTGTCTCTCTCTGAACCCTTGATTTTTTAGGGTACCGTACCCAAAGGGTGAAACGGGACCCTATTACTAAGACTCCGCTGTCCGTCTGTCTGTATGTCTGTCTGTCTGTCCGTCTGTCACCAGGCTGTAGCTCATTAACCGTGATAGTTAGACAGTTGAAATTTTCACAGATGATGTATTTCTGTTGCCGCTAGAACAACAAATACTAAAAACAAAATAAAGTTAAACATTAAAGGGGGTCCCCATACAAAAAACGTGTTTTTAAACGCCATCTATCTAATTAGTTTCGGTAAAATGACATAGATGGCGCTAGTAAACGAGCCCCGTCTTTCTAGATTGCGACCAAACCAAATATTCTTGGTAATATCAATTAATCAAATATATGAGGTTGAAACTCTGTTATGTTTCGTATTGTACGGAACCCTCCCTAAGTGTGCGATAAGAGACGCGATGCTGACTCGCACTTGGCCAGTGTTATTTTTGATATCGTATCTGTTAGTTTAGCGTTTGACCACATCTCACTTGTTGGTATGGCAAGTAAGTGAGATGATAGCACGCAAGGCCTAGAATGGGAAACTAAACTACTAACGCAGATGTATCGGGCTGACTATTGGACTGCTCGGCATGCATTGACACGTCTGTTTATTATCTATATAATTCTTTTTTAAACTTTTTAATATGAAACAAAAATAAAACTGGGGGTTAAACTTCACCAAGCGTTTAAATTGTTGTGTTGATCTCTTGTCAGTAGCGAAAAACAGGGTTATAATTAAGTCTTTCTCCCGGGGATAAGGCCACGCTAGCCCTGCTGGGTTTCAAAACTGACAATTATTTGATGTTCAATTGTTTATCCCGTTGATACGGTAAACCCTCGGAACAATGACTAGCATGGAAGCCGGGCTAAAATAAGAAATGAAATACGTATGTTTACTTTTTTTTACTTACGATGTTAATAGTGCGTAGGAAAGAGACGTATAATGCCGTTCTGTTTCGTTATCATGCAGGTTGTCACAAGTTAATTTTTGGCTAGTGATGGGCTTATCATCGACATTATCGTGTCGATGTCAGTCATCAAAGCAAATATGTATTTAATTTTATTAAAAAATCCAAATACAAGACTGTTCATTATATGAGTTGTATATGTCGTAGGTATTATTTAAAGTAGGTAATATTTAAAGCGGCAATAGCCTAAAGGATAAGGTGTCGGACTGGCGATCGAGAGGTCGTGAGTTCGATCTCCACCCATTGCACTATTGACGTGAACCCACTTCAGACACAAGCATATTTAGCTTAGTTGGAGGGGTTAACAAGAATACTAGTAATGTGCAACCCACATTGCTAGTAAACTTATTTTAGTTATTTAGCGAAAATTTTGTTCATGAAATTTTCCTTTAAAATCTTCTCTTCTTCACTCAGTATAATTCGAACTACCCATGGAAAAATGGCGTAAGATGAAAACACCAACTTTTCAGGAGCGTCAAAAAACTGATTTGTGAAGAACTGAGAAGTCCTAGACAATTAGTGTCTTCAGCAACATGGTAGCAAACATTTTCATACAGATACCTATATACTTCATTTTTTTAAATAAACCCTGGATTTTGCAAAAATCTAAAATTAGGTGGTTACTCCATCAATATATGGAATAATAATATGAAATTGAGAAACATCTAAAGTTACCGCTTTGTTGCTATGGAAATTAGGCGAACTTCGTAGTTTTATTTCGAGTTACGCCTTTATTCCAGCCCGCTTTTAAAGAACATTTGTACGTAAACAATTATATTGTTTTCTTCCATGAGAGAATATTAAGAACAATTATAGTAACTTGCGAAGTGCTGTTATTAAGTGGGATAAAAATAACAAAAAAAGTTGTATCACTTATTACTTACTTATTCTGTAGCTAAAACTTTACTTTGAAAGACGTATGTGGTAAATACGTAAAAAAACCTGTGTATATTAAATAACATAACTGAAGATACCCTATATGCTGCCACTTGTGTGGATATAAAAAAAGTCTGTGTGCAGTTTGTGTTAATTAAATAGTTAGCCAGGGTGGCTATCTCTATTCCAATTTCATTCAAATTCGTTATTTCTTATGCATAATACGTTTATGACAAACACACCAAACATTTTGCAAATTAACGTTTGCGTGTACATGATGGGTATCTGCTGTCAACGTCTCCAAAACCATAAAGACTCTCGCAATCTATGCTTCAAATACTGATAGATACAGGCTTAGAAAAACTTCTCTACGCCTATGTCTTTTCGCCGCACAATGGGGATCAGGAGACGGCCATAGCCAATTGCTTGGACCTTCTGCTGGCAACTGATCCAAACCGCTACTCAGTTTCAGTATCGTCACCGCTAGATTGTTCCTACCACTATCGGATGAAATCTACTCTCCGCCCAACCTTAGCTTAAGCGGTACTCGACGTGAGGCAATAACAGGCAGCAGATTGGGATGTGTAGCGGTCGTTCTTTGCATTTAACCTTAAGCGGCTCGTATGCTTTTCTTTCGATGACATTATGGTTTGTGTGGACCCTGTGACAAATTTGCTGCTTCAGGGAATGGAAAACTATATTTCATTTTCATTTGTGATATAAAGCAAAGCTAAGCCTTGGTTCGGGGTTAAGTGTGGCCGTACTGTAGCGCCGCAGCATGCAGTTAACTTGGACTGGATTGACACTCCAAACCGCAAAGCCAAAAATGTGTCAGCAAGGAATAAAACCTTTAACAATGCTGCTACCTAATTCTGCAAGAATGCTTTACTGATGGCTCGATTTGACCACATAGCTTTGATTTATTAGTTGACTCAATCTTTAGTCGGCCCTCATTTCTTCCACTGCTTAGTCGTACTTAGTCTACTTAGACGTGAACAAAGCCAGTAGCCCGGATGGTATTCCATCCAAAATCCTGAGGACCTGTATGCCTGATCTAGCTTTTGTATTAATATGTTTCTTTCGCCTTTCTATGACTAGTGTCAAAAACTTGGAAGCTTGCCAAAGTGCAACCTGTGCCCAAAAAGGCAGTCTTGCTGACCCTGCCAATTTTTAGACACGTTAATACTCTGCAAGGCTATAAAAAACCTTTAGTGAACAACTGGCTCCTTGCATACATAGAACTTTGTCAGTGACCGAAAATTTGGGTTTCAACGAAAGTGGGGGGATCCTATAAGCAAGTCCATCGATCCATCCTACGGACTGCCACTTCTTTGTGTGTCTGAGTTTTGTATTTTCTTTTGAGTGACCTGTCGTTCAGAGTAATCATTGATGGCTGCTCTTCTGACCAATTGGTGTCTTTCAGGGATCATTGCTTTCTGCCACTCTTATCCTGCTGCATATTAACGACGTGCTTATGCTCGGTATGATTAGAAATGCAGACGATAGCACCGTTGTAGAGAGCTATACGTCCAGTGCACAGTCTAGTGTGGCACAAATTTAATTTTATATAGTCAAGCGCATAAACTTGTCCTTACAGGCTGTCTTCGATTGGGGCGATGCCAATCTGGTCAAGTTCAATGCAACTAAGTTACTAGTTACTACTACTAAGTAACTAGTTCTAGGTTCTAGTTCAATTTTCTGCCAAGCTAAAAAACTATTCGAAATGTTTCCGTACAGATGGCAGACCACCTGAGCTTCTTGGAATTTTACTGACGCCATCTCTCAACTTTGGCTCTTACATGACAGGTGGTAGGAGCATATTATATCGATGTTCCGATTGACTTGCTATCAAAAGTGGCTTACCACCATCAAAGAGAAAATTCGCCGCCATAACCTTACAGTGTTCCGACAACACACAGCCCTTTAGAGTAGTTAAGAGTCTTCTAGGCGTAGCGTGTGCACCATCTTTTCTTCAGTGATCAAACGCTTGCCTATATGATGAAAAAAAAACGAGTCCACACAGTCCAATTACCGTAGAAAAAGCTTAGTTTTATGGCCAAGCTGAGGCAGTAGTTTTAAGGGCCCGGTGGCGTTATCGGGAGAACGGTCGGCTTTGATGCCAGAGGTACCGAGTTCGATCCGCGCCGTGCACCAGCAGATTTTTCTATGGAAAAATGTATGTGCACTTTTCACAGTGGCCTTCTGGTGAAGGAAAAACATCGTTAACAAACCAACAACCCCCCATGGTAGAACTTGTAGCATATAGCATGGTGCGCTTGATTTAAATAAAACAAAATTAAAACAATAAAAGGTTCCATGTTTCCTATCGGGTGCATTTCGGAGCGTACCAACGCCATCCGATTACGCAAAGTAATACCACCCTGCCTCTTCTTCGACCAGACCGGACTAGATGTGCGCCACCGCTATGTGGTCCATCTCCTTGCACCAAGCGTTATGCTTCATCTTTTATCATAGGTACTACCTATAAATGCAATTCTTTGCTAGTGTCTGTGTTTCCCGATAAGTATAATCTAGGAGTCTTCAAGTCGTGAATAGTACGTGCCGCAAAGCCAATGCGTTACGTAGTCGCGTGTACGAGTATGTCCCGCTCTCGTGTGTGGAAGAGTGTGTTCGGAGAATAGAACAGCGATAGCTGACTTACTATGCTATGGATCTTCGTAACATATAAATGACTTATATTGACAAAGTTATCGGAAGGGAAATGAAATATTTTGCATCACATATATTTTATACTGCTAACCAAGCATAGAAAAAGTAAGTATATTATGTTACTTGCAAAAAATGTTATATTTTTATCACTCTTAATCATAGTTATGCTAAAAAAGATTCCTGTGCTTGCCTGGAAGAAATCAGTTATTTCATTTACGAATAAAAGACAAGAAAATACTGCAAAGAATAACTGCTTAATCATGCTCACTGATAATTTTCTTCTAAAAGTACCGTGAAAAAAGGCGTAACTATATATACGCACATAAGGCTGTAAAATATCACGTGGAATAAGTATGTAAGATCATTTATGCAACTAAAGTTTTTTAGGAAGACGTATAATAATAACGTAAGATTAATTAAGCTAATACTACAAGGAAACTCTGCAAATGGGATAAGAGTAACAAATCTTACATCATTTTACTAGGGAATTTATTAAAAAAATAGTTTTGTATTAATTTTTTAAATTCAAATTGCTCCGTAATTTAATGAAATATAAATTTGAAAAAAATTGAGTATATGTGTTAGTCTTTGCCTCTATCCAATGGTGAAATAAAAAATATTTGACGCAAGTGTGATTGCACCATTCTTCCATGGGTAGTGCGAATTATAAAAAAGCGTTGCATCGTAATGTAGAAATAGTATGATAATGGTGCGTAAATCCGTAATACACCCTTCAACAACACAAGCCATCTTGTCCAAAGCACTGTACACCTCACGTAAGTATATACTTTTACTTTCTGGTCACGTTCTCAGACAGAAATTAATAATTATATCGATTTTTTCACTCAGTGAATTCGTCAAACCCGCGACACGTATCGACAAACCATAAAACTGCAAAACTAAGTTGATAGCTGACATATAGTATTTTGACGTCTTGGATAGATTTTTTATATTTGTTAGCATTATAAGATGACCAACGGTGACCATTTGACATTTCCCATTTAAGCTTTGTGACATGTTTAAAAATAATAAAAACAAACAGCCATGTTTTGTTTCTTTCACTCATTATGACATGCTAATTGACATAAATGAATAAAATATAGCTTACTCGATTTTTATTTTAGCCCGGCTTCCATGCTAGTCATTGTTCCGAGGGTAAACCGCAAATTAATAGGGGTCATCGCCAAATATGTGTGAAGTATAAAAATTCTTCCCATGTGTGGATAGCATTGCAATATTTTTTTGTAGCTTTTTTAAAAATAAAATATTGTTTTTTTATTCACACTATTATTAATTTATATTTATTGAAATTTTTAACACAATTCTTATTTTAAATTTATTAAAATTTATTTTCTATTTTTTAGTTCGGTTTTCTATAAAAAGTGTGTTTTTTAGTTTTTTTAAACTATTATTTATTTTCTACTTTTTAGTTGAAAAATAAACTGGCTACGTACGTTTTTCATAGTGTTTGTATGAAAAACAAAGTTATCTTTGCGGTCGCCATATCTCTCAAACTACTGACTGTATCTCGTTCAAACCAATTTTCGTTGTTAGTTTTTACTGAGATCTCCAGCATATATTTTTTTTTAGATTTTTCACTCCCATAGTTTAAAAGTTAGAGGGGGGGGGGACACACATTTTACCACTTTAGACGCGCCTATCTTTTAAATGACTGACTCTGAGAAACAATGATTTTAGAAACCTTAATGTCATTTCTGTCTGTCTGTCTGACAGACAGACAGACAGACAGACAGACAAGACGAATCTATAAGGTGTATTGTCATCGGTCCTCGATAAATCTACAAAGTTTGAACGAAATCTGGCCGTTTAAAGTGGGTCAAAATCGCGCCCAAACAAGTCGGTTACAAACATACAAACATACAGGTGAAGCTAATAATAAGGCTACTTACATCATATGATGTTACGTTATCAAAATTTAATACTAAACTAACATCATGTCGTTGATTTATTATTAATTTTTTTACATGAAATAATACTCGTACTAACACTATTAACAGCTTGTGCATAGTTTATGCTTTGATTATTTACTTGTCAAGATAGTCAGTCCAAAAACCTAAGCGCCAAAAAATAATTCAACCAACTGTTGGCGTCAAACCTCATTCGGCCTACTTAGTAATGTCACTGACATTCAGCAGTAAACATCCATAACATCCATTAAATATTGAAGAGCTGATATCTCTCAGAATGCCATCAGTGACGTACCGCGCTTGTCAACAATGACGTGACACGCTCACGTGCGCTTCAAACCTGGCCTGTCGTTTAATTGCGACTGCAGCGCAACCCTCAATCTAGACAAGTAAATACAGTGCCACAAGTATAACTTGGCGGTGGTGGTTTTTGGAACTAATTCTTTTAATTGAAACTGTGAGTTTGACGTTTGAGAGATTACCGCGACATTATTGTTGATAAATCTACTACATTAAAATAGTTCAATAATGCCAAAAGCAATTAAAAGTGGTTTAAGAGAAACTGTTGTCAAAGTACAAAGTAAAAGCACAGTGGCGCACAGGCACGCCAAGTTATACTTGCCGGACTGTAATCAAAGAGTTTATACTACTAGGTATACACCACAGAATAGTAGAATACTGAATAAATGCTGTGATTTACACATACGTATATCATTAATGTATTTATCACTTTCAGGGCCAGTTTCACGGGTCTCTGATAATGCGTTAGAATAGTTATCTGACACATGACGCCATATAAAAGCTGTCAAAAATCTGTCAGATTTCATGATATAAGCGCTATCAGGAACCGGTGAAACTGGTCCTCAGTCATTATTGCGGACGAGTAACCAACCCAGCTTCAGATAAAGTTTAAGTTTTCTCTGCTCTATTGGATTTCCATATATCCTATTGATATTTAGGAAATCATTGATGGATGAAAGAAGTGCAGAATCAAGTAATTTCAAAAAAAGGCTTTGAAAAAATCTAGATTATATATTGTGGGAGATAAATATATTGAGGGCATGGACAGTAGATGGCAGAATATGGGCGAAGTCAGTATTGCAAATTCTGATGATATAAAAGTGTTAATTAGTACTTATGCTGTTCCAGGTTCTTCGCCTTAAAAACGTGGTTCGTCGAGTACAGAAACTTCACATATGGCAAACCTAACGTGAATCTGAAACAAGTTGGGCACTACACGCAAATGGTGTGGGCGACTAGTCACAAAGTGGGCTGTGGGATCGCCCACTGCTCTGGTGGGCCTTGGGGGCACTTCTATAACTACGTGTGTCATTACTGTCCTGGGTAAGTTTGATTGTATGGCCATTTTGTGCTAAATAAACTGAAAACTGTAAGTAAATCTTTTTTAACCAACTTCACAAAAAGGAAGAGGTTCTCAATTCGTCTGTATGTTTTTTTTGTGTATGTTACGCGATTACTCCGTCAATTGTGAACGGATTCAAATGATTCTTTTTTAATAGTTAGGGTACGATTTCGAGGTGGTCCCATTGTAAATTCATCGAGGTCTGATTAGTATCTCCAGAGATATGGAGATAAATACCTCAAACATAGGAGAATGTACTGGTTTCAGAAGAAGAGTCCCAAGAAGATTATACACATGGAGGTTGCTATTGCACATACTTTTGAAGACTAAAAAATATAACCTTGAATAATGTTTTTAACATCTTTTTTCACGTTGAATTTGGTTTTTGACAGATATTCTTACGGTAACTGTGAGCGAGATATAACAAAAGTGGGGAGAATTAATTTGTCTTCACAGGAATGTTCTACCAGGCAAAGTCTTGTTAGGGTGCAAAGTTAGTTAATATTTTTTGACATGACATGACGTTTGGCGAAGATGGCGGCCATATGTCCCGCGACACTGCACACATCATTAAATAACTCAGAATTATGAACGTATTTTGTACCAACCAAGACTGCAAAAAAAAAATTATAAGCATAATACCACAGATAAATCCTAGTGTTTTTATTTTTCAATTATCTTCACAAATGATTCTATGAAAGATACTACCTACATTTATCTACCTACTTACTACTACATACATAGTATCTGATCTATCTACTATCCAATAGACTTGGCTGGCACCGACTTCAAATAGATAAGTGGGTAGCGCTTATAATAATTATATTAAGTAATTTATTTTTCGCTTTTGAGTGCCTGTTTGTTGTTATGAAGTCGGTTTTATTTTTTTTGAAAAATATTTTTTCTTAAAATCAATCATTAGATAAGCAAGTAAGCTGCATAAATTGTAGGCACATATTAAACAGTTGTATCAATAAATACAATAATTATGTTTAAAACCGACTTCAATGCCCCGCGAGTCAATTTCAGTAGCAAATATCTCTGGAGATACTTATCAGATCTCGATGAAATTACAATGGCACCACCTCGAAAACGTACCCTACCGATTACAAAAAGAATCATTCGATCGGTTCAGAATTGACAGAGTAATCGCGTAACATACACACAAAAAAAAGAAGAAAATAAACTGGCCCAGTGCAAGTCGGACTCGCACTCGTGGGGTTCCGTAACACAGTAGAGTATTCTATGACTATGATTTTCACAACTACAAAAATAACTTTATTTTCATAGTGTTTGTATGAAAAACAAAGTTATACTTGCGGTCGCTATATCTCAACAACTGCTGACTGTATCTCGTTCAAACCAATTTTCGTTGAAATTTTTTATTGAGATCTACAGAATATATTTTTTCTAGATTTTTCACTCTTTTAGAAGTTCGAGGGGGAGGGGGGGACACACATTTTACCACTTTAGACGCGCCTATCTTTTAAATGATTGACTTTGAGAAAAAATGATCTTAGGAACCTCAATGTCATTTTGAAGAAACATTTTTGTTTTTGTTCCAGTTTTATGCAGTTTTATGTCAGCGATTCTCAACATCATGTTTACATTTTAAAAAATTGTGTTTTTATTTTTGATTCGCTAGTTTTTAGTAAAATTGTTAATTTTATTTGTACATTTTGTCGTTGGAATAAACTATAAATCAATCAATCAATCAATGTATGGGATGCCCCCCTTAAACTTTTATATTTTTTATTTTTGCATAAAAATCGGAAAGCGGTTTACATAATACATCTACCTAACAAGTTTCAATTATGTAGTCCTAATAGTTTCGGAATAAAATGGCTGTGACATACGGACGGACAGACAGACAGACAGACAGACATGGCGAATCTATAAGGGTTCCGTTTTTGCCATTCGGCTACGGAACCCTAAAAACATACAGACGAATTGAGAACCTCCTTTTTTGGAAGTCGAGAAGAATAACCTTACGGTATTTCGCAGCACGCAGCCCTTGAGAGTCAGAGTATTCTAGGCTTAGCGTGTTGACCATCTTCGACCACATCATCGCTTACCACCAGGCGAGATAGTGGTCAAATTTTAGCCTATAAGATATATAAAAAAAATGTATTCTAATTAATGATTCTGAACATCGAAAAACAAATTGCATCTGTCTGACTGTCAATCTGCGATCTGCGATTATGTCAGTCTGCGATTTATTAAGATAATATTTTATTACCACAATGATGGAGTTATTTCCTGATATAGACACCTTATTAAATAATTATAGTTATAGACTATTCATTATTCTGTGGTTATGGTCAGTGTTGAGTTCGCAATTAATAAATAATTCATGTTATTATTTTCGATCTTCAGTCGCGCATAGGAATAACAATTTAAAGTAGTTGTGTTCGTAGGACTTCTTCTTTATTATATTACTAGCAGCCCGCCCCGGCTTCGCACGGGTAGAACATATATGCCTACAAAATTTGCATCAGTTTGTTGCATCGAATATAAAATATGAACATATTTAACAATCATCGTCATATTTCATCCAATTTACACAAAACCTTAACGAATTATGCACCTAAACCTTCCTCATAAACACTCTGGCTATTGACCCGCATGATAATCCGTTCAGTAGCTATTGAGATTATTGCGAACAGACAGACAGACGCAGTGATGGACTTTGTTTTATACTTACTTACGTAGTGATATTGGACGGCCCTTTTGGCGTAAAGGTTAGTTTATTTATTTATTTATTTATTTACCCTGATTCTGACCCGACGGTCGTTGGTTCTAATCCTAGCTATATACCTACAAATGAAAGTTTTATGTGTATTCATGGATCATGAGTTTTCGTACAGTGGTAGTGGGATCATTAAATCTACCAAAATGTAGCTTACCACCAAGCAGAACATCTGCCGCCGTAACCTTACGGCGTTCCCCGATGCAAAATGTAGGGGTAATATACGTTTAACGTGTGTATCTATCTGTCTGTGTGTCTGTCTGTAGCATAACCGGATGAACCGATTTTGTTTTCATTATTGATAGTTTTTTTTTGTTTGATAGATGTCTTAATCGAGAGTTTTCTTAGCTTTGATTCATGAAAATTCGTTCAATCGTTATAAAACTATGAGCTTTTTTCTAATTAATTGCGCTATGAAATCAACTTTCATAGGTCTGATCAATTCGAAAATCTTTTTCTTCAACGATATTGTAAGAACATGGAAGCATTGACCTGATGCTGGGACATCTCCTGGACTCTACAGAATACTCAAATCCTCACCAACTTACAGCTCAGATTTTAAATGTCGTGTTTAGAGTCATTGGAATGCTTTTAATGAAAAGATTATACATAGATCAGTCGGGGTGGTTTAAAATAATATATATATATATATAATAATAATAATATATAATATAATATATATATACATATATAGATGAATATTATTTTATACAATAGATCATATAGATACTATAGATACTATATATATACTATATTGACAATGATACAATAGATACTATATTGACTTCAAATAGATTGTGATCGGTGGGGATCTACAGCATAGCTAACCTTATAATAATATTTTCTTAGCAACTATGACCTAATCTGTGGTTTTACTGCAAATATTTTATTAATTTTGCGATGCGTGTATGTGAAATTCTTCATCTTCTAGAGTTTTCATTTGAATTATATACTATAAAGGATAATTTTAATCTATAATATGTGGCCAAGCTAGTTAACGTAATTATTTGGATAAGGATTAATACTGTATACTTCAAAATAGCCTTGGAAGTTATGTAATATTTTTTAACAAAAATTTTAAGATTAAAATGGTTACTGTGAGTCAACCTTAAGAGATAGACATATGCCGTCGCGGACCTTTCTGTAGGTCTTATTAAGTTGTACAACTCTTGCAAAGAAATTATTCTTCTATCTATTTTCAATTAAGCAGCGTTCGTAAGAAACGTGTTTTTTCGACCGTTTTTTTGCCGACTTAGGTTGCAAATTAGGTCTCCACGAATGTACCTTTGATTTAAACGGGATAATATATAGCCTATTTTCATTCCGAAAGTCCATTCTATGTATTAGTGAAAGAATTTTTAAATTGGTTCAGTAGTTTTTGAGCCAAATCATTACAAACATACAAAAATACAAATCTTCTCTCTTTATAATATTAGTATAGATTAACAAAGAAATAAAATATTAACGAGTGTCTAGTAAAAAGATTCTATATCTAAATGTCTCCTGAAAATTGCTACGCACAGTGAAGCGTAAAATTCTGGCAGTCAAGTGTTTTGGATGCCATTTATTCTGTTACTAGCAGCCCGCCCCGGCTTCGCACGGGTAGAACATATTATGCCTACAAAATTTGCATCAGTTTGTTGCATCGAATATAAAATTTTAACATATTTAACAAGCATCATCATATTTCAACCAATATACACAAAACCTTCCTAATAAACACTCTGGCTATTGGTAAAAACCGCATGATAATCCGTTCAGTAGCTATTGAAATTATTGCGAACAGACAGACAGACGCAGTGATGGACTTTGTTTTATAATACTTACGTAGTGATATTGGACGGCCCTTTGGCGTAAAGGATAGTTACCCTGATTCTGACCCGACGGTCGTTGGTTCTAATCCTAGCTATATACCTACCAATGAAAGTTTATGTGCATTCATGAATCATGGGTTTTCGTACAGAGGTAGTGGGATCATTAAATCTACCAATAATTAAGATAGTTTAACTAAAACAACCGACTTCAATGACCCGCGAGTCAACTTCAGTAGCAAGTTTGAGACGTTTATCGTCATATCTCTGGAGATACTAATCACATCTCGATAAATTATCGGTATATAGATCATTATTATTTTATACAAAAGATCATGTACTATATTGACTTCAACTTGATTGTGATCGGTGGGGATCTACAGAATAGCTAAGCTTTTATTAATATTTTCGTAGTAACTATGAACTAATCTGTGGTTACACGGCAAATATTTTATTAATTTTGCGACGCGTGTATGTGAAATTCGTGATATCTTCTAGAGTTTTCATTTGAATTATATACTGAAAAGGACAATTTTAATCTATAATATATGGCCAAGCTAATTAACGTAATTATTTGGATAAGGATTAATATTATATACTTGAAAATAGCCTTGGAAGTTATGTAATATTTTTTGACAAAAAATTAAAGATTAAAATGGTTAATGTGAGTCAACCTTAAGAGATAGACATATGCTGTCGCGGACTTTTTTGTAGGTCTTATTAAGTTGTACAACTCTTGCAAAGAAATTATTCTTCTATCTATTTTCAATTGAGCAGCGTTCGTAAGAAACGTGTTTTTCGACCGTTTTTTAGTCGACTTAGGTTGCAAATTAGGTCTCCACGAATGTACCTTTGATTTAAACGGGATAATATATAGCCTATTTTCATTCCGAAAGTCCATTCTATATATTAGTGAAAGAATTTTTTAAATCGGTCCAGTAGTTTTTGAGCCAAATCATTACAAACATACAAAAATACAAATGTTCTCTCTTTATAATATTAGTATAGATAAGTAAACATGCTTGTTTATGCTATACGTTAATAAAATACATAAAATTGGTTGCAATTAGGCCAGGAATTGCTTTGTAATTGTTCCCATCTATTGTTGGGGTGTTAATCCACAGGTGGTATAAATGTTCCGCCTGATTTACTATAAAAAAGCAACTTACCACCATCATGGTGAAAATCTGCCGCCATAATCTCACGGTGTTCCGGCAGCACACAACCCTTGACAGCCAGAGTATTCTAGGTCTAATGTCTTTACCATCTTCGACTGTGTCATCGCTTTCCAACAGGGGGGATAGTGGTCAAACGCTTACATAAAATTTATTTGTAGGTATTCCGCCAAAATTTACAAACCATTTTTCAACCACTCGTTGGTGTTCAATTCAGCGAACATTTTAGGGTTCCGTAGCCGAATGGCAAAAAACGGAACCCTTAAAGATTCGTCATGTCTGTCTGTCTGTCTGTCCGTCCGTATGTCACAGCCATTTTATTCCGAAACTGTTAAAACTACAGAATTGAAACTTAGTAGGTAGATGTATTCTGTAAACCGCTTTCCGATTTTTATACAAAAATAAAAAATATAAAAGTTTAAGGGGGGCATCCCATACATGGAACTGAAACAAAAAAAAAAAATTTCTTCAAACCTATACGCGTGGGGTGTCTATGGATAGGTCTTTAAAAATAACATTGAGGTTCCTAAAATCATTTTTTCTCAAAGTCAATCATTTGAAAGATAGGCGCGTCTAAAGTGGTAAAATGTGTGTCCCCCCTAACTTTTAAAGTATGGGAGTGAAAAATCTAAAAAAACTATACGCTGTAGATCTCAATAAAAACTAACAACGAAAATTGGTTTGAACGAGATACAGTCAGCAGTTTTAGAGATATGGCGACCGCAAAGACAACTTTGTTTTACATACAAACACTATGAAAAACAAAGTTAATTTTGTAGTTGCGAAAAATCATAGTTATGGAATACTTAACGGTGTTACGGAACCCTACGAGTACGAGTCCGACTTGCACTTGGCCAGTTTATTACTTATTTTTTCGGAGTCGAATAGTTCGGTGGCAATACAATATTATGGTACCATTGAGTTCATATGATTATGGAACAGGGTTGTAGAGACTGGAACTCTCTGATGGTAAACGGTAGGACAGTCAAATTTGAGCATGCATGTTTCGTTACCATCAGTTGTTCTACACATGATGACTATAACAGTAAGGTTTTTGACACAAAGCTTGCTAAAAAAATGTTTATATGATATCATTATTTTTCAGCGGTAACTATGACACCATAATACAGTATCCATACAAAAAGGGCGAGGCCTGCGCAGACTGCCCAGACAATTGCGTCGGCACTCTCTGCACCAACTCCTGCTCACGCCGCGACTACTTCTCCAACTGTGATGAGCTGAACAGCCTCGACATAGGCATTTGTAACCAAGGCACCTGTAACGCCACTTGTGAATGTAGCGGCAGGATTCATAAGAACTATCCCTGGAAATAGAAGTCTGGAAGAGAATTGGCGTTGATAGCACCGATTATCATATAGTTATTGCGTAACCAGTGTGATTATACTGGAGTGACATAAGAGTATGTTTTATAGTTACAAAGAATAAAGGCGCCTGTCCTATTCGTCCTATCTCAAAAATCAACCTTGTACTCGTATTACTTACCTATTAGTAGCGCCTCGCGGTTTCACCCGCGTAGTTCCCGTACCCGAGAGAATACGGGGGATAAAATATAGCCTATGTTACTCGCTGATAATGTAGCTTTCCATTAGTGAAAGAATTTTACAAATCAGTCCAGTCGTTTTGAGTTAAATCGTAACAAACAAATAAAAAATCAAATATTTCCTCTATATACATAATATCAGTTTAGATATCTTAGTTAAATTTTGCGCTTGAACTTGAGGCCTTCTCTTAAGTTCTTATCTTCTTCTTATCTTTCTTCTTATTATCTTATATTTCTTCTTATCTTATCTTAAGGCTTGATCTTTGCCTCATTTTTATTTTATGCAATAAAATAATAGTTCTTACTCTCATAGTTTTTAGATGTGACACAGATTGACCCGGCGCGGCGAGTCGAGCGTATCCGATGCACTTTTACAGGAAGCTTTGGTACCTACTCAGACAGCAAGTTCGCAAACTCTGCGATAATACTGACTCTAATGGTCGGTACTTTAAAATCATGTTTCAAACTTTTATGCATATGATAAATAAATAGTTACATATAGTAAATAGAAATTAGTAACTAGAATACATTAGAAATTAGTAACTATGTAAATAAATATTTTTAGATAAAAAGTTTTGATAAAAAGGTAAGAAAACTTACTACTACTTACTAAGTATACTTTAAGAGTCTGTACTTGTTATGTATAATAAAAAGCCATTTATATGTTTATTTTGAGTTAATTTAATTACCATATGTTTAAGAGAGAACCAGAGAGAGAGGGGGCCGTGTTTTTTTTCCTTTTTTTTTGATAGTGGTAAAACGCTTGCTTATCTACTATAAAATAACCGGCCAAGTGCGTTTAGGGCCACGCGCAGTGTAGGGTTCCGTAGTAGCTTGTTATTCAATGCAAGTCTTTACCCGTTATATACAAGCAACTAGGTACTCCGTCTTCGTCACTTTAAAGGATTTATTCTAAGGATTTTGTATTTGGTACAAAATTATCCAACACCCAAGTTCAACGACTATCACTGCTAAACTAATTAAGTTATCTTAACCGCTATAATTTTCCTTTAAAGTTCATGAAATGCGCTATTATCACGATTTTTTCCAGATTTTTCAAGTCAGCAGTTTAGCTTTTAGAGAGGGGGGGGGGGGACGCCCTACCGGAACAAACATTTGCACTTTAAGTTTAATATTTCGTAAATGGAGCATTCAATAGAGAAATGGTATCAGCAACCCTTAAGTAATTTTAAAAGAACTATTCAACGATACCCCACACGATGGGGTAGACGATGAAAAAAAAATCTCCACTTCTCATATAGGGGAGGTACCGTAAAAAAATATTTTTCACAATTTTATTTCAGCACTTTGTCGGCGTAATTTATATATATACTATTTACTATCTATTTCTAGTATTAACGGTCTCTTAGCAAAACCTCAGACAGACAGACAGACGGACATGATGAAACTATAAGGGTTCCTTGTCAGGACTACGGAACCCTAAAAATCCACACAAATGGCAATAGCCAATAGGCCAATAGGCAATAATGGCTAAGGCATCGACCTGGCGATCGAGAAGTCGTGAGTTCGATTTCCACCCATTGCACTATTGACGTAAACCCATTCCAGACACAACCATATTTAGCTTAGTTGGAGGGGTTAATAATACTACTAGTAATGTGCAACCCACATTTGCTTTTTCACAAGCTTTTGTAAAAAAAATGTATTTCCGTTTCTACAAAGAAATAAATGCCTTCAAGAACCTGAAAATTACTTCTATTTTACTGCCCTGATCTAGATGGCTACCAGAAAATATTTAAAAGTTTTAATATTATGTATGTATGGAGTTCCACAAGCCTCTTAGCTATCTCTTATGCTATTCATCCTGTTTTATTGCAAATTAAAAATATCCATTGCTATGCGGAAGATGCAAGATATACAGGCCGCGCAAATGTCCCTTTAGCAGGGGTCCAGGAAAGCAGAAACTTACTTGTGTCTGAATTTTGAACGATCGCTGATACAGGTTTCACATTGGGGTACACGAAATCTTGTGCAGTTCAACCCAACAAAAACACAAACATGCGTGTTTACGACAAAACTCCGTTTTTAGTTGTTCCTCAATTTTAAAACATTCCCCTAACCTTATCGGGAAGTATAGAAATCTTAGATGTGGATATTTCAGGCAAAGTCCAGTTTCGGAGTCATTTGGAATGCAAAGCAAGTATAATTGCTAAAAAACTTGATGTCCTCAAAAGAGCCAAGCGGTACTTCACGCCAAACCAACGGCTTCTACTCAATGAAGCCCAAATTCGGCCGCATATGGATTACTACTCTCATCTCGGAAGATGGGCTCCGAAGTACCAGCTGCAACCATTTGACATCCTACAACCAAGAGCCGTTAGACTTCTTGACAATCCTGTACTTACAACAAGTTAGAGCCATTAGCGTTACGCCGAGATATTGGCTCATTTAGCCTCTCCTACCGATATTATAACGGGGAATGTTCTGATGAAATCTTTAACCTCATCCCGCCATCTCGCTTTTATCATCGATCTTCACGACACCGCGGGAGAGCTCATCCACATATTGTAGACGACACGTGGACATTGCATACGGTACGTTTTATGCGGTCGTTTCTTTCACGGACCTGCAAGATGTGGAACGATCTCCCACCTGAGGTTTTTCCGCTGCGGTACAACATGCAGCGATTTAAAAGAGGAGTAAAAAGAGTTCTCTACGCAAAAGATAGGCAAAGCACGTGCAATACTACTTGTGCAGGTCTATAGGCGGCGGTGAGCACTTTCGATCAGGTGGGCCACTTGCTTGTTTGTCAAGTTTGCCAAAAAAGAATTTTGTTGTAGCCATTTAGCCTAACACCATTTTTCGTGTAAGTCAATGTTTGTAAAATATCATTGAGTAGGAAGATACCGAATTAGGAATTGATCAGACCTACAAAAGTTGCTCTACATAGCGTCATCAACTAGAAAAGAGCTCATAATCTTAAAACAGCTGAACTGATTTCCATGAATGCATGAAGCAAAGAACTCTCTCGATTAAGTCACATATCAAAACAAAAAGAATAGAAAATCAATCAAAAAAATAACAAAAAAAATAGTAATCAAAATCAAAATCAAAAAAAAAAATCAAAATCGGTGCATTCTTTTGGGCGCTACGATGCCACAGACAGACACAAAAATCGATGATACGCACACATACACACGTCACACTTATAACACTCCTCTTTTTGTGTCGGGGGTCGGGCCCTAATGGACCTAAGCCCTCACAACAAGAGGCAGCAACCTCCGCCTACAGGCTTAAAGCACTGAATATTTTGGAACAAGATAACCATGCAGCACATACACAAATTATCGAAGAATTTGCAACAACAAACATATTGATAAAATCGGTGTATGACAAGGTACCTAAACAGTTTAACTTTACTAAACACTACACAATACAACTACACGAAGAACCAAGTGACAATTCAAACATACACGAAGTAAGAATTTACACAGACGGCTCTAAGATGAACACAGGATCAGGTGCAGGGACGATCTCGGACGACTTCAACATCCACACAGCAACACCCCTGGGCATGCACAACTCCATCTTCCAGGCGGAATGTGTAGGTATAATCCAGGCGGCATCAGCAGTACTCCAACGACAGGTAGGCAGGCAGGTAGATAGTGCAGCTGTGCTACGAGCCCTTCAAAGGCATGACTACTCATCGGGGCTAACCATGCAGTGTCACCAACTACTAGAAGAGGTATGTAAACATAATCGCATAGCCCTTCAGTGGATTAAAGGTCATACTGGATCCAGAGGCTATGATGCGGCTGATGAACTGGCAAGGAGAGGATCTAACCTGCATCCCGCAGGAGTAGAACCGATAGTACCTATACCATTCAGTCAAATCAAAGCCTGGATTCGTGAAAACATGAGGAAACAACATCAAGAATACTGGGCAGGCTTAAAGGAATGCAGACAGTCAAGGGAGGCGTTCCCGGAATTAAATTCTAAATACTTCCGAAAACTGCTGAACCTAAAACGTGAGAAACTTCGACAAATGGTGGGAATAATCACAGGACACTGCTCACTAAACAAACACCTATTTACCATAGGTGTCACCGACAGCCCCCTATGCAGAGGATGCATGGAGGCTGAGGAGACGGCCGCGCATGTGCTACTGGAGTGCAGTAGCGTAGCGGCACAGCGGCGGACATTCCTCGGGTCCCCGACGACGATGCGAGAGGCCTGCACCGGCATCAGCGAGCTGCTGGCCTTCCTCGCAGACATCGGATGGCTGGACTGATGCGCCACCAACCACACGCAAAAAGGGCCGACATACGGCCTATTTGCGGAAAAGAGCCCGCGCACCAAGTTGTGTCGGGGGTTAAAAATAATCAATGAGGCTTATAATAGTCAGATATTGTATAGTGGCAGTGGTAATACATCGTGAAAGTATATTCAAGCACTGTACACGAGTATTTACTTACACATTTTCCAAGTGCTATTTATTACATTTTACCACCTTTTTTCTACAAGATTTTGTTTTGGGAGGCGCTTGAATTGTGGCGGTAAGCAACGAGTACCTATATCAGAATGTAAGCTGATAAAAATCATAAATAAGTACAAATTTTGTTCTTATAACACAATCAAATTATCTTTTTGAAACTTATTTAATTATTTGCATAGTGGCTGTAACCACTAATACCTTATGTATAAAGTATTAATTTTTGTCAAATAGTAAATTCCGGCCGTCGAAATAAATAAGCCACCTTTTGAAAAACACGTTAGAGTTTACGTTTTATTGCAACAGAAGCGAGCGCAAAATGTTTTCATTATTTTAGCATTTTATTCTGAATGAATCCAGAATCGATCTATCTCCTCTGATTGCCCAACCAGCTGTCGAGTACTATGTCTAAGTGACTTTGGTGCAACCTATAAAAAAAAACACCAGGCGAGCGTTTAGACTAAGTAGCTTTCTATTTTTAATTATCAAATGTGAGAACGAGAAACACCATCAGTTAAACAAATATGTACGTTTCACACAATATGAATAGCAAAATATTTCGGATATTATGCTCCAATTTGAAATAATTTTGGTGTGTATTATATTTATATGGACAAGTCGTTTGTTGCAGGCGTCTTTTACTAAAAATTTTTGAGTATTCATGAAGTGTCTTGTAACGTAACGTATGTTTATCGTGCGCAAGCGCAGGTGAGTCAGCAGGTGGGGTGTGCTGCCGAGCGGAACTGTCTGACGGACCCCTTCCTGTACTGCCGTTGGTACTACACTACCACTTGACCTATTTTATTACTAACAGTTTCTAACACTTCTTTGTCTCTTGTTGTCTTCACTACCACATACTACTTATAGGTAGGCTTAAATAAAGTTAATATGTACCAATAGGTGCTTTTATAGGAACGAGTAAGTATCTACGTAGCATGGACGAAAACGTTGATCTTTACCTTAACTTAAAAGTTACGATACAAAATTGCCCTGATCAAAAAGTTTTAATCGCTCGTTAAAACCTACATAACCGATTGCGTAATATAAGGTATCAATAGCGCGTTCATTGAGACGGTTTATAAATCACCGCCGCTTATTAATGCATCTGATCGGTAGGTATGCTAATTTTATCGGGACCAATTTGTATTCAACTATGTTCCCGAGTGACCGAGCAACATGTTTCCCACCCCCACCACGTCTCCGACCCAATTGTAATGCGTCGGGCGCGGGCCGGCCGCACCGCTCTGGCGCTCCGGCGGGCATTGCGCCGCCGCGTCCGTCCGCGACTCCGCGTCCACCTGCTGCGACTGCGCGCCATGGTCTGCGACGCAGGGCTCCACGCCTCGTCGCCTCCGGTGCGCAAATCCCTCCGTCGCCTCGCATCCACACGCGGCTTCAAGCCCAGGCCCGCCAACGAGTACGGCTGGATCCGAGTCTTCGAAGGCCTTGAGCCTTTCGCTGTCGATGCGCCCAGCAAGCTCGTCAAGGTCGCACTTAACACCACCGTTGAAGAAGTAAACAAGAAACTAGGATACTCCGATGAGCTGACTCTGTGGGTGCAGTATGGCGGCGAGACCTCCCGGCGACTCGAGTTGGATGAGTTCCCTCTTCGAATCCAGGAACAGTATTTGGCCACGTGTGGATGGAGCTCTGTCGAACGACGGCAGCGTTTGGCCGTGGATCCTGAACTTCGGCACTCGTTGCGATGGTGTGTGGGACCGGCTGGACGATCCGGAGGAGTGCTTCGATCCGGAACTCTGTACCTTCTGAAAGGGCACGTTTTTCCACAATGGAAACCACGACCGGCTCACATCATAGGATCAGTTCTTCATACGTATGGTATGACGTTTCCAAATTCAGATCCATACAATTGTGTGTAGTAGAAATTTATTGTAACGTACCTAATTGATGCAATTTTAGGAACATCATGGGAGATTCTCGAATTAAGCGGTGGTACTATAGAACTGTGTCAGCCAAAAGCTCAAAGACTGGTGCTATGCGTGAAGCCCCGTTGTCAAGGCAACAGCTTGCCGGGAGAAAACAATATGAATCACCTGTTCCTTGGGTTCTCTACAGTTTGGGAGAGAAACATGTGGTTCTGCTGGCTCAAAGAGGTGAGACAATTTACTTTTAATTTAGGAGCACCTACTACTACTATACACTACATTAAAAAAAATGTTGATATAGAAAAAAAGTTAATATGTTTGATCGGCAAAATATTCGTCACAAATTATATCTTCAAGTAAGTCCTTATCATACGTCTATGCATCGAAAAATTATTATCGTAACTATTTTCGTTATATGAAAATATGTTTCAATAGAACACATAGCACATAACAATTGGAGCAAGTCTAGTATCTCAATAAGAACAGTTTAGTGTTCTCGCTTCTCGCAACTGGCGGCTGTTAGCGGCGATTGAGGTTCTGATTCCGGTACACTTCCTAAACTAACGAACCGGCACCTAACTGCGGCAAATTGTTGGAAATTCTTACAAACCTATCAAGCTTTTGACATTTCAATGTGCTATTTGACATCAATCACTGTAGGGTTGTCAGTATTGTTGTATAATGGAGCCTCGTAATAAATAATTCATTTTAATGTGTTCCTTGGACAATAAATCGATCAGTGGAACATTGCGCTTACTTTAATTTATTATAGTTTTTGTTTTAACTGCAAGTCTTCCGCAATCTGAATTGTATTGCAATTAAAGTGAGAATTTTTCCTCATCTAATTGAAAAGCATGATCACTTTTAAGATAGCGTTCACAAAAAGAAGATTTTGATGTAGTGTATGAAAAGTGTGTTAATTAGAAATTGTGTGCGCACCGCCCTGAAAGACAGTCACGGTCGAAGTGTCCAGAGCTCGGAGATTGCGGAGACCGACAGCGTCGTGTCGAGCCTTGTCACAGAACTGACTAGACACTTGGAGAAAGAACATTGATGTTTATTTGGGCATTTCACTATCAGCCCTGACGCGAGTGTTTTGATTCCGAAATTAGTAATTAGCTATTCGACATCGAGCATCCTTTGCTGTTTCCAGTAAACGATTCCAAGGCAAGGACACGATGTCATTTGGACGCGCAATATCGTGATCTGCATAATGGATCTGCGGACAGGAGTTTCGTAGTCTTTGGGAATAACAATGCTCACAGAAGTTCGTCGGCCTCATGGTTACATACCGAGACAGCGATACCAAGCTCGCCGCGGTTCTTTTTAAAATGTCGTTTGATGTAACGAAAACAATGAACCTTTTTGAATTGTTCGGAACAATCCTCGTTCGATTGTGGTGCTGTTAAGTGGTGTTTGTGATGGTGGAGCAAAATAATATGAAGTGTGAAGATGAGGAGGGGGACAGTTTGGACGTGTTTAACAATTCCTTGGCTGAGGATGTGTTTCTGGATAGCTTGGAACCGATCACCCTGCGTGAAAAGTGTGACCTTACGGTGGGTTCAAAAATTTTACTATAGGAACCTTATAAGAAACAAATGACATAATATAACACATAGTACGTATTTATATTGTATCTTTAAAATTGTGTGAAATTGCCATTTATTACTACAAAAGTTTCTAGGTTTTATGGGTAGTATTGTAATTACCCAAACTAACGTTAATATGATGAAGCGCCCTGCCATTCTCGCCTCATACTGCAAGTTTTTTTTTTAAGTTGACTATCGGCGTGGGTCGCACATTACTAGTAGTCTTGTTAACCAATCCAACTAAGCTAAATATACTTGTGTCTGGAGTGGATTCACGTCAATAGTGTAATGGGTGGGGATCGAACTCACGATCTCTCGATCGCCAAGCCGTCGCCATAGCCATTGTCGTTATAAAATTACCTTGTTTGTAATATAATGAAAAAATGATAATCATAATTTACGTAGCCCATATACTCCGTCTACTGCTAGGCCCTTATAATGCAATTTAAATACTGTTTTATTTAATATTTATATACATTTAAATATTTATATATATTTAAATACTTTGATATCTGACAGATTTTCAGTGAAAGCATAGTGCTAATACATCTTATTACGATCTTGTGAAATCTGCTAAGCAAGCCTGCACGTAACATTTTGAATTTTGAGATGTTTATCTCAATATCTCTGGAGATACTTATCATACCTCGATAAAATTACCATGGTACCACACTTGGGATATCTCCTTTCGAACAAAAAAAGAAAATCGAAATCGGTTCATAAACGACGAAGTTATCCGCGAACAAACATAAAAAAATAAAAAAAAAATACGGTCGAATTGAGAAACCTCCTCCTTTTTTTGAAGTCGGTTAATAAAGCGCATAACGCTTTATGATATGCTGAAATCTTTTGTTATTATTTTTCATATTTATTTATTATATTTACAATATAAACAAGGTAAACGTTACTGACTGACTGACTGATCTATCAACGCACAGCTCAAACCACTTAACGGATTGCGCTGAAATTGGCATGCAGACAGTTATTATGACGTAGGTATCCACTAAGAAAGGATTTTTCAAAATTCACTCCTTAAGGTTATGAAACGGGGGTTCAAAGTTTGTATGGAGAAACAAGATTAGATAGTCTCTTTATTTGAAACTTTACACGAGTACCTACTTCTATAAATAAATAAGTAAATACGTGTTATAGGTGTGTATAGCTTTTTCGAAATTCCACCCCTAAGAGAATTGGATGAAAAGGGGGCAACTAAGTCTGCAAATCAATATGGTTTTTGGGTTTTATAAAAATGAATCCCTATTTCCCTTGGTCATGCAATAACTTGAAAACGGGTGGACCGATTCTGCTAATTCTTTTTTTAGATGTGTTTTTATATAAGAAAAGTGTTTACAAAAGATAATTTATGATCGTACAAAACGAATAAACTGGCCAAGTGCAAGTCGGACTTGCACTCTGTATGGTTCAGATTCTGTACCACACTACAATATATTAGAAAATCGAGCAAAAAATGCTGAAAGAAATCACGTTTTTTGTAATAAATTGATAAATTGATCTAGCTAGGTTTACATTTTCAGAAAACGGTGTTTTATCCCTGCTTTAAATTCAGGTAATGAAAAACTCCTAAAATATAATTCGAATATGAAGGTAAATTTTGCCATTGTTACGTTGTTATGACAGCTCAGTGGGAGATCGATCGGATGGCGATCAGAAGGACCCCGGTTCGAGTTCAGATGAGATGATTAATTTTTCCAAGTTTGTTCTTTTGTGAGAAAACTTTTATTAGGAGCCAAAAAAAATATATTGCAAGCAAAGCTCGGTCATCCAGATATTATTATATTATATTACCGTGTCAATTCCAAACATTTATAAAAACAGGAGCCGCGTGCTTATTTAGTACAACCACAGAATAATGAATAGTACAAGTAGTACAAGTACAGAAATTGCACTCCCTGAGAGCAAAAATGCGAGATTAAACCTAGTTACAACGCCGGTAACGTTCAAACTTCAAAATGCGCTTCACGCCTCGGGTGCGACCTTGAATTTGCGCCACAGTATCAACTAATAGTAACTATGAACCGCGTGTTGCGCACAGTAAAATGCACCGTAAGTCCGCACAGCGAGAGTCTGAATAACTCGGTCAACTCGCGGCCTTTACTATAGGGTTGAATGTTATGAGAAAACTTGTAAGCCTTTAATTGGTAGAAGAACACTCGTAGAACAATGTAATGAGTACATTACTGATAATACACTACTACTACATTAATGTTTAATGTCGAGGTAGGATAAAAGTACTACAGTTAAACTAAAATACGTGACGTTCAATTAAAATTGAGTCAAGTTTTAGGTTGCGTAAGTTAAATAACGCCACAATAGTATCACTTGCCTAGAATCGTAGGTTGTTTGACTTGTAACATTATAATAGTGTAGGAGCCGACTCACTTTTTCGACCAAAAATAATTATGTATTTTATTCATTCTAGGAAAACTTTATTTTGTAATAGTTGAATATCAAAATAAAAAAAAATATATTTAAAAAAAAAATTCCAATATTTTATTTCACCATTTTGTCGGCGTTATTGATATACACACATACCTACACAATTTCAGCTTTCTAGTACTAACGGTCTCCTAGCAAAACCTTGGACAGACAGACAGACACACAGACAGACAGACGGACATGACGAAAATATAAGGGTTCCTTATCAGGACTACGGAACCCTAAAAAAGAATTTTCAATTTCAAATCGGTTAAGATCTGACAGAGTTCTGAGGTCACAAACATTTAAATAAACTGGCCAAGTGCAAGTCGGACTCGCACTCGTAAGGTTCCGTACCACACTACAGTATTTTATAAGATTGAGCAAAAAATACCACTATCATTATTCGCCAGCAAAAAATAATAATTAATAAACATTTAGTTTCTTATAACGCCTTCTAACGTCTAACAAAGGTGTTAGGGATCGAAATTTCAATATAACGCCAGCTATGGGACGTTTACCTAACTAAGCGTTCATAGATGGCGTGAAATGCCGAAAAAAACACGTTTCTTGTATGGGGACCCTCTATTATCTTTAACTTTATTCTGTTTTTAGTATTTGTTGTTATAGCGGCAACAGAAATACATCATCTGTGAAAATTTCAACTGTCTAACTATCACGGTTCATGAGATACAGCTTGGTGACAGACGGACAGACAGACAGACAGACAGACGGACAGCGGAGTCTCAGTAATAGGGTTCCGTTGGTACCCTTTAGGTACGGAACCCTAAAAACCGTCGAATTGAGAACCTCCTCCGTTTTTGTGAAGTAGATTAAAAACTAAAACACCGACTTCCATGCCCCGCGAGTCAATTTCAGTAGCAAGTTTGAGACGTTTATCGTCATATCTCTGGAGATACTCATCAGATCTCAGTGAATCTCAGTGATCTGAGATCTATAAGTACTTTAATTACATTAACTCTCCGATTATAAAAATCTGACTATCGTATGACACGACAAAATCATTAAGAAAGAAAAAAGGAAAATTGAAGTAAACGTTAGTAGGTACCTACCCTATTTATTTATCTTAGAACTAACTAAATAAAGCAAGATGTAATGTCGATAGAAATTCCCTAAAGATCATTACGTGAATTCCCTTGTAACATGAAACTCAGCTGATTTATACCTACCTACCATTTTATGTGTGACATTCTTTGCTTTTTACATAGTTACTCTTTACAGTTACTATATGAAGCAAGGAATATAATATTGAGGTAGGTACAAGTAAGGCGCGCGGCCGATCGAGAGCGCGCGTGACACTTAACTGACTGAACTTGGACCCTAGCGGGTGCGCGGAGATACTTGTAGTTTCATAGCTACATCGCGGAGTGCGACAGGCCTGGTACAACGCCATCTTAAGAACATCTAACGCCAACTAAGTGAAAGTTAACACATAGGTAATTAATAGAGATGCGCCGAATATTCGTTTGGTATTCGGTATTCAGCGTATTCGGCATCTTTTCCCCTATTTGTATTCGGCCAAATTATTCGGTTTTGTTGCCGAATATATTCGGTTCAAGCACTTCTATTTTCTTGGCTCATGTAACCAAGGTGTAGAACTAAAAGACAAAACTTCTTATATAAGACTAGCTGTGCCCGCGACTACGTCCGCGTGGAATAGTGTCTTTGGGTAGCATTAACTAATAAGACACATACGTATCTTAGCTACACCGCACATGACCGCACCCTACCACGCTAATCCCCCCTTCCCCCCTCCCTCTCACTTACCTTCCCCTCCCCTTCCCCTCACTTCCACCTCCCCTCCCCCTCCCCTCACTCCCACTTCCCCTCCCCTTCCTCCCTAGTCCTGTGGGCCGGGCCTACCATAAGTTCTAAAACTTTAACTAAACTGGAGGGAGAGAAATGCACTAAAGTGCAATACGCTCTCTGTAGAGCACCCAGTCAGCCCAGTCGATAAATGTTTTAGACCTGTAGATTATTATCTGTTCTGTGACTGTAGTAAGCCCCATATTATTATGTTTTCTTGTATTCCCACAAGCAGTACTGAAATGTACGTTATTGATATATGGCGGACGTTATTTCTACCCGCACGAAGTACGAAGTGTTTTTCTATGCTTTCAGAATAATTATACAAACAGTCAGGAATGAAATTCCTTCCGGGTGTCTGTATTATATATAATAAGTAGGTACAATCTCGAGGTCTTTAAATCACCAGTAGATATCTACTAGGCAAGATCGCATCGTTACCATAGTGGTCAAATGCAAGAATAAACAAATGAAATTGAAAAGAAGAAAAACCTGACTGCGTTAAAAATAAAACTCTGTTTTTTTTCTAGCAGTTCTCATTCCTAATATATATTATGATAATTTATATTATGATAATATTTATTATGATACCCTACTCGATAGGTTATTTCTTAATAACGTAATACTATTTCGCGACTAAGGACACTTGGGTTTAAGATTGGACTTAAGAGGACAAATATAACGATACCTTAACTTTCGAAATCCAGCAAGCCGTTATGAAGTTATTTTACGAGGTAATAAAGAAATTTACAAATATACATAATGTATACAAGATACGCCCGAAAAATATAAACCTTCCTTGGCAGTCCAGTAAAAACATCGATACCTACTTTTATATCTTTTATAGTACTATACATAACAGCAAAGTTTATCTTGCTCTGTGAATACCACTAACAATTAATAATTGATCTTATTAAAAGTACTTGCACTATTGTTTATTCTGTGTTTCAGGGTACACAAAGTACACAGCCTCCAAACGTCATAGACCTAAGCGGAGGTGGGCGGGCATCCCTCGGGGCAGCCCTATCACAGCATGCCTCAAGTGCCTTCAAAGTTCGCGTGTTGAAGCTCCGACAGAATGCTCTAGCGACGTTACCACCTCAAGTGTGGAGCTTGCAGTCACTGACACATCTTGACATCAGTGACAATAGGATAACGCAATTACCGAAGGAAATATGCCAGCTTACTCAGTAAGTTATCTTTCAACTCTTTGTTTTAGGTACCTGGGCCCCTAGACAAATTCCAATTTCCTATTTGCCTTCACGCTAACGCAAGTTCAAAATGTATGCACTGACATTATTAGGAATGACATTTTTGTTGCGGAAACATAAATGTCATTCCATACATTTTGAACTTGCGTTAGCGTGAAGGTAAACAGGAAATTGGATATTGTCTAGGGGCCCTGACCAGCTTTATTGGCTGACTTTAATGAGGTCTAAAGAGGTTGATGGTTTCATGAGGTCAAATTTATCTTTTTAAGGGTTCCGTACCTCAAAAGGAAAAAAGAAACCCTTATAGGATCACTTTGTTGTCCATCTGTCTGTCTGTCTGTCCGTCTGTCTAGACTTCTTACACGTTTGACCACTATCTCACCTGTTTGTAAGTGACGATGCTGTTATAAATGGTAGCAGGCTAGCTAGGCCTAGAATGCTCATTGGCTCTTAAGGACAACTGTCGGAACAGTAGTAGCTGGCGATAACTCTCAAGTATTACGGAACATTCATTTACTTCAACTAATAGTGACTATAGTGAGCTACCAACATTAATTTGTCTCTTTCCTTCTTGATATGCCTATAGCATTGTTAAACTCCGCTATTAATGCAAAGATACTTCCTTCAATAGTGGTAAATACGTTTATATTTATAGCTCAAGTACATTGTGAATTCTGTCTGAAAGAACCATCAGGGAAGATATGCCATTCACTGTTTTCCCCATGGGATTTTACCTCCTACAGTTTATTCAATTTACTAAATTAGTTTACTTACTACAAACAATGGGATGTAAGGGAGCACAAATATCACCTCAGTGCTCCCAGCCAACCTCACCTGCACGTGATGCATCCTCGGTCACCGGTGCGAGGAGCTAGGTCCTGCGATCGCCAACCCTCCTGCCCAGCGTGGCGGTTAGGGCATATCCCTCCCAATGAGCCGAAGATCGGGCTCAGTGGCGTGTCTTGGAAGAGGCTTACGTCCAGCAGTGGACTGACACTGGCTGATTATGATGATGAGTACATACAAATTTGTCGAAGTGTCCAGCAAAATTTTAGGGCGCGAGAGATTTAACAACTATTTAGATGGTAATGGGGACACTGCAGTGAAGTTCTGGCTTTGGAAAATTGCCACAGTATCTGCTATAGGAATACGTCTAATCGAGAAGTTTCTAGGTAAACATGCTACATCGTAGATCGCATCGTCACTTTACAACAGAGTGCCTAGTTTATTTAGATTGGTTTACTTAGTAACCGCAGATTTGTATGGAGTCAAAAAGCGCCATCTACCGTGTATAAGTAACATTATAATTTCTATATAAATTGGCGTTTACCATAACGTGATCAGGTAAATAAATAAATCTAAAGAGAGTCGCACTAGGCACTTAGGTGACATGGTGGGCAAAGGCTTGACTATAATATGGCTTAAAAAAACGTTTTCACTTATTATCAGGTCAGCGCCTTGCTTGTCCTGTTATAATATAATACAATAAAAGCAAGAATATAAATGACTCCATACTATCAATCTACCATTTTAAGTTCGGCTTGAAGGTCGAAGGTTTCAGTTCCATTACACAACACAAGCTACAAGTTCGGCCCATTAAAACCTTTATTAATCCTCTGTAAGTATACGAAATCAAACTAATAACCATAAAGAGATAAATATACCGTGTACGCAAGTGAAATATTGAGTAATTATCTTAATTATTTCAGGATGCTAGATCATTGCGTATGAAGCAATGCATTAACGCTTGTTTAAGCATTTTTAACTGAGCTAATGCAGTGATTCAGTAGTGCTCAATGCAGTTATATCTAAATAACTATTTTAGAGCATAGCTTAAATAGACATTGTGTAGATATAGTAAGTGAAAAAAAAGTGTACGTGTTTGAATGCCCAAAATTATGGATGGCTCAGGTTTGGCTCTTTTACGGCAAAAACACCGGAAGATGTTTCGACTTTCCACCATCAAGGAGGAGGAGTTGTTAATTGTTCAACGGTCAGTAAAAAGAAGGTACTTTCATTATTTTTCATTTATTTAAGTGCAAAATTTCAGCCGAATTGGTCCAGCGTTTTGACCGTAAATAGATAACAAACAAACATATATGCAAACTTACTTTCGCATTTATAATATTATCATTGAGTACATACAAATAAACAACTTCATCTAGTTTTTTTTAACACTCATTTACACTTATTGGTAAGTGATGATGTGGTTGTGGATGGTAGGATGATAGGCCTATAATGAGATCTGGATCTCAAGGACAATTGCTGGAACACATTCATTTTGACGACTGATTTTCCAACTTGAGGCCAGCTACCGGCCAGGCGGACACTAAACAGTGTCCTACCACCTCGCTGGGGGTTGGAGATTTCTGAACTATGTTTTACCATCATCGGAGGGTGACTGTGAAATGATAAATATATATTTTTTTTCTATAGAAGAATCCATTATAGCTTCACATGAGGTGTTAAAATCATTATTACCCTTCGTCTGCTTTGCTGACGAAGAGTAAGAAGGCATGTTGTTTTTGTTGCGCCTACTAAAATTATCATTTCAATATTCTGCGTAACAACAAATTGTAATGTTTGAAACATCAATTCCTTTATTCAAGAAACAATTTTGACATCGTGTGAATACAAAATACATTTAATTTAGGCTACAAATTATCAACATTAAAAAACAAACCAAAAAAGTGTAAACAAAATTAAAGTAATTAATTAATTGTTGCATTATAGATGATATTGTTGAGATTGATTGTTGCATTATAGTTGCATAGTAGATGAGAAAATTAAACATTCATGATACAAAAATCATTTAATTTCGTCAATACGAGAACGACACAAAAAGCACAATAAAGTCTATAGGTAGAACTTTTTACATCATTTTTGTTGTAGTCACAAAATAATGAATAGTACGTAGTTCATTCATTTGGTAGTTTTACCTGGAAAGTTTTCTGTTTATAGATTTCGACTTGCTCTTTTTGAATCTGTATTTTGACACCTCGTATTTTTGCCGCTCGCGTCGCCATCTTGGTTAAATGGCGGCAAAAAACAGTTTTTCGATAGTATCTCCTTTTCAACTTTTTTACGATAAAAATGTCTTCTATGAAATTAAACCAGAGAAAATTTCCTACAATTTATGTTATAACATATTTTTTCTTCAAATCAATAGTTTCGGCGTACAAGCGCCGCAAAGTGTTCTCTAACACGTGTCATGGCCAAATAGCTCATTTCCACATCATCTTGTGGCGCTTTTTCGTTTTCGGAACCTAAAAGGTACCAACGGATCTCTATTACTGAGACTTTGTTGTCCGTCTGTCCGTCCGTCCATCCGTTTTTGCTTAAACTTATGAAACATAATACATAGAAACTTGAAATAATTTTTATGGCTGCTATAACCACAAAAACTAAAAACAGAATAAAGTTAAAAATAAAAGCGGGTCCCCATATAAAAAACGTGTATTTTCAGGTTTTTTATGCTCGATGATATAAACCGTAAGATATTTTGTCACAGTGTGTCATTTTTCAAATTCAAATTTTGTTCAAACGGAACCTACGTGTGCGAGTCCGACTCCTACTTGACCAGTTTATTTTTTACAATCAATAATTCAGCGGCACTCGCTAAGCCCAATGGCTAAGGCGTCAGCCTGGCGATCGAGAGGTAGTGAGTTTGATCTCCACCCATTGTACTATTGACGTGAACCCAAGCATATTTAGCTGTAGTAGTTGGAGGGGTAAACAAGACTACTAGTAATGTTAAACTCAAATTGCTAGAAAAAATTAGCATCAAAAAGAGTATCCGTTTCGTCCTCTTCATCGCTATTTTGTGATGGTGTTTGTCAATAATCACAAGAAACACAACAATTAACGCATTGAACGGTGCACTTTTACCCAGCTTTCTACATCCACAGGCTTTATAACATGCCTTTATGTTTTGTATTTGCTTGAAATTTAGTTTCTTGGTTTAAACAAGTTTTCTTGAGATGGGGACTCGAGTGTGGTGACAGGAATTAGCCCGTTCTTGTTTCTTTTCCATCCCCATAGTTCTGCATTTTTTTCATTCCCATACATTGTATAGGTACACTAAATGTGCTTGGGTTCACGACAATAGTACAATGGGTAGGGATCAAACTCACTACCTCTCGATCGCCAGGCCGACGCCTTAGCCATTGGGCTTAGCGATTGCTGCTGAATTATTGATTGTAAAAAATAAACTAACCAGCTAACCAAGTAGAATCGGACTCGCACAGGTAGGTTCCGTTTGAAAAAAATTTGCCGGAAAAATGACACACTGTGAACAAAATATCTTACGGTTTATATCATCGAGCATAAAACACTTGAAAATATATGTTTTTGTATGGGGACCCGCTTTTATTTTTAACTTTATTCTGTTTTTAGTTTTTGTGGTTATATCAGCCATAGTAATTGTTTCAACTTTCTATGTTATTATGTTTCACAAATTTAAGGAAAAACGGATGGACGGACGGACAGACCGACAGCAAAGTCTCAGTAATAGGGATCCGTTGGTACTTTTTAGGTTCTGAAAATGAAAAAGCGCTACAAGGTGATGTGGAAATAAGCTATTTGGCCATGACCATGACACTTTGCGGCGCTCCTACGCCGAAACTGTTGATTTTAAGAAAATAAACGATACAATATAAATTGTAGGATTTTTTTTCTAGTTTAATTTTGTAGAAGATATTTTTAACGAAAAATAAGACGATAAGGAGATATTGTCGAAAAACTGTGTTTTGCCGCCCTTTTTCCAAGATGGCGGCACGAGCGGCTAAAATACGGGGTGGCAAAATACAGATTCAGAAAGAGCACGTTGAAATCTATAAAATCACTAATTTTCCAAACTCCCGGAAATCATTCCAGGTAACCAACTCTTTTGAGCACCAAATGACTATTTTTCTAAACAATTACTGCACTGTACGAGATTTTAGGAATATAGCTAAATACAAGGAACTGGGTGGTATTTATTACTTTCAGGTCGGTTGGTACAAAATCAACTTGTTTTTTGACGAAAACCATCTATATTGAAATAATAGCATCGACATTTGTACAGATAGAGCCCAGGTAAAGGCAGGTAAAATAAACTGGCCAAGTGCAAGTCGGACTCGCACTCGTAGGGTTCCGTACCACACTACAGTAAAATCGAGCAAAAAATACCACTATCATTTTTCGCCAGCAAAAAAACGCCATCTAACGTCTAACAAAGGTGTTAGGGATCGACATTTCAATATAACGCCATCTATGGGACGTTTACCTAACTAAGCGTTCATAGATGGCGTGAAATGCCGACAAAAACACGTTTCTTGTATGGGGACCCTCTATTATTTTTAGCTTTATTCTGTTTTTAGTATTAGTTGTTATAGCGGCAACAGAAATACATCATCTGTGAAAATTTCAACTGTCTAGCTATCACGGTTCATGAGATACAGCCTGGTGACAGACGGACAGACAGACAGACAGACAGACCCCCGTTTTACCCTTTGGGTACGGAACCCTAAAAAGGAGCAGTATCACTAATGAAGAGTACCTAAAGCACCTAATTAAACACTAGGTTACATTTAAGGGGTCCGTCAGATATTTGTTTTTCTAAAACGGTTCCAAAACAGTTTGAGAACCGCTGATATAATATTGTATAGTTATAGTATAGTATATTATTGCCAATGTTGCTACTAGGCAGGCAGGTCTATCTTTACCCGACTACAGGAGGGTTATGATTTTAATCGGTATGAATGTGTGTATCTTTTCCCTCATAACTGGCAAATGAGGTATCGTTAGTAATTAGTAATAATTTTACAGAAAGGCATCGACAAAATAATAATGCGTCTAAACCTATAATTTTTAACTCTCGAGGCAAAACAACGGTGTTATTCGTTCTGAACCCCCGACGCAAAAAATGTGGTATAACAAAAAATAAGTTTGACGTAATAGGTAGGTGGTAAGAGCAGATTATATTGATGTTCTGCCTGACTTGCTCATAATAAAACTGGCCAAGTGCGAGTCAGACTTTTGTCTCGCATACGGAGGGTTCCGAACCGCAGTGTAATAATACCTATATAAGTGTAATATTATATTATATTACCGTGTCAATACCAAACAGGCTTATCAACTACAACGCCATCTAAGGAATATCTAATGAACTGCTAACACCAACTAAGTGAACGTAAATACAAAGGTAGGTGATTCGTATTATTTATTAATAAGTTAAACAATCGTTCATAGATGGCGCTATAGTAAAAACACGTTTTTTGTATGGAGACCCCTTTGAATTTTTAACTTTGTTCTGTTTTTAGTATTTGTTGTTATAGCGGCAACAGAAATACATCATCTGTGAACATTTCAACCGTCTAAATATAACGGTTCATGAGATACAGCCTGGTAACAGACGGACAGACAGACAGACAGACAGACGGACAGCGGAGTCTCAGTAATAGGGTTCCGTTGGTACCCTTTGGGTTCGGAACCCTAAAAAGTAGCATGACACCATCAAGGAAAAATCTGCGGACATAACCTTACGGTACTCCGGCAGCATACAGACTTGAGAGTCAGAGTATTCTAGGCCTAGCGTGTTCACTCACCGTCTTCATCCTTCGACCACATCATCGCTTACCACCAGGCGATATAGTGGTCAAACGCTAGCCTATAAAAATATATAAAAAACAACGGGTTTCACTCCGGCAGTACCTGCAGAAGTAACAACTTGAACACGTCATTTTTGAATATTTTGGAATGACACCTCGCGCAAGCGCCCTGCGCTCTGTCTTACGAATTTTCGATCAGGACAAGTGACCTGACGCTAATTAATATATTTTACCCATCCCCAGAAAAGTGCACATCAACGCTAAAGAAGTTTTCATTTCAAAAACATGAAAAAATAATCTATATATTCTAGACAAAAACGAATACAGTCGATTATGAAATAAATATGAAACAAAATAGATACAAACAGCAGTATAGTGTGTCCCAATTGTCATTATTTTAGTATTAAGTTTGTACGGACAAGCCGGTCGTCAATATAATAATTAAGATAGTTTAAAAACTAAAACAACCGACTTCCATGCCCCACGAGTCAATTTCAGTAGCAAGTTTGAGACTGAGATATCTCTGGAGATTCTTATCAGATCTCGATGAAATGACAATGAGGCCACCTGTAAAACGTTACCTACCGATTAAATAAAAACCGGCCAAGTAGAGTTGGACTCGACCACCGAGGCTTCCGTACCATCGTTGGATATTACAAATTAAGCTAGACCTCTAAATTGTATGAGCGCTCATATAACTCAGAGTCCTATCTTAATTGGCGTAATCTATGTATGTATATGTACACCCTTTAATTTTAAACTTTTTTATTTTTTGGATTTTTTTCTTTATTTGTGCTGTAAGACCTTGCTTGGCTGATGGCTGTTTTAATTAGTATTGAGTTAATTTAGAATAAGTAATTATTTTCGGATGTTTACCATCACAGACAATCCATACTCTCTTGGCCCCGGCAGCTGTTTTGTAACGCACGGCCGGCGGAGCGTGACAACTCTCGTACAATCGTAGCCTCGGTTTGTGTTCCTACTCAGATATTGGTGTGGGTTACACTAATATTTCCTACTGGTTCAGATAGATATTGAACTCATTATATATTTGAACTTGTTCATATACAGATTAAATACAAGCAATTTTGTCTAATTGCTGGAGTACCCAGGTAATAGAAGCAATTTATCAATTTCCCGCCTAACTTGCTAGTTTGCTAGTAGCTTATCACGATTAAGAAGAAAATCTGCAAACATAACCTTACGGTGTACCGGCAGGGCAGCACCCAGCACTTAAGAGTCGGACAATTTTAGGTCTAGCATATTCCCCATCTTCGACTACATCATCGCTTACTACCAGGAGAGATACGGTTAAACGTGATTAATTAGATATAAAAAAAAACAACCAAAAACACAATCTGTGCTACGACTTTGTAGCGAGGATTTGTTGTTATAAGTTGCATTTGCGTCTGATATGAAAAACCAAAAGCTTCAGCTCTATCACGAATTTCTCTATTACCTATTTTATGAGTACAGTCTGTATTAAACAGACACATAAAATTCATTTAAAACTGAGGTTAGCTAATAGGGGTTGCGGCGAAGTGAACGTAACGTCACGCATCGCCGCCCAGATGTAGATAACCCCTTGCCAGTAAGTACGCAAGTCGTTGTAAAAAATTGGCACACAACGGCAAATGCCTTATTATTTACTATGACGAGTGACTTGCACTAGTTGTGTTGGATGCAATTATACTATCAGTTAACACTTGCACTGCACCGTAATACTAGGTAGCTTGAATGTTGACATAGTTAAATCTAAGGACTCCCTCGCTGCCAGAACGACAATTGAATTTTTTCAAATCGTTTTCATATGAACATTTTTTTCTGTCCACAAAGCTTAACTTAAATACATAGTGATTTGTATTTGTCCAAAACTCAGACTATCATAAAATAGGCAGTTAATAAAGTAGGCACCAAGCGGCAGCAGAGTCGGACGCTTTCGTATAGTATTACTTCGCAGCGCTGCTTTCGTAGTAATAATGCCGTATTGATTATGCCGAACTAAGCGTGGAAACTTATTGCTCAAGAATTTAGTATTACTGAACTTGCGGTCACTCGAATGTTCGGCACGAATCTGTCTGCCTTTTTTATGATAGCTTGAGGTCCAAAAGTTAAAGTTTTTCATTACTAAAATCGACTACAGAAATTGGATTGCTGTGGATTATAACCTCGCATGATAACAAAGCGTTGCTTTCTTTTTAATTGTATAGAATTGCCATCACCCAACACCTGTGAAACGAAGACTGGCCAATTTTTAAGGTATTAAAATAGGTAGCAATAACATCATCTAAAAAATTAAATAACTAAAATAAAAAATAAAAATTCTTATTGAAGTAATTTCCTGGTCTATAAAGTTATTATATAATATGTGCCTGGTTCATGTCATTTTACAGTTATGCCCAATTTTAAGACACCTCATCAATATGTAAGGAGCGAACGCGGGGTGCACTTTTCCATATAAATGTATTCCCCCGACTCCTCCCTGGAAAATTCTTCTTGAGAAAAATATGTATGTATCTACAAAAAATCATGGTTCAAAATGGCAAGCATTCAAAAAGCAGATTAAAAAAAAATGATTGAAAGAAAAAAGAAAACAATCATTTTCTTTTTTTTTTTCAATTTTTGCTTTAGAAGCATTTTCCAGGGAGTAAACGGGGGAATACATTTGTATGGAAAACAGCACCCCGCGTTCCCTCTTAAACCCGTAAAGCCATACCTATATGATGTACATAACAACAACCTAATGACTTACCATCAGGCAAGCGTCGTTCTTGTCCTGTTGCCTTATATCATAAAAAAAGATCGGCGTATATTCACATACACTAAAATATATATCAATGTATTGACGTACACTTAATAAATCTTAAATTCAAAATTTAAAACCACTACGACTGATCTATTTATTAATCCCCGACGAAAAAAGAAGAGGTGTTATTAGTTGGACATATCTATCTGTCTGTAGCATCGTAGCGCACAAACGCCAACTTCCTTACATACTCAAAAACAATCGTAATATTCCTCCTAACAACTTTAACAACCTTCTCTAAATATTCGTCCTTTACATGCTTTATAGCTTCCGCATTAACATCCTCTCTCCGAATCAGTTTCTTCACTTGCACATTTGTTTAGTAAAAATGTTGGACGGCTACCTGCAAAGGTTGGTGTTATTTAATTTAATTGTTTATATTATTTATCATATCAGCTTTAAGGTCTTGGGTGCTATTAGGGCGATGCTCTATTGCTGCAATGGTTCTAATTTCTTTTGATTATTTGAGTTTACTACCTAGTATCTAAAAGTTTTTATTGGTTTTAGAATTAGAGGATTTCTCGTATTGGTATTGGTTCATCTACTATTATGCTTCTTATCATAAGTTTGTGCGACTTTCGCAAATAATATGTTTACTAATTTTAAAAAAATGTGATTTTTGATGCCTAATATAATGTGTTTAATGTTTAAGCTAGTTTCAAAATAGATTTTTTTGGACATAGGTAACATAGATTATATTTTATTCTAAAAACAATAAGAGTTTATAAATATTAAATCAGACCTATTTCGCTAAGAAGCCATTTCATTGATTCACTATCTCACCTGTTCGTAAGTGATGATGCGGTTGAGATAGGTAGCACGCCAATCCTAGAATGGGATAAATCTAAATCTACAAAAGTGACTGTAAGTGAAGAAGTTGGCTGTAGAGACAACAAACCCTTAACCTCTATCATAGTACGTTACTTATATTGTAGAATCGTAATATTTTTCGTGAGGTAATTATTTATAATGTCTTCCTAAAGTTTTTGGGACATTCGTGATTGCCAAACTAAACACTGACATGGTTTTAGTATCATTGGGGTCGCCATACTTACTGTACCTACAATTTTCTGTTGGCAATATCTATAAATCACTATTTTAATTTAATACACAATCACAAAACATAGTGAGTTCCAAAATAGGTAATTTTACGGCTTACTTGAATAGCTGTTAAACATGCTGATTTTCAAATAATACAGGTCTCCTCTCTACACATGGTGTGATAAGTAGTCACAGTTAAGCAACACTTTTGAAAGACGATTGAAAAGGGAAATGTAGCAACAAAATGATGGTTAAATGGATTGCATAGATGCGTTCATAGATAGGTTCTAACAACAATGCGTGTATAAAACATCTGTTAGTAAGTACCTTACAGAAGGCACAAGTACTTTGGTATACTTCTGTAGTCAAATTCTGTTTCACAGATGCATACACAGTTTGTATAGGTTGCATAGGCTCTCTGTTCGTATTTGTGTAAAGTAGCAGATTGGTACATAGTTTGTATAGGCAATTTGTGTATAGTTCCACAGATTGGTACATAGTTAGTGTGTAAAGAACACCTGGTTTTCTTGATGGGCTGTGGTCAGTGGCGCGTCGTAAGCGCATGCTACGGTCAGTCTTACTGCGAACTCTCAAATTGCTACATGCTTTGTAATCATGAAGTTTCGAAATAGTAGTGGGAAATAAAAAGTGTAGTTAAAAATGACTAAAAATGTATGGAAATGCATCGAATGTGAAATCGTGTCTTGCAAAAGTGTGAAACATTTCTGAGTTACGGAAAATTAAGTGAGTTTTAATAAATCAGTAGTATTACTATTAAAATAATTAAATTAAAAAAAACTCTCTTTATGATATTACTAGCGACCCGCTCCGGCTTCGCACGGGTGCAGTGTAAATACTGATATGGTGTCAGTGAGGAGTAACGATTTCTTCATACATTATTTTGTTATATTTCAAAAGAATAATAAAGCATTTTCGATGAAAGCTCTTAGTCGGCTTGATTTCTTTCGACATCATGAACAATTATCGTCATTATTGCAAGAAATTAACACAAAACAAAATTAAACTACACGTATAAACCTTCCTCTTTAATGACCCCTATTGATGAAAACCGCATTAAAATACGTTACGTACATATTATAGTTTAATAGAAGTGTGAAAGATCGGAAAGGAACTTTAGATGATAAAGATAGGTATTATACTTACTTACTCATCACATCGAGCTGTCGTTAAGTTGTAATAAATAGTTAATGTGGAGAACGTAAGGTCGAGAAGCGTGCTGGCCAGAGCGAAAAGAACCCTCACATCCTCAGCAGTGGGTGGATTGAAGGCTGATAATTATGCCTTACTGCTACTACTACCATAACCTTACGGTATTCCAGCAGCACACAGCCCTCAAGAGTCAGAGCAATCTAGGCTTTTCTATAAAAAAATAAACTGGCCAAGTGGAAGTGGGGCTGGCACTCGTAGGGTTCCGTAACACAGTATTCTATAACTATGATTTTTCGCAACTAAAAAATTAACTTTGTTTTTCATAGTGTTTGTATGAAAAACAAAGCTATCTTTGCGGTCGCTATATCTCAAAAACTGCTGACTGCATCTCGTTCAAACCAATTTTCGTTGTTAGTTTTTATTGAGATCTAGGGCATATATTTTTTTTAGATTTTTCACTTCCATATTTTAAATGTTAGAGGGGGGAGGGGGGTAGGACACACATTTTACCACTTTAGACGCGCCTATCTTTCAAATGATTGACTTTGAGAATAAATGATTTTAGGAACCTCAATGTCATTTTTAAAGACCTATCCATAGACACCTCACAAACCAATCCACATCACACGCATAGGTTTGAAAAAATTTTTTTTTGTTTGTTTCAGTTCCATGTATGGGATGCCCCCCCTTAAAATTTTATATTTTTGTATAAAAATCGGAAAGCGGTTTACAGAATACATCTATCTACCAAGTTTCAACTCTGTAGACCTAACAGTTTCGAAATAAAATGGCTGTGACATACGGACGAACAGACAGACAGACAGACAGACAGACTAACAGACAGACAGACATGACGAATCTATAAGGGTTCCGTTTTTTGCCATTCGGTTACGGAACCCTAAAAACTGGCCAAGTCAAGTTGGACTCGCCTACCGAGGATTACGTACCAACTTCTCAGACTAGGTTAAGGGACAAACATAACTTTGTAGTTCGATCCATAGAAAATGTAGAGCACGAACTACAAATAATAAGTTTCTAATAGTAAATTTACCTTGTTTTTGTTAATATACTACATATTTACGGTTTTTAGATTTGTTCCTTTATAAGTGCTTCAAGAACTTGCTTCTTGCCAAATTTCATGCTTCTAGGTTAACGGGAAGTATCCTCGGTACCGGGTTTTCGACCCAAAATCTTACTCAAGTAAAAGAAAATTTCCGTACAATAAGAAAAGTTGAAAAATAAGGTAAATTTTAGTACTTACAAGTTTTCGCGAAAATCTAAATTTGCCCATATCTTTTTATCGTCTTGACCCAGGACCTTGATTTTTATACATCTTATAGGCCCTCAGTATCTGGTATAAATTTCAACTTGCTAGGTCCTCCCATTACTGAGAAAATCGGTGGTGACACACGGACAGACAGACGGACAGACGGACAAGAAAGTGATCTTATAATGGTACCTTTTTTACATTTTGAGGTATGGAACCCTAAAAAGTACCCAAAATTATTTTGTCAATTTATTACCATGACTACATCTAGATAAATACGATTTTCCCGAGTAACGTAATTCACATTACGTTACTCGGAAAAATAGTAAAAAAAATATTTTGAATTTATAGGTGTTTATTAACATCTAATTAGATAAAACTGGCCAAGTGCAAGTCGGACTCGCACTCGTAGGGTTCCGTAACACAGTAGAGTATTCTATAACTATGATTTTTCGCAACTACAAAAATAACTTTGTTTTTGATAGTGTTTGTATGAAAAACAAAGTTATACTTGCGGTCGCTATATCTCAACAACTGCTGACTGTATCTCGTTCAAACCAATTTTCGTTGAAAGTTTTTATTGAGATCTACAGAATATATTTTTTCTAGATTTTTCACTCCCTTACTTTAGAAGTTAGGGGGGGGGGGGGGGGGGGGACACACATTTTACCACTTTAGACGCGCCTATCTTTCAAATGATTGACTTTGAGAAAAAATGATCTTAGGAACCTCAATGTCATTTTTAAAGACCTATCCATAGACACGTATAGGTTTGAAGAAAAATTTTTTTTTTGTTCCAGTTCCATGTATGGGATGCGCCCCCTTAAACTTTTATATTTTTATTTTTGTATTAAAATCAGAAAGCGGTTTACAGAATACATGTACCTACTAAATGTCAATTCTGTAGTCCTAATAGTTTCGGAATTAAATGGCTGTGACATACGGACGGACAGACGGACAGACAGACAGACAGACAGACAAACAGACAGACAGACATGGTGAATCTATAAGGGTTCCGTTTTTTGCCATTCGGCTACGGAACCCTAAAAAGGACTGTTTTCACTTCATAATTACCTAACGTGAGTTTATTTGAATGAAATGTGTATTCTAAGTAACAACGGTCGTAAAATTTCTCATTAATACGTTCCTTTATTGAATGGTCAGTAAATGACTACGCCGCATGGTTCCATCTATTTTAATTAGTTGCCTGAAAAATATCTACAACTTTTACTGATAGGTCTCTGGTAAAATATCAATTGTTTCAACATTATTTTTGGATAGATTTAAAAAATCTTGTGAAAAATGGAATGGACACTTTAACAATTTACGGACGCATTCGGCCTCTCATTCAATCAAGGGAATTGCCTTATCTTGAGTGAAGATCTGCTAAAAGATGTAGGAATACTAGGTAATTTTTTTTTAATACCAGATAGGTAAGCGTTTGAGCATTATCTTGTGATATGATCGACGTTGTAGCACGCTTACCTAGAAGATACCTACTTTGAGCAGAATTCAATCAATCATTTGTCTAGCGCCTAGTCTCACTAGCGTATTCGACCTCTAAACAAACAGGATTCGAGCCTCGAGGTGAGATAGAGGCCATGTGCTTGTCTGTGTACAATTACAAAATAATACTGGTAGGATTATGTATTGTATTGTGCCTTTACAAATGCACTCCAACCCTTTAAATTCATTGATATGAGGATACAGCGGCAGCTTTCCAAACACAAGTTTTTGAGATAACGAAAACAAATTCTAGAAGAGTTATAATACTTTTAATTGCGATGGTCACGGTAAGCAGAGTTATAGGTCGTATTAACATAGCTTAAAGTGGTAATTATAGAGTCAGCTATACTTTAGGATATTTGGCCAATTTCCACTACAGTCTAACACAGGAAGTATGTACACTATACTCGTTCATAACGTTTTTCCAATTATCCCTTGCTTATGCAAGAATTACCTAAGTATATCGTTCACAGCTTAAAAACGATTTGCAAGAGTATAAAATATAAAAGTTGATCAATCTCATGAAGGAATTTATAAATAATTATAAAAATAAATCGTTTTTTATTGCTTACAAAAAAGGTTACAATCACATAGAAGAATAGATAAACAGCATAATGTTCTAATGTTTACTTCTCTTTGTGAGAGACTGGAGGAATCAAACATTGTATCTACGATATCAAAAAAACAAACACGTAAGTACTGAGAAAAAATTGTATGAAGAAAATGTAAGAAAGTTACAAAAAACTTGAATAGAATATTGCACGGATTCCAAGCGTGACGCGATAGAATCTGGCTATGCTATGTGTTGAATATAAAATAACATGGCATGGTCTGCACCATACGTGCATTTGCATCGTACATTGAACCCCGTTCTCTTAGTTAACTTTGTAAGTATATCTATTGCAGGGTTTGAGTATTCACCTAATTGCAGTATTCGGCTACAGACATGCCGTCAAGGCATCACAAATCGATATTACATTTAAAAAACCTCTGCTGTAATTTGGGGAGTTGGGTATTTTAAAAATGTAAGAGGTACCCCAGCATCAGGTCTAGGTTATCATGTTCTTGCAATATCATTGCAGTAACAGGATATGCAATTTTAAATCGATCAGACCAGAGGAAATTGCTCTCATACTCTTATCAAAGATGATATTTTTTATTCTTTGCCCTTATTAACAACTGAAAAAGACCAGTTGATTTCCAAAAGATTGAAGAGATTTTTTGGAAGCATTCTGATCAAGCTCACAATGTAGGTAGGTAGTGTAGTGGTAAGACTTCTGCTAGTCCGCTTGGGGTGGTACTTGTACTTTGGCAATTTTTTCAGCCGTGAAATTGAAATGTTTTTCAGTTAGAATGGCAAAGTGTCCAGTGACACTACAGGGCATGTGAGACTTAAGATCTTTATGTCTCCGGATAACAGGCGCATGGTTATCCAGAGCTTTGCATGCCGTTATATTTGCAATACCTACCTATTACAGATACAACGGCATGCAAAGCTCTGAAAAAAAAGCCTCGCCTGATGGCGTCGTGCTTGTCCTGTTATCTTATATCATATAAAAAATTGCCAATTGCAAATATAGTAATGGTAGTTATACCTATTAGTTATTGGTTAGCTGAGTTCTGGCACAATGTTCCATGATTAGAAGATGAATCAGAAGGATTAACTGGCCCCTTTATATCTTTCCAGGTCTATCTATATGGAATTTGTATAAGCTTGAATGACTTGCGGTCTTGGATATATAATTAATAACATCCGACTGTCATCCATGCGCATTATCTTTCAACATTCAGAAAATATTGTTGTTAAAGAGTTATACTGGTAGTGGTAGTCTCCAAAAAACTTCAGATAAAATTATATTAATATTATAAAGTTACAATAATTAGTAAAATATTGTAACAACATTTTGTGTAGTATTTTACTATTATTTTGTTGACGTTGCACGATTGGCTTCGTGCGTGTTATCTAATTGATCTTTATTGGACTGCAAAATAAAATTCCAGATTTTTTTTAATGACAGGTGAAAGTCGATCATTATCTTAAAAAGTCTGAGATATATAAAATAACATATATTTATTTGTTTTCAATTAGTACATACATTCGTAATTGATATCAAATAACTTTTAATATTCTTAAAACATGGCTTGTTTGCGAACCTAAGTAGTAAACATTGATTATAATTATTTTAAATCAAACGTTTATCAAATTGTATTTAATGTCTTTATTTTAATTATATAGTCGTTTCTACAAATGTAGTATAGTATTGGCACGCATGTTTTGTTTAATGTGTTTTGATTTTAACCAAGATCAAAAAAGAAGGAGGTTCTCAATTCGACTAATTTTTTGTTTAAATTTGTTAACTCAGAACTCCGTCATTTATTAACCAACGTGCAAAATTATTTTTTGTCTAAGATAGTATATTTCCCTTGCAATCCCTTCGTAAATTCATTGAGATCCGATAAGTATCTCCGATATTATCTCTAGATAAACACAAAATTGCTGCTGAAATGACGAGCGCGGCATTTGAAGTCGGTTTTTAAACTTACCTATTTATATTATGACAAAGAAGTATATTAGTTAAAAATTAAATTCTGTATCACCAGGCAATTTTTGCTACGATACTGTACAATCAAAGGTAGTCTGGAAGAGATCGCTATCAGCGATAAGAACGCCCATTGTAATACCATAGAGTAGACTTTTGAGTTGCTTGTATGTTATGTTACTGTGCTGGTATTTAACAAAGAGTATGTATATTATATTCTAAATTCTTACGTGCATACATAACACACACATTTTATTTTGTAATTCCCAGGTTAGAAGAGCTGCAGGTGAGCGACAACGAGTTGCGGTCAATAGAGCCGGCGCTGCGGCTACCTCGGCTGCGGACGCTGGCTGCTAGCAACAATCTGATCACACATTTTGGGGTGAGTGCTAATAAACTATCTTATAAAAATATCACTGTTTTAAATATAACTGTAAGTTGATAAAATCACGCCTTTTTCCAATTGTGGTAGGCAGAGACTATGCTTCTTTTCACATGCTACGATCCTGACATACCTCTTTCGCTTCTTCCACTTTCATGAGCGCCTTCATACATGCTCGCCGGCTATAGGTACTTTTGACTTGGCCTTTCTTTAAAACATCTCCGATCTGGTCGTGATACGTTCGCCTAGGTCAGTCTCTACCGGCTAGCCCCTTCACACTCGTCTCATAAATCTGTTTCGTCAATCTTTCTTCATCCATCCTCTCTAGATGTCTACACTATCTAAGCATCCCTTTCTCTATTTTGTTACTACATCTTCTACCACAACACAACATTCCCCTATCACGCTGTTCATCAGAGTCACTCCAATCATTCTTCTCAAACTTCTCATTTCTGCAGCATTAACGGCAAAAGAAGCATGACAGTAAAATACTCAAAATTTTTTTTATTGTTTCTTTTGCCATATCCAGCAATCACTACCATACTCCAGCGGTTGAAAAAGAAAATAATTAATATTGAGCTCCTAGAAGTAGACCATCTATATCCAGCAGTAGATGCTAAAAAACTGGTGATGATGAAATCGAAAGTTTATAGTAAAGTAAATTACATATTTCAGGCCAGTACCACCATGGCGCCAGAAGAGGAAAACAAATCTGAATACCACTCCCCACTGACCACAGTAGATCTTCGGCACAACAGACTAAAAGGAAGCATCATACTCGGCAATTATGAAGTAAGTTACAATAAAGACTATAATGTAAGGCATATATACCTTGTCCTGTGTATAGAAAAACATCGACACAAACGATCTTTCATTGTATACAATGAAAGATCGTTTAATTTTTTTTATGATATAAGGTAGCAGGACAAGCACGACGCTCGCCTAATGGTAAGCGATGGCGTCTACCTATTACAGATACTGCACTGCACCTGTAACAGGCGCAGTGCAGTGACATGCAAAATTCTGAGACATAAAGATATTGAGTCTGACATGCCCTGTAATTTCACTGGAGACCTTGCCATTTCAACCGAAGAATTCCATATCACGGTTGAAAAATTAATTGGCAAAGTGGTGGTACCGCCCCAGGTTTACTAGCAGAAGTCGTACCACTATAATGAACTAAAAGAACCACCTTCAAACGCCATGCGCATGTTTTCCTCTGTAGACTCGAAGTCATTAGTCTAACCACCAGGCGAGATAGTTTTCAAATGCTAGCTTAGCCATACTAATATTATATAAAACTTTTTAACAAAAAAATTAAACCGCCGAAAAACCAGAAAAGTAAAAAATAAGTAACTTTGTTATTTAACCTTAATAACGAAGTTCTGAAACTACTTAACTTACTAACTTACTTTACTTTGGTTAATTTACCTCAGTATTATTTTTGTAATGGTTTTGAGATTTTAACAAAACTTTATAACTAAGTTCCTAAATTAATGTAAATATGTATACCCAAGTAGTTTTGAGTCGGCGCCAAACAAGCAAATTAATTAATTACGTACTGTTGAGTGGACCCGTGAGTTGTATAAAAAAAAAAACAAACTTTATGGGCCACAACATTAATTTTATTCACACTGCACTACAACACTTGGGATATAATTCCCTCACCGTTATTTATCAGTAAAGACTACATTTATCAGTACAGGCCTAGGACCGGGTCCGGAATCAGGTCGCGTAATGCGATGCGCCGGGCTCGTAAATGTATGACTATATATACGAAATATATTGATGACATCCACTAAAATAGTGTGAGGGGGTTTAAGCCCATGTCAGCAATATAGTTTTGTGTAACAGTACGTATTATATATATACGTACGCGCGATGCGCGGCGGCGGCGCGTCGCGACACGCCAGTGCGCCGGAAAATGCCGAGTGTTGACGAAGTTGATATCAGCGATACAGCAACCCGAACCGATAATTAATTAATTTGCTTGTTTGGCGCCGACTCAAAACTACTTGGGTATACATATTTACATTAATTTAGGAACTTCGTTTTTAAGTTTAGTTAAAATCTCAAAACCATTACAAAAATATATACTGAGGTATATTAACAGTAGTTTCAGAACTTCGTTATTAAGGTTAAAGGTTATTAGGTTATAAGATTAAGGTAAAACAAAGGTTTATTATTTTTTACTTTTCAGTTTTTTCGGCGGTTTAATTTTTTATTAAAAGTTTTATTTTATATTTTTTTGTGGCCATAATCTACTAATTACTACATTCTTATTTTTTTTATTACTTTTAAAATAGCTACATACCTTACTTTAGCTATTAACTGTTATATAATCCTACTTTATGTATAATTTGTTGTAAAATAATTGTGAATTTTTTTAAAAAAATAGGCTTTATATACCAACAACAGGCCTACAAAAAATTCCGCTCGAATGAAAAAAAAAGATAATTTAGAAGAATCTAATAATTAGATTAACACGTTCACAGGAGAGCGTAGATCAGCACGAGGTAAGACTATAGAGGATGAGAATCTACATTAAAGGTGTGATCACATCTTCACTTAGCAGCAATTTTTCTGTGCCACATGTTATAAGCAGGCGTCATTGCGTACTCCTGGCCTAGACAAACGTTATATAGGTCATTTATGCTTTATAATATTAACATACATACATACATACAATCACGCCTTTTTCCCGTTGGGGTAGGCAGAGACTACTTCTTTCCACATTAATATAATATTAAAAGTAATTAAAATCATTTAAAAAACTAAAAAAAAGACAAATAAACTTCCAAAATAGACTTCCAACGTCACGCTAATCCATTTCAATACTAAGTTTGAGGTGTTTATCTTCATATCTCTGAAGATACTGAACATCATCAACATCTCGATGCAATTCAAAAACCTGTGAAATAATATCATCATCATCATCGTAATCAGCCGGTATCAGTCCACTGCTGGATATAGGCCTCTCCCAAGATACGCCACTGAGCCACAGAATAATGAATAGTACAAGTAACTGAGCCCGATTTTCAGCTATTTTTGTTTTTTCCAGTATGTTAATAAAGTATGTGTAACAAAGTACGATTTTTATCTTAGACGGTAACTAAGATAGGACCTAGCAATAGTCGTTCTCCTATATAATCTATACTAATATTATAAAGAGAGAACATTTGTATTTTTGTATTTTTTAACCGACTTCAAAAAAAGTAGGAGGTTTCTCAATTCGACCGTATATATATATATATATATATATATATATATTTTAATGTTTGTTCGCGGATAACTTCGTCGTTTATGAACCGATTTTGGTTATTCTTTTTTTGTTCGAAAGGAGATATCCTAAGTGTAGTACCATGGTAATTTTATTGAGGTATGATAAGTATCTCCAGAGATATTGTGATAAACATCTCAAAATTGGTACTGAAAATAAATAGCGCGGCATTGAAGTCGGTTTTTTTTTAGTTTTTAAACGATATTATGTATTTTTGTATTTTTGTATTTTTGTATTTTTGTATTTTTGTATTTTTGTATTTTTGTATTTTTGTATTTTTGTATTTTTGTATTTTTGTATTTTTGTATTTTTGTATTTTTGTATTTTTGTATTTTTGTATTTTTGTATTTTTGTATTTTTGTATTTTTGTATTTTTGTATTTTTGTATTTTTGTATTTTTGTATTTTTGTATTTTTGTATTTTTGTATTTTTGTATTTTTGTATTTTTGTATTTTTGTATTTTTGTATTTTTGTATTTTTGTATTTTTGTATTTTTGTATTTTTGTATTTTTGTATTTTTGTATTTTTGTATTTTTGTATTTTTGTATTTTTGTATTTTTGTATTTTTGTATTTTTGTATTTTTGTATTTTTGTATTTTTGTATTTTTGTAATTTTGTATTTTTGTATATTTGTAATGATTTAGGTCAAAAACTTCTGGACCGATTTAAAAAATTCTTTCATTTATATATAGAATAGACTTTCGAAATGAAAATAGGCTATATATTATCCCGTTTAAATCAAAGGTACATTCGTGGAGACCTAATTTACATCCTAAGTCGACAAAAAAAACGGTCGAAAAAACACGTTTCTTACGAACGCTGCTCAATTGAATATAGATGGAAGAATATTTTCTATGGAAGAGTTGTACAACTTCATAAGACCTACAAAAAAGTCCGCGACAGCATATGTCTATCTCTTAAGGTTGACTCACAGTAACCATTTTAATCTTTAATTTTTTGTTAAAAAATATTACACAACTTCCAAGGCTATTTTCAAGTATATAATATTAATCCTTATCCAAATAATTACGTTAATTAGCTTGGCCACATATTATAGACTAGCAGCCCGCCCCGGCTTCGCACGGGTAGAATATGCCTACAAAATTAGCATCAGTTTGTTGCATCAAACATATTTAAGAATCATCGTCATATTTCAACCAATTTACACAAAACTTTAAGGAATTATGCACCTAAACCTTCCTCATAAACACTCTGGCTATTGGTAAAAACCACATGATAATCCGTTCAGTAGCTATTGAGATTATTGCGAACAGACAGACAGACGCAGTGATGGACTTTGTTTTATAATACTTACGAAGTGATATTGGACGGCCCTTTGGCTTAAAGGATAGTTTCCCTGATTCTGACCCGACGGTCGTTGGTTCTAATCCTAGCTATATACCTACCAATGAAAGTATTATGTGCATTCATGAATCATGGGTTATAGTACAGAGGTAGTAGGATCATTGAATCAAAATCAATCAAATCATGGGATCAAAGAAGGGGTATTATATGTTTAACGTGTGTCTGTCTGTAGCATCTTGGCACCCAACCGGATGAACCGATTTTGATTTTATTATTGATATTTTTTTGTTTGAGAGATGTCTTCATCGAGAGTGTTCTTAGCTTTGATTCATGAAAATTCGTTCAGTCGTTGTAAAACTATGAGCTTTTTTCTAGTTAATTGCGCTATGAAATCAACTTTCATAGGTCTGATCAATTCGAAAATCTTCTTCTTCAACGATATTGTAAGAACATGGAAGCATTGATCTGATGTTGGGACATCTCCTGTACTCTACAGAATACTCAAATCCACACCAACTTACAGCTCAGATTTAAAATGTCGTGTTTAGAGTCATTGGAATGCTTTTATTGAAAAGATTATACATAGATCAGTCGGGGTGGTTTATATACGAGTATAGATCACAACTATATTATACAATAGAATTTTATACAGTAAAAATATATTACTATTTTGACTTCAAATTGATTGTGATCGGTGGGGATCTACAGCATCGCTAAGCTTATAATAATATTTTCGTAGGAACTATGACCTAATCTGTGGTTTCACTGCAGATATTTTATTAATTTTGCGATGCGTGTATGTGAAATCCGTGATATCTTCTAGAGTTTTCATTTGAATTATATACTGTAAAGGTCAATTTTAATCTATAATGTGTGGCCAAGCTTATTAACGTAATTATTTGGATAAGGTTTAATACTATATACTTTAAAATAGCCTTGGAAGTTATGTAATATTTTTTACAAAACAAATTAAAAATTAAAATCGTTACTGTGAGTCAACCTTAAGAGATAGACATATGCTGTCGCGGACTTTTTTGTAGGTCTTATTAAGTTGTACAACTCTTCCATAGAAAATATTCTTCTATCTATTTACAATTGAGCAGCGTTCGTAAGAAACGTGTTTTTTCGACCGTTTTTTAGTCGACTTAGGTTGTAAATTAGGTCTCCACGAATGTACCTTTGATTTAAACGGGATAATATATAGCCTATTTTCATTTCAGTTCAATTTCATTCAAGTCCATTCTATATATTAGTGAAATAATTTTTTAAATCGGTTCAGTAGTTTTTGAGCCAAATCATTACAAACATACAAAAATACAAAAATACAAAAATACAAATGTTCTCTCTTTATAATATTAGTATAGTATAGATTAAAATTGTCCTTTACAGTATATAATTCAAATGAAAACTCTATAATATATCACGAATTTCACATACACGCGTCGCAAAATTTATAAAATATTTGCAGTGTAACCACAGATTAGTTCATAGTTACTAAGAAAATATTAATAAAAGCTTAGCTATTCTGTAGATCCCCACCGATCACAATACTACCGACAATAATACCGATCACAATGACTCTAAACACGTCATTTAGAATCTGAGCTGTAAGTTGGTGAGGATTTGAGTATTCTGTAGAGTCCAGGAGATGTCCCAGCATTAGGTCAATGCTTCCATGTTCTTACAATATCGTTGAAGAAGATTTTCGAATTGATCAAAATATGAAAGTTGATTTCATAGCGCAATCAACTAGAAAAAAGCTCATAGTGTTATAACGATTGAAGGAATTTTCATAAATCAAAGTTAAGAACACTCTCGATGAAGATATCTATCAAACAAAAAAAAACTATCAATAATAAAATCAAAATCGGTTCATCCGGTTGGGTGCTAAGATGCTACAGACAGACACACAGATACACACGTTAAACGTATTACCCCTACTTTTTTCGTTACGTTAAGGTTACGGCGGCAGATTTTCTCCTTGGTGGTAAGCTATTTTTCAACCGACTTCCAAAAATAAGGAGGTTCTCAATTCGTCTGTATGTTTTTTTTATGTGTGTGTATGTTACGTGATTACTCCGTCAATTGTGTACCGATTCGAATGATTATATTTGTAATCGGTAGGGTACGTTTTCGAGGTAGTCCCATTGTAATTTCATCGAGATGTGATAAGTATCTCCAGAGATATGACGATAAACGTCTCAAACTTGCTACTGAAGTTGACTCGCGGGGCATTGAAGTCGGTTGTTTTAGTTAAACTATCTTAATTATTGGTAGATTTAATGATCCCACTACCTCTGTACGAAAACCCATGATTCATGAATGCAAATAAACTTTCATTGGTAGGTATATAGCTAGGATTAGAACCAACGACCGTCGGGTCAGAATCAGGGTAACTATCCTTTACGCCAAAGGGCCGTCCAATATCACTACGTAAGTATTATAAAACAAAGTCCATCACTGCGTCTGTCTGTCTGTTCGCAATAATCTCAATAGCTACTGAACGGATTATCATGCGGTTTTTACCAATAGCCAGAGTGTTTATGAGGAAGGTTTAAGTACATAACTCGTTAAGATTTTGTGTAAATTGGTTGAAATATGTCGATGATTGTTAAATATGTTAAAAATTTATATTCGATGCAACAAACTGATGCAAATTTTGTAGGCATATATGTTTTACCCGTGCGAAGCCGGGGCGGGCTGCTAGTAATATATAAAAAGGTAACAGCCGTTGTAAAAAAGTCGTATTTCTTGCATTACAGCACCTGGTATCATTGGACCTATCCCACAATGCCGTAGAAGTGTTGGTGGTGTCAGCGTTACGAGGACTCCGAGAATTATACGCGGCACATAACTCTTTACAACATCTCGCACTGCACGGAGCATCGCTGAGAACGCTAAAGACGCCACATAATCGTAAGTGTATAAAACACCTCGCCCGATATAGCGAAGCGCAGAGTAGAGTAATTTTCAAAGTTAACTTTAATCAACATACGATGACGACAAAATACTCTGAGTTTCGCCGTATGTACGACGGCCCTTGTTTTGCACTTATTTACTGAAAAGTATTGTGTATAAAGCAGATAATGTTTTACTTATACACTTGCAAATAAGTATTTCTTACAAAGTAGAAGATAATAGAATATAATAAAATATTCTCATTCCCCAGCAAGAAGCACGATTTGTTTTTTATAATACTTACAATTGATCGGACTTTTTTAGCAGCGAAATGTCATAACCTATGTATTCTTCTTCCAGAGTTGGAGACTCTAACAACATCAGTGCCGCCAATAAACTTAGTAGAGATGGATGTATGTCACAACAGACTAATATCGTTACCGCAGTGGCTTAGCGGATGCTCAGACCTCACCACATTACACGCAAGTAACAACCAACTGACGTCCCTTCCCGATCATTTATTCTGCAGTGAACTATCCAGCCTAAGCAGCCTTCACTTAGCTCACAACAAAATATCAAGCATACCTTCCATGCCTAGACTCCGAGCACCGTTGAAAGAACTACTTCTACACGATAATTGCATCCAATCTTTACCAGAAAACTTCTTCTCTGTCTGCGATCGATTATGCGTCCTCAATCTATCGAACAACAGATTGAATCGATTACCGCCTACTCGAGGCCCGTCCTCGCACTGCCTGGAACGTCTCTACTTGACAGCTAATTGCTTATCAGATGACGTCGCGGATGTGATCATTGCCTTTAGAGGATTAAAAATCCTGCATATTGCTTACAACTGTCTCACTATGCTCCCTGACAGTTGCATTAACTTCTGGCCTAACATAGAAGAATTAGTGCTTTCAGGAAATTCATTAGGAAGACTACCCGAAAATATGCCGCAACTAAATAGTATACGAGTGGTTCGAGCACATTCAAACAGATTAAAATCTGTACCAATGTTCGCTTGCAGTGCTTCTGTTAAAATACTAGATTTTGCACACAATGAGCTGGACAGCATAGACCTGAGACTTCTTGCCCCGAAGCAGTTAAAATTTCTCGACATTTCTTGCAACAAAAAGCTGCAAGTCGATCCGTCGCAGTTTAACGCTTACAAATGTCAACGACCTCTAAGTTTAGTAGACGTCACTGGACGACATTCCTTACCTTGGACTCAAAAGAGTGGCTACCACGAGGAAATGAATGGAACGACGCCTTGGAATACAGGATTCTCCGAATGTCCCAATAAGTCTTTACAATTGTGCTGTGCGCAGATTCGTCTGCCAGCGTTTTGCAACAAAGAAGGACTATTTGCCATTATTGATGGAGAAACTGATATCGAAGTACCAAAAATATTGCAAGCAAGCTTACCCGGTCTACTATTGGAGGAAAAGTCTATCAAAGAAACTGTCAGCGAATACATGAAATATGTTGTCCTTTCAGCACACAGAGAGCTCAAAGAGAAAGGGCAACGAAAAGGCGCTTGTTTGATACTCTGTCACCTGTCTCCGATTAATTCTGATAATGGTTTCGGTCAGTCTCCTAAAAGATATAGTATGAGATTGGCCAATGTAGGCGATACCAAAGCGGTTTTGAGTAGAAGAAATGGGCCCTTGAGCTTGGGTATTGAAAATAATAAGCGTCTGGGTTACTCAACTAGATACCCTAATACAATACCAGATCCTGATGTGATCCAAACCATTATAAAAGAGGACGACGAGTTTTTAATACTTGGAAATGGTAACTTTTGGAATGCTGTAAGCATGGAAACCGCCGTGTTGGAAGCGAGAGCAGAACGGAACCCTGTTCTGGCAGCTAAACGGTTGCAAGACTTGGCGCAAAGCTATGGAGTAGAAGATTGCGTGTCCGTGATGATCGTACGGTTCGATACGGGAAGGTCTGATGTAGATCTTCTAATGAGAGAGCTGCGGCAAACAATAAGCACCACAAATAAGTCAGTCTGTAGGTCTGACTGTTGCTGTTCACGATTGGAGCCGTGTTGTCATTCAGCGTCCCCACCGAAAACGTGTAGCGATAGGTCATCTCCAAGCGGTCAAAGTGACCGTCCTCCTAGTGAAACAATAAGCCACCAGCATTACGCCAGCGTTCGGTCGCATACAAAAGCATCAGAACGCAGAAGCTGCCGCGGTGGAGTAGCTCGAGCGATTCGAGTCAGAGTCGAAGAAGACAAAGAAGATCTCCAGAGAACCGATGAACACGGGAATCCAGAAGAACAGTTCAAATGTTGGGAGTACATGCTCGAGCAGAATACTCAAATGTTGTTCGATAAAGAGTTAGATAACTTGTCGAAAGGAATAAAATCTAACGTAAGCAGTTTACGAAATCTTAAAGGTCTGTCAGGTAGTAGTCCTCAGCTGCATTTGCCTAATAAGCAATCAAAGGGTATTCCGTTTTTGTCGAAGCATTTTGGGAGTGCGAGATCTTTTGGGACGGCTGCATTGAAGCCAGAGTTTCGATTCGGTTCAGGTAGGTTACCGAATGGAGGACCGAATGCTGCGTATTTTGGTTCGCTGCAGAGACTGATGCCTTATCACTTGGAGTACGACTTTGCTGTGATACAGGAAAAAACAGCTCACTCTCAAGACTCTTTAGATCTTGAAGGTCGAATGTCCCAGTACTGGGGAGTAGCAACGACAGAGCTTTAAGGGTTTTGATGCAGCTTCAGGCATCGGAAAATGCTATTTTCGTAATGTAAATAAAAGTCGATATTATTTAGATGTAGGTATAATATTTATAGATACCATCTGCCGACTAGATTTTTTGCACAAAGTATGGAAATCACTATGGACTTGCCTATACGAACTAGGTTTATGTACTTAATAGTTTTTACAATAATGCTATGTACAATAACGTGATAATTTCTTTCTAACGTATATAGACAAATAAATTAATGACTATAATTAACATTTATATTATTTCATATTTTACACATCTAATAAGTATTAAGGTATAATATACAACATATTTTCTTATAAACTAGTAGAATATGTACAGTACCTTGCTATTAAGGCTTTTCATTTTTGTCATAATTGTGCTTTTATCACTTTTCGCATATATTCACATAATATCATACCAATTATTATTTTTTTCAGTAAAAGTTATAGAACGCCTACACTTCAAACAATTCTTCGTCTCCGTGAAATACTAATAATATTTAAATGCTCTAGTTTACAAAACAGGAATTTTGTTAGACAATGAGTAAGGAGGTAACGTAGTCTGACTAAAACATAAAAATATATTTAATACATAAATTAGTGGGAGAAAACAGGAATAATGTAGCTAATGTTGCATATACGAGTATAAATGGAAGGTTAAATTTTAAAGAGTCATTGATCTCAACTTGAATAGTCTAAAATTTGGAAAACTAATAGAACCGACTTCAAATGCCGTGCTAGTAATTTTCAGTACCTAAAGTGAGGTGTTTATCTTCATATCTCTGAATATACTAATCAGAGCTCGATGAAATTTATATGGAACCACCTGGAAAGTATACTTAATACCCTTCCAGACTAACGAAGAATTTTCTAAATCAGTCCATGCACCTTTGAGTAATCGAGAAACATACATTAAAAAAAATCCGACGAGTTAAGAACGTCTTCCTTTCTGAAGTCGGTTAAAAGTAAAATAGGTAGCTACTTACAAGCTACTGTAATAAAATAAAGGTTTTCGGTACGTTAAATTGACTGATAATTGGCAATTATACTATTTTGTTATTTTTATGCCAAGTCTATGATGGCTGATTGGATAAATATGATGGCACTGCTTCACTAACAGAAGTTCAAAACTCAATAAGAGTTATTACGACTCAACAGCCCGCAAGTTGCATATGCAAAGTCAGTCTATTCATTTTACTTTGGCTGAAAGTTAACAGAATGCTTTTCACCAAATATATCTTTTCACTTGAGAATCTCTTTCACACTTTGTATCTTTTGCTTAAAGATCTTGAATAAGTAATGGTAAGGCTAACATGATTTTAAATATCACGTAGAAAATGTCATGTTATGCCTGGCACTGTTTCACTTTAACTTGTTGTTATCGCGCCGGTGGCGAAGTGACTATCTATCACCATCCGAGCACGTTACAAATACAATACGGAAGGCCACCTAACAATCTCAGCTTATAAATAGTTGCATCTGTCGCTAAAGTGGTTTAGAAATGCGAAGGCCTGAAGATAAAGTCACTCTATAGCTCTTTACATATGTATTTCTGTTTATTTTAATATATCACTATCTGTTTTCCTTGCAACGCGTGGCGCAAGTAATTTCACACTACACCAAACACGTAACAGGATCCAGATACGGAATGTCCTTTCACTCTACAAACTCAGTTTAACACTTCACATCTCTCGCTTGACGACCAGTTCGAGTGGTTGTATAAGTGGTAACGGGAAGGGCACAGTCGGCGGCGGGGGCGCGGGTTGCGCATGCGCCGGCGGTGGCCGACGCTAGGGGAACCCTCGCGGGGAGTAGTGGTGCTCCCCGAGCCATGAGTCGGGGGACGGTGGGAAGTCGGGGTAGCCCCCCGCGGCTGGTGATGATGAACTGCTCAGGTCAGAAGCACCGCCAGTGCCTGCTGTCCCGATACCCGCACCGCTCATTGCTTGACCTGGAAGTTTGGAAAATTAATTTGTTTTAGCTGCAAAAGGTGTCTAAGTTTTACTCTCATGAGTCTGAACGAGGTAGATTAATTCAAATCGTTTAATACGATGCCGGTTTCAGATTTTTTAATATTTATCTAGTTATGCTAACGCGCTGTTTAAAAGATGTGATGTAAAATAATTTGTTTAATGGTGGTTTCGTGCAAATGTGGTATGAACGCGTAGTAGTTACGCACTAGGCTCCACTCTGCAGAGAGATAGATACATCAGTTATGTAATGCCTTACCAATGTTAGTATAGACGAGGTGGTCAGGTGGGTAGTGGTAGTGGTGTTGAGGCGGGGAGTGCGCGCGAAGGTACGGCGGGGTAGCGGCGTACCGAGCGCCACCTGTTGTCCCACCACCCGCGGGCGAGCCTTCTTCACCACCTAGCGCTACGGTACTGTAGCTGTCGTTACTCAGTTCTGAAAATACAAGATGAAGTTGAAACAATTACAGCATCTAAAATAATTCTTATGATCTTGCAATACCTCTTGAATTATTATGTTAGTTTCCTGAACAGCTTATAGATAGATCAACGAATTGTATCTTTGCATGGTTATAAAATACGTTGTGAAAATGTTATTTGCCTAATCAGGGCTGGTGATTCTTTTAAAAATTTTGTGCGATTCATCTGCTTACATTTCGTATCTTTTAGCAAGTTCCATAATAACACCGCTAAGTAATGCTTCCAAATCCTATCCAATCTCACCATGATGACTGAAAGAGTCCAGGTCGATCTTGAGTTCATCTTTATCCAGCAATCGGTCGTGACGTGGAGATCCACTGCCGCCACTCTTCATCGACCTGAAGTATTGTGACCAGCGCGTGCGGCCTGCGTCTTTCTTCAATCTCTTCTCTTTCGCTCGTCTGAAGGAAAGTAAAAGAAACATTTTCAAGGCATTTATAAAAATTGTTTTTGTCAAAGAGAGGTTCTCGAACAATACATTATTTTACTATTAAAATTCTTTACACAACGTAAACAAAAGTTTTTTGTTCAGACTAAATGAGCAATCGTATATTCGTATAAGTACATTATAATTGGATTACCTGAGTACTACTAAAACAAGTAGTAAAGTTTTAGCTTCAGATTTATTCGATTCCTTTATCCATGTATTTCAAAGGTATGTGAAAGGTTCATTTTGAGGCTATATTTGAACGCTACATATTAGGTTCTAATATTATCTGAAAAATATTTTTAAACTAGAAGTACCCCGCCCCCGCGGCTTTGCCCGCGTTAAATACTTCTTTTATTCACTTAAAACATTTATTTTATAAAAACCTTTCTATCATAAAAGACATCAAAGAAGTTAAAGCCAAATCGGTTCTTTCTTTGAACCCCCGTTTCATCCCGTTAAAGAGTGAATTTTGAAAAATCTTTTCTTAACAGATACTTACGTCAAAACAAATATCTGCATGCCAAATTTCAGCGCAATCCGAAATAATAATGATTTCAGACTTGGTTACCCCAATTCACTCATTTAGGAGTGGCATTTCGAAAAAGCCTGAAACATCTATTTTCTTATTTACTTACTGAAGCACTTGTCTGGAGTTTGGAATAGAAAAGACTATCTTATCTTATTTCTCCGTATAAACTTTGAACCCCCGTTTCATACCCTTAAAGAATGAATTTTAAAAAATATTTTCTTTGCGTATACCTGCGTCAAAATAACTATCTGCATGCCAAATTTCAGCGCAATCCGAAACAATATAAATATTGTAAATAAATTTCAGACTTTGTTACCCCACTTCACCCTTTTATGGGTGGCATTTCGAAAAAGCCTGAACCATATATTTACTTATTTATTTACTGAAGCACTTGTGTGAAGTTTCGAATAGAAAAAGCTATCTAATCTTGTTTCTCCTTACAAACTTTGAACCCCCGTTTCATTCCCTTAAGAGGTGAATTTTAGAAAATCATTTATTAGTTGACGTTTACGTACTAAGACAAATATACCCTCCAAATTTCAAGTCCCTACGACCAGCGATTTAGGCTGTACGTTGTCTGTCAGTCAATCAGTCAGTATGTCAGGACAAAGATTCTTATAGTATTAGATATAAGCTTTTTGTTAAGACCCTCGTCATTATATGTAATGGAAAGTATTCATGACAATAAAGCATACTAGCCCATATTCGAACGTCTTACCAGTACCTACCATCAGAGAGTTCTAGTCCCTACATCCCGACTTATATAAATTTCAGCTCCATCGGATACCAAAAAGTGGTTAAAATCCTTTGCAGATTTTGACCGACAACTTACATCCGAACGCGCAGGTGTTGCAAGTTAAATACGAGGCTTATCCAGAGTAGCGGATATTCACCACGTCAGTGCCTTATCTTTTGTTTAAATATCAATATCTCCCTAATATCAGTAATATCATATGCTGCAGAAGAACGTCTAGAAGTCTAATGTTCTGAACTGCAAATATGGTAGCATATTGCCCTACTTGATTGGGAGAGGCCTATGTCCAGCAGTGGACTGATAACGGCTGATTATGATGATGATTACCCTCCTTTAAGGTACGAACACACCGCGTCGTCCTGCGTGCGCGATCTAGGCGGCGATCAGATAGCGCAGTAGTATTTGTACAGACTGGTTCACACCAAACGCGATCAGAAAACAATTAAACAGTACTGAGATCGCGCCCGCCGATCGCAGGACGCCGCGGTGTGTCCGTACCTTTACTTGATATGACTTATTTAATATGCACAATCTCACATATTAAAATTTTAGATTATTTATTTTGTTAGGCCTCGAGCCTAGCTTGGATTTCACAGTTCTCTTGTTATCGTCTTTTTTTATTACCATTCTATATGCATTTCTGTAACTTAAAATTATGTGTTTTGTTTAGGCAATAAATATTTTCATTTAAATATTTTCACTTTAAAATTTTAAATAGGAAATCTATTCTTGACAAAAACTTCTCAAACATGACATGTAAATTATCCCGGATTACCTTTTGAAGTGATTGTTGATCTCTCACCACGCAAAACTCGTTATAACGCTTCGATTACTCTCGATTTAAACAAATAAGTATTACAATATAAACAGAACACCCCACCGGATCGCGTGTTATTACTGAAACGGCAGGGGGTCGGGGGTACAAAGAGCTTGATTAATTAAAGTACCCCTCCCAGTCCACTGGGAGCCGTGCCGAGGTACTGCCGATTCGGATTATTGAAACAATGGGAATTGCCTTCTTGGTAACTGGTCCGTATTTAGAGGTAGTACATAATATAGTTTAGGTATATCCGTTTGTAGGTATTTGACTTGCATGGATAGTGGGAAAGCTAAGAATAGAGCACGTCTGTAACTGTCTGTAACTGTTTGTAGTTATGTTAAGAAGGTCGGTTGATTTTCAACCCCCGATGCAAAAAAATGTGTTATAATTTTGACGTATAGTATCTGTGTACCTATGTGTGTGTATGTGTGTCCGTATGGCATCGTAGTGCCAAACGGATGAACCGATTTTTAATTTGTTTTCTTTTATATGTGTCTTAATCGAGAATGTTGTTAGCTTTAATACATGAAATTCTGCTGCGTGAGAAAGTGAGTTTTTTTCTAGTTGATGACGCTATAAGATCAACTTTATTAGGTCTGATCAATGTGAAATCCCTAACATCCTCTTACTTAAATGATATTGTAAGAACTTGGTGGCACTGACTTGATGCTGGGGCATCTCCTGGAATCTGCAGAATACTCAACTCCTCACCAACTTACAGCAAAGATGTCGTGTTTGGGCTTATTGGAATGGTCTCAATGAACTAATTATACATGATTAGCCGGGAGTGGTTTAAAATTTAGAATGTAAGTATTATGTTACTTCGTGTCAGCCTATTTAAGTAGAATAAAATGTTATTAAACATTTTCAGGTGGTTAAGTATCGGCATAGGAGAGTAACAGTTATTGAAAGGCAAGTTTTAATTTTATAACATATGTCTAACTTTTATCAAGCTAAAAATAAAATGGGTGCGTATACATTACGCTATTCATAAACGTTGAATGTATACCTAATGCCTATTTTATCAGCATTCCGATAAATCGTGACAAAAGACTTCTTCTGACTTGGAAGAAATACCATACGATCCTAATCTCGGTTAGAAGCAAGCTTAGATTTCAAATGAAAAGGCACAGGTTATAAACGGCAACAATGCTCTAACTAGCTGGTCGTGGCGCATAAAGTGAATTCGAGCGTTGATATCGCGTCGGGTTTTACGAGCCGGAGCCGATGGCGGGCCATGACGCGACCTGACACGCCGTGACCGACGCCAGCCAGCCTTAGGGCTAGTACTTTCCATAGGTTTGTTTTGGAATACAGCTATTTTAAGCTCGACTTAGGATGTCGTAGGTAGTCGAACTACGGTTGTTTAGCTGCGTCTCGTAATTATAAAACTTTGATGAGAATGTACCTAAGTATGAACGAACCTTGTGGTAGGTAGGAAGGACCTATGTATAATAAGCTTTATTCATATATGAAGGTGTCTGTGGAGTATTCACGGATCAAAATAATCGGGAGTTGTAATTGAACTGAATTAACTCTACTGTACTACTCATGAAATGCTCCAGGTGAAACATCCACACTTTTGTATCGGGTTCCTATATTTGATCTCTAAAGATATAGTTGAAAACTAGGACGATATCTTCCTAGGTTCAAAAAGAGATTGCGTTTGACATAATACGTTATAGATGTTATGTCAAAATCTTCAGTTGAAAAAAATCCGCAGAGATCCTATAGAGGAACATACTCGTACTTGTTCGATTTGGTTAACTTCATCTTTGGGGTAAAATAATACACATTTCCACCAACTAATGAAAAGTACTCCTTATTACAATTATAAGTAATCATACTGAGCAATTGTAGAACATGATGTTGTATTATGAAACACTTCCTTTTCTTTTACGCGTAGCCATAAAAAGATTAATCTAAGTTTACGTCTAGTTAAAATCGTTGACCATTTCAAAATCTACATTTACTGCCTTGCTTCTGATAGAGGTAGTATGTACCGTACCTACCTACAAAGGTTAGTCTTGCGCCTGATTTTTTGCTAGTCCATTTCAAAATGTAGTACACTTTATATCTGTTGAGGTAGCAATTTACTAACGTAAAACTTTCGCAATCAATACACATAGTTATGTCAGAATACATGCATTACAGACATTAATATTATTTAACTTGTCATGTTGCATTTCACGTATTGTATGTGAAATGAAATGAAATGAAATTACCAAAGGCTAACCAATTGGAATCCTAGCAAATAAAACATGGCAAGTTTGGTACTTTAATTTTTAGATAGCGTGAAATAATTTTGGACAAAGACTCCAAAGACCAAACTTATTGAGCACTCGATTCCTTCTTGCTATATAATTGCTGCTCCAATGCTTATCGATTCTATTATAGGCAAGCCAGTACAAAAGCATTAGTACATATTGAAAGTAAGTTGTATGGACGCAGTCGTCATGCTCGAATAGAATTGATTGTGGATATCTGAATGCTTCGGTTTAACTGACTCTATGCGTAACTTAAAACGCTTGACGAATCCTTGTCATGCTATTTTATATGCTTGAGTTACGATAAATACTACATTATATGTTTAGGCTTACATAATGTGCCAGAAAAATAAAGGTATAGCCACAGACCTCGGATTATCAGCAACAGCTGGCTATTTATGGATTTGGATTGGCACGGTGGTAAAGCCACAGACTTCAGATTACCTATATTACTAGGTAGCGCACCAATCACTACTGTACCGCTTGGCTTGTTACCACCCGCTCTCAAGTATCAAGTTGGTAAATCTGTCGCCAAAGAATAATTAGTGTGTTCCGACAGATGTCCTTGAGAGCCAGTTTCATCATCAGATGAGATAGAGGTCAAACGGTAGTCTATATTACTTAGGTATAATAATAGTAGTACACCGTATTGAATAACAATGTCTATGATATATTGTCTATGATAATATTGCATTTGGTTCACAACACAACTGTCTCGTTCCGTTTGTAATTACTTAGTTACTTTTCTATAAAAATAAATACTATATGAATGACCTCACCTGTTTTGAAACCAGACTTGCACGACCCGCATATCCAATCCCGTGTCATGGGCCAGCTGTTCCCTCACATGTCTGGCGGGCTTGGGGCTGCTGCTGTAGGCACTCTTCAGGGTTTCTAGTTGTTTGGCGGTGATGGTGGTGCGAGGCCGCTTGCTGGCCGCGTCTCCGTCTAGAGAACCCTCGCCGCCTGCACAGGTGGGATCTACTTCAGTTGGATTTACTGTTTTTGGCTGATTGAATTGAGGTCTAATGATGCTATAGATGGATGATAGCTTCATAGATGGTTGTACTAGGTGTACCTACTTGTCACGTTATACATTTATCCGTATTTTAGATTAATTGAAAATGGTATTATATAATTTCAGACTATCGTAAATTATAACTAACTACTCAATATACAATAGACTCAATATAAACATTAGATTTCTCCGCTGAGATGAATCCAAATATAATTATTTGCTAGATGTTTTCGATTTAGTTATAATTTTCTTTTTGAGAATTTGCCGTCATTGTTATTGAAATGTATGGCTATGTTAGGTAGATAAAACCAAAAAAAATTATGTATGGACTATTTGGTAGAAAATATGGTTACAATAATTAAGATAGTTTAAAAACTAAAACAACCGACTTCAATGCCCCGCAAGTCAATTTCAGTAGCAAGTTTGAGACGTTTATCGTCATATCTCTGGAGATACTTATCAGATCTGGATGAAATCACAATGGGAATTTCATCGAGATCTGATTAGTATCTCCAGAGATATTGAGATAAAAACCTCATGCTATTGAATATACTTTTGAAGACTAAAAATATGACCTTGAATAATGTTTTGACAAATATTCTTACGGTATGACGTTTGGCGAAGATGGCGGGCATATGGCGCCGATAATGTTAATAATCGCATATAATACTTTCTAATATTCATTTTGGAATACAACTAGTTCGTGTTATATAAGTATTTGGAATTATTGTAATAAAATAGACAATTAATTATCGTGTGTGTCAGATGCTTTTATTGCACAGGGCCATTTTAGACATTTTCCTTTGTTACCTTGATGACATCATTATGACTAGTGGATATTTTCACTACCGAGGCATTTGAAATCAATTTTTTAGGGTTCCAAACCCAAAGGGTACCAAATGAACACTTTCTGAGACTTTGCTGTCCGTTCGTCCGTCCGTCCGTCCGTCAGTGTGTCTATATGTGCGCACTTTACAGATCTGTATCTTATTAACGTAATAGGTACATACTTGAAATTTTCACAAAGTATATATCCGTCAGTGTATAACGGCAATAGGTAGTAGATAGATACTACCTACATTTATCTACCTACTTACTACTACTACATAGTATCTATCTACTATCCAATAGACTTGGCTGGCACCGACTTCAAATAAATAAGTGGGTAGCGCTTATAATAATTATATTAAGTAATTTATTTTTCGCTTTTGAGTGCCTGTTTGTGGTTACGAAATCGTTTTTTTTTTTTTTTTAATCATTTATTATATATAAAGTAGATAGATATTAAAGACAAGATATAAAAAACAAACCTTTAGCTCTAGCGGCTTCATAGTCCGGTTTGCAGACCAGCTTTCCATCTTCCATCAGATAGAACTCATCTCCAGTATTGAGGGTCCGGGCGCAGGCTGCGCAGGCGAAGCACCGGAGGTGGTAGACGTGGGTCTGTGCTCGACGGACCACCTGCGTGGGCGGGATACCTTGCCCGCAGCCCGAGCACTTGGTGCCGAACCGCCTGGGACAACAGCCACAATTGCAACAACATTATCAACGTGTTTGGGGGAAAGACATAGAGTAACTAAAATATTAAAATAGTTATAGCAGTAGGATTAGCTGAGTTACTTTTCATCATCAGACTAAGGGCCAGTTTTACCGGTTCCTGATAATGCGTTAGATAGTTATTTGACACATGACGCCATAAAAAAGCTGTCAGATTTCTTCATATTAGTGCTGTCAGGAATCGGTGAAACTGGCCCTTATTGTAGACCATGGACTCGGCCTATTCCTATTTCTAATGGTCTTAGGTTATTGTTGTCCAGTAACATGTTACTCTCCCCAATAGCTCTTAAGAAATATTAACTCTCCAAGTTCGACAATTTCCTTCCGAAGCGAGTACTAATAAAACAAATTAAAATCTAATTAACAGTAAAATTTACCAATGCTAATTTTTTACAAAAGTGTAGGTACGGTAACATACGGTTCATACTTCACAGCGTATATTTATCGGAATTAAAAAAACGTAATCTAACCGCGTGTTCTAACATCTGTTGGGTGTCGGATCCAATTTTTAATCGGATGTTCCAGTGGCAGAACATTTTATAAGAAGCTTCACACTTGTCGGGCCCGATTTTGTTGTTTGTTTTGACAACCCGAATAAAAATCAGATCCCACATCCGACAGATGTGAACACGGAGTCTTAGTAAATTATCTAAGCACGGTGTAAGCATTGAGGGAAGTCAATTTTGCGACAGCGAACCGCTAAAGTCATTAAACAAATCAAACGATTTTAAATAATTGAGATAGTTTAAAAACGAAAACAACCGACTTCCATGCCCCGCGAGTCAATTTCAGTAGCAAGTTTGAGACGTTTATCGTCATATCTCTGGAGATACTTACCAGATTTCGATAAAATTACAATGGGACCACCTCAAAAACGTACCCTATCGATTAAAAAAAGAATCATTCAAATCGGTTCACAATTGACGGAGTAATAGCGTAACATACACACAAAAAAAAACATACAGACGAATTGAGAACCTCCTTCTTTTTGGAAGTCGGTCGAAAAGATTTTACCGAATAGAGTGAGATAGTGGTCAAACGTACGAGTACGAAATAAAAAAAATCTTACTTGAAGAAGTCATCCGTGCAGTACAGCTGGTTGTTTCTCGCAAAGCATTTCCCCGACAGCATAGCACGGCACTCCACACACCGCAGACACCCGGCATGCCACGTCCGGTCTGACACTTTCAGCACGTACCGGTCTACGATCATCTCGTGACACCCGCCGCATTTCGGGATACTGGCTGCAACAATACCCAACGTTTTTTAAGGTCCTATTCGTTAAATCTCAAAAAATTGTGTTTTTGTCGTTAAATCCAGTAACTATGGATTAAATACATTACTGTTTTTTTAGATCTAATAAATATTGAAAAACAAAATAATCCTACATACTACACCCAATTTAAAGTGAAGTTTTACGCAAAGCCCTCGCGAGAGCAATGATTAGCTATAAATCTCTCACTCCTATAAATTATATTAATTTGTGTCCTTATAGACCCTTTCAAATATCATTTTACTAGTCATGTTGTGTTGAAACAACTCCGATTTTCTCCCGATGAAGTAACATTTTGTGTTAAAAAGTTATGCCAGTGAACAGACATCCAAATTATTTTCTTATTTTGCATTTTTTGCAGCTACTGCTTTGTGGAATACTTCTGCAATATCTTAGATGTCGGCTGAAAGCCTTGGATTTCGTCGATAAACAAGCAAGGATGCTTATTGGCGCATCTCAATCCGTAAACACAATGTTCAGAGCCTCGAGCATCAGTGCAGTGTAGCAAGTTTATCTGTGTTTTAGAGAATAAATTTCAGCGAGTGTGCAATAGAATAACACAATATAATTCCTACTTCCCCCTTTCACAATATAAAAATAATAATAGGATAAAAAAGACAAACTAATAACGGCATTCATACACAGTGGATAGGTATTTCAGCAATCCGCACTAAACGTTTTGCTTCGTCTTCAGAGTGAATTTCGAAGTGAAGATCGAAGAGTGCAGATGCGTTGTGTTCGAGTTATTAATCTGGTTTCTTGATACTTACAAACGACATGCAAAATACTTCCAGTACCTTGTACGTACCATCCGGAATAGCGAAGCGATGTTCTTACAAGAAATAAACCGGTGAAATTTACTAACATTTTAGTCATTCACCAACAAATAAGACAATAAAAATATAGGCAAAAGCTTTGTCCGTTTTCGAAAAGTTTATTTTGATGTAATCCATATATAAATTTGGATTTTACCTTAGTAGCAAAGTAAAGAATCAAGAATAGGTACATTTTTGATACAACCAGATTTATAAAGATGCTTATATAGTCCACTGCTACGGTCTCTGATTGCACGCCTCAGAACCTGATCTGTTATTACCCTTATCAAACTTCAATTCCATTTTTTAAATAAGAATTCTTGACAACAACAAATCGAGTTAGTATAATATTTTAAAGCTGTAAGTGACAGTTATCGTATTTAACTATCTTATAGGTCGTGGACAGGACATTGACGGTGCAACTGATTCAAATTCGCTTAGCGAGCTAGATATGGAAAGGGCTATGCTCGGAGTCTCTCTGAAGAATCTAATTCGAATGAAGTCAAACGTCAAAGAACCAAAGTGATCGGTATAGCTCAAAGGATCACTTTGCAAGCGTTGTATTAGCAAGCGTTTGTGGGCTGGTCATATCTGTCGTAAAACCGATAACCGTTGGGAAAGACGTGTATTAGAGTGGAGACCACGGCTCGGCAAACGTAGTTGTAGGGCGCCCTCCAACTAAGTCGATGGAGCGATGAAATACGCAAGCTGGCTAGCAGCGGTTAGAAACAAAGAGCTGAAGATCGAGCTCAGTGGCGTGCCATAGGTGAGGCCTAGGTCCAACAGTGGACAGATAAAGGTTGATGATGATGATGATGATGATGATGATGATAGTTCATTTGACAAATTAACCGAAACAGTTGTTATATTTGATTCACGGTTGTTGACAGTTTATATAACTCACTCTTGAACTAACGGGATATTAGCGTATGAGAAAGTTTTGCATTTACTTATTACCTATTATTGAAATTAAAGATGTATGAATATGGGATACGACACTTAGAGTAAAAAAAACCGGCCAAGTGCGAGTTGGACTCGCCCACCGAGGTTTTCGTACCAACTTCTCTAACTAGGTTAAAATACACACCTAACGTTGTAGTCCGATCCCTAAACCGTTGTCTAGACACTGCTATTGCTCCAATAGCAAAAAATAAGCTTGTATTAGTATATAGTATTCGATTTTTTCCTTCATTTCGTCATACCTTTTGATCGCGTTGACTTACAAGTTTCATTTTTTTACAACTAAAAGATACTGTAGACCCGAGTATTTGTTTTAAGTTTCAACTTGAAACCTTTACGCGTTCCTGAGACAAAGGGTCATGAGACACGGACATACAAATGGATAGAAAGACAGATATACAGATGGACAGACAGAGACGGACAACAAAGTGATCCTATAAGGGTTCCTCTTTTCCTTTAGAGGTACGGAACTCTAAAAATTGTAAATTATTACATTTCTGCAATATTGCGCCGTACATCTACATAGGATTGTACAAAGATACCGACCCTGACGCTCACAGATTTACGTCAGGAGTTTTGTTTACATAGTGTTAAACTAGTTCTAACAACACCTACTTACAATCAAGCCACTAAATATAGAACTCAAACCAAACAGCATCACAGATCACAGCACAACAATCACAGACTACGTACACAGGAACACTTCTGGTAGATGCTCCAGCTGTATGGGCGGCACGCGCATGTCTTCGAGGGTCTCCTCCGTGGGGTACATCATGGTGCCCAACATCGCACGACCGTGCCGGCCCGCTGCGCCCGACGCACTGCCGCCACCCTGTCCGACCAACCCCATCCCTCTTATCACCACCCGGCTCCTATTGGTCGACTCGATTCGCTGATAGCGCACAACACGCCCCCCGACCAATCCTCACAGTCGCGGACTGACACTGAACACCACCCATCGATCGATCGCAGGAAAATTCACGTTCCCCACCGATATTGAACGGAGAGCGTTGAAGTGTTTACAGATGAGCGCCGCTATGCCGATTTGCTTTACACACCATTCCTTTTCTGAGGATTTGCATAGCTAACAATGAGGGATTTTCATTTTTATTCAGCAGTGAATTTTTATTTTTAATCTACTAAAACGACTACGTTTATATCTTTCTTCCTCCTCTGCTGTTCTTCCACTTTTTATAGTGTTTAAAGATTTTTACATTTTTTAAAGTCATTTGGACTAATTATGAAGCCATATGTTTGCTACAAAAAGACATCTACGACACCCGTGCTACAAGATTGCGAAGCAAACCACCATGCCAACTCTATAATATTTAATTTTCCATCATATACCTCTAATTCTTGTATTTTATAAAAAATTTTGATTAGTTCGGTGTCACAGAAAAATAATTTGTTCTAATCTATTTTTGTTAAAATATTAAAATCCATGTCAGTACTAAACAAAATTTGTTAGCTAACAAGCTACGCGGGGCAATATATCCTGCTATAGTTTAGTTAGACGCATACACAATTATAGTACAGCACTGATGTAAAGCATTCGTAGACAGTCCAGACCAGCCCTACCAAACAGTCATTTATAACCTAGTAAACTGGTACAATTCGATCTAGGCAGTGGTCAAGCGTGACCGGGCCCGGCACTGCGCCTGCGATAAATTATCCAAGTGAACGCGAGGGCGCAGCCGTGACTTACGACGGAATAAATCACAGCTCACCGTCACTTACCCCAGAACCAGAAACGTGCTTCATTCGACTCAGTGCGATTTAGTAGGGCTAGTGGGTCAAGAGCCTTACTTTCACTCGACTTTAATTTCAGTTAGGATAGATTGAATTGAACGTTTCGTGGATAAGGATAATCTATACTAATATTATAAAGAGAGAACATTTGTATTTTTGTATGTTTGTAATGATTTGGCTCAAAAACTACTGGACCGATTTAAAAAATTCTTTAATTTATATATAGAATAGACTTTCGAAATGAAAATAGGCTATATATTATCCCGTTTAAATCAAAGGTACATTCGTGGAGACCTAATTTGCAATCTAAGTCGACAAAAAAACGGTCGAAAAAACACGAAAAAAAAACACGTTTCTTACGAACGCTGCTCAATTGAAAATAGATGGAAGAATATTTTGTATGGAAGAGTTGTACAACTTAATAAGACCTACAAAAAAGTCCGCGCCAGCATATGTCTATCTCTTAAGGTTGACTCACAGTAACCATTTTATCCTTAATTTTTTTGTTAAAAAATGTTACATAACTTCCAAGGCTATTTTCAAGTAATTAAATAATTAAATTCCAAATAATTACGTTAATTAGCTTGGCCACATATTATAGATTAAAATTGTCCTTTACAGTATATAATTCAAATGAAAACTCTAGAAGATATCGCGAGTTTCACATACACGCGTCGCAAAATTAATAAAATATTTGCAGTGTAACCACAGATTACTTCATAGTTACTACGAAATATTAATAAAAGCTTAGCTATTCTGTAGATCCCCACCGATCACAATCAATTTGACGTCAATATAGTATAATAATATGATCTATTGTATAAAATAATAATTATCTATATACCTATATAATAATATAATTTTAAACCACCCCGACCACGGATTAGACAAAGGAGGTTGGATTGGCAATGTGGGCGGGGCAGGCGCGCCACTAGTATGATTAGACAATCATAGATTCATAGAACCACGCGATCATACTTTTTAGTGGCTCGTGGTTTGCGTCGCAGCGCGGAGGTGCGCTAAAATCGTCTCAAAATGCCGTGTTGTGCGATTATTACGTGTAAATTAAAGAGTCAGACATCAAGTATTAAACAAGGAGGAATTTCTTTTCATCGGTAAGCATAAAATCTTCGTATTATAGATATTTTTGTCCAAAAACTATTTTTAATTATGAAATTCTTTGTTCAAACGACAACATACCCAGAGAACAGATAACTATACATTGCTGGTAAAGTACGAATATTTCTACCTCGAGACGCAGTTTACGCGCAATGGATTGCAAAGCGAGCGAAATCACCACGCCTCTCCGACTCGTTATATTCACGTTCGCGTCGGTCGCCGGCCGGTCGGCCGCGTGTGATTGTGTGTAACTTATAGAGTCTCGAAGTAATGTGCGTAACAATTGCAGTAGTGTGCGAAGCAATTGCAGCCCCGTGTTCTATGTGTAATTTGTTTATTAGTTTGCGTAATTCGTGTATCTATTTGTATTGTTTATGTTGTGGAATCGTTTGGTGGGAGTAACGCGGCGACGCTGGTTTTCAAACAAAAGTGTGATTATTGCCAATCCAACCTCCTTTGTCTAATCCGTGACCCCGACTGATCTATAAATAATCTTTTCATTAAAAGCGTTCCAATGACTCTAAACACGTCATTTAGAATCTGAGCTGTAAGTTGGTGAGGATTTGAGTATTCTGTAGAGTCTAGGAGATGTCCCAGCATCAAGTCAATGCTTCCATTTTCTTACAATATCGTTGAAGAAGAAGATTTTCGAATCGATCAGACCTATGAAAGTTGATTTCATAGCGCAATTAACTAGAAAAAAGCTCATAGTTTTATAACGATTGAAGGAATTTTCATAAATCAAAGCTAAGAACACTCTCGATGAAGATATCTATCAAACAAAAAAAAACTATCAATAATAAAATCAAAATCGGTTCATCCGGTTGGGTGCTAAGATGCTACAGACAGACACACAGATACACACGTTAAACGTATAAACCCCTACTTTTTTCGTTACGTTAAGGTTACGGCGGTAGATGTTCTCCTTGGTGGTAAGCTATTTTTTAACCGACTTCCAAAAATAAGGAGGTTCTCAATTCGTCTCTATGTTTTTTTTTGTGTGTGTATGTTACGTGATTACTCCGTCAATTGTGTACCGATTCGAATGATTATTTTTGTAATCGGTAGGGTATGTTTTCGAGGTGGTCCCATTATAATTTCATCGAGATGTGATAAGTATCTCCAGAGATATGACGATAAACGTCTCAAACTTGCTACTGAAGTTGACTCGCGGGGCATTGAAGTCGGTTGTTTTAGTTAAACTTTCTTAATTATTGGTAGATTTAATGATCCCACTACCTCTGTACGAAAACCCATGATTCATGAATGCACATAAACTTTCATTGGTAGGTATATAGCTAGGATTAGAACCAACGACCGTCGGGTCAGAATCAGGGTAACTGTCCTTTACGCCAAAGGGCCGTCCAATATCACTACGTAAGTATTATAAACAAAGTCCATCACTGCGTCTGTCTGTCTGTTCGCAATAATCTCAATAGCTACTGAACGGATTATCATGCGGTTTTCACCAATAGCCAGAGTGTTTATGAGGTAGGTTTAACATAAGGTGCATAATTCGTTAAGGTTTTGTGTAAATTGGTTGAAATATGACGATGATTGTTAAATATGGTAAAATTTTATATTCGATGCAACAAACTGATGCAAATTTTGTAGGCATATATGTTCTACCCGTGCGAAGCCGGGGCGGGCTGCTAGTAAATAATAAGGTTACTAAAAATAATAAATATTGAGTAGTTAGCCGATGTTTTAAATATATTTTTATACATCGTTACTAGACTAAAAATGTATAAAAACCAAAAACTAAAACAATAGTTGAAATGTTTAAAAGTTTACCTACATTTGTATTTTTTTAGATTAGCTGTATTAATCAAAATCATTCCACCGCACCGCATTCCAATACATTGTAACCCATAGGTTACACAATGTATTGGAATCTGTATATATAGAAATACATTTACTTAGGTACATATTATTTTGGACAAACATTTTCTAGTCATTGTATATTTACTTGCGTATACCTAACTGGGTACTGTGTATTTACGTTCATGTTTAACTAAACATGTAGGTATGTAACCTAAAAAATCGGAATTCAAGGCCTTTTGTGGGTTTCACAGTTTTTGAGCGTTGTAAAATTTAAAATTGTAATTTACAACTCCAAATTCTACGAACTTGCGCAAAAATGTTGGACCGAAAATACTAAATGATTTATACTACTTCCTACTAATATTACTAGTAGTCATGTGAGAACTGTATACCTCGCGTGACCTTATAAAAATTGAAATCCGTCCCATATATTACACACATACAAGCATTTTCGATTAGTTTTGCTAGTAAGCTAATTAAAACAAAAAAAACATATATAACGCTACAGCAAACTTCACCCCCTTTCTCCCCTCCACTTACTGGAAATTTTTTCACGACATCTTATATAGAATGAAGTCCTTAGTGTGTCAACATCCGGACAAAAGCATTTCTAGTTAAAACTGAGATCGCTCGTTACGCTCGTTCGGTCAATAAAAGCGAGAGTTTTTTGTGTATATTTGTTACTTCTTCACGTTAAAACTATCGAGCCGTTTGAGCTGAAATTTGGTATGTAGATAGCCTAGACCTAACACTTAGGACACTTTTTATCTATATTCCCACGGGAACGATGTCTACGTGGGTAAAACCGTGGGGCACAGATATATATATATATATATTATATTTAATTTTTATTAATATATTTAATATAGCTGTGCCCCACGGTTTTACCCAAAGTGATATTATATATATATATATATAGTGTGATATTATATATATATATATATATATATATATATATATATATAATATCACTTTAGTGATTCTTTTAAAATTATTAACGGTATACTTATGTTACATGTTTTTCATCTATAGGTATTCATTTTGTGAGCTTCCCTTTGTGCTGATTTCAGTTTTCCGTAAACACTGAACATTGCCATTTGGCCAACATACCAAGAACTTATTATAAGTCGCAAAAACGGTGAAGATCTCATAAATCATACGAAACTGTATATAAGACATTACAAAGTTCTTCTCGTGTCAGAGAAAATTGATGAGAGTGCATTTTTACATTGCGCGCGCTCAGCGACAGAATTTTTATGCTACACCATGAAGTTAGCTGATAAATAGATGATGATTTATTGATATTCATTATTCATTTGAGGCTTCCAAGTCGTTGTTTATATTGTTTTTTTTTTTTGTCTTACCTAACCTGTTGTGCCCCACTGCTGGGCAAAGGTCTCCCCTGTAGCCTTCCGCGTATATGGGCATATGTCTGTCTAACCAGGCTGGTTAGCTACTATAACGTCACGCCACCTTTCGTGGATGACCACGTCGTCGCCTATCTGTGCCGACCAAATCAGTAACGATTTTCGCCCACCTTGCTGGATGCATGTAGACCACGAGCCCTGCCCAGTCCCATTTTAGCTTCGCATCATCCATGGAGCCCTAACACGACGGGTTTCTCATGTGTATTTCAGGAATTCCTATGGCCACCTTTCGACCCCATTATCAGACCTTCGTATCGTAACCGAAAACGTTAAAAATAATAATGTTAAATGTTCGAGTGAACAGGTATCTTCTAGGCTAGCGTGCTACATCGTCGATCGTATTGTCACTTAATATCAGGTGAGATAGTGGTCAAATGCTTACCTATCTAGTATAAAAAAATAGACGAAAATAAGATCATATAGAGTACAACTTCAGCTCAATAAAACTCCGGTAAGTGGCTAAAATTTAACTTCTAAATTTAACCTTAGAAAATAAAACAGGCAAGCTAAATAAAAGCTTGTAAAAATCTAACAACTCCACAACTCAGAGATAGATCGTAAGTCAGTCAGATCTGTCGCATTTTTTATTCAGAACACCAATAAAATATGTTTTGAATATCGCACGGTGCAATCCCAATGTGGCCGGTAGCATTATGTTTCATAAATTGGCGAGGGATGTCGCGTGCGGCCTCCCCGGGGTATAGGCGCGTGCGCGGGCGCGCTACGCAGCCCTACATAATTGACGGTTACCGAGGCTCGGCATTGATGGAGCTTCAACCCTAGGAAATCTGCTCATCGGATGCGACAGCCGTGAGGAAACGCAAGTGCTTCCTTAAATATCCTTAAATGCACTTGTCTGGAGTGAGGATCGATTACAGAATCGTTGATGCGCATATGTTTATGGCATTAAATACTCTAGGCGATTTAGATTTTAGTGCCAAACTAAACACTATTTATTTATATAATTTATTTACTTCACCATGCAGTTGGGTAGGTGAACTTACCTTAAGAGATGACGGTCTCCGCATTTGTGTCGAAACCTCTAATAACCGATAATCATCATACAGTAATTTTACTCAAGATCATCAGTATCACAGTTCATACAGTAATTTTACTGAAATCTAGCTAGTACCTACCTATTTGTTTGACATAAAACAGATACAATATCAAGAGTAGTGCAAATATGTATATACGCTTAAATTAATAACTTAAGATCGATTACAAAACAAAAAAACCGTCTTCACATGCCGCGATAGTTAAAATATCCACTAGTCATAATCATGTCGTCAAGGTATCAAATTTGTTTATATTGTTTATCTCCATATCTCCGGAGATAATTGCCATATCTCGATAAAATTTGAATGGGACCAAACGGGAAGCATAATCTGTCAAACAAAAAAATACTTTTTTCAAGTCGGTTAAGATTTGACGGAGTTCTGAGGTAACAAACATTTAAAAAAGTACAGTCGAATTGAGAACCTCCTCCTTTTTTGTGAAGTCGGTTAAAAACACGGCGATCGAGGTATAGCTGTTAAGGTTAATTTATTATATTTTCGTATGATTATGATACATATCAATATTCTTGTAGCAGACAATAATCATGTTTGAATTTGTCCCATAAACCAGGGTGTACCAAGGCCCCAGAGATTTGGTGTCAGATTTCTATGGGAACTATATCCAACCAAACTTGTTCACATGGACTGTTTAACAAACAATGTAAACAGATACAATAGTCGATAGCTGATGTCAAATTGTGTATCAATAATTAGTAGGTACTATCTGTAATTGATCTATTTTGTTACAAATACAAGAATTTCTGAAAGTATATTTAAAAACCATTCCTGATTTATGAACCTTTTTTAACCACCGACTCAAAAGAATACAGTATCTGTGTATCTGTGTGTCTGGCATCGTAGCGCCCAAACGGATGAACCGAATTTTGATTTAGTTATTATTTTGCCTAATAGGTGTCTTCATCGATAGTGTTTTCAGATTTAATTCATGAAAATCTGTACAGCCGTTTTAAAACTATCAGATTTTTTCCAGTCGATGGCGCTATGAAATCAACTTTCGTAGGTCAAATCAATCCGAAATTCAGTATCCTCTTACTTCAACAATTTCTAAGCACATGGAAACATTGACCTGATGCTGGGACATTTACTGGAATCTGCAGAATACTTAACTACTCACCAACTTACAGCAGAGATGTCGTGTTTGGGCTCATTGGAATGATCTCAATGAACAGATTATACATAGTATCAGTGGGGTGGTTTTAAATTTAGAATTATGCTATTATTTGACGTTTGGATAATTTGCTCTAATAATCACATAATCGTCGACCGTGAGACAGTGAGTGGTGAATCAGAAAATTCAGAATAAAAATAAATATCATTAGCCTATACAAATATATAGTAGGATACAAGCCTATCCAACTGCACGACACTGAGTTTGCGATGAATGCAAAGAACTATAGACGTCCTGCACTACGTTTGCTAATACGCACTACTACAACTCTTTTACCCTAACGCATCAGTTTGGCTGATATGGGATCAAAATCACATATGAAAATTGGCAAAGTAGCAGTTTACAAAGGTTAGAACTTAAAAGAACTGGTTGTACGTAAAGAACTACAACCGTTATTTTAAAGAAAGGAACCCTACTCCATCTCACAGTTGTTCATGCAATAATTAACGTGAAAATACATGAACATGAAAATATTTTTTTTGAAAAATAATTTATTATACCCTTTTTAGTGCAAAACATGTTTTAATTAAATTACATGCATCTATAAAATTTTGTGTCTGGGCCGTTATATACTGACGGATATATACTTTGTGAACATTTCAAGTATGTACAATCGCCTTCATTTGTGCGTATCCACCTTAAGGAATAATTTCCTGTGCACTCTTATTGAATTGGCATCTCGCTTCTGTCTATGTTGACATTGTCGACCAATGACAAGAAGGGACAAAGCCAAAAAATATGTTTTGTTTTTGGTTTTGGCTCTTCTGATTGGTAAGAAATTTTTTTTTTTTGTTTTGGCTCTTTCGATTGGTTAGAAAAATAATCGACACTTGCAACCGAAAATGTTTTGAAACTGGATACGCCAACTGTACGCGATGTTACCTATTACGGTTAAGAAGTTACAGATCTGTAAAGTGCGCACAACGGACGGACGGACGAACGAACGGACAGCAAAGTCTCAGAAAGTATTCATTTGGTACCCTTTGGGTTCGGAACCCTAAAAAATAAAACCGGCTAAGTCGAGTTGAACTCGCCCAGTGAGGCTACCGTACCAACCAATTAAGCTAGACCTCTAAAATGTATTAACGCTCATATATCTCAGAGGTCTATCTTCATTGGCGAATATATGTATGTTTATGGACACCCTTTAATTTTCAACTTTTTTTTATTTTTTGGAATTTTCCCTTAATTTGTGCTGTAAAACCTTGCTTCTTGCCAAATTTCATAATTCTAGGTCAACGGGAAGTACCCTATAGGTTAATAAAATAGTAAAATAAAAAAAATAAAAAAAATAAATAAAAATAAATCGAAAAATAAAAAAAGTTGTAAATTATACTACATTTGATACTTACAAGTTTTCGCGAAAATCTAAATTTGCCCATATCTTTTTATTGTGTTAACTCAAGACCTTGATTTTTATATACCCAATAGGGACTATAGACCTCAGTATCAGGTATAAATTTCAACTTGCTAGATCCACCCGTTCCTGAGAAAATCAGTGGTGACACACGGACAGAGAGACGGACAGAGAGACGGACAGACAGACGGACAAGAAAGTGATCTTGTAACCCTTACAAAAAAAGGAACCATCCTTTTTTACCTTTTGAGGTACGGAACCCTAAAAACATACAGACGAATTGAGAACCTCCTCCTTTTTTGTGAAGTCGGTTAAAAATTGACTCCAAATGCCGCGCTAGTGGAAATATCCACTAGTCATAATGATGTCATCAAGGTATCAAAGGACAATGTCCAAAATGGCCCTGTGCAATAAAAGCATTGACACACACGATAATTAATTGTCTATTTTATTACAATAATTCCAAATACTTTTATAACACGGACTGGTTGTATTCCAAAATGAATATTAATAAAACTGGCCAAGTGCGAGTCAGCATCGCGTCTATTATCGCACACTTAGGGAGGGTTCCGTACAATACGAAACATAACAGAGTTTTAACCTCATATATTTGATTAATTGATATTACCAAGAATATTTGGTTTGGTCGCGATCTAGAAAGACGGGGCTCGTTTACTAGCGCCATCTATGTGATTTTGCCGAAACTAATTTGATAGATGGCGTTTAAAAACACGTTTTTTGTATGGGGACCCCCTTTCATTTTTAGACAGACAAACAGACAGACAGACAGACAGACAGACAGACAGACAGACGGACAGCGGAGTCTTAGTAATAGGGTCCCGTTTTACCCTTTGGGTACGGAACCCTAAAAATTATTATTTGCGATTATTAACATTAATCGCAGATTCGCAGATGTCATCGTCATTATGGCAGAGACGCTGCAGGACCTACAAAGGATGTTAAATGGCCTAGCTGATTCTTCTCGTCGCATCGGGTCCGGATGAATTTGGATAAAACCAAAGTCATGTACAACGAGCACGTTGTTCCGGAACCGATTGCCGTAGATGGAATCCCACTCGAAGTTTTCACTAAGTATGTTTACCTAAGGCAGACGCTCCAACTAGGCAAACATAACTTCGAGAAGGAAATCCAGAGAAGAATTCAGCAGGGCTGGGCAGCATTCGGAAAAGTCCGTCGAGTCTTCTCGTCGCCTATACCACAGTGCCTAAAGACAAAAGTCTTTAACCAGTGCGTCCTACCTGTGATGACATACGGAGCCGAGACGTGGACACTCACATTCCGATTGGTCCACCAGTTTAAAGTCACTCAGCGAGCTATGGAGACAGCTATGCTCGGTATTTCTCTGCGGGATCGAATCCGGAACGAAGTAATTCGCCAGAGAACTAAAGTTATCGACATAGCTCAACGGATTAGCGCGCAAGGCAGTGGGCTGGTCATAACTGCCGCCGGACTGGTAACCGTTGGGGTAGACTCCTAGAGTGGAGACCGCGAATCGGCAAACGTAGCGTAGGACGTCCAGTGACCAGGTGGAGCGACGACATACGCAAAGCGGTGGGCAGTGACTGGAAGAGATGAGCTGAAGATCGGGCTAAGTGGCATCTTGGGAGAGGCATACGTCCAGCAGTGGACTGATACAGGCTGATAATGATGAACATTAATCGCCACTATATGGCCGCCAATTTCGCCAAACGTCATGTCATGTAAAAAAATATTAGGTATGCTCAAAAACGTTGCAACCTAACAAGACTTTGCCCGGTAAAACATTCCTGTGAAGACAGATTAATTCTCCCCACCTTTGTTTCGATCTCGTTCACAGTTACCGTAACAATATCCGTCAAAAACCAAAATCGACGTAAATAAAGATGTAAAAACATTATTCAAAGTCATATTTTTCAAAAGCATATGCTATTGCATATACTTTTGAAGACTATACCTCCATTGTGTATAATCTTCTTGGGACTCTTCTTTTAAAACCAGTACATTCTCCTATGTTTGAGGTATTTATCTCCATATCTCTGAACATACCAATCAGATCTCGATAAAATTACAATGGGACCACCTCGAAAACGTACCCTACCTATTAAAAAAAGAATCATTTGAATCCGTTCACAATTGACGGAGTAATCGCGTAACATACACACAAAAAAAAACATACAGACGAATTGAGAACCTCCTCCCTTTTTGTGACGTCGGTAAAAAACATAGTTTCCGTCACTTTGAATCAATTTACCAGTATTGCAGTATGCGACCCATATAAACTCGATGATAAAGATCACTATGAAAAGAATGTCTGTGAACTTCGACCCTAATATCAAAATTGAATCAAAAGTGCAGCAGCAGAGCAGCATTAGCATAAAATAATTTTATCGACGCGCTGTCTGGCGCGCTATCCCGCCTGCTAACTGGGCTATAATTTGATAATGTCTGCGTTATCTGATTATAAGAGAACCGAAAAATTATATCCTCTTCTAATTAGGTTAAAACGCAATTTAGAGAAACGCGCCACAGGCGGCACGCGACTCGAACCGCTTTGGAGGGAGTTGCCCCAATTTTAATAAGAGTCGATGTCAACTGAAGGATCTCGGTAGTGTTCCATTATACTGTATTTCTGTGGGAAGACCTACAGAATGATGACTTTTAGTTTGAGAGGGTTTTCTTCCTGTTTTATATTATTGAAATGTTACCGAGTTCTGATAAGTATCTCCAGAGATATGGAGATAAACACCTTGAACTTGCAAATGAAAATGACTAACGTGAAATTTAAGAGGAAAAGCGGGTAGCGCATATTTTGCTTTTTTTGACCAACCAATTGCAACAAAAAATAAAAGCCTTTTAATCTCCTCTTAAAGATTTTTGAAGGGTCACATTTTTATTTGCAATTTGTTGGTCAAAAAAGAAAATGATAAGGGCGTAGGTACAGCAGTCCTTGATTTTTTGTAGAAACAAATTTTTCTCTAGAAGCATTTTTCCTGGGAGGAAACGGGGGAATACATTTGTATGGAAAAGTGCACCGTGTTCCCTCTTAAAGTCGAATTTTTTAGTTTTGTTAACGATCTTAAATCATTGTGAATACTTTAAGCTTTATATAAAAACTTTACTACTCTCCGTTATGATTCAGTTAGACACTCTGAAGTTAAAATATTTTACAACAGTGCCTGATTTTATTTTAATTAGAAATATCACCAGTGCAATCAGATACAATAGATGCTCAATAATAAGCAGCAGGTGTTTGCTAACAACCTAAGTGCCTGATGATTTTCTTTGAACAATGTACATTGTTGTAGTTATAGTACCTTGCTGCAATTGTTCAGCGCATGTGTAAATTTGGTGGTTTCTGAGGTTTATATATGATAGAGGTAATTTTTATACACAGATGTTTACTAACAATTTAATATCGTTTAAAAACTAAAAGAACCGACTTCAAATGTCGCGCAAGTCATAGTAGCCAGCAGTAAGTACTTAGCATGTCATCGAGGTATATAAATGCATCGTAATACAAATGTTGATATATGAAAAAGAGCTCGACCGATTTCGTTAAAATATAAATGGGACCACCTGGGAAGAGTACACTTTGAAACAAAACAAGATTTTTCTAAATCGGTTCAGGCATCTTCGAGTAATCGGTATACATAAAAAAAAAGATTCCAACGAATTGAGAACTTTCTCTGTTTTTGTGAAGTCGGTTAGAAATACAAATTGTTTACTGTATACAATCCTTAAGTTACATTTCTAACAAGAATAAAGTAAGGTAACAAAATAATAAAGAGCTCTTCTTGATTCATAGTAAATAAAATAATCACTTACCTAATAATTTCGGATTGGCGGCCAGCTGAACTCCTGGATTCCACACTCCATAATAAAGTAAAGTACCGGCAAAACCATAAAATCAAAACTAATAAAACATGCACGTCCTGTCGTCACCCCCTAGCCGAGTCACCCTGCTTATTAAAATTAATAAGAGGACCCTCCGCCTGTATTAATGATCGAGTTGTGTCAATAACTTCATAATATATCTGGCAAACAAGTGCAGTTTGCGAAGCCAGGCCGAGGAGAGTTTGCGGCTATCCTCTTATCAAGACATTGGCATTAAATATGAAACACAATCATAAATGTTTCCAACATACGTAACACCTAGATATATTTGCAAAGATTTGCACGATAAGCGTGCTAATGCGCTTAAGCCGCTGAAAAATGCTGTGTAGTACTATATCGGACAGATTTTAAAACACGTTCGATTTCACTGTATCCTTTACCTTGTACCTTTAATATTACATGCGAGTATATTATCAGTATTACAAATATGGAAAAACCGATATTGAGGCAATTGGGACATCATCGAATCTTAGATAACATACATATTTTTCTAGTGAGGAAGACGTATCAGTTAATATATATTTGTAGTAATTACAATGACAACCAAATATTACAATGTTTATAAACATTCTAAAAAATCCTATGTTGTTAAGTGAACACTTGAAGTCTTTGATCTATGTTTGCGAACCACTACGAGCCCCTTCTGAGGGTAACCAAAAAGCGGGGTGATTGTTTGCCAGATAAATATTACTAATAAACGCACTCATATTGTTTGCCTTATCAATTCTGTATGACTGCTACGAAAATAACTTAAACAAAATGATTGCTGGAGTAATATCTCTTTTTGACAGACATTTATTTAAACCTGATTCATCACTACATTTTATTAAACTACTACTAACAAAGACCCTCGCAGTAGGACACTATTTAGTGTCGGGCTGACCAGCTACGACCCTCAAGATACAAAATCTGTCGCCAAGCATCTATAATGTGTTTCGGCAGCTGTCCTCGAGAGCAAGTTACCATGCTAGGCCATCCTAGAGCGCACCATCAATTACCAACAGGTGAGATTGTAGTCAGCATATAAGATATAAAAAAAATAATTTTTATAATATAAAATACTAGGACAAGCACGACGCTCGCCTGATGATAAGCGATGACATCTACCTATTACAGATACAGCGGCATATTAAATGATGGATAGCCAGAATATTGCATGTCACTACACTGCACCTGTCACCTTGAGAGAGACGTCAAGCAAGTATCACTTGTTACTTAGAATATTAGGTATATTACGCGGTCGAAGCCGCTGGGCACAGCTAGTACCTACCTTAAAGTTACGATAAGCCTTTTTAATTCGCCAATTAATGGCATAACTTACAGCTGATATCAAACTAAGATATTTAAAAGTTAACGCGATTTACAAAATTATAAAGGCGCACTGTCATGTATATCAACACAAAGATTATAAAATAAACCAGACAAGTGTCGGACAACCAGAGTCGGACCCGCACACGAAGGGTTCCGTACAGTTATAGAAATAATACATACCGAATATATATACTTTTATCTTCTTAACCGTAATAGGTATATACATAACATTTTTACGATGTATGTATTACTATGGGGATTTAACAACAAATACTAAAACAAAATTAAATTAAATACTAAAGGAGGTCCCCATACAAGAAACGTGCTTTTATGGCTTTTTTGCTTGAACTTATGAACCATAATAGATAGAGACTTAAAATCTTTATAAAGTATTATTGCCATGGCCGCTTAAACAACAAATACTAAAAACAGAACAAAGTTAAAAATAAAAGGGGGTCCACATACAAGAAACGTGTTTTTCAGGCATTTTATGCTCGATCTTACAAACCGTATTAGATAGAGACTTGAAATTTGCTCATAGTGTGTGTTGTATCACAATGGTTGTTATAACATCAAATAATAAAAACTTAATTAAATTAAAAATGAAGGGGGTCTCCATACAAAAACTTATTATTTTGTTCAATCGGAACCCCTACATGTGCGAGTCCGACACGCACTTGGTCAGTTTTTTTATTGTTTGTTGTATACCTATTACGGCTCAGAATATGACTGAGACAGACAGACGGATGGATGGAGGGACGGACAGCGCTGCGGAGTCTCGGTGCTAGGGTCCTGTTGGTATGCTTTGGATAAGGAACCCTAAAAATGCTTAAACATCACTACAAACATATTCATTTAATCAGATGGAATTCAATAATGTCAGATAATAGAGTAATAGAGATTAATATATATTAATAGAGTAGATTAATAGAGAAGCGTAATTAAGGGTCTGTGATAGTCAACAATTACCACAAGAACATTAAAACTTTTCCGAGGGCTGAAACGATTTACTTATATCGATAATGAAGCCGTTATTGTTATATTGAAAACAATTTAGTTTTTATATACACTGCAATTACATGAAAATGGCTGCAGATAAGTAAATAAATAAATATATCTTGGCAATGAGTTTCAAGAACTAATGCAACAAGAACTGACAATAAGTAGACATCAGAAAAAATATAGGTAAATAGTATCTATGTGTGGCGAACTAATTTTCTTACATTGCAGATGCAATGTTTTTGCTGTATTATTGTGTTAATTAATTCTGATTACATAAACAGTCGTTGATGTAGTAACATTTATTATGGATTAAATTCATACAAAGATATACAGGATGGTACAAACGGAGACATCTTAGAAAAAAACCTGTTTCTTTGGTCAAGAGGTATCCAAATATATCCGTGGACGTATGTTGCCCGATTTTATTTCGGAAGTGAATCTTCTTCACTGGGGTAAAATTTGATGGAATTAAGCATAATGTTTTCTATTGTAGAACGGCGTAACTACGAGGAAGTATTTGCTAAAGTTCAACAGATAGAGTTGTACAAAAAAATCATTAGTGTTGTTTAGAAATAAATTGAATAAACTTTGAAGTTTCACTTCTAACGCATAGCTTTCTTCTTACCCTCTTTTTACCCGACTGTGAAAGAAGGAGGGTTATGTTTTTCGAGTGTATGTATATATGTATGGATGTATGTATGTATATTTCTTTAGCACGCCCTAGAGCCTAAACGACTTGTCGTATTTTTATGTAAGTGGTTGTAAATAAATTCGTCTTCGTTGTGAGAGAGACACTAGGTACATCAAAATAAAAAGAAAACATAATTAAGGATTTTTGGCGCCAAAAAGTAATATCAAAATAACGAGATGAACATTGCATTTCGAATATTTGGAAGGAAAAACAAGTCACGCGTTGAAGTCTTTTATATCGCAATCTTGCAAATTGGGATTTTAATGCAAAATAAATTTCAAAATACATAATAGTGTGGTTTTAAAATTAATAATATATATATGTTTTATTGGAGTTTGGAATAGGTTAAATTTTAACACGCAGTCGGGTTTTTTGTTCTAAAAATAATTCACTTGTTTTATGCTTATTCTGATTTTGGTCCCTGTTGGTGACCTGTTTTGGTATTTAATCATAAAATAAATACTTACTCAGACTTCTCTTTGCAAAAATCCATGAACTATAAAGATTAAAATAATAATAATTTATTTTGTGATAATAAAGATATATAATATTATATTTTATTATAAAAACTCACGTTCATTTTAAACTTATAGATTTGAGACGGGAATTTAACGTGACTTACGCGATGTCGATCGCTATATCGACATCGCGTAAGTCACGTTAAATTCCCCTCTCAAATCTAATATTATATTATTATTATTATAATACCTAAAGGTAGTAAACCACCTTTTTTATCGATATCTATTTTTTATCGTAATATAAAAACATAACTATAGGTTTACATAGGTCCGGACATAGCTTTATTCCATAGGTCGTGGGAGCATTACCGATATCGAAGTTCTGCCTGACTTACTACCAATAAACTGGCCAAGTGTAAGTTGGACTCGCACTCGTAGGGTTCCGTAACACATAACAGTAAAGTATTATATAACTATAATATCTCGCCACCAAAATATTAACTTTATTTTTCGTATTGTCTGAATGGTAAACAAAGTTATATTTGCGGTTGCTGTATCTCAACAACTGCTGAATACATCTCGTTCAAACCAATTTTCGTTGAAAATGTTTATTGAGATCTACATAATGTTTTTTTTTTTTAGTTTTTCTCTCCCCTACTTTAAAAGTTAGGGGACTATTTTACCACTTTAGAAGTGTCTATCTTTCAAATGATTGACTTTGTGAAATAATGATTTTAGGAACCTCAATGTCATTTTTAAAGATCTATCTACAGACACCACGCACGTATAGGTTTGATGGAAAACATTTTATTAGTTTCAGTTCCATGTATCCCTTGACCATTCCCATGACCATTTCCATGACCCTTTATCTTTTCTTTTTTTATTTTAGTATATTAAAATCGTAAGCTGTTCACAGACCTTTTTTAACCAGGTACACCTACCTACTACAAGTTTCAACTGTGTAGTCTTTATAGTATAGACGAATTTATAAGGGTTCCGTTTTTTGCCATTCGGCTACGAAACCCTAAAAAGTAGCTTACCACAATCAAGGAGAAAATCTGCCGCCATAACCTTACGGTGTTCCGGCAGCACACAGCCCTTGAGAGTCAGACCATTCTAGGCTTAGCATGTTCAGCATCCTCGAACACATCATCGCTTACGGCCAGGCGAGATAGTGGTCAAAATTTAGCGCCTATCAAGTAAAAAAAACTAGCTATTAGATGGTACAGGCATCTACATAAGTAAGTGTGCATAAAAAGCGTTTTAAACAACATGTAATGCTTTTGGAAACTAGGATTACGCTTTAGAAGAGTGCTCGCGTTGGGAACACTCTTTGTTGGGGCTTTTCTTAGCTGCTGCTGGTGTTTGTCAAGACGTAGAGCAATGCCCCTCGCATTACTTTAGGTGTAGATCAGGTGGTAGAAATATAAGGGTCGTTTCTCGATGAATGTCGTGTTCGTTCGTATCGCAGTCACACACAAAAACAATGGATTACTATATGTGTATAGCTAGGTTAAATGTAATACAAAACATGCTTTGCGATCTTTTATTTATTTATTTATTTATTTATTTATTTGGTGCATACCACAGATTACAGAAAAATAATTATAATTAAATAACAACGTGAAAATATAATGACGATTCCATAGTCCAATATTATACGCACACATCATGATAATAACAGCATTTCATAAATATACCTAAATAGTCTTAAGTAACATAATTTAAAAGAAAACATATCGCAATTTACATTTATCAATTTTACAAAACATTACTTATTGATTATTAATTATGACAAAAAAAAATTGAATTGATAACAAATAAAAACACACAAATTGATATTCAAGAACAGTCGATAGATACAGAAATTAGAGTTAAAATTATAAATAATAATAAAAACAAAATTAGTCACTAAATATGATACAACACGGCATACGTGCCGCGTTGTTATTTCACTCTATATATTTATAAATTATAGTTTAGAATCGATTGAGACGAAGACCGAATATATCCAAATCATCAACACCATCATTATCATCATCATTGGAGTGTCTTTGACGAGCAACAACGCGGCTAAAGTCGTTAGATCGACACATGCGAGGTATTGGACCATTCGACGATATGTCGATTCTATGTCCACCTACATAAAAAATACGAGGCACTCTGCTACGAAATCGAATGTTGAGGTCGATCATACCTAACAAGTAGGGACAGTCGACCGTTGCGTCACAGTGCGTGAATTATTTTATGTACTGTACATCGCTTGCCTTCTTGCAGATAGAGTCGTTAGCTTAAAATATTTGTTTCGCAAGTTGTATGTGTTCTGTTTGCGAGCGAGATCTATCTGAGAGATGGCGGGAGAAAGAAGACATTTAATAATTACCTATATCTATCTTACATTTTATACCTTTGTATATAAATACATGGGCAAAGAAGTGTTTCCACAGTACTAAAACTATCTTAAATAAAATAATTATTAGAAGTATTTATCCTAAATCTCTACTTGGAAACAAAAGTATTCACAACAAATCCCTGAAACTCGATCCTTCTCGTATCATGAATAGTGATTACGAAGTCACATAGCACGACAAGACAACAAAGAGATGGACGTTATTATGGGTTATCTGCATGTATCTAGAGGTGGTATCTGAAGCGTTAACCTCAGGTAGTAATAACTGGCATGTTTGAACACGCGAGTCCAAAGGAATAGGTACAAGGTCGAATGATCACTGCTATTCACAATTGTAAGGCTACCACGGGCGTGTTTGTGTACACAATCAGCGCTATTTTAATACGAAAATTGCCGTTATTTTATTAAAATTAGTTGATAATTGACGGAGAACAATTGGACGTTTACGTCACGGTAATATAATTATATTATTATATTACCGTGTTTTATTATATTTACGTTTTCTTTCTTCGTCGCTTAACAAGAGTATTTTTGGCTCGTGGTTATTGTTGATATCTATAAGCAATCTAACTACATGAATGAATAATATAGATGCATAAAATTTACAAATTATCTGAACTGTTTCGAATTAAAATCTCAATTACGAGCATATTCTATATATATACATGGATGGGGCACACTAAAAGTTTTGCACTTCTAGCTAATTGGAACTATTTGAATTTCAAATGTTATATTTTTTTAATCGTTGCAACCTTCTTAGTAATAAAAAAAAAACAATTGGCGGGAAATCATTTATCAATTGTTTTTTATCACACATCAAAGTACTACGTACGCAACGAAAATGGAATTAAGTCGAAAAGATTTTAGAGCGATTATTTTTTATGATTTTAAAAGTTCCCTCTCTCCGCTAGACTGTGCCGCTCGTCTTCAAAATGCTTTTGGGAGAGAAGCACCTTGTTTGAGCACCGCGAGGCGATGGTTTGCTGAATTTGAGAGAGTTCGAGTTTCTTTACATGACGAATTCCGTGAAGGGCGGCCTTCAACTGCCGTCAACGAAAATAATGTGGCTACTGTTAAGCGGCTAATTGAAGAAAATCCGCGGATTACCTATGAGACAATTCGAGGACTATTGGGGATTGGTATGAGTCAAATTCAGAAAATTTTACACGAAGAATTGAAAGTTCGGAAACTTTGTTGTCGTTAGATCCCTCGTGAACTGACAGCGGAGCAGAAGCGGGCTCGCGTGGATTGGTGCTCACAGATGCTAAGTACTGAAGTACGACCACGGACATTCTAATGCTGTTTATGACATTGTCACAGGAGACGAAACGAGGATTTATTGTTTTGATCCCGAAAAAAAAACTGCAATCTTGTGAATGAATGGGTGTTTGAAAATGAGAACAGGCCAACAAACGTGAGGCAGGCGAGAAACGTTGGTAAAAAAATGATCGCGTTTTTTCTCAGCTACGGGTCCTATCTCTACAATTCCACTTAAAGATCAAAAGAGTGTTAATGCCGAGTGAAGCAGGGTGTTAGAAAAAGTTCGCGAAAGACGACCAAAAAGCCGCGTTCTCCTACATCATGACAACGCTTCTTCACACACGGCCAACGAAACAAAGTAATTTTTAGCTTCCGAAAAAGTTCAACTCGTCACCCATCCTGCGCTTAGCCCCGACCTAGCTGCCTGTGATTTCTGTATTTTCCCCAAAATCAAAGATTTGATGAGAGGTTTAACTTTTACCAACTCCGAAGAAGCAGTGATAGCGTTCAATCAGCACGTAGAAAACATGCCTTCAGATATGTGGTCCTCCTGTTTTTAAAAATGGTTCGATCGCATGAAAAAATGTTTAAAATGTAAAGGAGAGTATTTTGAAAAGCAAATAATACATATAATATTTTGGTTATAACATGTTGTTTTTTTAAGTTACGCAAAACTTACTAGTGTGACCTACGTATTATATTTATGTGAAACAACACTTAATTATTATTTTAAAAGAATATTCGAGATTGTTATGTAGTCATTCGGGACGTATTGCGCTGAATTACAATATAACTATTTGTATAAATCGCTAAAGTTCAAAGTTTACAATATTTGAGATTCACCTTTGAAGTCAAGATTCATTAAATCGTTAGTAAAAAGAAAAGTTTGAAGAAACTATTTCAAACAATGCATTTAAATAGCTCGACTTCGTCATGAAAACAAGTCGATACAATTATGCAGACTAGGAAACAATGTTTTAAATTATATAAACTGCCTACATTAATGTGTAAATGCCACGAACCTAAATTCGAGTTCGATACCTAAAGTGAACCAGTTAAATTCGATTTAGTCGCCGTTTCTGAACTTTTTTTAACTTTTGTTTACTCCGGGTACAAAAATGCACGAATGAGTTTATATTGCAAAAAGTAACTTTTTTACAGTATAACATTTTGTTACGCTTTGTTTTTTTTTGTGGTAAGAACCACAGTAAGAACTGAGGAAGCTATTGATTTAATGGTAGGTATTTAATAGTTTTAATTGGTTATTGTCTTAATTAATGATTATTTTATTGCGGACTAATTAAACGCCGTGGCTTAGCCCGCGTTATTAATTGCTATTAGCTCGTCTTTTACCAGCTAATTGTTTTGACCGTCTTCAAAAAAGGAGAACAGAAAAACAGACAGAAGGACGGACGAAACTTTAACTTTTCCTGGTTGACTGTGGAACCCTCAAATAGCGCAAAATACACTACCTCACAGGTGGCGTGAAAACGTGTGCATATATGGAGAACACGACATTTTTGATATTTTTGAATTGCTATATATCTCAGAAATAGCGATCCTTAGGAAAAAGTGTGAGAGCATTTTTTAGTGATAGATACTAAGCATCTCCAATTTTATGCATGATCTACAATTTTATATCACGTATTTTATGGTAGAACTTACCGTTTAATTTAAAATTTAAAAAAAAACCGTATTTGCGAACTATGACCTTTTTTTTGCATAGGTGGGGGATCGCTGGGTACTTTTCACATTTCATTAACAATGATATGATGTTTTTAATATTCGTACGTTTTCAGCTCTAATGTAAACAGAATTAAAGCGAACCTTACATTAAGTAAGGTTACCCTTATTTATGCTATATTTATCTATAATATAAGAGTACAACATATGAATGAAACTGCTTGTCTATCTGTCAGCTGCATAATAGTGTTCAAATAAAAATGGCAAACCTAGAAGATCTGCGGTCAAAAGGAGAAAACTGAATGACTGTTAAGTGTACTGTAAATCTATAATAGAGCGTTTTTCCCTTTTTCTCACTCTTCAAACTCGAAGAAGAATTGGATACGCCAAAAACTATAACTGTTAGGTATAGGCAAACATAACACTATCACAATCACGTCTTGCTTATTACCTTATACAATAAAATAGCAGCTATGATATATTCTACAACTCTTTATATTCGTTGTAATGAGATGCAAGACAATTATACATACGTGTGTATAATGAAAGTTGTAAAGAACGATAATAAGTGTTCCCACCATTGCATTGTTTACTATTGAAGCCTGCTGTTTTCTTTATTAGCAAAGAACACTGAAACAGTTTTACTCATCGAAAAAATATATCTTTAGTTGCAGTTTCAATTGGGGTAACTGACAAAACACAAATTTCCGTGTTTTATCTGTTATGACAAAATAGCTTCATTTTCACAAAGTTTTCACACTACTTATGAAATTTGTTTCACAACTATATATAAATACACTCTATTTAAGATATTATTTCTTAAAATATCTATTTGCTAATAGATATTTTAGCCTGTTTTTCAAGACAACTTACTCTACAACTACATTTTTCGGGGATAAAAATACATCAATTTTACGAATGATTACTAAGAAAATTTGAAAATTCATTGCCAAAATATGTGGCATTTGTTGTAAAATACACCATTAGAAAGAGCAGAAAAAACTGGCCAAGTGCAAGTCGAACTCGCACTCGTAGGGTTCCGTAACACAATTAAGTATTCCGTAACGTATGATTTTTCGCAACTACAAAATTAACTTTGTTTTTCATAGTGTTTGTATGAAAAACAAGGTTATCTTTGCGGTCGCCATATCTCTAAAACTGCTGACTGTAGCTCGTTCAAACCAATTTTCGTTGTTAGTTTTTATTGAGATCTACAGCAGCAAAATCTAAAAAAAATATTGTTTTAATTATTAATTCGTAATTATTAATTACGAACCGTTTAAAGACAAAATCGAACTAGTTTTGGAGAAAAATGGCAACATGGATTTGCACAAACAAACGTTTACTGCAGCGCCCCCTGGTGAGTTTACACCGTAACATCTATTTTAAAACGTGACCTATCAACACACAAACCTATAACTGAAAGCTGCATCAAAATTGGACTAGTCGTTTTGAAGAAAAATGGCAACATCGATTAGCACAAACAAATGATTACTGCAGCGTCCCCTGGTGAGTTGTCACCGTCACACCTATCTAAAAACATGCACCAATAACACCCGAACCCATAACTGAAAACTGCATCAAAATCGGACTAATAGTTTTTGAGAAAAATGGAAACATGGATTTGCACACACAAAAAACCAACAAACAAACATCCTCTCACCCAAACTCATATACAGTCTCCGTTCCGTCGTGGGTAAAAATAATAGTATGAACGTTTAAAAAACTAAAAATAACCGACTTCAATGCCGCGCTATTAATGTTCAGTACCAAGATTGAGGTGTTTATCTCCATATCTCAGGAGATACTTATCAGACCTCGATAAAATTACCATGATACCACACTTGGGATATCTCCTTTCCAACAAAAAAAGAAAAATCAAAATTTGTACATAAACGACTAAAACGACGAAGTTATCCGCGAACAAACATTAAAATATATATATATATATACATATATATATATATATATATATATATATACATATATATATATATATATATATATGATATATATTAATGACGGTCGAATTGAGAAACATCCTCCTTTTTTGAAGTCGGTTAAAAACTGTATACTCAACTTATTGAACACAATTGAAACTGCAAATGACAAAATGGTCTCAATCAGATCATGCTTGACGAGCAGAATAAAGTTTGCTTTGGAGTTAATCATTTTGATTAAAAGCTTATAAAGACCTCAAATGCTTCAAACTATAACTGATGATCAATATTGAAAGTTAACAAACTAAATTGATCTCTACCTAATGCGCGCCAACTTTTATTTGTAGGTAAAGATACTATACAGTCTATCTGCAAATGTCAATTTGTAGTAAGAGAGTATTAAATAGTGTATATCCGTCCGTATATCCGTTGATTAGACATTTTCGACGAAATAAAATTCAGAAACTATATTGAGAGAGATTATTTTCCCAACCCTTTAGGTTCCCTCAACCTACGTATTATCTACGTTATAGCAATTTCTTTGCGACCAATGTAACGAATATTGATCAGTATAGCATGATTCATCGAGATGCATCCTAAGCTGTTTATTATCTGCATTTCCCACAATAAGCCGATTCCAATTACGAAAATCGTATCTTTATGGAAATTGATGTGAAAAATACACATAACATTATTTACAACAACTTTACACTCACGTGTAATATCGCTACCATCACCTTTGAGTGTACATATAGCCGTTTGAAATAATTAGACAGAAAGCATCGATAACTTTGTAAAGACTACCTCACCTCAATATTACGTAGTATTATTATCTGTTCTGTGTCAATAGTCTCAATAGATATAGATAGTATTTTAGGTAAATGGATATGTGGGTAGTGTGGTAGGTAGTATTCGCATTAACTTAAAGTATGTTTGTGTGTGGCCAGCTCATTACAAAAGCATAACTAAAGGCAGGGCAGGCTACCGGGCATGCCTCACAGATTGTGTTTCAGCCACCGGAGCTGTGCCCGGTTTCGCCATGGCATACGCGACCTCATTAGCTGTACCATCAAATCACTATATTTCTCTTTAAATAATTAATTAATAAGCACCCAAGAAATCAATAACTAGCTACCGTATATAGTACAGTAAAGTAGTATAAAAGCATACCTACTCGTACTCACTATACACTATACTTACTCTCTTGAAATGTGTGCATTAGCCTGGTATTTTCAGCAAATCGTTTGCCTCTATCCAAAGTCGAAAATCGACGGTTGATATACATGTCCATACTCATATATTTGTTATATAAATCTGTTTCTGTTTTGCTGACAAACCAACTGATATGGGTTATTATTAATATGTTTATACAGTACTTGTACTGTACGTAGTGGGGTAATTAAAAACTTTTACTCTGTATTTAGGCAGTATAAAATATATTCCACTCATAAGTACTAACTTATGTCAAGAAAATTTAAAGTCATATACCAACGTAGTTGAGAATATAGATATAGATTCTGAGGGACGGTCGGCTTAAATGCCAGAGGTACCGAGTTCAATCGTCACCGTGCATCAATGGATTATTCTATAGAAAACTTTATGTGCGCTTTTCAGTGGCCCTCTGGTGAAGGAAAAATATCGTTAAAAAACCCCCAACCCCTGCATGGTGGTAGGACACTATCTAATGTCCGCCTGGCCAGAAACCACGCTCAAGTTAGAAAATCTGTCGCCAAACATCTAATGAGTTCCGGCAGCTATCCTCAAAAGCCAGTTCCCATTCAAGGCCTAGCGTGCTACCATCCTCGACCACATCATCATTTATTAATAGCTGAGATAGTGGTCAAACGCTAGCCATTCTATACTAATATTATAAAGAGAGAACAGTTGTATTTTTGTATTTTTAACCGACTTCAAAAAAAGGAGGAGGTTTCTCAATTCGAACGTATATATATATTTTTTTTTTTTTTTTTTTTTTTTTTTTTTAATGTTTGTTCGCGGATAACTTCGTCGTTTATGAACCGATTTCGATTATTCTTTTTTTGTTCGAAAGGAGATATCCCAAGTGTGGTACCATGGTAATTTTATCGAGGTATGATAAGTATCTCCAGAGATATTGAGATAAACATCTCAAAATTGGTACTGAAAATGAATATTTTTTTTATGTTTGTTCGCGGATAACTTCGTCGTTTATGAACCGATTTCGATTATTCTTTTTTTGTTCGAAAGGAGATATCCCAAGTGTGGTACCATGGTAATTTTATCGAGGTCTGATAAGTATCTCCAGAGATATTGAGATAAACAGCTCAAAATTGGTACTGAAAATGAATAGCGCGGCATTGAAGTCGGTTGTTTTTTAGTTTTTAAACGATATTATGTATGTTTGTAATGCTTTGGCTCAAAAACTACTAGACCGATTTAAAAAATTCTTTCACTAATATATATTAGTGTGACTGAATGGACTTTCGGAATGAAAATAGGCTATATATTATCCCGTTTAAATCAAAGGTACATTCGTGGAGACCTAATTTGCAACCTAAGTCGACTAAAAAACGGTCGAAAAAACACGTTTATTACGAACGCTGCTCAATTGAAAATAGATGGAAGAATATTTTCTATGGAAGAGTTGAACAACTTAATAAGACCTACAAAAAAGTCCGCGACAGCATATATCTATCTCTTAAGGTTGACTCACAGTAACCATTTTAATCTTTAATTTCTTGTTAAAAAATATTACATAACTTCCAAAGCTATTTTCAAGTATACAGTATTAATCCTTATCCAAATAATTACGTTAATTAGCTTGGCCACATATTATAGATTAAAATTGTCCTTTACAGTACATAATTCAAATGAAAACTAGAAGATATCACGGATTTCACATACACGCATCGCAAAATTAATAAAATTTCTGCAGTGAAACCACAGATTCGGTCATAGTTACTTAGAACATATTATTATAAACTTAGCGATGCTTTAGATCCCCACCGATTGTAACAGAACGGATTTCGAGCTCTACGATTTATTGAGATTGGTTCAGGTTTATGCGGTGATATTTCGAATTTATATTGATTTTAATGATGTACTATGTTTATATTCAAAATAATTCATAAATAAGATCGTTCTCATTTAGTATTTAATTAAATATTTGGGTCAAACAAAACAACACTTGGCGCTATATAGGTCAGGTGCGAAGCCACTGTGCAGAGTTAAAAAAAAGCTAGATTACATAAACTGCCAGTGTCAGGAGGAGCTGTCACTGGCCAGGAGAAGAAGATTATTGTGTTTTTGTTTTGGGAAAGAGCGCGGGATTTTCTTGGTTTTTTATTTAGTATTTTTCTTAGTTTATGGCTGCTTTTGAAAAACGAACGAAATTTGCCGCGTAAAAATGGTATTTTGCCGCTAAAATGCAGGGGACTTGACTTTTGGGAGGGAAGCTTGGCGTCACTTTGGTACTGGAGGAGAAAAAGATAGGGAGATGTTACCGGACGTATAGGATTATTTTAAAATTTTTATGTGCTAAAAAGTGTTGAGATTGTGGATAAACGGAGCAGTAAGAAGCCAGGGAATCAGGGAGTATCCTTTTATCTATTAATAAGAAAGCTACATTGTGGGCTTTTCCAAAAAAAACATGAAAAGAATACAGTGACAGGGAACAGGACTTTATATACCTATCCGGGAGTATATTTTTACTGTAATTTACGTGATTGTCTGCCTTTCTGGATTGGTCGGTGGTTGTGATGCTTGCCTGTATTAACTAAAGGCAGTATTAAGATCGACGCCACAATATGTGGTTGTTGATATGAATGTTTAGTGTGGAACTGAAAATGAGATACCTGGGTGATGAACCATGAGTTTTAAATAGTACAACGGTATACAGTAATAGACAGGAGCAATTTAGCTAGAATACATCAAGCAGTCTTGCCATTTATTTAATAAATCTTGTTCCTTGAATGTCAGAATTGATCAAACAGTGGGAACAAATTTCTGCACTAAGATGTTTCTGTGATGATGTGAGTTTTCATCTGATTAAATTAGATTCTATCTAAACCAGTGGCAAACTTATCTGACTGATTTTTGACAACTTTTATATCAAGAGAAATGATTAAAAGATAGATTTCTAAATATGCATAGAGAGAACTATAGGAAATATAATTTCTATAGATCTCTTATTATTATCAGATCTAAATTTAACAATAGTAATCATATAATCAGTTAATTGCATGTAAAATAAATAAGTACATTATTGTAGCCATCACTAATGATTGGATATTCTTAAATTGTGATTTAATTGTGTCCCAAAGAAAGTATAATAAAATATAATTAAGAATGCAAGCGTGAATGCAAGAGATTATCCAGAGAAAATACTTATTTCATATTTTTATGTATGTTTCTAAAATGTAATATTATTAGGATCAATAGGTATAATGATGACAAAGGTTGTAAAATATTACTCAATGTTCAGTTGTATTCTATAATGTAGTGTTATAGTACTAATAATAATAGAATAACACAAATTAGTACTAATGATAGCATATTTGCACTGAATAGTATTAGTTAGAAATATCGGTGCAATCCCTTCACTAGGTAACAGTTGCACCAAAAGGTGTCAAATAGTACTAACATTAATATTTAGGTTTACAAGTACTAATAATAATAGAATAACACAAATTAGTACTAATAATAGCATATTTACACTGAATAGTATTAATTAGAGAAAATGGTGCAAACACTTTCACTAGGTAACAATTGCACCAAAGAGTACAAAAAGCAACGGTATAGCAAAAATAGTATTAGTAACAGTATACAATATATAATACAACAGTATATAATAGTAACAGTGGTTAGGATTACTTGTAATAATAAAACCTTTATTTCTTATATTATTTAGACTTTAGTTATTATATTAAATTGTCTTGAGATTCCCTGAAAAGAATTTAGGTTACACCAACGGTTCACAATGGGTCCTACCACTAACTAGACGATTACGAATGGCCATTATTTTATTCCAGTCTAATTAATATTCCAATATTAAATAGTCTAATATATTAATATTCCAGTATTTTAGTATCATTTATAAAGTAAACAAATAAAGTCGCGTTCAAAATAAAAATATTAAAAAAACCAAAGTGCACCGGGGGGTTGTTGCACGATCACAATCAATTTGAAGTCAATATAGTATAATAATATATTTTTACTGTATAAAATTCTATTGTATAATATAGTTATGATCTATATATAAACCACCCCGACTTGTCTATGTATAATCTTTTCAATAAAAGCATTCCAATGACTCTAAACACGAAATTTAAAATCTGAGCTGTAAGTTGGTGTGGATTTGAGTATTCTGTAGAGTACAGGAGATGTCCCAGCATCAGGGCAATGCTTCCATGTTCTTACAATATCGTTGAAGAAGAAGATTTTCGAATTGATGAGACCTATGAAAGTTAATTTCATAGCGCAATTAACTAAAAAAAAGCTCATAGTTTTATAACGATTGAACGAATTATCATGAATCAAAAATAAGAACACTTTCGATGAAGACATCTATCAAACAAAAAAAAATATCAATAATAAAATCAAATCGGTTCATCCGGTTGGGTGCTAAGATGCTACAGACAGACACAGATACACACGTTAAACGTATAATACCCGTTCTTTGATTCCATGATTTGATTGATTTTGATTCAATGGTCTCACTACCTCTGTAGTCTATACGAAAACCCATGATTCATGCACATAAAAATTTTCATTGGTAGGTATATAGCTAGGATTAGAACCAACGACCGTCGGGTCAGAATCAGGGTAACTATCCTTTACGCCAAAGGGCCGTCCAATATCACTACGTAAGTATTATAAGACAAAGTCCATCACTGCGTCTGTCTGTCTGTTCGCAATAATCTCAATAGCTACTGAACGGATTATCATGCGGTTTTCACCAATAGCCAGAGTGTTTATGAGGAAGGTTTAGGTGCATAATTCGTTAATGTTTTGTGTAAATTGGTTGAAATATGACGATGATTGTTAAATATGTTAATATTTTATATTTGATGCAAAAAACTGATGCAAATTTTGTAGGCATATATGTTCTACCCGTGCGAAGCCGGGGTGGGCTGCTAGTATGATATAAAAAAAGACGCAAAACTTTATATTGCTGCTTTCGAAATAGCCTCATATTGCAAATCTAATACTATAAGAATCTTTGTCCTGACATACTGACTGACTGGCTGACTGACTGACTGACTGACTGACTGACTGACAGACAACGCACAGCCTAAACCGCTGGTCGTAGAGACTTGAAATTTTTGGGGTATATTTGTCTTAGTACGTACAAAATTCACCTCTTTAGGGGATGAAACGGGGGTCCAAAGTTTGTATGGAGAAACAAGATTAGATAGTCTTTTCTATTCGAAACTTCACACAAGTGCTTCAGTAAAAAAATAAGTATATACGTGTTTCAGGCTTTTTCAAAATTCCACCCCTAAAAGGCTAAAATGGGGTAACAAAGTCTGAAAATCAATATTGTTTTGGATTGCGCTGAATTTGGCATGCAAATAGTTATTACGACGTTAGTTTTCTCTGAGAAATTATTTTCTAAAATGCACCCCTTAAGGGGATGAAATGGGGGTTCAAAGTTTGTTTGGAAAAACAAGATTAGATGGTATTTTCTATTCAAAGCTTCATACAAGTACTCCAGTAAAAAAATAAGTAAATACGTGATTCAGGTTTTATTGAAATTCCTCCCCTAAGAGGGTGAAATGGGGTAACAAAGTGTAAAATCAATATTATTTCGGATTGAACTGAATTTTGGCATGCAGATAGTTATTACGACGTTAGTTCCCTCTGAGAAAGGATTTTCCAAAATTTACCCCTGAAGGGGATTAAACGGGGGTTCAAAGTTTGTATGGAGAAACAAGATTAGACAGTCTTTTCTTTTAGAAACTTCGCACAAGTACTTCAGTAAATAAATAAGTAAATACATGTTTTAGACTTTTTCAAAAGGCCACCCCTAAATGGATGAAGTGAGGTAACAATCTGAAATCAATATTGTTTCGGATGATTGCTCTGAAATTTGGCATGCAGATAGTTATTTTGACGTAGGTATCCGCTAAAGATTTATCAAAATTTACTCCTTAAGGGGATGAAGCGGGGGTTCAAAGTTTGAACTGATTTAGCTTTTACTTCTTTGATATCTTTTATGATAGAAAGGTTTTTACAAAATAAAAGTTTTAAGTAAATAAAAGAAGAACGCGGGCGAAGACGCGGGGCACTTCTAGTTATATATATTTAGCAACCTGCAGATTATCACTTCTTAACTTAAAGATAATTGCTTTAAGAGATATCTAAATAACTGACGAATACAGTAGGAAGTTAATAAATCAGTCTGTGGTCAGGTGTTGGTAGTGGCGCGTGGCAAGCGCGTGGAAGCCCCTGCGAGCCCCGGCCTCCGGGCAGGGCTTCGTGACGTCAGCCACATCTGTCCTGCAGATGGCGCCGCGCCCTGCCCATCAGATAATATCGCACGCACGATTATACTTTTCGAAATGGGTAGAAATATCATGGTAAAAGTAAGTATGTATTTTAGGGTTCTCGTAGATATACGTGTACTTGTTAATCCTTTGGCAAAGAATTGGGGAGAGTGTTCCTAAATAAGATTTTCGTGGGACTTTATTCGTATAGTACCGACATTGGATATGCTAATAATATATGCTAAAATATACAAGAATATTTTTTTATATATCTTATAAGTTAGCGTTTGATCACTATCTCGCATATTGGTAAGCGATGATGTGGTCGAAGATGGTGAACACGCTAGCCCTAGAATACTCTGACTCTCAAGGGTTGTATGCTGCCGGAACACCGTAAGGCTATGGCGGCAGATTTCTCCTTGATGGTTGGTGGTAAGCTACTTTTTGGAAGCAAGTATGGCGCAACATCGATATAATATGCTACCACCTGTATGCCTACCACCTGTGGACGAACACCCGTGTTAAGATTTGAACCGATAACCTCTCGCTTAGAAGTCATTTATCCTTTATGCCAACGGGGCTTTCAATACACAATCAAAACATATACTAGACTCCATTAAATCAAGATTCCTAAAAAAACGACTTTTAAGTATATCTGTTGTAGGTAGATGTTATCGCTTACCATCAGGCGAGCAATCGTGCTTGTACGGGTATCCCATGTATTATATATATCTATATCTCAGTCAGTTAGTCAGTCAGGACTTTGGATTTTATATGTATAGATTACATATACACAGTGAATTTTTCAAGTGGGCGTAGATGGCTAAATTCAAAACTATGAGGAACAGCGAAAAACACTAATAATAAGGAGTCTCGGGCACTATTTTGATTGAAACTAAAACTGCATCAATGAATTTTTGAAAAATTAATATTCAAAATCATCGAGTTCGATTCCTGACTAGGAATATTGATTTTTTTTAAATCCAATGATGCAGTTTTAGTTTTCAACAAAATCAGGCCCGAGATTCCCTTGAGTATTATTCGCTATTCATCATAGTTTCAGATTTGACCATTCAAGCGTCACCGGTGCGAGGAGCTACGTCTTGCGATCGTCAACCCGTCTGCCCAGCGTGGCGATTAGGGCATATTCCTCCCAATGAGCCGAAGATCAGGCTTAGTGGCGTATCTTGGGATTATCTACGTCCAGCAGTGGACTGACACTGGCTGATTATGATGATGATGACACTTCAACGAGTCACTAGAGTTCTAGCGGCATATAAAGGTGGTTATGATCTATAAGATTTTGAAACATATTTTAATGATATAATGTAACTATAATTATACTCGTACAGTACGTAAAATGAACAGTAAAATGAATTTCATGTAATTCTTACGCTGCTCTGACTATGCCATATTGATGATACACGCACGTTCCCCATTGTTTTGTTGTAATGGCCAACTAAAACGGTAATTACTGTAGCATCATGATAATGAGTGATTTCATGATGTTTAGGGGACGCCATATGGGACGACTGGACTCATACTACAATATATATACAATATACTCCCTACTTTAGTCATATATATCGGAATAATATGATCTCATTTATAAAAACTTAATTAGTTAGAACAAGTAAGATAGTTGTTAATTGCCAGCATATAAATAGGAGTGTTCGCGTCAAATTTACAGACATAATAAAAAAAATTGTAAGAATTTTCATTTTTACACAAAGTTACTGACTAAGTTTTCCATTTCCGATCATTCTTAAAGTTTGATGGGAGCTTTGTATCAACACCAATTTATTTTAAGGGTCACCATAATGAGGGTAGTAAGAATATTTACTTCATAACCGACATAGCTTTCAGTCTAGTTACGCATATGATTGACATTTGCTATAATGGAAACAAAATAGATGTTTTTCTCTCTTGTTAACTATTACTATTACTGATAAGCTTCTTTGAGAAGGGAAAAAAGAAAATATAGAAATATAGATGATTTAATATTTTTAGGGGTAGTACGTTATCCAGAGTGGTTACTGCTATAAAGTATGATGTAAATCGTGGTTGTAGTAGAAAACTATTGTTGATCATTCGGATTTGTCGACCATCTATGTTCGTGGATAATCGAATTTATAAAGCAATAAATGTTAAATATGCAATATAACATGCTAACATGTGTATAAAGTAATGACGACCACGAAGATCTAAAATATATTACATGAATAGTACCTCAAGGAGTTACTCTTATGAGTCATCATCGTCTATACTACGAGTATACGAGTTATCACGGAGCACGATTTTCGGCTACTTCCATCTAGCTCGTGCCAGCCATTTTGCTTTGATCGCTTAGCCTAGTTGGAGGGCACCGCGAGTTACGATAGATACGCTGTTCCACGGTTACCACTCAAGAACTCTATTTTTTTTTAAATCTCATAGGTTAGCGTTTGACTACAATCTCCCCGGTGGTAAACGATTATGTGGTCGAAGATGGTGAACACGCTACTACGTAGATTACTCTAAATCTCAAGGGCTATATGCTGCCAGAACACCGTAATATTATCGCGGCAGATTTTCTCCTTAACTTTCAATATTCAATTCAATATTTCTTTATTTCGGACAAGATACATCTATTTGTTAATGGTTAATGGTGTTAAGCTATCTTTTGGTAGCAAGTCAGACGGAACATCGATCAGATGGACCACCTATGGACAAACACCCGTGCTAGGATTTAAACCGGCAACCTCTCGCTTTGAAGTCAAGCAATCTATCCTATACGCAAACGGGGGGCTCTCAACCAAACAAACGAGGCTATCTATTCATATTGGCTTCGGCTATTGGTTCTTTGGCTAATACGGTCTACTCATTATGAGTTTTGTTTGCAGTTGTGTAAGTTATATGTAGAATTTGGTTATCTGTTGTATATAACCTTGTTTAAGATTAGATCTTTTAAAAAAAACTAATTACAGCCCTTTCCATTGATCAGTTAGTTGTGTGAGTTATATGTAGACTTTGGGTATCTGTTGTATAGATTTGATCTTTTAGAAACAAACTGATCACATCCGTTTAAATAAGAAGCTCGACCGGCAACTTTAAATGTATGGACCAGCCCAACCCAAAAATAGTGTCTGCTTCTCCGTCCTGTAATGTATTACGGGCACGCATGGAGACGCACTGTGTAAGACTATCGTCTCATTAGCGATGTGAAAAATCGACGTAATTTCCTAACTGTATTATGTAACTGCCTTTCTTTCACTCATATAGAAAATTAAAACAATCGACTTCCATGCCGCGTAAGTCAGTTTCAGTAGCAAGTTTGAGACATTTATCCGTCATATCTCTGGAGATACTTATCAGATCTCAATGAAATTACGATGGGACCACTTTGGAAATGTACCCTACCAACTAAAAAAATAATCATTCGAATCGGTTCTCAATTGACGGAGTAATCGCGTAACATACTACAAAAAAAGAACATACAAAGGAATTGAGAACCTCCTCCTTTTTAGAAGTCGGTTGAAAAATAACATTTCACGGTTTCATATTAGCCCTGATAATTTCGAGTATATCAGGATGGCGTTCCATCTTGATATCTTGATATACTTAATTTTATTTAGATTAAATTTAATTTAAGTATTATTGCCAAATTAAAGCGTGTATAACGTAATATAATAGGTAAAGAGAACTTTTGTCCTTAAACTCGTAAACAAATATTAGCTCTAAATTTTCCATTCATTGTAAGTAGGTGTAACTTAAAAATTTCCAAGGATGTAGGTAAGTACTTAAAATCACAAATTATTTAAGGACGTCTTTAACTATGATTGATGTGTGACCACAGAATTCATCTGAAGAACCAGTTATGTGTAATTTATATACAAATTGCCTTTTGTATAATAAATAATTGATGCATAGTAAAAACTTTGTAATAGAACAAAAAATATGGGCATGCCACTAATGAATTATACTAGCCAACATGAGATCTGCGGCTAGCACATTGATTGTACCTATTTATTCTCATGCAGAAGATATCAGAAAAATATGAAACTTCAAAAATCGCTATCGCCAAAAATCGTTGTCGCCAAATCGTAGCCAAATGAACTCATGTCATATAATACATTTCAATACGAATTGTTTGGCAACTTAGCTAGCGACGTCACCACGGCGTTCCAGTGTTCGCGCGGTTAAAATCATGCCTAAAAAAAATTTACCCGTGTTGGGTATCAAATGAAAACACAAAAGTCTTAATTAGCAGATTTCTACGCTACGCTTTTCCGTCAAATAGTATCGATTATTGCACGGCGTTTAGCACGCCGTGCAATAATCGACTATTTAAGTCACGGAAAAGCGTGCGTAAAGTGTGGGTTTAGGCTATAAATACATATATTTTTACATGATGATCGCACATTGCTTGCATGCAGACGATAATTGGGATAATTCTAAGCGTGAGCGTGATTTTTTAACCGACTTCAAAAAAAGGAGGAGGTTTCTGAATTCGACCGTATATATATTTTTTTTTTTTTTTTATGTTTGTTCGGGGATAACTTCGTCGTTTATGCACCGATTTTGATTATTCTTTTTTTGTTCGAAAGGAGATATCCCAAGTGTGGTACCATGGTAATTTTATCGAGGTCTGATAAGTATCTCCAGAGATATTGAGATAAACATCTCAAAATTGGTACTGAAAATGAACATTGAAGTCGGTTCTTTTTTAGTTTTTAAACGATATTATCAGTAGTCAGGTTTTATAGCTTTTGAACTGTCTTGTATACTTGTATATTATATCATAACTACATTTAACGTACTCATAATAATGGTTACTTAACAAATAATTTGTTACAGAAAAATAAAACGAAAGAAGCCTTATCCGTAGTTTCCAGACGGGATGGACTTTGTAGCTTCTATTCCATTAGTAAATTGAAAAAAAAGCGAGTTTATGCATTAAAATGGCTTAAATCTTTGTAGCTAGAGTAGATACTATGCAGTAATCTACAACACCTACATTACTGTGGGTACTAATAATATTTATTATTGTTACAGTTGAACGTACCTTTCCTTTCTACAAGACCTTGGGGACAAAAAGACGTATGTGATTAATGTTTACAAATCTGAGTATTACCTATATTTTTAAGGACCTCGTAAGGTATTGGATTGTACTTAAATCATACTTCACTAATCGACGTGTTACTGAAAATGATAACGTTTGTGTAAAAGCCACCAAAGCCAAATTAGTAAGTAAAGCCGTTAACATCTTTCAAGTTAATTCTAAACAGGCGCTTAGGTATAGCTACATTAAAAGAATCTGCCAAGTGCCAGTCGGGCTTGCACACGACTCCATCCAAGGGTTCCGTACTACCGTACATTATATTATAAAATAGAGCAAAAATGTCGAAATAGACGAAAAACACTTTTCTTGTAATAGGGACCCACCCCCTTTTATTACAAGCTTTTATTTAACTTGCAATGTATGTATGTATGTAACTATGTATGTTCGGGTGGAATCTTGGAAGCTAAATTAGACCCACTTCACGATGTCCGATTGGACTCAAATTTGGTGTACTCATGTATCTTCGGTGACAATACAATAATATGGTACCATGGAGCTGGTCTGATGGTGGAGACGGAAGATGGCCACGATGATGGCTCGATTGATTTGTCTTGAAGTTAACTTTACGCCTAGGTGATATCCAGGGTATGATGATGAAGCTAGAAGGTGGCCACGGCATCTCTGTAATAAATCAACATAACCCTACCGAGTTTGGGCTCGATTGATTCGTCTTGAAGAGAACTTTACACCTAGATAATTTCCAGGGTCGGATGATGAAGCTGGAAGGTGGCCACGGCATATCCGTGATAAATCAACGTAACTCTACCGAGTTTGGGCTCGATTGATTCGTCTTGAAGAGAACTTTACACCTAGATAATATTTAGCGACTGGACTCGACTAAAGCTGGAAGGTGGCCATGGCATCTCTGTGATAAAATAACGTAACCCCAGTGAATTTGGGTTTAAATGATTCATCTTGAGGAGCACTTTACACTTAAATGATAGCCAGGATCTGATGATGAAGCTGTAAGATGGCCATGGCATTTCTGTTATAAAGCAAGATAGCCCCACCGAGTCGATTGATTTTCCTCGTTGAGCACTTTACCCATAATCACATCAAATATTCGTGGAATATTTTAAAACATCATGCCTTCTCTTAAATACTTAGGTAGTCGGTATCTATACCTACCTACTTAAAAGTTAAAAATAAATTATAAGTAAAAAATACTTTTAAAAACAAGCTTTTATCTGGGGCAATGAACTAAAACGTTAAAAATAAATTCTAGTAAGTATTTGGCGTGTATGTACTTACCTATATTTTTAATAGCTTGAGGCACTGAAGTATATTAATTACCTAGCCTGAAAAACGGGTAGTTCTTCAAGCTTTTAAGAATATAGGCAAGTACCTACACGCCAAATACTTACTAGCATTTATTTTTAACATTTTAGTTCATTGTCCCAAATAAAAGCTTGTTTTTAAAAATATGTTTTACTTATAATTTATTTATGATTTTATTTTGGTTTTATTATTTACTGATATAGTGGCCATAATAATACACTGTCTGAGTAAATCATAAATGTCTATCTATATTACCGTTCATAAGATCTAGCAAAAACGCCGAAAAAACAGGTTTCTTGTATGGGGACCCCACTTAAATTGTAACTTTTTGTTTTTATTATTTGTTTTTATAGTAGCCATAGTAATAATACATAATTATATCTAAATTTTAAGAGTTAAGTAGAGATATATAGCCCTATGACATACGGACGGACTAATTGGGTTCGTTTGATACCGTTTGGGCACGGACCCCTAAAAATATGTTAAGTTTAAAACAAATTAAAATTTTCAGACATTGTCTGCGTGCTAAAAATAAATTACACCCCGAAATTTTCCCACAAAACGAGCGTGAAATAAAAACCGCAAAGAGAATGAACTTTCACATGAGATGAACCTGCTTGATTTAGTGTATGTTGTGGAATCAAAGCAGATAGTTTGCGGGAAGGCACATAATTGAGTTTGGGAAACAATACGTTTTCTTTATCGTGATTCTGTAGGTACATTCAGAACACGCACGGCAGCACCTGGCGCACTATTTCCTGGTTAATGTCGGAATGCGAACTGCTCTCGATCAATCTACACTAATTTATATACTACCTGTTGGTTTATTGTATTTAATATAGTGTAAAGTTAATTTAGAAGTTAGGCTTTTTGTTTTTCAAAATTGGTCACAGTCTCACCTGATTCTAAGCGACGATGTAGTCTGGCATAGTATCGTGCTTGTCCCACAGACTTTAGTTCAATTTACATAGCGCAAATAGCCAGGTAATTAGGCTAAAAACGGGTAGAGCTATCCCAACCTGTTTTCTAAAATATTCTGGCACCAAACATCATATCATGCTGGAACATGTAAGACAGTTTGAGCAACGGCCTAAGACTGCGACTAGTGGTATACTACGTTACCTTCTGTTGGAGACAATCGTACTCATTAGTAAGATGGTAGTGGATGGTTACTACCTAGCCTAGATGATATCAAACTTGTTAGGAGTTCCAAACATCAGAGCGCAAAAACTAATAAAAATATGGATGCAACGAGGACTTTGTTGCTTTGTATTGCAAAATCAAAGAATTGTTAAATAAACTGAAACATTGGCCGACGCCTTGGCCTGGCGATCGAGAGGTTTGCTGCAGACACAAGCATATTTTGCTTAGTTGTAGGGGTTAACAAGACTACTATAGAAACGTGCAGTCCACATTTATTCTATTTTATTACACTGCAAGTAAGCTATTAAAAAAAGAACATAGAAATTAAAAAATATTTTCCAAAATTTACGATCCACGAACTATTCTTGCCATGAGAAAATGAAGTAAGAGAATATAACCATGTATCATACAATATAATATAAAACTAACACAACTTAAAATGCTTAATATTACTAAACAAATCAAAAAGCCTCGTTATCACAACATCCATCAACTCACGAGCGCGTGCTATCAACTTTTTAGCCGCGAGAAAAAACAATGCAACAATCTCTCACAAGTATCGTTTTCACAGATCTGTGTACCCGTGATAATTGAATAGGGGTCTGTACGACCCCCGGGCGACATTAGCGATACATTTGATTCGTATACGGCTGGTCTCGCGGACCCCATTGTCTATTGCTGAGCTCACGGTGAACATCGAATTAAAGAGGGTCGTTTAATTTTATAAGTGGGACCATTCAAAGTGTAACATTTTGGAAAAATCACCTAATGTTGCGCACAAGTTAATTAAATAGTGTCATAATAATTTAAGATCGTTTATAAAAAAACTAAAAGAACTGACTTCAAACGCCGCTCTAGTCATTTTCGGAACCAAGTTTAAGGTGGTTATTTCATATCTCTGGAGATACTGAACATATCTCAATGAATTAAAATGGAACTACTTTGAAAGTGATTATCATCATCATCAGCCGGTGTCAGTCCACTGCTGGACGTAGGCCTCTCCCAAGATGCGACACTGAGCCCGATCTTCGGCTCTTCTTTTCCAGTCAGTGACGGGCTTTGAAAGTATAACCCAAAGAGCAATTATTGCTCTTTGGTATAACCATTCAAACAAAAAATAATATACCAAATCGGTCCACGCGTATTTGAGTAATCGGGAACATATACAAAAAATAAAAGATTCCGACGAATTGAGAATTTCCTTATTTTTACCCGACTGCGCGACGCAAAGGAGAGGTAATGTGTTTATCAGTCTATATATGTATGTATGTATGTTTGTTCCTTTGTGGCACACTAGAGACCAAACGCGTGGGCCGATTTTGATAATTGACACGTCAATAGATTCGCCATGCAAGCGCGAGTGTCAACAAAAACATAAAAAATTGAAAAATTCAAAATAGCGGATTTCAGACGCCAAAATTTGGGGTTAAAAAAAATTTTTTTTTTCAAAACCTATCGAGTGGGGTATCGAATTATAGGTCTTAAAATAGAGATTCAAAATATATTTATAACAAATAATTTATGATCGTACAAATCGAAAAAAAAACGATTTTACATGCCGCGTTAGTCACTTTCAGTAACAAGTTTGCGGTGCTTGTCTCTGAAGTTACGTATCAGATCTTAATACAATTACAATGAGACCAAACGAAAATCATATTAACTCAAACAAAAAAATAATTTTCCAAATCGGTTAAGAATTGATGGAGTTCTGAGGTAACAAACAACCTCTTCCTTTTGGTATAGTCGTTTAATAGTACAACTGTAAAGTAACTAAGCTTAAAAAGCAATACCCTATCTATTTCACGCATTTCGGTTTTTTGTTTTTGTTCTTTTTTCCATAATTGTAATAACGGTCACAGTTATACATATTTTGTGAAGATTTAAAGTCTCTATCTATTATTAGTTTACAAGTTCAAGCATAAAACGCCGAAAAATACACGTTACTTGAGAACAATTGAGTGGCCAGCTCTTCGGAGGGACCAGTTGGAACCCGGAGAACTGCCACAGGCTGTTTATGTTGAATTTGACGACAAAGGTATCAAAAACAACGCCTCTGGAGTAGGAGTCCGAATCGAACCATCATGTACAGAATTCGACGCACTTCGTGGACAGGGTAAAATAGAACGGAAAATGTTACCGTTGATATTATGTTGGGGTGTAACTTTCCATAAATTACAAGGTCTTGTTACCCCAGGATATTATCAAAATAACCCTTCTAGTCATATCTGTTCGTAAAATATTTGGAACTATTGATACCATGCACCCCATCCTTTTTTTTTTACAATAAAATCATTTTTTCTTACACTATTTTTAATTCAAATTTATTAAAATTTATTTTCTATTTTTTAGTTGGATTTTCTATAAAAGCGTATTTTTTTAGTTTTTTTAAACTATTATTTATTTTTCATTTTTAGTGGTTTTTTTTAAATTTTTTTTAAATTTACTTATTGTCATCGGTCCTTAATAAGTATGCCAAATTTCGAGTTAATCCGACGTTTTGAAGGGGGTTAAAATCATGTTCAAAGATTCCGTTACATACTAACATACAAACATACATACGTCTGAAGCTAATAAAAGCGTATTAAAAACAAGTAAGTATAGTAGTTTAGACTTCTGTTTAGGGATATCAAAAAACTATACCATTTAAATTCTTTCTCGGTCGATACACTCATAAAATAAATTATACTTTGTTATATGGAATGTAGAGACTTTAACAGTCGGGACACATTAATCCCCATTCGTTAAGCCATTAATGTGTCCCGACTGTTAAAGTCTCTATATTCCATATAACAATGTATAATTTATTTCATGAGTGTATCGACCGAGAAAGAATTTAAAAGGTATAGTTTTTTGATATCCCTAAACTGAAGTCTAAACTACTAGACTTACTTGTTTTTTCTTTTCAGTTAGTTTTTTAACATTTCACTTTTTGCGCAGTCGGGTTTTTTGATTTTTTAATTTAATGTTTTATTTTGAAGCTTGTAAAAACATTTGAAATGTTGAATGTTGTATGTATGGTCTTAGGGTCAGTATTTATCTACCTATTACGTTAGATTTTACTATTCTAATACTGATGTACATACAATTATATGTTTTAGTAACTTTCCATATCGGAGGTTTGTTTTTCCCGTACGGGTGGTCCCACCTTACAATAATAATCGAGAGCTGAGGAGTATCTGGTACTGGTATAGTAGGCATCGGTATAGGTAAGTACCATCGAGGTGCATGTAAACCAGTGGCTTGCGATCGGGCATAAGGAGTACTTTAACGCTAAACTAAGCGAGATGTAGATTCTGCACTGCTTTTTATTTGAACGTAGAGCTAGTTCGCGACGCCACCTGTATTAGTAGTACATATATGTCCATCGATGGTACAAAACGAAAAAACCGACTTGACATGCCGCGATAGTTAAAATACTAGCTATTTATAATCATGTCATCTGAGTATACAAATTTTCTTATATTGTTTATCTCCATATCTCCGGCGATAATTATCATATCTCAATAAAATTTGAATGGAACCTAACAGGAGGCATAATCTCTGAAACAAAAAAGATTTTTTAAATCGGTCAAGCATTGACGGAGTTCTGAGGTAACAAACATTTTAAAATAAACTGGCCAAGTGCAAGTTGGACTCGCACTAGTAGGGGTTCCGTACCACACTACAGTATTTTATAAGATCGAGCAAAAAATACCACTATCATTTTTCGCCAGCAATAAATAATAAATAATAAACATTTTATTTCTTATAACGCCATCTTACGTGTAACAAAGGTGTTAGGAATCGACATTTCAATATAATCTATGGGACGTTTACTTAACTAAGCGTTCATAGATGGCGTGAAATGCCGAAAAAACACGTTTCTTGTATGGGGAAACTCTATTATTTTTAACTTCATTCTGTTTTTAGTATTTGTTGTTATAGCGGCAACAGAAATACATCATCTGTGAAAATTTCAACTGTCTAACTATCACGGTTCATGAGATACAGCCTGGTGACAGACGGACAGACAGACAGACAGACAGACATTGTAAACTTTAAACTTTCGCGATTTGAACACATAGTTATAAATAAAATATCTAACTGGAATATTTAACTGTAATATCTAACTGAAACACTCAACTGAAATATTTACAGCAGGGACGCGCCGCGCTGACTTGCTGCGTCGCTGCCTTCACTCGACGACGCTGCGACTGCCGGCTCCGTCGCTCCCAACTTGTTGCAGTTTAATATTTCAGTTAGATATTTATGTTGAATGTTTTAGTTAAATATTTCAGTTGAGTGTTTCAGTTAGATATTACAGTTAAATATTCCAGTTAGATATTTTATTTATAACTATAGACAGACAGACGGACAGCGGAGTCTTAGTAATAGGGTCACGTTTTACCCTTTTGGGTACGGAACCCTAAAAACAGTGGAATTAAGAACCTCCTCCTTTTTTGTGAAGTCGGTTAAAAATAGCTAGCGCGGCGTATGCAGTCGGTTTTATTTCGTTTTGTAAATTATTTTAAATTATCCACGGTCTGTATTGAGCAATAGTAAGTGTCTAAGCCTGCGTGACTTTTTCTAGTAGACCTATTTTTCATTGTATTGCTTGAAGGTCATTAATAATATAGTATGTATTTCCTATAGTATGTATCTACTTAAGGTACGGACACACCGCGGCGTCCTGCAATCTGCGGGCGCGATCTCAGTACTTTTCGGTTCTTTTCTGATCGCGTTTGGTGTGAACCAGTCGATACAAATACTACTGCGCTATCTGATCGCCGCCTAGATCGCGCACGCAGGACGCTGCGGTGTGTCCGTACCTTTACAATAACTGAGAAAACATGAATGCTTTGTCCGGACTTAGCTCTGAAGTCATTAATATCTTGCCCAAGATTAGTTATAATTATAACGACTGGTTCTAATCAGCTGACAAGCATACCAAGCTAAGTCAGTCGTCTTATATCTATGACATTATATAAATAAGAATTTTTGCTATCTGTAATCATTTGTACTTGACTAGTTCAGTGAAATTGTAGGGCATGCGAGACATCTTTGTGTCTCAAGGTAGATTACAGACGCGGTGCAGTAACGTACAAAATTCTGTCATCTAGAATTTAACATGCTCTTGTCTCTGTAATAAATAAGCATAATCGCTTACCATCAGGCAAGCGTCCTGTTTGTACTGTTACGATATTTTATTAAAAAAGCTTTAACAAGATATTTGTTGATTTAACGTTGATTTTATTTTACCCAAAATACGTAGATACCCCCAGATACGTAGATATGCATGCGTCATACTTTACTTTAGCAATCAATGCTCTTTATAACTGCTTGTTATTAACCGACTTCAAAAAAAGGAGGAGGTTTCTCAATTCGACCGTATATATATTTTTTTTTTATGTTTGTTCGCGGATAACTTCGTCGTTTATGAACCGATTTTGATTATTCTTTTTTTGTTCGAAAGGAGATATGCCAAGTGTAGTACCATGGTAATTTTATCGAGGTCTGATAAGTATCTCCAGAGATATTGAGATAAACATCTCAAAATTGGTACTGAAAATTAATAGCGCGGCATTGAAGTCGGTTCTTTTTTAGTTTTTAAACGATATTATTTTAAAACATACGAAACAGGTAGTACCATCTATTAATTATTCTGTGGTAGTACACAGGTACTTTACATGCCTAGTACAATAATTAGTAAAGTTAGTGATTTTTTATGGTATTTTATAATTATCCGAATTAATGTAAGTACACTTTTCTTGTGAACCAAAATAAGTTTCATTTAATTTCACATAATATATTATCATAACAATACTTTGTACAAACAATAAAAAAAATGCGACGTGACACATTGATAGAGTTGCCCAGTTCTACATAGTAAATGTATATTGGTCTACTCGATCCAAAAATACATAATATAAGCTGACTCAACTTCTTGGCACCATAAGCTAATCGATACGCCCCCTACTGGCTCTGGCAAGGTGTTGTAAATGTCCAAAAAGCCCTTGCAAGTAAAATATAAATAAATGCTATCTCACAGCGGGTCGCAGCAGTTTGTATTCCTATCCTCTGGGAGGGGGTCATTACTAAACTCCATTACACTTTTTGTGCCAAGTGTTTTGGTGGTATAACAAGGGTGAAAACTACCCTACGAATGAACGATCCTCTCGTCGGCTTTTGTTTTTTATTGCATGACAAAAAGAGATATATTTATTGCAGTCTCTCTTGATGGTTACGTGTATTCATATTATTAACCCCCCGACAAAAAAAAAGTGTGTTAAAGTTTGACGTGTGTATCTGTGTATGTGTGTGTCTGTCTATGGCATCGTAGTGCTCAAACGCATGAACAGATTTTGATTTCGTTTTTTGTTTGATAGGTATCTCACTTAATCTAAGCGGCAATAGCCCAATGGATAAGGTGTCGGACTGGCGATCGAGAGGTCGTGAGTTCGATCCCCACCCATGGCACTATTGACGTGAACCCACTCCAGACACAAGCATTATTTAGCTTGGTTGGAGGGGTTAACAAGAATACTAGTAATGCGCAACCCACATTGCTAGTAAACTATAAAAAAAATCTGAAGTGTTCTTAGCTTTGATTCATCAATAGCCGTTTAGCCGTTTTAACGCTATGAGTTTTTTTCTAGATGATGACTTTATGAGATAAAATTTAATGAGTCTGATCAATTCGAAATTTAGTATTCTCCTCTTTCAATGCTATTGTAAGAACATGATAGCATTGAATTGGTGGTGGAACATCTCCTGGAATCTGCAGAATACTCTACTCTTAACCAATTTCCAGCAGAGATGTCGTATGTGGGTTCATCGGAATGGTCTCAACGAACGATTACACATAGATAAACCGAGAGTGTTTTAAAAGTTTAAATTTAATTTTTGGTATGATCGGTTATTATAACGTCTGTGTGTATTCTTTATCTCTATTTTTAGTGAATGTGCTAAAAAGAACTTTAGCTCTTTTTAATTTTATTCTAAGGTATATAATATACTTACTTAGTATAATACCAATACATAACAAGATAATTTGTCTCCAGAAGCCAATGCTAGCCAGTGCGAGCATTGCCTTAGCATAGAGTAAAGATGTATAAACATTGATATAATGGTATATAACTGTGTACAGCTAAATAAGGACACCAATTTGTATCGGTGAATTAAAAGTTAAACATACAAATAATTTTTTTTTAAAAATACCAATACATACGATGTATTTTATCAAGTGAAAAACTATTTATCTGCTGTAATTATTCTCCAATGAGTAAATTCAATAATGCGATTGATATAATTAGGTACTTATACATACTACAGATTTTTTTACATATAATGTTTTTCAATTTGAATGGCAGTGTCCAGAAAATTACGAGGGCATTTATGCCGCTGTATCTGTAATAGGCAGACGTAATCGTTTGCTATCAGGCGATCGTCGTTATTATCCTGTTGTCTTATTTCATAAAAAAATATGTACAATAAAAGAATATTCGGTTGATATAATACAGACTGCAGATTTTACTTTGTCATCATACGTGGTGGCATACTAGATATGCAACGCAAATATCTGGAGTAGGATGTGGGAAAATAAGTAAGTAGAAATAAGGCTTGGGAATTAAATTTAATTGTTGCATCATCATCATCATCATAATCAGCCTGGGTTAGTCCACTGCTGGACGTAGGCCTTGCTCAAGATACGCCACTGAGCCCGAACTCATTGCGAGGGATATGCCCTAAACGCCACGCTGGGCAGGCGAATTAGCGATCCGAGGACGTAGCTTCTTGCACCGGTGACGCTGGTTCCCGTCACCCGCCTGTAGTATTTTGCTACGCCATAAATTGAAATGGTTATTTATACCACCATTTGTCGGTTGCCAGAGCCTCGTTTGTTGGTCAGCAGGATGCACTGAGCACTGAGGTGGTATTTGTGCTACCCTACATCCATTGTTGCATAGTAAGCACTCAATAAACATTATGAGCACCACGTTGGCGTAAAGGATGGATAGCTTGACTAATAATACTAGAAATAACAAGAATACTAGTAATGTGTAAAACACATTGCGAGCAATCTTTAAAATATAAAAAAATAAGCGATTGGTCGCCGCTTCTATATAATTCTAGCACAGGTGTTCGTCCACAGGTTTTCGGAGCATATTATATAGACTCTTAAGGGCTGTGTGCTGCCGGAGAACCGTAAGGTTATTAGGGTTCCGTACCTCAAAAGGTAAGGAACCCTTATAAGATCACTTTCTTGTCCGTCTGTCTGTCTGTCTGTCTGTCTGTCTGTCCGTCTGTCTGTCCGTCTGTCTGTCCGTCTGTCTGTCCGTCTGTCTGTCCGTGTGTCACCACTAATCAGTGGAAGAAAACTCTCAGGAACAGCCTAGCAAGTTGAAATTTATACCTGATACTGAAGTCTATAGTCCCTATTGGGTGTATAAAAATCAAGGTCTTGAGTCAACACAATAAAAAGATATGGGCAAATTTAGATTTTCGCGAGAACTTCTTAGTACCAAAATGTACCATAATTATCAACTTTTTTTATTTTTCGGAATTTTTCCTTTACTTGTGCTGTAACACCTTGCTTTTCACCAAAATTGACAATTCTAGGTCAACCGGAAGTACCCTATAGGTTTTGGGTCGAACACCTAGAATCATAAAATTTGGCAAGAAGCAAGGTTTTACAGTAAAACTTAAGGAAAAAATCCAAAATTTCCAAATCCAAAATTATTTCTTGCAAATAAACTATTTCATTTCAGTTCAAAAAAAAAAAATTGAAAATTTAAGGGTGCCCACATACATACATAGTTTACGCCAATTAAGGTAGACCTCTGAGTTATATGAGCGCTCATATAATTTAGAGGTCTAGCTTAATTGATACATACCAACGTTGGTACGGATGCCTCGGTGGGCGAGTTTAACTCGACTTGGCCGGTTTTTATTTTTCCTTGATGATGGTAAGCTACATTTTGGTAGCAAGTCTATATACTTAATATGCGCCTATAACCTGTGAACTAACACCCCTGCTTGAATTGGAAGCGGCGCCCATTCTGCCGAGTGTTCTATCTAGGCTTAGCGTGTCTCCGACCACTTCATCGCTTACCACGAGGCGTAATAGTGGACAAACGCTAGCCTATAAGATATTTTTTTTAATCTGCATCAAACTTTGATCATTATAACTTTGTTAAATTAATCGAAAAATAAACAAGGATATGCTGGTATCAGATGTCCTGTATTACATCCATTAATGAAAAAGGCGGTTAACATACAGTTTAGCACGTACAGGCTTTCAAGGCCTCGGTAGGTACTCTATCAAGTTCAAGCTACAAGTTTAAGGTGAACTTTAGCGACTGTAGAATGTCTGTCAAGGTAAAATTGCAAATAAAATACTTAAATCGAATGTACTTTATGAATGTACTTCGTTAAATAAATATGCCTCTCGAATCCAATTGCAGAGTTATAGAGTAATGAATAATACAGCTCTGAACAAGATAAGGTTAAATTAAACCTGAAAGTAGCACAGAAGTCTTTAAAATGAAGTAGGTACCCATAACTTAGATAAATACATGACATTTTATTACAACTACTAATTCACTACCTACACCATTAATATATCAGCAGCGTTTAAACTCAATCACAGAAAGTTGTAAATAAAAAACTAGGTCAACGTCATTCAGATATTTAATTAAGTAAGTAAAAGATCTTAAACTTCGCCAATCATGTAACGAAGTGAAAACAAAATAGGGGTTCATCGACCTCACAACGAGCTCCAGATTCGTGCTAAAAATTATGAGAATTATTTAATGAGCTTTTGTGGAACCAGCTCAGAAAGACGCAATATACTGTATAATTGAACCAACTTTTACGTACACAACCATGTATGCTGAGAAACTCTGTCTGGTTCTCACAGTCTACCAAAGTAGGTATGTACATCAGGTGATAGTTATAATGCGAAAAATAGAAATATGATATAAAAAACAGCAATGAAAGTTTACGAAGTAGACACGAGAACATATATTTACTCTATACATCTGTTAATATAATACGATCATAGTCTACCGAAATAATACTAGATGGCGTAATAACAACATTTTATATAAGGCAAAAGATACATAGAAGATAGAAGATATATAGAAGCTTTCTATAAGGATCCTAAAATAAGATAAAGTGATACAAGCGAAAAAACAGCGACATATTGCCAGCCAAAAGCATTAAAATTTCGCAAGCTATTAGACTAAGCGATCGCATAACATTTACATGCCCTAATACGCTCGAATGCAGCGAGAGAATCGTCATCAATCTTCAACGGGGGAACGGCTGAGCTACGAGTAGAGCGATAATGCGCACAACATATGGCGTCATCGGCGATAGTGCTTCCACACCTATAAGCGTTCCGCTTCGGTGCCGCCGAATGGACCCATGTGCCCGTGGCCCTGATGACCGGCCTCAGATACGTCCACGGCCAATGTAGTTTATTCTACCACCGAATAGACCGAGCACAAGTGGACACTATACTTCAAACTATTTCAAAGCACCATTGTAAGCCTCTTTTGTGCGTATCAATGGCGAATGTTACAGATTGAATGCTCTTTGTAGATCCATTTGCAAATTACCCGCATCTGATCTGTGCTATTGGGTGCTTTATAATTTATGAGAAGGCAGATTGTGATTTCAATTTTTTAAAGCTCTTTTAGGTGATGAGTAGGTACCATAATATGTTTTTTTTTCAAGTGGCAGGCACTACTCAGATGAAATATAAATAATTCGAATCCAAAATTCAAAACCACCCCCGACTGATCTATGTATAATTTGTTCATTGAGACCATTCCAATGAACCCAAACACGACTTCTTTGCTTTATGTTGGTGAGAAGTAGAGTATTCTACATATTCCAGGAGATGCCCCAGCATCAGGTCAAAGCTACCATGTTCTAACAATATCGTTGAAGTAAGAGGATACCGAATTTCCAATTGCTGCTGTACTTGATGCTATATACTATATATAATATAATATATGCTAATTACTTGACTATCTCCTGGAGTCTGCATAATACTCAACTCCTCACCAACTTACAGGAATGATGTCGAGTTTGGGCTCATTGGAATGGTCTCAATGAACTGATTTTACATTTATCAGTGGTTTTTAATTTTAAATTCAAGTATTATATACATACATGGGTCGCACGTAAAAGTGCCATCTAAGCTTATAACCACAGATTATTTATATAATAGCTACTACGTAACTTATACAGTTGCGATATACCCACATACAGGATTTCACTAAATCCTAATTCTGTGGATATACCCCGTTCATAGTTTATTGTCAAAATATCACTCTGAAATATACATATGATGCTAGACTATTTGCGAGTTTCATGTAAATACATATTTAAATGGTGACCATAAATATTTATGGGGACATGGATTTAGTAGGTACCTAGGTAAGAGTATGCGAGGGTCTCTACCAGGGGAGTGCTAAGTGCCGCGAGCCACATGTCGCTCTGTCGCACTAATCTCCAGGATTTGCCATCCCATGTCCTTCGCATCTCGCATCCCTTTCCCTTCCCCAACTAAATGATACATCCATCTCATGCGACTCATTGAATATTATTGCTCTATGGGGATTTTGAAAATATGGAGCCGTTTAGCGAAAGCCGTACATTGTATCCATCCAGTGGAATTATTCATACGAGGCCCGTTGCATTTATCACTTAATGGTATTAGCCATTAGACCGTTTAATCGCTCGATTTGCGACTTTATTGCAGGAGCTTAACTTTTAAGAGATATTGTGAATATTTATTTGCACATGGTCAGTATGAGCGTGTTAATAAAGTTATTCAGCATGTGACATTAATCCTCACACAATATAATATCGTTTAAAAACTAAAAAACAACCGACTTCAATGCCGCGCTATTCATTTTCAGTACCAATTTTGAGATGTTTATCTCAATATCTCTGGAGATACTTATCATACCTCGATAAAATTACCATGGTACCACACTTGGGATATCTCCTTTCGAACAAAAAAAGAATAATCGAAATCGGTTCATAAACGACGAAGTTATCCGCGAACAAACATAAAAAAAATATTCATTTTCAGTACCAATTTTGAGATGTTTATCTCAATATCTCTGGAGATACTTATCATACCTCGATAAAATTACCATGGGACCACACTTGGGATATCTCCTTTCGAACAAAAAAAGAATAATCGAAATCGGTTCATAAACGACGAAGTTATCCGCGAACAAACATAAAAAAAAAAAAAAAAAAAAAAAATATACGGTCGAATTGAGAAACCTCCTCCTTTTTTTGAAGTCGGTTAAAAAACGACGCTTTGACGTGTAGGTACTTTAAGATAAAAATGTTCACGCATTTCATTTATACTCTACTCGCACTAATATTATTTCCTAAACCTAAAATGTACTTCAGCTGCCTAAGTACAAACATAATTTATATACATACCTTTACATGTAGGTATCTACAAAGAGAATTAATTACTGCGTGGTAGGTATATATTATGCTTGTTATTCAGTAACTAACACTTTAATTTCTAGAAAGCTTACTGCCTGCAATAGCAAATGTTCTTTTGATTGAAATAAATCAGTAAGTCAACGTGTGTATAATAATGATCGCACCGAGCTGTCAGCGCACCATGCGCCCATACACATGGCGATTTCTGTACAAACACAAACTTACTAAATACCTTCCTGAAAATGATTAGGAGCCTCTATTGTAAAAAGCGTTAGGGGTAGATTCGTGTGAATTTTAAATCGAGAATTTCGATTGTTTGTTGGTTTAGCTGAGTGCATTGTGGGGACTCCGGCTTGTCATTGCTTCCCTCGCAAGTCGCAGCCCTAAAATCATTCTATTCTGTCTACCGGACGAGTAGACAGGTTAACTTTTGTTGTTCACAAAGACCGTGCATTACAACTCGATTGTTGGCACAAATGTCGGGTATTACAAAGCATTTTGTGTTTGCTGACGATTATTTCAAGTTTTAATTCATTAGCGAGTTCCTGTTGTAACCGGTTTATTCGATAAGTACGACACAGTTTGGAAAAACAGATAGCAGGAAAATAAATTACAAATACTAATGAGATTGCGAAGACTAAAAGAAATATGGTGAAAATGTAACAATAGAATGGTAACAGCATATATGTTCTGTGGAATGGAAGGAAGGAGAAAAATGGCAGAGTTTTTTTTTTCTTATTCACCGTCTAGGGGTTCGTAGGTATTGACTTTTTCATATCAACAAAGACTTGAAATGAAAATATTTCTCTTGCGGAGGTAAGTCAATAGAGGTTTGAGGCATTGCCCTGAGGTTCGGGAGGCGGGGAAAGAGGGTGCGGCGGGAGGGCGCCTGGGGACGGGTACTCTTCTTGATTACAGCACTCCCTACAAGCCTCCCTCCCCCCTCCCTTTCCCCCTACATTACTCCACGCCCCGCTGCAATACACATAAGCCTACACGATGACAGTCAAGAATAACTTTCATTTGTGTTACGAAAATTCTGACATTATTTTATTTTTAATACTGCATAGGAAAAATTTAATTTTCACTGGTCACAGCATATGACGGATTTATAAAAAGGGTTAGATGTTTGTACGTGTAATACCTACCTACGAAGGTTTTTTTTAATATAATGAATTTCAGACTTATAGCTGATCAGAACTACAAAAGTTTATTTCATAGCTCATCATTCATCATCTAGAAAAATGCTCATAGTATAACGGCTGAACGGATTTTCATGAATCGAAGCTAAGAACACTCTCGATTAAGACAACTATCAAACAAAAATAAACTGGCCAAGTGCAAGTCGGACTCGCACTCGTAGGGTTCCGTACCACACTACAGTATTTTATAAGATCGAGAAAAAAAAACCTAACAAAGGTATTAGGGATCGACATTTCAATATAACGCCATCTATGCGACGTTTAACTAACTAAGCGATCATAGATGGCGTTACATTAAAATGCCGAAAAAAACACGTTGCTGGGGACCCTCTATTATTATTAACTTTATTCTGTTTTTAGTATTTGTTGTTATAGCGGCAACAGAAATACATCATCTGTAAAAATTTCAACTGTCTAACTATCACGGTTTATGAGATACAGCCTGGTGACAGACGGACAGACAGACAGACAGACAGACATACAGACAGACAGACAGACAGACAGACAGACAGACAGACAGACAGACAGACAGACAGACAGACAGACAGACAGACAGACAGACAGACAGACAGACAGACAGACAGACAGACGGACAGCGGAGTCTTAGTAATAGGGTTCCGTTTTACCGTTTTTCCGTTTTTAAAAAGTAAATCAAAATCGGTTTATTCGTTTGGGCACTACGATGCCACAGACATATTCAGAGATACACACTTCAGACTTACACACCTTCTTGTTGCGTTGGGGGTTAATAAATATGACCTTTACACTAATACACATTTTCTTTACAATAATCTAAAAATCACTACGTAGAGTACCTACATACCTCAAAATACTTTCACATTAATTCCCTCGATGTCAAAGTTCAAACAGCTTCAAACTTCATAAGACTTTGACCGGCGAAGTATACTCCAAGTTACTGCCTTCGATTGAGGCCTGAAGGCAGGGTAAAGTGCGCAGGTGGCTCGCGCCGAGATTGCCGCATCAAACATGCACGAGGCTTTACCCCGCTGATCGTAAAAATGCATATTTAAGCCCTATGGACACCGTACAGGCATCGGACAGTGATTGAGCTTGTCACAACCCGTATGATTCAATGCACAGTATCAAGCCGACTTGGCATTTGTCTATGACCATTATGGGGAGCAGAATCCTAGAACGGTACGGCAGATTTTAGTAGGTTTTTTTTGATTGCTGGACGTTTCCTCTGTTTAGAATATAACTAACCTAACGATATCAACAGATGATTTTTTGAACTGCCCACGCTAAAATGAGTCCCATATGTGAACATATACATGATGATTTTTACGTATCTTTACACTGCGTAATTTGTGGACATATATATACTAAAGCCTGTCTTACTATCTCTAATGTAGTCATTATGGCATCAGGCAAATGGGAGAAGTTCTATCACTGCATTTGTCTTCACACTACGCCCATCTTGTGCCTTAAATGTAAGGGCTAAAGTCTAAGGGCTTTTAATCCGGTAACGTAATGAGCAACATCCCAGCTCTGAGGTCGAGCGTCTCCTTAATTTCAGTATTTACGGACCTCTTCACGTGGATTGCCTGCTTTATTAATTACTTTACAACCGTGAGGTGCTATTTAGGGACTCTATCGTTTGGGTAGCCTTAATGAAGAGCACTACACTTCTATGGGATTTTAGTTTAATGAATATTCTAGGGGTGACTAAGATAACATGCATGTTAACACGTAGGGAAAATCAATATTTTATAGGCTCTAGGCAATATGTCAGTTAAATATTCTCCCTAACAGTTCTATTTGCTTGATCTTATTTTATTCATAGAATTTTTAACAGGATATTTACCATGAATAAATTTCTTAATTTTTTTTCTTTTTCTAACTAAATTTGTTTATGAGTTTCCGATAATGCAGTATAGTCGCAAGCGCCATGTTCAAGAATGTATCATTATCACTTATTTCCTTATGTAATACATAATACCTAAATATCCCGTTAATAGTTCCATGAATGAATATCAGTGACTATGAAAACCTAAAAACGTATATTGATCTTGGCTTATTTTTATGAAACTTCACATACATACTTATACAGCGACAAATGGGACAGCTTTAAGTAGAATAAGATTTAACATGGGCCGCCTATACCTATATGTGCTACTATATACAATCTATGTAAGACAATCCCTGTGTTTATATCTAAGTAAATTTAGTAGGCAACGTATAGATAAAATTTGACCAACAATAGTTTTTTATTGCCTTAGGTAACTATACTATAATATCGGCTCTGTCGGTATTGAAACAACCTTCGAAAAGTTTTCCGTTCAGTTGATATAAGGCGGGAAAAACTTCGATTAGGTTACGCCCACGTATCTGTACCTGTACATAAACAATGCCAACTTTCGTCGACTTTGCAAAACATGTTAATCAAAATACTCTCGAACTTTGATTAATTCACCAAACTTTGGCCACATTTAATTTAGTATAAATGAGAGGCAAAAACTGCGTATAATTACCCACGCGAGTTAGGCACCCCTATTCTTTACCCTCATGGGCTGCGCCCGTGTTTTGATATGAATTTTGTAGGGAAATGCTTGTTTAGATAAAAATCATTCATCGTTATAATTGACTCTACTACTTAATCCCACAATATCGATTACAGTTATAAAATCGATGGCTTAAATTGTCTGTATCTTTTGATGGTATGTGTGTGATTAGGTTTAGTAAGTAGAAACCTTCTGTAGTCTAGTCTAGTAGACATTTACATAAAATTTTCATGCATAAAATAAAATTAACACTAGGTTTGACAGTTTAGGCAAAAATAAAATAATATAGTAACTTTAAAAATATTTTTGTACGAAACCTCAAATATCTTCATGGTCCATACTACATACATTAATTTCGAAGAACAAAACTCCACCCTACTGCCAGCGAATCGTTTCTCTGATTGATTAAAACCTGTACAAAGGGATAACACTGATCACCCTGGCTCACAAGAAGCCCTTTCTGTTCGAATAATCAAAGAAGCCCCATGGAGATAGAATAAAATAAATTATTACGAGATCATATTCGTTGAAAAGATGACAGATTGAGAGCAGATTGAAAAGGCTTTCGTATTCTTTTAGAAACAACTCATATATATTTTTAATTTAAAATTTTTACAGATCTTAGCATGTTTTTTGCAACTTAAATAAAGGTCAACAGGTCATTGATATTGCTAGCAATGTATTTTTTACCCACGACGGAACGGTAATATGCATTTGGGGTGAGAGGATGTATGTTTGTTTGTTTGTGTTTGCAAATCTGCCATTTTTCTCGTAAAGTACTCCGATTTTGATGCAGTTTTCAGTTTTGGTTTCGGGTGTAATTGATGCATGTTTTTAGATAGGTATTACGGTAACAACTCACCAGGGGGCGCTGCAGTAAACATTTGTTTGTGCAAATCCACGTTGCCATTTTTCTCCAAAACTAGTTTGATTTTGTCTTTAAACGGTTCGTAATTAATCAGTCGTGGTACTTAGATAGGTGTTATGACGATAATTTTCTAAAGGACATTGTCGTGTGTGTTTATTCAAAATTTTAATTTTGTTGCTTGTTTGTAATAAATATTATTTAATTAGTTTTAAGTTTTTTGTTGCATTGTTCTATAAAACATTACAGACAGCCCCCGTCCGACAGTCCGTGTGCGTCTGCTTTGCATACCTACTGAAACTGAATTTTGTACAAGTAAGTAAGTATGGATGTATGTTAGTATATTAAATTAGAACCACTTCCTGACATTCGATTGGACTCAAATTTGGTATACTTGCGTATCTTCGGTGTGGTACCATGATTTGATGGAGCTAGGCAATAAGCCTGCCTAAAGTAATGAAATATGCATACAAAAACATCTTTTATTTTTAATCTCAGATAAGCATACAAAAAATAATTTACTCTGAAAGACCTAATAAATTTTCACAGTTTTACAGGTTTCACAGGGGCAACATAGATTATAACAGTGAGCTATCAGATAGACTAACGACAAAGATTTGATACATTTATTTTTTTATTACTATAATCTTCGATCAAATCGTAGAATAAAATATCAATAAATATAATAATAAAACAAGATATTTATTTTATTACCACCTTGTGGCAAAACAATCAAAGTAAACAATTACTCAGAACAGAGTCTTGTTTACCTGATCACTTACGTTTATAATTATTCAGGTTTATCTTTATTTTTATTGGCATAGCAAAACAAACTGCCAGAACATAAGACCTAAAGTGCAGTTTATAGATATTTCATGCAATGCAGCCATGAGATATGAGATAGTGAAGTTCCTTCATTATCACTATCATATCGTATTGGTCCACTACAGGACACAATAAAGCACAAACAACGTAAGTAGGTATTAATTTTTTGCGGCAAGCACTTGGAAGCACAAGAATACTAGTAGAAGGAATGTATAAGGAATACGAAGGAATATATATATCACTATCATCACTATCACTATCTAATACTATAAGAATCTTTGTCCTGACATACTGACTGACAGACAACGCACAGCCTAAACCGCTGGTCGTAGAGACTTGAAATTTGGAGGGTATATTTGTCTTAGTACGCAAGGGTGTACTAAGAAAGGATTTTCCAAAATGTACCCCTTAAAGGGATGAAATGGGGGTTTAAAGTTTGTATGGAGATAAAAGATTACATAGTCTTTTCTATTCGAAACTTTACACAAGTGCTTCAGTAAAAAAATAAGTAAATACGTGTTTCAGATTTTTATGAAATTCCACCCCTAAGAGGATGTAATGGGGTAACAAAGTGTGAAAATCAATATTGTTTCGGATTGCTCTGAAATTTGGCATGCAGGTGATTATTACGACGTTAATTAACTCTGAGAAAGGATAATATGAATCCTGAATTCCCTTAGTCACGCGATAACATGAAAACAGGTAAACAAACCGATTTAGCTAATTCTTATTTTATGTCTTTAATGATAGAATTGTTTTTACAAAAGAAAAGTTTTAAGTAAATAAAAGAAGTTTTTAACGCAGGCGAAGCCGCGGGGCACTTCCAGTATAGTATAAAACAAAGTCGCTTCTAGCTGTCTGTCCCTATGTATGCTTAGATCTATAAAACTACGCAAAGGATTTTGATGCGGTTTTTTTAATAGATAGAGTGAATTAAGAGAAAGTTTTATAAGTGTAGTACATGCATAATTTAGTAAGGAAACACTGATAATTTTAAAGGTTTTTAATGTGATGTCGTAAATACACTCATTTTTTTGCGCTTACTTTGCAAACGCTGGCTGAACCCTACAAGATAGATCAAAATAATGTACTACAGTATTGTACACCTTTAAAAAGGTCTACAAAAAAGGGCGCAATGGTATATGGCTATCTCTTAAGGTTGACTCACAGTAACCATTTTAATCTTTAATTTTTTACTAAAAACATTACATAACTTCCAAGGGCATTTTCTTCCATTTTCTACTATACTATAACCAACCTTTACAGTATATAATTGAAATGAAAACAAATGAAAACTTTAGAAGATATCACAGATTAAATGATGCGCATCAAAATATTTGCAGCGAAACCACAGATTAGACAATAGTTACTGTTTAAACAATAAAATATAAATAAATATGATATTATGTTTCTTTGAAGTGTCACACACTTTATATTTTTGTAAATTGTTAAACACAATCCAAAATTTCCACTATTTTCGTCGTATCGATGGATCGAACCGTGGCTTAATTGGCAGAGCACCTGGACGTGTAATCCGGGGGGTGCGGGTTCGAGACTCGTCAGTACGATGAAATTTTGGATTGTGTTTAACAAGTTACAAAAATATAAAGTGTGTGACACTTCAAAGAAACATAACATTTGATTTACGCAGTGCAACATCTCTCGTCGGATTTGAAAACTGTAATGATTTCTTCCGAATGATTAACTTACGTAATAAGTAGTCATAGATGGCGCCACCAATGCATAATTGGGTTAACAAATGCAATCCACTAATTTCGTCGTATCGATGGATCGAACCGTGGCTTAATTGGCAGAGCACCTGGACGTGTAATCCGGGGGGTGCGGGTTCGAGTCTCGTCGGTATGATGAAATTTTGGATTGTGTTTAATAATTTACAATAAATATGATGTCGATATAGTTTTATTTATCGTATAAAACTAGCTGTGCCCCGCGACTTCGTCCGCGTAATAAAACGTATTCTATGGCCTTATCCATTAATAAATACTGCCTATCTCTGTGCTAAATATCCGCATTTTCGCATGGTGAATAGGCTAGGTCTAGAATGGAATGACTCCAGAGAGCTGTGCTGCCAGAACACCGTAAGGTTATGGTGGCAGATTTTTTCCTTGATGATCGTAAGCTACTTTTTGGTAGCAAGTGAGGCAGAACATCGATTTAATGATCCCACTACCTGTGTACGAACACCCATGATTCATGAATGCACATAAAAACTTGAGAAATTCAATTATTATATAGCTAGGATTATAACCAGCTACCGTCGAGTCAAGGTGACTATCCTTTACGCCAACGGGCCGTCCAATATTATGTATTAATTTCACCCGTGCGAAGCCGGGGCGGGCTGCTAGTAACCTATATAATAACAAAATGTGTATTTTAGCCCTTGACATTACCTATTCTGAGATATTATGCTGCAATGTCATATAAACTGAAAGAATACGCGGTACCTCAGGTAATCATTTCATTGTAACACTTAAATACGGAATTCTCTACAATGCTACTGTTGATACTTTCTACAGGTTAAACCTTATCAGAAGGATGCAGTGGCCATAATATTAAGGGTAGTAAGGGGCTGGGGGCCTCTGACCGACAGATGTGGACCCCCGTAGCGCGAATGATGAGCTAGAACCATAAAATTTGTTACTACCAATTGTTTTGTTTCCAGGATGGATAAAGATACGCTATCATTAATATTTTTAAATTTCATTTTTATCAGAGGTTACTTTATTACCTATTTATTTATAGTCAGTGGTCAATTTTAGCTTAGTTTTGTTTTCAACTTACTTCAAAAAGAATGTTCTTATTCGACTGATTTTTTTATGTTTGTTGCCTCAGAACTCCGTCATTAACGGATTTGGAAGGAGACTTTCACTATGGTTACATAGTAATTTTATCGAGATCTGATAAGTATCTCCAGAGATTTTGAAAACACCTCAAATTTGATACAGGTCAAACAAAATAAACTGGCCAAGTGCAAGTCAGACTCGCACTCGTAGGATTCCGTAGCACAGCACAATATATTATAAGATCCAGGAAAAATGCCGAAAAAATCACGTTCCTTGTATACACCCCTTAACTTTTAATAACATTTCAATGTTATTGTTTTGTTGTTAAAGCAACCGTAATATGTATTATTATTGGTAATATGACAATTAAATAAAAAAAATCAAGTGTCTATAATTAGTTTATTTTGTTTGATCTGTACCTTTGAGGTGTTTGACTCTACATCTCTAGAGATACGATACTTATCAGATCTCGATGAAATTACAATGAAACCAAACGGAAAGTTACTCTCTTAAACAAAAAAATAAAATTCCAAATCCGTTAATGACGGAGTTCTGAGGCACAAACATAGAACCTTCTTTTTGAAGTGAGTTGAAAACAAAACTGAGCTAAAATTGACGACCTCTGACATAGAATAAATCATTGAAAAACATTGTAAAGAAATCCGAAACCCCCGGCGTAATGGTAGGTCACTGCTTCGAGTCTGCTTGGCCAGCTAGCACCCTAAAGCTAGAAAATCTGTCGCCAAACATCTAATGTGTTCAGGCAGCTGTCCTTGAGAGCCAGTTCCCATTGTAGGCCTCGCGTGTTACCATCCTCGTCCGTATTATCACTTACCAACAGAAGAGACAGTGGTACAAACGCTAGCCTATGCATTATAAAAAGAAGCTTAACTAAAAGTGTCCCTCGATAGGTGTACGATTCGTGTAACCGGAAGTATTCAATTCAGAGCGCACGCGTCGCCACGTGTCCACTTCCGGCTCTAATGCGATAATATAATAGGAGACATCTCCGCACTTTTCCCTTGTTTGGACAAAACACTGCTTTTATTTGTCCAGTCATTTTCTCATGGTTACATTAAAAAATTGGTCGATATTGGAAAGCAAAACTAATTGAAACATAAACTCACCTATATCTCTCTCGCTTATAAAATTTTGTAATTGGCTTGTTGTACCTATTGCTTTGGAATAGAATATTTATTTAGAGTTTCAAAAACCCTTTCAACCATCTGCTCGTAGGAGAATGTAAGAAAATTTAATGCTCATCTCAAAAACAACAAAAAGTAGTAATATTACTGAATACAGCACTTTATTGGCACGACTTGACTTACTTTATTAAACCGATTTTAAATTATTCGCAAGGCTCGTACATAGTATACAAAGTGGCGGTCCGCTTTTATCTTTTCAAAATGTGCAATTAACGGCTCGTTAGCGTAAAGGTTAGATAGCTTGACTTCGAACCTGTAGGTCGCGGGTTCAAATCCTAACCGTGCACCAATGATGATGGTGCAATAGGAGCATCAAATCAATGTTCCGATAGACTTGCTACCAAAACTAGTTACAAATAATTAAGGAGAAAATCTACCGCCAAAATCTTGCGTCCTTTCGGCTGTAAGTAGATTTATTAGGTACATTACTCGTAGAACCGTCACTGAAGTCTAGTCAGACTTATATTAAGACAGAAGAAATATTTAGACAGATTTAAAATAAATTAAACGTTAGACATTTTCAGACAAGTTTACGTTAATAGTTGTAGTGGTATATAGACCAGTACTTCAGTTTACCGTACCATATTTTCCATACCACCAGTATTTCGGTTATTCAGCCGTGAATTAGAAATGGTTTTCGGTTCAAATAGCAGTGTCCAGTGAAATTACAGGGTATACAATACAATACAAAATTCTTTATTGTACACCAATTAAAACTAACTTAATAAACAGTAAACACTTAAAACTACAGTACAACGGGCGGACTTATCGCTAAAAGCGATCTCTTCCAGTCAAACTTAGGATGGAGAAAGGGAGATGCGTGTTGAGCAAGGTCGGTGGTGTAACATTATAGGGGCGATAAATAAAATAATAATTATTAAGACAAATGAAACCATATTATAAACTACAAAATTTACCAATAAAACAATAATAAATCAAAATAAACATGCACCTAAGAATAAGTCTTATACACCTACATAAATAAGATACAATAAATAATGTATCTATCTATATACATACATATAAATACGTATATATATATATATATATATATACAAATAAATAAATAAATATACCTGCTAGTAAATATTATATTACAATTTTCAAACTAAATGAAGGCTTTATGCATTCAGCAGTTGGCAGAGTCATTAAGATAATAGTTTTTAACCATTGCCTTGAATGAAGCGATAGATTGAGCCTGCCTAATTTTAGCTGGGAGACTATTCCACAGACGCACAGCTTCTACGGATAACAACTTACCGTAAAAGCTATTTGTGCTGGGGAAAACTAAGTAGTAGATTTTCAGAAGATCTTAAATAGTGATTATCAATAGGGTATGTGACACTTAACAACTTTATGTATCAATGCAATAACATATACGCGCAGTGCAATTACAAAACCACATGAGTAAAGAAGGAAAACTAAAGTAAATGGAAGCGTCTCAGTTTCGACCAGGGGCCTTATTCAGTATGACCAATGAGATAACGCGTTCCTTATCGCGCCACGTCACGTTATTGAAAAATTGTATTCTGTATGCCAAACTATAGGTAAATTAAATATTATGTTTCTTTGAAGTGTTTCACACTTTATATTTTTGTAAATTGTTAAACACAATCCAAAATTTCATCGTACCGACGGGACTTTGATTTACGCAGTGCAACATCTCTCGTCGGATTTGAAAACTGTAATGTATTCTTCCGAATGATTAACTTACGTAATAAGTAGTCATAGATGGCGCCACCAATGCATAATTGGGTTAACAAAATGCAATCCACTAATTTCGTCGTAACGATACTTCGCACCGTGGCTTAATTGGCAAAGCACCGGAACATGTTATTCCGGAGGTTGCGGGTTCAAGTCCCGTCGGTACGATGAAATTTTGGATTGTGTTTAACAATTTATAGGTAAATTATACAAAACGCGCGCGTTACACGTCCTCATATGTCACGATATTTTGACAGCTCAAAACGCGCTCATAACCTTACCCTACCGCGTTTTAATTGGCATAGAGAATACCATAACGCGGAGATAACGTAACACGGCACGGTAAGACTTTAAAATGGCCATACTGAATAAGGCCCCAGGGCAAAAGTGCTATTGTCCGTATGTTTGTCTGTCTGTCTGGCTGTTCTCGCGTACAAGTCGCATTTTTCAACCGATATTGACTAAAATTGGCACGCGAAGTTTTGTCGATCGCATTTTTATGATTGGGGGAAGTTGAGGAAGGGAGGAAAGGGGGGAAGTTTGCTGCAGCGTCATTTATCGATAGATTACAATCAAATTTGAGAGGCACACTAAGAACTTCATTTTACATAAGATGTGGCGAAACAAATTCCAAGAAGGGGAAGTAGAGGGGAGAAAGGAGGTAAAGTTTGCTGTAGTTTATATATGGACGGATTTCAATGTTTATGAAGGAAAGGGAGGTCCTCTGTTCTCATAGAACTACTAGTTACTAGTAGATAGCCGTTATCGCTTACCATCAGGCGAGTGTCGTGCTTGTCCTGTTACCGTATACGGTTTTAAAAATTATTGTAATATTTTAATGATATATCATTAAAATATTACAATAATAATTTTAAGACGCTTAAAATATTTAAGTGAGGCTGTGTAGCCTATTTCTAATAATAATTAATTACACTTCACCATTTTCATCATATCAAACTAAACAATAATAAATACTATATAAATAATATATATTCCATATTATTTATAATAATCACAACACAGGGTATTATGATATAATTGTAATAATAGAGTGGGTAAGCAGTACCATACTTTGCCGTCGGCACCAGCCCCCGGCAATCATTGTTAAATTATGGGGCTTAACCGTTGTGAAAGCTATTATTGAAACCATATTAATCGAGATCTAATTCCTTCAATGGTTTCCTATGGTTAATACGTGGAGAATAATTGCTCTGAACGTGTTTTAACCAAAGTCAAAAGAAATAAATACTGTAAATTACAGAAGAAATTAAACAACGGAATAATTTGATTACCTACTACATTTACTCGGCATTGCTGTCATATCTTATACCTATCCGAGATATAGACTGACACCGGCTCATGATAATGATGATGATGATCCGAGATAAACCTATTCCAAATACAAACTACACCAGACTGGCCTTTGAAACTTAGTAACTACCACAGTTTTAAAATAGTAATTTCTTCTAAACTATAGAAGTCAAAATTTTGAAATAGGTACAAACATTTTAAAACAATTTTTTTTTTTTTTTTTTTTTTTCATACGTTATAGGCTAGCGTTTGACCACTATCTCACCTGTTGGTAAGTGATGATGCGGTCGAAGATGGTAAGCACGCTAGGCCTAGAATGGGAACTGGCTCTCAAGGATAGCTGCCGGAACACATTCGATGTTTGGTGACAGATTTTCTAACTTGAGGGTGGTAGCTGGCCAGGCGGACACTAGATAGTGTCCTACCACCATGCGGGGGTTGTTGGTTTTAAAAGTAAAAGTAAAGTGAAATTTAAAAAGTAAGAGTAAGACAGCAATTTAAAAAGGGGAGTTTTTAACCGACTTCACAAAAAAGGAGGCTTGGCAAAAAACGGAACCCTTATAGATTCATCATGTCTGTCTGTTCGTCCGTATGACACAGCCACTTTATTCCGAAACTAATAAAATTACGCAGTTGAAACTTGGTCTGTAAGTATTCTGTGAACCGCTTTACGATTTTTGTACAAAATTTTTTAAAAAATATGGGGGGCTACCCCCATGTATATACCATACCCAAACATGGATATGAAACTAAAAAAAATTTTTTCATCAAACCAATTCGTGCGGGCTGTCTATAGATAGGTCTTTAAAAATGACATTGAGGTTTCCAAAACTATTTTTTCTCGAAGTCAATCACTTAAAAGAAAGGCACGTCTAAAGTGGTAAAATGTGTACTGTGTGTTAATTATTATAAAAATCTTTTTTTATTTTGAAAATATGTCTAATGTACTTTAATAAAACTGGCCAAGTGCGAGTCAGCATCGCGTCTCTTATCGCACACTTAGGGAGGGTTCCGTACAATACGAAACATAACAGAGTTTCAACCTCATATATTTGATTAATTGATATTACCAGGAATATTTGGTTTGGTCGCGATCTCGAAAGACGGGGCTCGTTTACTAGCGCCATCTATGTCATTTTGCCGAAACTAATTAGATAGATGGCGTTTAAAAACACGTTTTTTTGTATGGGGACCCCCTTTAATTTTTAACTTTATTTTGTTTTTAGTATTTGTTGTTCTAGCGGCAACAGAAATACACCATCTGTGAAAATTTCAACTGTCTAACTATCACAGACAGACAGACAGACAGACAGACAGACAGCGGAGCCTTAGTAATAGGGTCCCGTTTTACCCTTTGGGTACGGAACCCTAAAAATTATTGCAATTTTACTGTTGTACTAAGTTTTAAAGGCCACTAAGGTAAGCTAAGCTAAAGTATGTAATTATAAGTTAATACTACATATTTTGATACTAAGCAATCTATAGCAATGCATTTTTAGGTTTAGCTAGTAGTAAATCTAATATTAGAATTTGAGATTATCCTTATTATGTTTGTATGAATTTCAAAGAGGTTTTATTATTATTTATTTATTCTGGGCAGAAAGTAAAAACTTAGCTATATGTTGTCTACCTGTATAAATTAATTTCTAATAGAAGCATGTGGTAAAGTAATAAATAGGTCAACAATTTACTAGGACATACACTTCAAAGTAATTTGTGTGAGTGCGATGTGATCGAGCTCACGTGCCCCTTGTCTGGTGTTAAAATCAAAAAGCTCGTTGGATGGCACTTAACTTGATTATAGGAAGCCGTATGGCAGCCGTTACCATGGAGCTATAGTTTTATAGAAAAGAACATCACAAAATAAAAAGGCATTATTGCTTGCTAAATAAAATATTTATAAAAATAATTTAATGTTGGTTACCTATAGCACATGAGTAACGTTTCTTTACTCATGTGTCTATAGGTACCTAAATAAATAGGCCTAAAATTCTGATTTGCTGAGAATCAATCTAAGAAGGATCTCTTCTTTTGAATGGACAGGCTTGGGCGTAGTGAGTGATATATTAAACCTTATTAGGTTTATCTAGTGTGGATAATTCATTTTAAATACCGTGCCAGCCTTTCTTTCTCTAGTTCCAGTAGTTGTAACACGTAACTATCGGGGCGACCTAGGAAAAAGGCGATTTATACGTGATGACGTTTTCGTTCACCTTCACACATTTGTTTGTAGCAGAAATAGATAGGACTTTCACCTTTAATACTCATATAACTCTCGTCTCATTTTTTATAGCTTCGATCACTATCTCACTTGTTGGTAAGTGACGAAGTGGTCGAGGATGGTAGCGCGCAACGCAAAGAATGGAAACTGGCTTTCAAAGACCGAACCGCTAGGTGATTGTCGACAGAATGATTCTCTTACTTTACGGGTTATAGCAAGTCAAAAAGAGACGAAGGTATTGTTCTGCATTCTTTTGTGCTTTTCTAAATTTTCATTTACCATGTAGCGTTGAGTTTGTGTTGAGAGAACAGTCGCCCTGCCGCCTGCCTTGTAAAAGCATGGTGGAAGCCACGTGTCACACTGTCCTTCACAAAACCATAGCACGTGGCGCCTCCGATTATAATTGTAGCGTACGATATGAACATCGTCATTACAATAGTGCACGCCTGTTTTTATTGTAATGTTAGTCGATTGATTTATTTTAACGACATACATTGAGAACTGCAGTAAATGGGTAGTTTAAATCCTAAGTCCAAGTACTAAGACTCTATGTTTATCCATACAAACTGCAATGTATATACATTCATAATAAGGTAGTCATTATGCCAATAGTCTCGAAAAAGTAAGCTACAATTTTCACTGAAAAAACATACAAAAGGTCGAGGTACGTATGAATATCGTAGCAACTTCCAATTTAGTGCTTAGGACCAAATGCAAAGCGCCACTGTATTAACCTGACGCATACCTTTAGGTCAATGACATTAAAGTACGTCTCACCTTCGAGAGCCTTATTCCTGGCTAAAAGAGCAAGAAGCACATCAGGTGGCGGTGGGTCCAACGGATGCATGGCATCTAGCGAGTCATCCATCGGCTCCCGCTGAGCCTCACACTCCGCCAAATCAAATGCTGTCTCCATGACACAAACTTTCCAAGCATCCAGCCTCAACTAACGAACACACGCACGAGGAAGTTCAAAGTCATGGCTTTATTTAGAGTACATTGCGATCGCGTAGTGCGAAGCGTGAAGAATTGCTGACGGCACTTAAGCTCTAATCGAAAACGCAGCACTCCAATTTCAAGGTAACAAATCCTTCATTCCGCACTACCACTATTTTAAACACGGTAAACACTGCAAGCTGGATGGTGCTTGGTACTTCCCTTCAGGAGCATGTAAACAGCGGCCACCTGCGCTTGCCGGGCATGGTCCCGGGCGGCGATTGCCGTCGCGGCGGTCACGTGGCGGCGCCGCCCACGCCCGCCCTCGTTGCCTTACGGCGCGCGCCGCCCTCTGCCTCCCATTCAGAACTCATTTTAGGGATCCATAGGCTGATGAACTCGAACCATCTAATTAAAATAAATATACAGACTCTGTGCTATGCTCTGTTAAACCTACCTGCACATCGGCCTTAAATCTATATAATATCTGTATAAAACAAAGTCTCGTTATTTACTCCATTTATAACTCAATAACGGCTGGACATGATATTCGATTCGTTGGATTTGAAACCGCCTCGAATAGCTAAAAAAAATAAGACGTTACTTTTTTTAGATGTTCCGCATGAGTGCTGTAATGAGACAATTTGGTGTATATTCTTATTTAGTGTGAACATAGCGGCTTTTATCGCGTTTTATTTAGTACCCACGACGGAACGGAGACAATATATGCGTTTAGGGTGAGAGAATGTTTGTGCAAATCCATGTTGCCATTTTTCTCCAATACTACTAGTCGATTTCGATGCAGTTTTCAGTTATGGGTTCGGGTTTGATTGGTGCATGTTCTTAGATAGGTGTTACGGTGACAACTCACCAGGGGGCGCTGCAGCAAACATTGTTTGTGCAAATTCATGTTACCATTTTTCTCCAAAACTCTAGTATAAGTCTAGTAGTTCGATTTTATCTTTAAACGGTCCGTAATTAAACAGTGGTAGTTTTTAGATAGATGTTACGACGTTAGCTTTCTAAAGGACGCTGTCGTGGGTGTTTATTCAAAATTTTAATTTTGTTATACTTGTTCGGATATGTTTCGATCAAGTTTCGGCCATCGTTTCGGCATTCGATCAAGGCCATCGTCTGGAGCGGCTAGGATAGCGGCGACACGTAGTAGGGTGAGGGAAATGAAAGAAACAAGTTCCCGGTGCAGACAACCGGTTCTAGGCCTAGCGTACTTACCATCTTCGACCGCATCTTCACCTACCAACACGTGAGATAGTGGTCCAACGCTAGCCTATAAGATGTAAAAATAAAACTGGCCAAGTGCGAGTCGAATGCGAAGAGCCGAAGATCGGGCTGAAGAGCCGAAGATCGGGCTCAGTGGCGCATCTTGGGAGAGGCCTACGTCCAGCAGTGGACTGATACAGGCTGATGATGATGATGATGATGAAGTGCGAGTCGGACTTTTGTCCCGCACACGGAGGGTTCCGAACGCCATTTAACGAATATCTAACGAACTTCTAACACCAACTAAGTAAACGTAACACAAAGGAATTAGTAATTAATATTATTAAATATCTGGAAGACCGAGCTTTGCCCGGAATTTTTTGCCACTTAAACAGAAAAATATGACACTTCCCGACATCTATTGGCGAATAATAATACAACTAATACAATAGCAACTAACTGCTTGAACTACACAATAACACTAAAGCTACTTCTACTCGCCAATAGATGTCGGGAAGAGTCATATTTTAAGTTGATTATCAATAAAATTGATTATTGAAAACACGAATAAAACAACATTTTTTGAAAATGAATCCTAGCTAGATCGATTTATCGCCCCCGAAATCCCCTGTATACTAAATATTATTTAATCGTTGGAGCCGTTTCCGAGATTTAGATTCAGATTCCGAGATTAAGGTAAACACGATAGCGATCTATGAACGATTCATAGATGGCGCTGACCATCGTAAAAAACACGTTTTTTGTTTTAAACCCTTTAATTTTTAAGTGTGTTCTGTTGTTAGTATTTGTTGTTATAGCGGCAACAGAAATACATCATCTGTGAAAATTTCAACCGTCTAACTATCACGGTTCATTAGATACAGCCTGGTGACAGACGGATAGACAGACAGACAGACAGGGGGACAGCGGAGTCTCAGTAATATCGTTCTGTTGGTACCCTTTGGGTTCGGAACCCTAAAAAACGGTACCGACCGATCCGTACTGGTACAATATTCTATATTCATATCATTCATATCATTTTTAACCGACTTCACAAAAAAGGAGGAGGTGAATGTACTGGTTTTAGAAGAAGAGTCCCAAGAAGATTATACACAATGGAGGTTGCTATTGCATATACTTTTGAAGACTAAAAAATATGACCTTGAATAATGTTTTTACATCTCTCTTCACGTTGATTTTGGTTTTTAACCCTCGACGCAAAACGAAGGAGTGTTATAAGTTTGACGTGTGTATCTGTGTGTCTGTCATCGTGGCATCGTAGCGCCCAAACGGATGATGATGTCTTCGTCGAGAGTATTTTTAGCTTTATTTCATGAAAATTTGTTCAGCCGTTTAAATATTATCAGCTCTTTTGGTTAAAAAAACTACGATAGCAACTTTCGTAAGCTGGTAGTACTGTGTAGTGACCGCGGACGTCAAAAAATCAAAATGGCGCTGTCGCAGTATCTTGTTACTTCAAATTCAAGCTTACCATATTTTTGCAATATCATTGGATATTGCAAATATATGGTAAGCTTGATCTAATTCTGAGATATCTCCTTGGAATGGTCTCAATGTACATAGTTATACATATGCTTTGATTATAAACTCGGATTACATATACAAATCCGCATGCTGCTTGCGCGATTTAGGCGGCGATCAGATAGCGCAGTAGTATTTGTACCGACTTGTTCACAACAAGCGCGATCTACGGCGATCAGAAATCGATAGAAATTCAGATTGCGAACGCGCACACGGACGCAGGACGCCGCGGTGTGGTCGTACCTTTGTTCTCTCAGCTTATATTGTTGTTTCTATAGTTTTAGGGATTCTGCTACTTTATTCAGTGAAATTACATGTGTATAAATATATCAGGCGCGGTACAGAGACGTACCTACCTATATAATTTTTGTTTTAGTTTCAGCAGGATGTGACGACACGTAACATGATGATATGTGATGATACGATGATATGATATGTGACAGGCAAATCAACCTCATGATGATATCTACCTATAACAGAAATTGTGGCACGCTAAACTCTTGAATATTTTTTTTACGTCACAACCATTATGTTGAATGTCGTATATGGATTGTAAAATTGTGGTCGTAGGTCCTGTATTTTAAAATATGAATCTAGTGATATAGATTTTAGTTCTCCACAGACCGCTTCCACCTCCTGTAGACGAACACCCATGAATGCACATAGAAAAATCCATTCGTGCACGGCTAGGAATTGAACCATCGTCCTCTGGGATAGAAGTCAAGGTTTACCTTTACGCCAACGAGTCGTCTGTTCGACTTAAAATATACATATAATATGCGTGCGGAGTCGGGCGGGTTCCTTATCTTTTATAAACAGATTTCAATGCTTATCATAAGATGTGCGTCTTAGTCATTATGTCAAATGAATAATTGAGATAGTTTAAAAACTGAAACAACCGACTTCCATGCCGCGCGCGTCAATTTCAGTTGCAAGTTTGAGACGTTTATCGTCATATCATATAACATATCGCGATGAAATTACAATGCGACCATTTCGAAAACGTAGGGTACGTTTTCGAAATGGCCGATTAAAAAAATAATCATTCGAATCGGTTCACAATTGACGGAGTAATCGCGTAACATACACACAAAAAAAAAGAAAAAAAAACATACAGACGAATTGAGAACCTCCTTGTTTTTGGAAGTCGGTTGAAAATAATACTGAACCCAATGTCAGGTACTACCTACATTCTCTGTTATTTACCCCCTGAATCTGATAAACCCTGGGGCTTGGGGCGCCGCTCCCCCGCCCCGAACTAATTTCCCCGAGTCGTACGACACACCCCTGGTGCTTACATCCATCTACAATATTACTGTGGCACGTTATCCCGTTCGCAGATCCTCGTGTAGCCATTCAGTTTCGCGATCTAAGAAATTATCAAATTTTATGTTACTTACCTTACATATTCCCTTGCATTTTTTCTGCTAACTTGCACTTGTTCATTAGTTTCAGTTTAAAATAATCGGATTTACTATTTATACCAATTAGGTACTAGCTGATACCCGCGACTTCGTTCACCTACATCAATAATTTAGTAGCTTATGTTCATCCTCATGCAATAAAGTATCTATTGGTTAAATTTCAGTGGGATCGGATCGTCCATTTTGGCAAAATTAGGAAACAAACAGACAGAGTGACAGTGCTACAAACGTTTTTAACCGACTTCACAAAAAAGGAGTTCTCAATTCGATGGTATTTTTTTTTATTTGTTGCCTCAGAACTCTTTTAAATCTTAACCAATTTGAAAAATTCTTTTTTATTTTGTTATAATATGCTTCCCGTTTGGTCCCATTCAAATTTTATCGAGATCTGATAATCATCTCCGCAGATATGGAGATAAACAATATAAACAAATTTGTATACCTTGATGATATGACACTGGCTACTGGTTACTTTGACTATTGCGGCATGTGAAGTCGATTGTTTCGTTTTGTACGACCATAAATTATTATAAAATTATTCTGGATTAGTAAGGTAAACTTACAATAGGTGCCACACATTGTGAAATCATCATTGCGTGCTTACCATCTTCGACCGCATCATCACTTACCAACAGGTGAGATAGTGGTCAAACGCTAGCCTATAAGATATTTAAAAAAAAAAAAAATCTCTTTATATCTTTTAGTACAAAATATTTTGAGTGTGAAACTGGCAGGTACTTTGTTTATTTTAATCTAAATATGTATAAAAAGTAAAAGACATGTGTTTTGATATTTACAGAGTACTTATTATACATTTTTGAGGACTACTACATTCTGAGGCACCTATCCTATATAGGGCATAGTTGCCTAATCCATAAAAATTACGTTTGGAATTAGATAGTAATGCGGGTGCACGTAACAGTATGGTTGGCAACCCTAGATTAATCAGGGGAATTGAACATGTGTTTTAAGTGTGACGTTCGACGTCTAGATGAAAGCTAAATGGCTCAATACCTTTGTTTTTTTTTTTGTAAATTCAAAGCAATAAGTTATCTTTCTGTTATACCTATAATAATTTTTATTGAATATGATCTATTTAATGTTATTTGACGTGTGTAAGTACTAATTTTTAATTTGCCCATATACTGAATAAATGCTTTGATTTTGACTTTTGACTTTGATGACCCGCCGAGAAACAGAGCATCTATACCTTGATCGTAACATGCAATCGCACAGAGACATTCAAGACGAAATTTTGTTTTTTAATTTTGTTTTTTAATTTTGTTTTTTATGGGCTTTATCGCTGAAAAAGGCGGTGGTTTAGTTCCGGGGGGTGTTTCTACAGATAATAAAGTGATTTCCTGAAACTTTTATAGGTATTTGGATGAAAGAAACTCGAAATACCTATAAAAAACGTAGTTTCGTACCTGAAATTCACGAAAAATGACCAAAACTCGAATTATATATTAATAACTTTACTTTTTTGTTACAGATCCTGAACGAGCTCGCAGAGAAGCATCGAATGGTATACTACACGTGGATATTGGAAGAAAAATCAAAATGAAAAGAATCAATCTGTTTGTATTAGCTCTCGGGTATAGGTGGTTTTTTCGACTATGTTAAGATTCTTTGAGAAACGAAATTTTGTTTTTTAATTTTGTTTTTTATGGGCTTGGGCTGAGCATCTATACCTTGATCGTAACATGCAATCGCACAGAGACATTCAAGGCTGTCAATGTGCTGATAGTTCGAAAATCTATATATATATATAGATTTTCATATATAGTACATAGTACATACAGTTTCATGCTTCTAGCTTTAAAAATGACGATACTTAAATACAACTTTTCATCCCCCCTTTCAACCCTCTTTTCGCATTAAAAAGTTATAGTAAGTAAGTTATAGTTTCTCAGGCTCTAGACTATCTGTGTACCAAATTTCATTTAAATCGGTTCAGACAGGCAGACAGAGTTACTTTCGCATTTATAATATTAGTAAGGATAGTAAGGATTAGTAAGGATATACTATAAACAAAAAAAAGTTAAATACTAAAGGGGATCCCCATACAGGAAACGTGTTATAGGGTCCGTAGTCCCGACAAGGAACCCTTATAGTTTCGTCATGTCCGTCTGTCTGTCTGTTTGTCTGTCTGTCTGTCTGTCCGAGGTTTTGCTATGAGACCGTTAATACTAGAAAGCTGTAATTTTGTGGAAGTATGTATATAAATTACGCCGATAAAGTGCTGAAATAAATTTGTGAAAAATCTTTTTTTTTTAGGCTAGCTCCCTACATGACAAGTGGGGATGCATTTTTTTTTCGTCGTCTACCCCATCGTGTGGAGTATCGTTGAATAATAGGTCTTTTAAAATGACTTAAGGGTTGCTAATATCATTTTTCGATTGAATGCTCCATTTACGAAATATTAAACTTTAAAGCGCAAATTTTTGTTCAAGTAGGGCGTCCCCCCCCCCCCCCTCCCTCTGAAAGCTAAACTGCTGGCTTGAAAAATCTGGAAAATTCTAAATAATAGCGCATTTTATGAACTTTGAAGGAAAATTATAGCGGTTAAGATAACTTTATTAGTTTAGCAGTAATAGTCGTTGAACTTTGTTCATTTTGTGAGCCATCTGTTGACTCTCCAAGAACTCACATTACATAATTTAACACACCTTGTAATTTTAATGGACACCATAGAAAGATTCCATGACACACAACATTTCAGCTTGGCTGATGTGTTGACTCTAATATATTAGTTTAGTATGTGTTCGTCTTGCTTAAATGAAGAAGATCGTATCACCTCATGGTATGTCGATGACAAGGAGGTTCACAGCAGTACATATTAATTCTTTGGTTGTTGAGCAATATCTGCATATGTGTTATCTGTAGAATGTTCTGAAATGTCAATGAGTCAATAATCTGTCAACTTTAATAAAAATATTATTTATTTTTGTTTGCATGCTATTTGATAAAATATTATGATTTGTACTACCTAAGTTTAAAGTTTATACACAATGTCCTACTGCGAATATTTTAACCCAGATAATGTTTTCAAAAGGTTTAGAATGATTGAATTTCCTATATCGTTCGTCGGCTTGTCAACTAACAAATATTTGGACTTGGAAACAAATCTTATAAAGTCTGCTTACATAAAGACACATTGCAACGGTAATCTCATGGTAAGAAATTCGCAGATATTTATTCTAATAAATCAAATATTAGGTTCAGGTTTATCTGTAGACACACTATACCTACCACAATACCATTTATTGTAAAGGTGACCATTGGAGAAGCTTGCTCCATTATCGAACAAAACATTAATAGTGTATCACTAAACCTCACCAGTTTTAAATGTAGCCAGTTCAGAAGATAGCTTAAGGTAGTTATATTTGTGGAGGCGACTAAGTCCAGGCTTAAAACAATGTTACATTGTAACTTCACTTTTTATCAAGTAGTCAGACATCAAGCTAGTTCTGAATAGATATTTTCATATAAAAAGCTAAGTTTTTAACAAATGGTTTTCTTGGCTGCTGCATAATTTTTACTTACTTTAATTATTTACAGAAATTTGGTGATGCTCGTGAAATATCGCCATCCCATCGTGCGTTTAATATCATCCAGGTAGACGAAAATATTATCCAAATAACATTTCAACCTTTAAATGAATGCATAAGTAAGGCAAAAACTCGCCAAGTTTACGACACTAGATTTGTAATTGATCTTCGTCTCATTCAAGTGGATGGAGTTCGTTGTTGTAATAATGAACTACATTCTGAAATAGGACGGTATTATATCAGTGGACAGTTTGAATATTCTAATATAACTCATAGTCCAAAAGTGATTCAGTTCGGTGAGGTGTCCTTGGGTGCAAAAGTAATTAAACACGTAAGAGTAAAAAATAAATCAAAATTAATAGCCGCTAGATTTATATACGCGAAGGTTACTGGATTTGAAGTTGTCCCTAGCCAGTTTTTAATTCCACCTAATTCATTCAAATGCTTAACAATAACTTTGAAACCGACTTCATTAAAAGCAAAAAGTACTCTTGATTTTAAAGTTACTAATCCACACGATACATGGCAAAATGATGGAATAAGGCAAGTTTATGAAAACGATATCAATTTAGAAGATGACAATTTTTTTCCATATTTCATTGTTTGTAAAAGCAAAATTATATATACCAAGAAACCGAGAGATTTAGTTATTGAATCATTGCACAAACTAATTGCACCGAGCCAAAAATATACATTCATTGGTGAAAAAGAAATAAACGAAGAGAATAGAAGAAGAAAAATTGCAACCAATCATTTGGAAATTTGTAAGTCTAACTATGCCGTGAAACCACAAGCAGAAAGATTTTGCACTGGGAATGTTCGATGTTATTCTGATATAAACCTCAAAGCACCAAACAACAATTATGTTGATATAATACATGGACTCAAAATTCATGATTTGGTTGATATTTTGTTACAACCGAATCAAATTGATTTTGCGAGAGTAGCACTGAACTCGTTGGGAGAAAACTATATTGTTGTAAAAAACAATACACAGTATAATGTCACAATTACTTTTCAAAACAATAAATGTATCAGTTATAGTCACGATAAACTAAAAACGATGTTGTTGAAAATAAATTCCGGTTGCGAAACTAAAGTTACAGTTTTTGCTTCAGGGTTTGTGGAGGGAATGTATGAAGGAACCTTCAGTTATCTTATCAATAACAGGTTCTATCGATTACATCCCTATTCTCTTCAAGTTGGAAATCCCACACTTTTTATTCAGGAAAAATTTCTAAGATTTGGAATGACCACAAGCGATACCTTCATTACTTCTGCACCTGTAAGAATACATAATCACTTCAATGTCCCGATTGACTTTAGATGGGATATGATCCTTTGCAGTGAATTAGAATTTCCTTTTGAAATAATCCCTCCCTCGGGAACGATTGCTGGACACACCTGTAAGATATGTGACGTGATATATTTGGGTAGCCCGACAAAAACAAAAACCCATGAAGCTGATTTTGTTTCTATTGGTCTATCACCAAAAGTTATACCCATTGAGCTGAATGTTGTAACTCGCAAACTTTCAATAAAATTTCTACAACAATCAGTTGTATTCAGAGACATTCCACTTAATCTAGAAACAGTCGAAAAAGTAAGATTAGAAAACGCATCACGAGAAATAGCAACTTTTTATGTTGTTGATCCACAATTACCTGGTTTAAGAATAGTACCCATGAGCGGGATAATTAGACCAAAAACTATAGTAACATTTAAAATCATAGTGAAAATTCCATGTATACTGGAATTTACTCAAGATATAGTAATAAAAATCAACAATAAAGAAAATGTTACTCTGCTAGTAAGTGGAACTGTAGTGGAACCTAAAATAATAATACATCCTAAAAATATTGTTGTGACGAGAATCCCATGTGGCATGATAACATACATACCGCTTACAATCCAGAATCTAGCACAATGTAAAGCTGTAGTCGAGGTATTAGATATTGGCGATGAAAGATTATCTGATATTTACATTGCATATGGTAATGAGAAGAAAAGAATATTTGAGTTTAGTCTTGAAGGAGGGCAATCTAAAACAGTGTTTCTTAAAATAATGGACATATTTCGAAGGGAATATGAAATATATATTCCATTCAAAATTAATGATCTAATAGGCCCTCCAAATCAGAATTCATTGTCAACAGAACTTCAATATTACATTAAAGAATATGAATCGTAAGTTTGTATCACATATAAGATTTATTAGAACTAAATAAGATGTTTTGTTACATTCTTAAATCTTTATTGCTTTGCAGACAGTATGAAAACAATATTAAGGTAAAACTCAAAAGTGTGAACAAAGACATCAGTTACTGTAAATTGTCGGGTGTGATTACTGTTCCTTGGTTACACCTATCTGTAAAACATTTTGAAATTGAATATGATATAAATGACAAAAACGTCCTGGAATTTACCATGACTAATATATCGAAATACGTTTTACCTATTACTATAATGACATCAAAACTATCGCCAACTTTTTCGCTAGAAGTGCAAACTGAAGACGGTCAATCTATCATCAATGAAACTCATATCAAGTTTGGATTGGATTGTGGACAACAAGCCGCATTTATATTAAAATTTCACCCTAAAATGCACGGTAGATTTGTTTCTACAGCTGTACTATTTCTGGATAGACACATGTCTGTTCCTTATTATAATTTAACGTTCATTGGAAAAAGACAAAAACCTGTTATGACACCCAATACATATCTTGTTATATTTCCACCTTGTGACATTGGAACCACTATAAGACGCGTTGTAGATGTCAAGATAGGAATTGCGACAAATATAGATGCATTCTCATGTGTATCGAAAGACGAGTCTAGTTTATTCGTGAAATTCCTTAACTGTGAAGTTACTGAAGAAGGTAATGAAAGTATCACAGTATTAACAATTGAAATAAAAATTCACTCAGTAAAAATGTACTCACGCCATATGATGTTAGGTATTAATCATGAATGCGGATCCTCCTGTGAAATCGAGCTAGCATTTAGTTTTACGCACTGTGCATTAACTTTACATACTAGCTTTTTAGTGACACCGGATAATAACCCTTACCCATATTTTCCTACTCGTGATCAAAGTGACCTCTTAGATTACATGACTACTTGCAAGAATTTCCTGGAGAAATGGATGTTTCAACAAGGTTTCCGCAGAGATTTATATCCCAAAATACCTGATACGTTTTATAGTATTTCTACTTCTTTGTCAACGCATCAAGCTAGTAACACGAAATCTAAGGGCATCAGCGTGTCTTATTTAAGTTTCATGAAGAGAATAGCAGGACCATTGATGAAATATATACATAAAGTGAGGTAAGCTACCCAATAACACAAAGTATAATATTTTCGTCGTCATTACATAGTTATAAGACGTATTTTTATCTTTCAGTGTCAATGAAGAAAACGAATCATTCAAGGTTGTCAAAGAAATTCACGATTCATATATAGAAATATTAAATTTATTACGAAAACGTGGCTCGGACTTGTGGATGCTGCAAGCTAAGTTTCTTCTTAGTTTCGATCAATTCGTCATTTACTCCGAACATGTTACATCAAAAAGTAATGCTGATATCGTATTGACACAAGAACTTTTAGCCAATGTCGATTTATTCAACAGGCTGAGCAAACAATGTTGGATCGACTTCATTTTACAAAGTTATAAAGTTTTCGTCATAGAAAGTTGCTTCTTTGATTGCGTCTGTGTCAATTCCCAGCCGAGAAATATTGTCACAGTCTTAATCGATTGGTATAATGAGCACATTAAATCTCAACATAAGAAGCTTCGTGGCAATAACTCGTCGGTTAAGCATATAACAAACCTCACTGCCGATTTAACTGACGGTATCGCTATCACTTCTGTATTACTAACATACTGTCCATTTTTATCAGACCATTTTGCTTTATTCTCTGAAATAGAAAATAGTAAAACAGAATTAGCAGTAATAAGCAATGCATGTCTTATAATCGAAGCTCTTAACTGTTTACGAATGTATTTTCCAATAAGCAGTACAAATTTTCTGAAACCCAATTTCTTACAAATGTTTTTCTTATCGATCCATTTGTACGTCGTGTTGCCAATGTTTATACCGAGAGATACTATTCAATTCAACCCACCTTTACTGAGAAGCTCGACGCGGCATATAGGCGTAAGCTCGACTAATCAAGAGACTTTGACCTTTACCCATATGATAATTGACAATAGTAGAAGCAATTTTATAGTTGAAAAAGGCACTACGGGTGATAACGGGAAGAAAATGTTTTTGAATGTTAAATATACAGCCAATTTTGTAAGTGAAGAAAGTTGCGTCCTCCTTGTTCATGGTTATAACAAGACAAGAATATTTGATACTTACATTGTCTTCTTACTAAAAGGGGCTGTAGGAACTTTGAACCCTTTTAGAAAATGTAAAGTTACTGGATCGTTGTATCGGCCGTGTAAAGTAGATATCCAAATCTCTTCGCCTTTTCCTATACCTGCTACGTTTAACATGTTCCTGACAGATGCCGAACCAACACTGCCGGTAGAGTTCAATGAAGCAAAAATTGTTAATTTTTATGTGCGACGTCTCCATCTCATCGATAAAGAAATCATGTTAGCACCAATGCCGAAAGAGACGTCACAGGATGTCCCACAGGTGAAAGTGTATATGCAGTTGATATGCCTCAGTACCCAAGTGGACAACTCATGGATTTGGTTTAGAAGCGATATCGGTGAATTCTTTATACGAGTCTCAACGCAGACTCGTTGGGATATACCGGTTGACACAATACAAGCTAGAGTCCAGAGCTGGCCTATGGACCCCTGTAGTTGCGGTGAAGCTTGTGAGTGTTACCGCACCACGGTCTTGAATATTCCTCACCGTAACGATCTGATGGTTAAAGCACTACGCTATTCTTTAGCTGAACACGCTTCTGATGTGATGATAAATATTTACGACCAGTTGATAGGTAAGGTCATAATTTTTTTTTTTATCATTTACTGCATTTTACACTATGGAAAAAGGCAAGTTTTTGACGATGATCCTACCTAAGAGAAAGAAACTGTTAGTGGTTGATCTAACATACCTACTTGTCGATATCGAAAGACAGCACTCAGAGGCGCTGAACTAACTGAGAGGCGCGAAACTGTCCCGTCTTTCTAACTAGCTATAGCCAACTTAGCAATATGTATCTGTCAAGTGCGTGGTGGGAGCCACGGCCCAACTCTTTATTTTATTACTTTATTATGGGGCTATGGTCAAACCTATGCTGTCTTGTACATACAAACCTTTATTTCAATTTCAGAAACAACGACTGGTAAATTGATATTGAGCATGCTGCTAAAGGAAGGTGGCACCAACATGTCTGAAGTCCGTCACATCTTGCGAACTGAGGTTAGATACCGAATCTCATCCAGAAATTTGATGCCACGGATAGATGAAGTGGTTTTAGTTCATCACACCTCTTCGACGTTATCGTTACCTGTGACAGTACCTGCTGAGGATGTCGGAGAAAAATTTACTCTCACGTTTACCTCCGAATGTGGGTTGGATATACGCAATTATAAAATCATCTTTGTGGAATCAAACTATAATTCAGAATCTAGTACGGTATAATATGATCAGATCTAGGTATATAGTTTCTATGCGTACCTAAGATAATGTTACTTTACTATTCCATGACGGAACGGAGAAAGGAAACTAATGTATCTCCAAAACGATTCAACCTATTTAAGATGTCTTCATCGGTTCATAATTACGGTTAATAATAGTCGAGGTTTTTTCTTTCAAAATTGCAATAAATGTGTGTATTGCTTATTTCGGCTTGAGTCAACTTTTGCTCAGTCATAACAAAAATTTGGAAATGCAAGTAAACTGAGTTTTTTTTTACCTACTTAATTTGTACATCATTTATAAATAAAAAATCAGATATATTTACATTGTAAACAAAACTTTATTTTGTTTCTTGAGTAAACATAATTATTTATAATTAATTTATGAATATAATTTGCATTTTAATAATTGTTTCGCTGGTTGTTTCAATTTTGATGTAAGTACCTGCAAGAAACAATATATATATTTTTTTTATTTTTTTATGCTGTATAGGCAAGCGTTTGACCACTATCTCACCTGATGTTAAGTGACAATGCGGTCGACGATGTAGCACGCTTACCTAGTAAATACCTGTTCACTCGCGATTTGAAGACCCCCGGGTTGTCGCTATCGGGAAACACAGACACCGGCAAGGAGTTCCATTCTTTGGCGGATCGTATTATGTAGGACGAAGCAAAACGCTTCGTGCGTGTAGATGGAACATCCACCATGAAGCGGTGGCGCACATCGGTACGTCTGGTTGTCCGATAGAAGAAAGGGGATGGCGGTACTAACTCGTGCAATTGGATGGCACACTCTCCGAAATGTATCCGATAGAAAACCTTATTCATCAACCTACACACTCAATAACATTTGCTTGTGTTATTCATTCATTATGTTGAATGATTTAATTAGGTAATAAAAAAATATGACATCATCATAATTATTAACAGCCAGTATTCGTCCACTGTTTGGACATCTATGCCTCTCCCACTAAGGCACGCCACTGAGCTCGATCTTTAGCTCTTAGTTTCCAACCGCTGCTAGCCAGCTTGCGTATATCATCGCTCCACCTAACTGGAGGGCGGGCGGGCGACCTACGCTTCGTGAAAGTCTCACTGTAATGACAATTGGAGCCGTAAAACTATTTATTTCAAATTAAGTCAGGTGTTTTCTTTTGAATTACGGATTGTATAAAATCTAATAATACATTAGGCACCTACTCTTAACTGTGTCCCCAAAAGAATAACAAACACTAATACAATTTTAATTAAATATTTTTTCATTGATCTTCTCTGAAAAAAATGCTAGAAAGGTATTTTGACATTCATTAATGTCAAAATACCTTTCTAGCATTTTTTTCATTATTTTTTTACCTCTGCAAACAAGAAGCTAAACCAACCGCTTTATTGCTTGTTTTTGTAGTTACCGTATGCTAGGAAAGTAGAATAGTGATTTTATGGGAAACCTATACCTAAAATTTAGAACACCATTTGATTACGCAGTTTATATGTAAGACCTAGGTCTTATTGATTAAACTGCGTAACTGATCTTATCACTTGTGTAACAACATTCCGATATTCGGGTGTACGGTAAATGGTTACGGTACATCTCAAATACTTAGTAATAGTAGGAACATTACGGTGTATATACATTTTAAAAGTGTTTGAGGGCCCAGTGGCGTAATCGGGAGAACGGTTGGCTTTGATGCCAGAGGTACCGAGTTCAAACCGCCGTGCACCAATGGAATTTTCTATCGAAAAATGTATGTGCACTTTTCACAGTGGCCCTTCCGGTGAAGGAAAAACATCGTTAAGAAATCACCAACCCCGCATGATGGTAGGATACTATCTAGTGTTCGCCTGGCCAGCTACCACCCTCAACTTAGAAAATCTGTCGCCAAACATCTAATGTGTTCCGGCAGCTATCCTTGAGAGCCAGTTCCCATTCTAGGCCTAGCGTGCTTACCACCTTCGACCGCATCATCACTTACCAACAGGTGAGATAGTGGCCAAAGGCTAGCCTATAAGATATAAAAAAAACTCTGAAATGGATTCGCCAAGCCACGGGAAAGGGGAAATTGTCGGTTATACCATTGTTATAAAGGCATGCAAGGCCTAATGTTGTTACAGAACCTAGTTTTAACTCACTATTTAATAAAGATTTTCAAGTTTTTTTTATTTCCAAGTAGACATTATTTTTTGAAGTTATAAAAATGAAATGGAGCGTATTTTAAAATACCTATCAGCATCTAGTGACGAATATAGTGTGTGTAAATAAATAGTTTTAATTGCAATACAATTTTTTTTAAATAAACTTGTCTTCTCTTCAACGTAATTCTTTAAAATTGAGGTGAATATAAAAATATAGCATCTTCCCTATTTGTAAAATTTAAAAAAAAAGTTTCAGTCCCTTAAGTTTTGTATTGTCCCTGTACGACATCATATTATACATTATTGCACTTACAAATCAGAAAGAGGTACTTGGTTTGTATGCCCAATCGGCGCTAAGTAGCTTTCTTGCAGGCAACCGTGGTCTGATTAGAGACAAATCATCAAGATGCACCTAGCATGAGAAGCGTAATCATATAAAAAGTATCTTAGTCAATTTAAGAAGGAACTCTTCATTTTCTAATTCATCCTATAAGGAAGAGCATCACTACAATTCTATTTGCGAAGGTGGCCGAATCGGAAGCGAATGAGCGGAGACATCTCTGATATCTCGATACGCTAATTGCCGGCATACCGGTAACTCGGCGGCCGCCTTGACCGAGCCACTGAGCCGTGCTCGACGACCGTTCATCGCGAACCGTGCCCAGTCAAGGACTGTTCTCACGCCTTCCTCACAAATAGGTTGCTGGGTTGCGGCTCAATAGGAATTATTATACAACTGATCTCATCTCATTTTACCGCACAGTTCTAGGATGACGCTACACTAAAATCTATGTGTTATCGTTATCGCCAATCACAAACTCTCGTTCATAAGATATACTCACGGGGTGATATATAGCGTGTTTCCATATTCGATTCGGATTTCACGTAACTACAGATCGAACTTAACATAAAGCTTTTTATTCGAGACAGACAAGCACTTGACGGTGCGGTAAAGATGGAATCCTGCTTGTTTGGCAATCTTTTAGTATACAGGTTGGCTTATTTATCTGAGCTGGCAATGGAAGACAGCAATAAAGCGAGACGCAGGTCAAGTGAATTTAGTCCTATCCACTAACGCAACTATCCCAATCCAACCCACAACCTAAATAGCACCGAAAATTCTGAAGAACTATATAATTATATAATAATACTAGAAGTGCCCCGCGGCTTCGCCCGCGTTAAAAACTCCACTTATTTACTTAAAACTTTTCTTGTGTAAAAACGATTCTATCATTAAAGACATTAAATAAAAATTAGCCAAATCGGTTCACCCGTTTTAATGTTATCGCGCGACTAAGGCAAATCGGGATTCATATTTATAAAACCCGAAAATCCCAAAACCCGAAAATCCCAAATTTTGAGAATTTGTTACCTACCCCACTTCAAAATCCTACAACACGTACTTACTTATTTATTTACAGAAGTACTTGTGTGTAAAGTTTTGAAAAAAACAGACTATCTCATCTTGTTTCGCATTACAATCTTTGAATCCCCGTTCCGTATCCGGGAGGAATTTTTAGAAAATCCTTTCTAAGCAGATACTTACGTCATAATAACTATCTACATTCTAAATTTCAGCGCAATCCGAAATAATATTGATTTTCAGACTTTGTTACCCCACTTCACCCTTTTAGGGGTGGAATTTCAAAAAAGCCTGAAACACGTATTTACTCATTTATTTACTTAAGTACTTATGTGAAGTTTCGAATAGAAAAGACTATCTAATCTTGTTTTTTTATACAAACATTGAACCTCCGTTTCATCCCCTTGAAGAGTGAATTTTGAAAAATTCTTTCTTAGCGGATACCTACGTCAAAATAACTATCTGCATGCCAAATTTTAGCGCAATCCGAAACAATATTGATTTCAGACTTTGTTGCCTCACTTCACCCTTTTAGGGGTGGAATTTCGAAAAAGCCTGAAACACGTATTTACTTATTTATTTACTTAAGTACTTGTGTGAAGTTTCGAATGGAAAAGACTATCTAATCTTGTTTCTCTATACAAACTTTGAACCCCTGTTTCATCCCCTAAAGGGGTGAATGCAAAAACCTTTCTTAGTACACCCTTACGTACTAAGACAAATAAACCCACCAAATTTCAAGTCTCTACGACCAGCGGTTTAGGCTGTGCGTGTGTGTCTGTCAGTCAGTCAGTCAGTCAGTATGTCAGGACAAAGATTCTTATAGTATTAGATTGGTACGATAAAATTTTGGATTGTATGTAACAATGTACAAATAATTTATGAAAGTACAAAACGAAAAAACCGACTTCACATGCCGCGATAGTCAAAGTAGCCGGTAGCCAGTATCATGTCATCAAGGTATACAAATTTGTTTATATTGTTTATCTCCATATTCCGGAGATGGTTATCAGATCTTAATAAAATTTGAATAGGACCAAACGCGAAGCTTAATCTCTCAAACAAAAAAATATTTTTTCAAATCGGTTGAGGTTTGACTGAGTTCTGTGGTAACAAACACAAAAATATAAACCGGCCAAGTGCAAGTCGGACTCGCACTCGTAGGGTTCCGTTACACAGTAGAGTATTCTTTAACTATGATTTTTTGCAACTACAAAAATAACTTTGTTATTCATAGTGTTTGTATGAAAAACAAAGTTATCTTTGCGGTCTGTATAACTCAAAAACTGCTGACTGTATCTCGTTCAAACCAATTTTCGTTGAAAGTTTTTATTGAGATCTACAGAATATGTTTTTTCTAGATTTTTCACTCCCTTACTTTAAAAGTTAGAGAGGGGGGGGCACACATTTTACCACTTTAGACGCGCCTGTCTTTTAAATGATTAACTTTGAGAAAAAATGATTTTAGGAACCTCAATTTCATTTTTAAAGACCTATCCATAGACACCCCAAACGTTTTTACTTATTTTTAGTAGGTTTGAGATACAGCCTGGTGACAGACGGACAGACAGACAGACAGACAGACAGACAGACGGACAGCGGAGTCTTAGTAATAGGGTCCCGTTTTACCCTTTGGGTACGGAACCCTAAAAAGAATACTCAAAATCGGTTTATAAACGGCGAAGCTATCCGCGAACAAACACATATATATAAAGAAAAAGAAATTGAGAAACGGTCGAATTAAGAAACTCCTTTTTTTGAAGTCGGTTAAAAAGAAATATAATATACGTACTTTGTTAATAGAATTGGCAGTATGTACTTTAATTACCTAACTAGATTTTTATGAGTACCTAATGTCCTTCAATTCACTAGGTATACATACCTACCTACCTATATTAAATTTTATGCTCGTAATTGTTGTGTTCCTTATAGTAAACTTTAGTACGAACATAAATAAGGAAATCGAAGTTTTCTTATTACAAAACCTAATCTAAATTAATGTATAGTAATTATACCTACTTGTTTAAAAAGGCAAAATCACGTTTTATCGTAAAATTACTTGCAGATTCTAAAATAAACTGGTCAAGGAATAATAGCTACCTAGACTTTTTCGATCTTTTGAAATGTAGGTACCCAATTGCAATTATTTGTATTACAGCGGTTAAGCAAGCGCTTGATACTATGCTACTTAATGTTAAGAGATGACGCGATCGGAAATTGAGTTTTGCAATATCTGCAAGTGTTAAATTCAAGTCAAGTTAGTGCACACTCTGTGCACTTTGTCTGTCCGCAAGTGCAAAACTCAAGTCAAGCAAGTGCACCCTGTGCACTTTGTCTAGAAGTGAGAGCCGGCAGCGAGACGAAGTGCTGGACAACTGATTTTATTCTAATCCACAGAGCGCAACTATTCCAACCCGTCTACCAAGCTGCAGCTTTCAGCTTTTATAGAATAGAATTTTTATGTATACAACTCTGAGAAGACTGACTCTTTCCGTGCATGCTAATATTGCAAAAACTAGTCGGGGAAAACAAACAAAAGCGATGAAATCCCTTTTCACAGATAGGATGGACTGAAACACCTGAATAAAATATTATTTTGTCTATTTTGAATGGCGCCAAAATATACTCCACGGCGCGGCTTGAGCGGAATATAAACCATTTTTAACCAAATTCTCTAAAGAAGAAGGAGGTTCTCAACTTGGGAGGAACCATTTTTTTAGGGTTCCGTAGTTCTAACAAGGAACCATTTACGAAATATTAAACTTTAAAGTGCAAATTTTATTTTTTTTCCCGTAGGGCGTCCCACCCCCCCTTCTAAAAGCTAAACTACTGGCTTGAAAATCTGAAAAAAATCGTGATAATAGTGCATTTTATAAACTTTAAAGGAAAACTATAGCGGTTAAGATAACTTTATTAGTTTAGCAGTAATAGTCGTTGAACTTGGGTGTTGGATAATTTTGTACCAAATACAAAATCCTTAGAATAAATCCTATTAAGTGACAAAGACGAAGTACCTAGTTGCTTGTTTATAACGGGTAGACTTTGATACCAAGTCAGACGGAACATCGTTAAAATACTCCTACCATGAATACGACGTTTCAAGAACACCCATGAATGCCCTATTGGTGCACGGCTAGGCTTTGAACCGGCACCCTACCGGTTCGAAGGCAAACTCAATACTTAATAACTAACGCCAGCGGGCCGTTGCATTGAATAACGGGCTACTACAGAACCCTACACTGCGCGTGGCCCGACACGCACTTGGCCGGTTATTTATGTCTACTCGTATGTTCGGACCATGTTCGGGCATAAACCGTCATTTATGGACGGATTTGCAACATTTTTTTTTGTTCGATAGAGGTTTGTTCCGAAAGAGTCCTTTTTGGGGTTCATTGAGATTTAATAAGTATCTCCAGAGATATAAACACCTCAAACCTGGTACCAAAAATTGTTTTTTTTTGCGTTTTGTAAACGATCCTAAATTATCGCATAGTTAAAATACACAGATTAGATGATTAAAAAATTAAATATACCAAATCGACATATTACAAATAGAAAATATTTTTGTATGCAATGGCTTCTACGGTACGTAGTACCTAATACTCTTTGATTTATAATACTCGTCTCACTGGAGTCTACTTTTTAGTTCAAGCGTGTTTTGTTAGTTTTTAAACTGACTTCACAAATAAACTGGCTAAGTGCAAGTTGGACTCGCACTCGATGAGAAGTAGTCACCGTCCGCTTCGCCTATGAATACATGCAACATTAGGGGTGTCACTGATACGTGTTGACCTGTCAAGATTCTTTTTTGAACACTCCTTTTAAAGGACTCCATGTTATAGCTCTGCGGGATAACAGCAGACCAGACGGCAGCTCGTTCCACGTTTTGCAGGTGTACAATAAAAAGTTTCTAGGTGTATAATCCAAGACATAATTATGTGCCTTTTTGGGACCTCACACGCTATTCATTTTCAATAGAGTAATTTATACCGACTTTCTTTTTGTGTGTGTTACTATATTGTCTCTTAGATGTTTAGTAAGATACCTTTGTTAATGTGAGTTTTGCCATATTAACGATATTTTTCTTTTCTTTCTTTCCATATTACGAAATTAAATTATGTAACTTTGTTCAAGATGTACCTACTAAATCAGCTATAGATTAACTTGTTATTTATTTGCAATGATTTTAGAGTAAAGTATGCAAAAATGTTTTAATGTCTCAGTAGGTAGTACTTACTCGTAGGTACTCGTTCACATAATTATCGCGCTGCGCAAGCGGTATAGAAAGCTGATCTGTGGCTATAAAGGCACCTGCCGTCAAGACATGCTACCATTGTCTCGCTGATCGTCTTCTCACATCCAAGTGCCACGTGACAAGTGTCATAAAAGTGCAAGTTGTTTCGCGAATAGTGTTTGTGATTGTGGTGAAAATGGACGCTCAGCAGTTTCGCGAGTTTGGCAGGGCCGCTATTGATTTGCTCGCTGATTATGTAGAAAATGTTAGAGATAGGTAAGTGAACTTTTTCCTTTGAACTTTTGAAAGCGTTTTTAGGATTTGTTGTGTATATGTATATGATATTTTCTTGGCATTCGTACTCAACCTGTGGATTTTGGCATCAATAAAATCGCAATCAATAAATCGTTCCAGCGGTTAAATTGATATTTAATAAATAATTTCAAGAGAGAAAAGGGATCAATATTTTAAAGTTTAATTAATATTTTAATTTTCATTAATTATCGGTTATATTATATGTTAAATATAATATATATTAATTATATTAATTATATACAAATTCAATATAATTGCAAAGGAAGGCAGGTGGTTACATATCACTTAGGTATTAATCTTATTAATACTTTCTTGCAAAAATTAAGCTTATTACAATTTTATGAAACCTTATTGTAAAATTGTGAGTAAGCTTACTCTGTACAAAAAAACATGTTAACTACCTGTTAAAGATTATTTAAAGCCCAAAACAAAACATTTGAAATGTTTTGTCTGTTTGTATGTGTGTATATCATATATATAGTTGTTCATTTAATTCCAATCGGATGGCTAAATTCAAGTAGTTAGATAGTTGAATTTATTTTCATTACGCGGCTAAACATTAAGACATATCTTAAAAACTTAAAAAAAAAACAATCTTTTATATAGTAAATTTAGACATGACCAGAGTTTTTGGCAAGACAAATCTAACCAGCCCAAGTACCAGCTCGATGGTACCATAAATAACATCGCATTGTAATACGATTTAAAAATGTATGCAACATTTCATCTCAATCGAACACCATGAAATGGGTCAAATGTAACATACAAGATTTGAATACAAACAGACACCGGGACAGGTGAAACTTAATAAAATCTAGTTATAATAATAGGCTAAACTTATTGTGAGATAAGTAAATACATAGTTTGAATCCTCGGTATCCTTTATTTAATACGCCAACATCAAAACCGATTTTAATAAAGTTTGATATTAACGTGGTTAAAATAAAAACAATATATTAATATATTTGAACCCGTACAAGGTTATAGATAGTACTTTTAATCATGTTAAAAAATACGGCGAGTGAGCTAGTGTTTATTGTGTAAATAATACCTCTACGTAACACTTTTGGTAGATACTCGTAACTGTTGGGTGTTGTGCATGCAGATAAGACTCATAATAATCGATATAGAAATACAAATAAATATAAAATTGATTATTTAAATGTTTGTTGTAACTATGTTATGTGGTACCCTGCCTTTTTGCTTTAGTCTTTGAGACTGTGTTGCAATACCTATATCTGGCATTTGTAAAAGTCATCATGGAATTATGAATAGGCAATTGAGAATTAAGTACACTTAGGGCCAGTTTCACCGGTTTTTGATAATTCGTTAGATAGTTATCTGACACATGACGCCATATAAAAGTTGTCAAAACCTGTCAGATTTCTTCATTTTAGCGCTATCAGGAACCGGTGAAACTGGCCCTTAGGTTCCACCCACATAATTAAAGCAACCCGCCAATGCTAACTTTTAAAATATTCCATCGATTATTTTATTATTATCCTTGCAAAGTTTCCGGCTTGTGCAGTCACGAAGACGAGGATGAGTACCATATACATATATATTATACTAGCGATTAGCTAATGGTACTAACTAGCCACTAGCTAATGGGTCTTATGGGATAAAATGGTGGCAATCGACGATATCTAATAATTTTTTTTTCCGTCTAGTTAAGTGGAAGCCTCGATCCTAGCGATCTACTCATTTAACAATTACATTTTCGTTGATACTTACAAATTAATGAACTAAATTAATGACTATACCTAACGTAACACTCTTTGATGAGTACATTCATGGTTTAGACGTCATTGTCTATTGTTCGTTTACTACAAACAGGAAATCGAGGTTTTACATAATAAGTGGCCAAGAGATCTACGACACAACAGCTAAAATGTTTTTCTGTCAATTATACTATATAGTAAAGAAGGAGAAGCTGCGAATACCGTATTTCCCTCTTTACACAGTATGACTGTTATATTACATGCACTTTTTTGTTATCGACAGGCCAGCTTTTGACCATTATTTATCTTGATATTAAGTGACGATGTGGTCTACGTTATAACGCACCTAACGCACTCTATAGAGTGCTTTAGGTATTGGAATATACTCACTTATTTACACGAAACTTGGAGACTCATAGGTAGTACAAATGAAAAAAAAACTGACTTGCGCATGGTATTCCATTCAAGATGGTACCTAGTACCTACCTACGAGTAGATATTTGAATGATGAATGGTATTATTTATAAGATTAACCGTAAATAATATGATATGAATTCGTAAAGACAATGCAATAAAAATCAGCGACCTAATTAGTGAAACTCACTAATTGTTGCATCGGCTTTAAAATAAAGTCAATAACATAAACATTGACCAATAGGATGTTAGCGTAAACTGACAAGATGTTGATATATCAAGCGATTTATTATATAAAGAATTCAATAGCAATTATTATAATTATGTTTTATAATACTACATTAGCAGAACAACAGTAGATAGTATTTGCTAAAAACACCAACTGTGAAATAGTATATACAATCGTAATATTCATAAGTCTATTCTATGCCCTTAAAATCCTTGTGTGAGAGCTTTGCGTGTAATTTATAATAGCTTGCTACTTCAACTTGGTCAGTGGTGTTCACGTTTGGATTTTGACTCTCTCACTCCAATCATTGCACAGTCCATTTTGCTCTTCTAAATATAATGCAATGGTAGCAACACGATGACTCTTGAAAAATTAAAACTTAATTCATAACCAACTTACAGCCGAGATTTCATGTTTAGGCTCTTGGAATGGTCATGATCTCAATAAAGAGAGTATACGCAGATCAGTCCGGGGTCGTTTTAAATTTAAGTATTATAGTTATTGAGAGATTTGTGTAGAGGTATATAAATATTAAAATAAAGGACATATATTGTCTCATGACCACAATCAATGCAACTTGGTCAAAACGTCGAATGAAATAAAAATTAATGTTTTAAGTGCTATCAACTCATATATTTTAATATTTATAACTATGTGTTCAAATCCAAAAGTTTAAAGTTTACAATTGTACAGAGGTTTTCTCTACCATGTACTTGTGAAATATTTTTGAAATAGATTCTCATATTATTTCAATCACTCACAATATAACTGGTAGGTACCATGTCGTTAGATGAGTCTAGAGAAGCCCGTAGCACTCGTAGACGTCACATCGTGCGTCGTAGCATGGTCATGGCACATCGTAAAATAGGAATGGTCTTATTTTAGGTAATATACTTTATAAAACTATTAAAATACATTGCTTTTTCATATCGTATAGGCTAGAGTTTTCTCAAGGGAACAACTGGGAACAGGTGCCGGAACACATTAGATGTTTTGGCGACAGGTTTCCCGACTTGAGGGTGGTTAGCTGAAGCTTGAGCCTCATGCTTCCTGAACCCAAGGAGGCTCACGAAACTTGGAATTGAACTAATCCGAAAGAAGTAAACTGTCAGCTTGTAATTTTTTACCTTTGGATCCATTTTGGTGATATTTCGCAGAAAGATACTATCAGGCGTTAGCCTGACCTTTTTTTGCGCCTAATTAAAAACAATTATATTTTTTCACAGTGCAAAAGATAGGTAATTTTTCTGGGTAATTTGATTAAAGATTAGATGAATATACGAATAGAAATGTAAAAATAAGGTAACTTTTTGTAGTGGTAGGACTTCTGCTAGTCCGCCTGGGGCGGAACCACCACCTTGCCAATTCATTTTGAACCGTGAAATAGGAATGTTTTTCGATTGAAATGGCAAGGTGTCCAATGAAATTACAGGGCATGTGAAACTCAATATCTTTACGTCTCAAGGTAACAGGCGCAGTGCAGTGATATGCATTCTGGCAGTCCAAAATTTTGCATGCCGCTGTATCTGTAATAGGTAGACGTCATCGCTCATCATCAGGCGAGCGTCGTGCTTGTCCTGTTACCTTTTATTATAAAAAAGAAAATTTAAATCTCCACATTTTAATACCAGGTATTCTTACATTTTCAGAGATGTGCTGCCTTCAGTGGAACCAGGATACCTGCAGAAGATGCTGCCGGAGGAAGCACCAGAAAAGCCCGAAGAATGGCAAGAAGTCCTTAAAGATTTCGACCAAGCTATAATGCCTGGCGTAAGTATCATTTCCGACAGTTATACAGTTGCTATTAAGCTTTATATTTATAATGCTATGCTACTTAATATATTTTTGTAAAATTAACGAAGTACCTAGCTAATTTAGCCGAACCTATAAAGAATAAGACAACTTTAAAGCTAAACAAGTTTACCGTTGCCGTTTTATGGAAATACTAACTTTATTCTGTTCTGTGGCATGTTTGCACATCCTATTGGGGCTTTGGCCATGAAGAGAGGATAACAAGTATTTGTAAAAGTGTTTGTTTGATTGAAGCGAAGATGTCACATGTTGCTAATTGATTCGTCGAGTTCTGGCATTATTTTCGGTATCAGCTACTATAGAAGACGGGTTGGGAACTTGGGATATTTACGCTTTTTGGATTCGACTAAAGTCAGTTGTACAGCCCCTCGTCTCACGATCATCGTCGACCGCATCGTCCCTTAACACCAGGTGAGATAGTGGTCAAACGCTTGCCTATACTGCATAAAAAAAAACTTCCAACTCCAGACAAGCATGTTTAATTCTTAGGCCGCGTCTTCACATAACATAATCATCATAAATATTATTTATATAACGAAATGCATGTCAATCACAAAAGAAATGAAATCTGAGAGAATATAATAACAAAAATAAATTGATGTATCATCAGGTGAGACGACCGATTGCTTGTCTGTCAGACATTAAAAAAATGCTTTATTTGTGATAACAGCATGGTATTACAGTTTTTTATTACCTGTAGTTCCATGCCCTACATGACTTAAAAACATAATTATACGCAATGTAATAGGTACGTGATGTCTTAATTGTCTTCATTGAAACAATAATAAAACCTTAATCAATTGGGGTATTTGATAAAACCGTATAATTATTTTGACATAAATAAATAACAAAATGATAATTTGTAGCAAATTTCATAACAATAAGATATTATTGTTAATCAAATGGCATAAATACGAACAGGTTAAACCAGTTGATTTTAAATTAGATAAATTATCGATTGTTAGGAATATTTTTACAATTTGTCATAAAGGTATTTGTTAGATGAGATAGTTCAAGTCCAACCTTAAAATGTTGCTTTCAAAACGCACTTGATGGCAAATGACGGTGCAGTTTAATAATTTAGGACGCTTGCATGGGAGTTAGTTACGATATACGTTTCAGTAATTCGAACCAGCTGTATAGCCTATATATATATATATATATATATATATATAGTATAGCTGTGCCCCGCGGTTTCGCCCGCCTTAAGATGTATCCTATAGCCTAATCCATAGTACCTGCTATCCCTATTCAACATTTCAGCTAAATCAGTCCAGCCGTTTGACCTTGAAGAAGTCCCAAACAAATAAACAAATTTTCGCATTTATGATATTGGTGTTGATTGTCTATCGTCGTTACCAGCCTATTTATACCAGTAACACAGAAAAGATAATAATCCTACGCTCGTAATACGTACCCTCTCTCTACCTTTAATATTTTATATATTTCATATTTATTTATTCCCAGTAACAATATACATTGTATGGAAAATTACAGACGTTGAACATATACGAAATCACATTGAATAAAAAGAAACAAAAATAAATTACATTAATTACAAAATTTATTATTAATTTTTTTAATATTTTAAAAATATGTCAATAGAAATTGTATAACTTTTCAGGTAACTCACTGGCACTCGCCGCGATTTCATGCGTTCTACCCAACGGGGAGTTCATATGCCAGCATGATTGGAAGTCTGCTCTGTGACGGCCTTGCGGTTATTGGCTTCAGCTGGGTATGTCCCCTTACCACAGGTGGTAGGAGTATATTTCATCGATGTTCCACCTGACTTGTTACCAAGAAGTAACTTACCATCATCAAGGAGTAAATCTGCCGCCATACGGTGTTCCGGCAGCACATAGCCCTTGAGAGTCAAAGTACTCTAGGCCTAGCGTGTTCACCAACTTCGAATACGTCATCGCTTACCACCAGACGAGATAGTGGTCAGACGCTAGCCTATATAAAAAACCATTATATACAATATACTCATAAGTAAACTTACTACTGATATACCTAACTAGCTACTACTAATTATAATTATCCCGTAACTTGTATAAGCTCTGTACATGGAGGAAAAGCCGTAGGTGTACTGTATTATTGTTGTATTTATATACCTACTGGTGACTTTTAATTTTATCTATAGGTATATAAAATATATATCTTATAGATTTGAGACGGGAATTTAACGTGACTTACGCAATGTCGATATAGCGATCGACATATGTTTCGGCCTCATCCGGAGGCCTTGTTCAGGATCTTGAGTGCGGGGCGCTCGCCGACGCGTTCAGCCTCGCACTCAAGATCCTGAAGAAGGCCTCCGGATGAGGCCGAAATATATGTCGATCGCTATATCGACATCGCGTAAGTCACGTTAAATTCCCGTCTCAAATCTATAAGTTTAAAATGAACGTGAGTTTTTATAATAAAAAATATATATCATCTAGCTCTTTTCAATAATATCACACATTGTGATTATTATCACCTAAGGGAGGGTCATTGCTGCCTGCCTAAACAATCTACCCATTACATGATCCCTGGGTGTTGCTAAATTATATTATTGTGTAACTTTTTGGTACACTAAAAAAACTTTTACTGGTGAGGCTTCGGTGGTAGATAGAACCAGACAAAGATATGTCACCAATCGGCTCGGACATGACATTTTCGGTGCCAGCCAGTACGGAAGACGGTTTGGGATAGTTGCGATTTGTGGATTACTTAAGTCAGTTGTCTCGTCCAGACAACATGATTCTATCTTAGGCCGCATCTGCACTTAACGTCAGATGAGATAGCGGTCAAGTATTTGTCTTCCAAACATCTGTTCATTCAGCAATGTTTGGCCACCTAGATTTATAATATCAATAACATTATAGCTAAATATAAGCTATACCAAACTGTCTCATGAGCGACCTTCTTGTGCCAATATTTTAAAAACAACGTTACCCTATAAGTCGACCGACCTGTACAGTAAAGCCAACTAACAATCAGCAATACATAAATGCTTATTAAATGTTCTAGGCCTATTCGTCTCATCACTTTGGTTAAATACAAATAACAGGTATTATTAAGTTAATACATCAGTACTTATAGTCCACTCTGAATTTCTAGATGGCCAGCCCTGCGTGCACAGAGCTGGAAGTAGTGACCATGAACTGGCTCGGAAAACTACTCGGGTTACCTGAAGAGTTCCTTAACTCTTCCTCTGGACCTGGAGGTGGAGTCATACAGGTAACTTGTATGATCGATTGATCAGTTACGAACAATTTGTTTGATATATGAACTTTTTCACGACGATCTCACCTGATCAGAACTTCTTACCAATAAATTCACGAATGTTTATAGTTTTCCTTATTATTATCTCGATGTGATGTATAAGAATCTACTTGACTAAGAATATTTGGTGTTCAACAGGGTTCAGCAAGTGAAGCAACTTTGGTAGGTCTATTGGCAGCTAAAGATAAAATAGTACGGAAGCTTGTGAAGCAAAGTCCAGATCTGGATGAAGATGAAATCAAACCCAAACTTGTCGCCTACACATCAGATCAGTGCAACTCTTCGGTAGAAAAGGCAGGATTACTGGGATCTATGAAAATGAGATTACTCAAAGCCGATATTAATGGTAGACTGAGAGGAGAAACTTTGAAGCATGCAATAGAAGAGGACAGAGCTCAAGGACTAATACCATGTTACGTCGTCGCAAACCTTGGTACAACTGGAACATGCGCCTTTGATCCACTGTACGAGCTAGGCCCAGTCTGCAATGACGCCGACGTCTGGCTCCACGTTGACGCTGCTTACGCTGGAGCCGCATTGATGTGTCCCGAATACAGACACATAATGAAAGGTATCGAATATTCAGACTCGATTGATGTCAACGCACACAAATGGATGCCGGTGACATTCGACTGCTCTGCGATGTGGGTTAAGAATGGTTATGATCTAATCAAAGCGTTCGATGTGCAGCGTATTTATTTAGACGACGTCAAGACTGAGACGAAAGTCCCTGACTATAGACACTGGCAGATGCCCCTCGGACGTAGGTTTAGGTCTTTGAAATTATGGACTGTCATGAGGATATATGGCGCTGAAGGTCTCAGAAATCATATCAGAACTCAGATATCTCTCGCCCAGCATTTCGCGAATTTGGTTCGAGCCGACAATCGGTTTTTGGTTGAACCGGAACCTTCAATGGGATTAGTCTGCTTCAGACTGAAAGATGGGGATATTCTTACAAAGAAATTGCTTCAAAATTTGACGAATAAGAAAAAAGTATTCATGGTTGCGGGAAGTTTCCGAGACAGGTACGTCATCAGGTTCGTGGTATGTTCCCGACTCACGAACAAAGATGATGTTGAATACAGCTGGAACCAAATCAAAGAAGAGACGGACTTGCTATACTCTGAGGAAATCCATACTAAAACCCAAATTCCAGCCCTGGAACAAATCGTTTCTAGAGGATTATGTGAAAAGTCAAAATAGTTACAGCTATTTAGACTTTTATTATTTTACTAAAATAAGTGGCAATAGAATAAGTGCTTACTACTATTAAAGCGTTGTAGTTATTTATAAAAACTTAAAATAGTGTACGTTACTGTATTATTTTAGCATAATTCATGTAGAGCACTGAGGTTTTCAGTCTCGTCTCTATCCCTTTGCTGTCGTAGGTAAGTGAAGTAAAATAGAGTTGAAATAATTTACTAATGGCGACATAGGCAAAGCAATCGTGATTGTATCTTCTCGTAATCTGGTTTCAAATAGTTAATTTTAGATCCAATAGGCTGTGTAATGTTAAAAACTATTTAGATTTAAACGTTTTTGTTTAATAACCCCGTGAATAAAATAATTTTGTTGGTCACGTCACATGAATAAAATAAAATAAAAGCTGAAGTTTTAGCGTTTCATTTGAATAAAAAACTTAGTATTAGTAAAATAAAGTTTGTTTTTATATACAGCTACATGTTCTTCTAATGCATAAGCCGTAGCCATATCCCTTAGGCAGACAATGTTCTAAGCAGGTTGAATCTTCCGTTGGTTCTTCATGTGGACAGACTATGCGGCCAGGGATTCGTGGGGCCACTGTAAAGACAAGAAAAGAAGACACATTATATACTAAATACGACACTATGATGAAAACATTTTTTTTTTTACAAAAATACATATTATTGCATATATTTTATAACTTCATGTATAGGTATTAATAAGCTGCAATTACGTAAACGAAATATTGTTCAAAATTGTTACAGATACGCACGTAGCCAGGTTATTATGCTATTAATAGTATTATGAAATATTCTGAAAGAGAAAGTGTGTATGTGTGTTAAAACACGCAAAAATGGCTGAACGAAGTTGGATGAAATTTCAAACACAGTTTATAACCTGGATTAACATAATACAGTACCTACTTATTAAAGCGGGTGACGCCGCTGAGCGCAGCTATTTATAGTAGGCATTTTAAAATATTCTCGTATATTCCATGTATTGTGTTAAGTACTGTTAATTAAATACTAGTTAGGTACCTCACTTAATTATATTTAAACATCTTTATTCATTAGCGTTCAGTTAAATGAGACATGACATGATATAAGTAGGTACCTACATACATGAGTTTATTAATACCATTTATGAACTATTATTTATTCTGTGATAGTACATAACTTTATACTCTACTAATATAATTAAGGCGAACTTTTATGAGTATGTAAGAATGTTTGGTTCTACGCTAAAACTACTCAACCGATTGAGACTTGGGACCGACCCTCTTTCTCATATATATTAACGAACTCTGTAATTTTACCCCAGTTAACGGCAAAATTTTTACATTTGCTGATGACACGGTCCTTGCAATTCGAGGAGAGAGTTGGGCCCAGGTATTCCAAGATGCTCAGAATGGATTTGATACAGTATCAGCATGGTTGTCTCAGAATTTGCTTAGTCTCAACGCTGAAAAATCTAAATTCATTACTTTTTCTATTCTCCAAAGAACTCAACCATCTACAGCTGACTATAGTATTTTCTTTCATGAAAATAGTACTGAATGTTTAAGAAGAAAGACTTGCAAATATCGAACACTTGAAAGAGTCAATACAATAAAATATCTTGGTGTTACATTAGACAGCACTCGTAACTTTAAGCCACACATTCAAATATTAACTAGTAAGATCCGTAAACTCATGGCTATCTTTAAAAATATCCGGCATGTAGATGACGTCAAAGTCATTAAAACCATATATTTTGCCTTCTATCAGTCACTCTTGATGTTGTATAGACTCTTGGGGAGGATGTGCTAAAATTACTTTACTACCTCTAGAGAGAGCTCAACGCGCAGTTCTTAAAGTTATGCACTCTTTGATTTTTTTATTTAGATATCCTACCGAGACGCTATATCAAGATGCAGGAGTGCTGTCTGTTCGTCAACTTTTCATCCTAAGGATGCTTCTAAGACAGCATAACAAGCAAACCCAAAGTCAAACAACTAAATGGAAAAGTACACGCCGCACTTATAAAGTTTATCGAGTACCGAAATTTAGAACTACCTTTTGTCAAAGATTTCCTTGTTTTTTGGCTGGATTTGTCTATAACAAGCTTTCAAAAGATATCGTTTTAAATAATTTTAATAAACTTGAATAATTTTAACTTTAAAAAAAAATAACACACAAATTGCTTACTCTAAATTATACAAAGACTGAACATCTTCTAACTAGATAATGAATTAAATAATAATCATAATAATAAGCATCTCACTCACACACATTTATAGTTATAACGCCACCACTTATAATGAGCTAAATTTTAACTTCCTAATTAATTATAATTTTACTTTTGAATTTAAAAATGAAAATATTTTGACTAATAAATGACTTGTAAAATGTATGTATAACTTATGAATATTTAACCTAATAAATATAATAATAACAACAATGTAAAAATTATATAGTGATTTATTTTTTCATTCTTATGTCAGTTTTATTTTGTACAATTTTATACAATTATCTTATTTGTATTTTACTCGCTAATTTTTGTCATGAACATTGTACTAATTTATTTAAGATACTAATAATTTGTTATTTAATGGAGGAGCGCAGATGCCTATAACACAGGTTTTTAGGGTTCCGTAGCCGAATGGCAAAAAACGGAACCCTTATAGATTCGCCATGTCTGTCTGTCTGTCTGTCCGTCCGAATGTCACAGCCATTTTATTCCGAAACTATTAGGACTACAGAATTGAAACTTAGTAGGTGGATGTATTCTGTGAACCGCTTTCCAATTTTTATACAAAAATAAAAAATATAAAAGTTTAAGGGGGGGCATCCCATACATGGAACTGGAACAAAAAAAAAATTCTGCAAACCTACACGTGTGGGATATTTATGGATAGGTCTTTAAAATTACATTGAGGTTCCTAAACTCATTTTTTCTCAAAGTCAATCAATCAAAAGATAGGCGCGTCTAAAGTTGTAAAATGTGTTTCCCCCCCTCTAACTTTTAAAGTATGGGAGTAAAAAATCCAAAAAAACTATATGCTGTAGATCTCAATAAAAACAGTCAGCAGTTTTAGAGATATGGCGACCGCAAAGATAACTTTGTTTTTCATACAAACACTATGAAAAACAAAGTTAATTTTGTAGTTGCGAAAAGGGGGGACATCCCATACATGGAACTAAAACAAAAAAAAATTTTCAATAATTAAATTCATTCTCAATGTCAATAATTTAAAAGATAGGCGCGTCTAAAGTGCTAAAATGTGTGTAACCCCCCCCCCCCCCCCCTCTAACTTTTAAAGTAATGGAGTGAAAAATCTAGAAAAAATATATTCTTTACATCTCAATAAAAACTTTCAACGAAAATTGGTTTGAACGAGATACAGTCAGCAGTTTTTGAGATATACTGACCGCAAAGATAACTTTGGTTTAAATACAAACACTATGACAAACAAAGTTATTTTTGTAGTTGCGAAAAATCATATTTATAGAATACTCTACTGTGTTACGGCACCCTACGAGTGCGAGTCCGACTTGCACTTGGCCAGTTTTATTCTTAGCCTAGCGTAGGTATCTGAGGTTTAAACTGTTATAACGCAAAATGTATCTATCTATACTTCTATACTAATATTATAAAGAGAGAACAATTGTATTTTTTTAAGTTTGTAATGATTTGGCTCAAAAACTACTGGACCGATTTAAAAAATTCTTTCACTAATATATAGAATGGACTTTCGAAATGAAAATAGGCTATATATTATCCCGTTTAAATCAAAGGTACATTCGTGGAGACCTAATTTGCAACCTAAGTCGACAAAAAACGGTCGCAAAAACACGTTTCTTACGAACGCTGCTCAATTAAAAACACATGGAAGAATATTTTCTATAGAAGAGTTCTACAACTTAATAAGACCTACAAAAAAATCCGCGACAGCATATGTCTATCTCTTAAGGTTGACTCACAGTAATCATTCTAAACTTTAATTTTTTGTTAAAAAATATTACATAATTTCCAGGGCTATTTTCAAGTATATAGTATTAATCCTTATCCAAATAATTACGTTAATTAGCTTGGCCACATATTATAGATTAAAATTGTTTTTTACAGTATATAATTCTAATGAAAACTCTAGAAGATATCACGGATTTCACATACACGCATCGCAAAATTAATAAAATATTTGCAGTCAAACCACAGAATAGGTCATAGTTACTACGAAAATATTATTATAAGCTTAGCTTTTCTGTAGATCCCTACCGATCGCAATCAATTTGAAGTCAATATAGTATAATAATCTAATATAATATGATCTATTGTATAAAATAATAATGACCTATATATATAAAATATAATGTTTTAAACCAACCCGACTGATCTATGTATAATCTTTTCATTAAAAGCATTCCAATGACCCTAAACACGACATTTAAAATCTGAGCTGTAAGTTGGTGAGGATTTGAGTTTTCTGTAGAGTCCAGGAGATGTCCCAGCATCAGGTCAATGCTTCCATGTTCTTACAATATCGTTGAAGAAGAAGATTTTCGAATTGATCAGACCTATGAAAGTTGATTAAAGCTCATAGTTTTATAACGATTGAACAAATTTTCATGAATCAAAGCTAAGAACACTCTCGATGAAGATATCTATTAATAAAAAAAACTATCAATAATAAAATCAAAATCGTTTCATCCGGTTGGGTGCTCAGATGCTACAGACAGACACAGATACTCACGTTAAACGTATAATACCCCTACTTTTTGCGTCGGGGAACGCCGTAAGATTACGGCGGCAGATGTTCTCCTCGGGTGGTGGTAAGCTACTTTTCAACCGACTTCCAAAAAGAAGGAAGTTCTCAATTCGTCTGTATGTTTCTTTTTTCTTTCTTTTTTTGTGTGTGTATGTTACGCGAGTACTCCGTCAATTGTAAAGCGATTCGAATGATTCTTTTTGTAATCGGTAGGGTACGTTTCCGAGGTGGTCCCATTGTAATTTCATTGAGATGTGATAAGTACCTTCAGAGATATGACGATAAACGTCTCAAACTTGCTACTGAAATTGACTCGCGGGGCATTGAAGTCAGTTGTTTTAGTTTTTAAACTTTCTTAATAATTGGTAGATTTCCACGAAAGATTCCCACGAAAACCCATGATTCATGAATCACATAAAACTTTCATTGGTAGGTATATAGCTAGGATTAGAACCAACTACCCTCGGGTCAGAATCAGGGTAACTATCCTTTATGCCAAAGGGCCGTCCAATATCACTACGTAAGTGTTATAAAACAATGTCCATCACTGCGTCTGTCAGTCTGTTTGCAATAATCTCAATAGCTTCTGAACGGATATCATGCGGTTTTCACCAATAGCCAGAGTGCTTATGAGGAAGGTTTAGGTCTTAGGTGCATAATTCGTTAAGGTTTTGTGTAAATTGATTGACATATGACGATGATTGTTAAATATGTTACTATTTTATATTCGATGCAACAAACTGATGCAAATTTTTTAGGCATATATGTTCTACCCGTGCGAAGCCGGGGCGGGCTGCTAGTATATCAATAAAGGGGGAAGTTTGTTGTATTGCGTTACTTATCGACGAATTTAAATCAAATTTGAGAAGCACACTAAAGACTTCATTCTACATAAGATGTGGCGAAAGAAATTTCAAAAAGGGGGAGTGGAGGGGAGGAAGGGGGTGAAGTTTTTTGCTGTCGCATTATAATGGACGGATTTAATTTTGTTATTAGGGCACCGCAAGGTCTACTGTTCTCACAGAAATACTAGTTTTATTACAGACAGACAATTTTAAATACTTTATCTAACCTGGGTCTAAGATAGAATCCAGCTTGTCTGGAAATGGAAGACGGCAATCAGCCATTTGCTTCTACATTCCTCATACGCACCGCCAACGAATGGAATTCCTTACCAGGTCTGTTCCCCAATAACTACCGTCTGCAAGTCGCGAGTGAATAGGTATAAAAGTACCTACTTATCTTCTGAGCAAGCGTGCTTCATTTTGGACCATATCGTCACTTATCACGTGAGATAGTGGTCAATCGCCTGTTAAGCATAAAAAACTGGCGTTGGCCTAATCCACATAGCGCAACTATCTAGTCTATCTAATACTACTACTCAATGTACTCATATGTACTTACTTACCTGTTAGATTAAGAGTTAGATGTAAGATTACAACCGCAGCTTGGCCAGTATTAAAAATATTTCTATAACCTTTGCTAGCTATTGGCTATAACTCTCTATTATTCTGTGCTATTTAAGCGTAAACTTTCAGCTATATCGGTCGAGCCGTTCTACCGTGAAGGGATTAGGTAACATACTTACACCCCTACCCATTCCCGTACCTAATGCATATAATAGTGGTGGACTCAGAATACAGTGAAAAAGTGTTAAAGTACACTATTTAAGAATGTTTAATTGCTTAAATTTTAAGTGAATTGACGTTTTTAGTTTAGGTATTCTGTATTCTGAGGTGGTGGAGTATTGTCCAATAAATATCTATACGTACAAACCTATGCGTTCGCGAGTACCCTGTAGTATTGTTTGTGAATACGGATATTAATATCCGTAGTTGGTAGTGTTAATATTCGTATTGGGTAGTCACTTAAGTGACTACCCAATAAGTAAATAAGTAATGTGACGATATTATTTATACAGTAGCAACCAAACTTTGCTTTTTTTTTTGTGTAAAATTGTATTTTTACAAAAATCCGGCTTGTTTACACAAACCGGTAGATATATGTAGAAAGTTCTTAGGTAAGTACTTACGTTAATTTAACTAGTACACATTCATAAGTGGTGGATGGGGGTCAACACAGTTCAAACTGTTGAACAGGAAGACTAGATTTACCTACTTACTAAATACGAATATTTATTTTCTGTAAACAAATATCAACACAATTATAATTGCGTCAATCACGGACAAACTGGTCGACGGATTTAGTTAAAATTTTGCAAATTCATAGCCAGTAGGAAGGAAAATAAGACATAGGATAGGTAGGTATAACTTTAAACTTTCTTTTTATATGAAGCAAAACCACTAGACGAAGCTAATGGCTTAATAATGACACAATAAAATATTACCTTTAGTAGTCGCTGCCGTAGAAGTTTCCTTAACCGTCCCCAGTGATTCAGCACTTGCTATAATAATTGCCGATTCTGCATGTGTCGCTGTGCTATCTTTTGGCCGGCACATTACCGCACTCACAACTAACAGTAGCACCAAAGTTACGTGTTTTACAGCCATTATTAATAAATAATAGAACGACACAAATGAATGTGAAGTAATGAAAGGTTAACAGACGTGACCACGCTTTTATACGTAAAGTAGGCTAACGGACCGGCTTGTTATTGGCACCGCATGCATTTAGCTGATAGGTTACCTACCAGTAATGACGAACACAGTGAGTAATTTTACTGGAAGTGATTCCGTGTGAGTCAACTTTTGTTTTTGTGGTTGTGTAAGCCTTAATTGTTGCATTGTCTTTGCATACCATTATACCAACTTAAAGGTAGGTAGGTATTTATCTGATTGCGTCGCGTTCGTCTTACGTCTTTAATTGACAAGAATCTCGTCTGTTTAGAAAGAAAATAACTGATGATATTACTGATTAACCGCTTATTTTTTTGTCATTATTTAAATATAAATCAGCCAATCAACTAAATAACACACGAAACTTTAAAAATACAAACTACTTAAAGGAATTTAAAGTTATTCTTGTACGTAAGTACATGGAAGCTAACATTATTCTATTAAAAATATAAAATATGGTGTTCAACAAGGAGAAAAGTCGCTTCGACGTGATGATGAAATTCGAGCCAATCATACTTACAAGTAATACCTACTCTTATTAACGAATCATACAACTTTTTCATGATTGCATATCATTGCATTATCATTTGCTAGATAAAATACAACATTTCTAACTTTATCTTTATCACAGCTAGCCCTGATTGAGACCCCAAGGGGCCGTCCATTAATCACGTGAGGCTTGAAAGGAGGGGGAGGGGTTTGACAAAAATCACGAAATGTCACAAGGGGGGAGGGGGGTGTAGTAAGATATCACGTGTATTTATTTTTTCATTATGTTTTCAAACGCGCGATTTTTAAATTGAAAAGCGGCGTGTGTGTGACCTTGACTCGCCGTTGCTAAGCAACGAACGAAGTAACTTCTCACGCGCCGCTTAAGATAATCTAAAATATTCTTAAAAATTGAAGCTTTTTTGTAGATACTAAAAATACACGAGATGTTGGGTGGGGGTGGGGGGGGGGGGTTGTCTTAAACCTTACCATGTATCACCAAGGGAGAGGGGGGGTTAAAAAATGCTTAAAAAAGATCACGTGATTAATGGACGGGCCCCAATGTTCTCTTTTACGTGCGATTTCAGAAAGGCATTTGATAGGATAATAACTACATGCATAATTTTGGCGTGTCTTACCTACTGTGGTACGGAACCCTACGAGTGCGAGTCCGACTTGCACTTGGCAAGTTTATTTTTTATATCTGATAAGCTAGCGTTTGACCACTATCTTGCATGGTAGTAAGCGATGATGTGGTCGAGGATGGTAGACATACTAGGCCTACAATCCTAGAATGGTCAGACTCTCAAGGCCTGTGCTGCCGTGACTTGGCTACTTGGTGTTGGTAAGCTTCTTTTTGGTAGCAAGTCATCGTCATCATCATCATCAGCCGGTGTCAGTCTACTGCTGGACGTAGGCCTCTCCCAAGATGCGCCACTGAGCCCGATCTTCGGCTCTTCTTTTCCAGTCACTGCCCACCGCCTGCTTTGCGTACCTATGTCGTTGCTCCACCTGGGGCCTTATTCAGTATGACCAATGAGATAACGCGTTCCTTAACGCGCCACGTTACGTTATTGAAAAATTGTATTCTGTATGCCACACGATAGGTAAATTATACAAAACGCGCGCGTTACACGTCCTCATATGTCACGATATTTTGACAGCTCAAAACGCGCTCATAACCTTACCCTACCGCGTTTTAATTGGCATAGAGAATACCATAACGCGGAGACAACGTAACACGGCACGGTAAGACTTTAAAATGGTCATACTGAATAAGGCCCCTGGGGCCTTATTCAGTTATGGTATTCTCTATGCCAATTAAAACGCGGTAGGGTAAGGTTATGAGCGCGTTTTGAGCTGTCAAAATATCGTGACATATGAGGACGTGTAACGCGCGCGTTTTGTATAATTTACCTATCGTGTGGCATATAGGAATACTATTTTTCAATAACGTGACGTGGCGCGTTAAGAAACGCGTTATCTCATTTGTCATACTGAATAAGGCCCCTGGTCATAGGACGTCCTACGCTACGTTTGCCGATTCGCGGTCTGCACTCTAGGACAATTCGGACGGGGGAATACATTTGTATGAAAAAGTGCATCCCGCGTTCTCTCTTAGGAAGGAACGCATGGTGCTCCTTGTGTTTCCTCCCTGCAAAATGCTTCTAAAGCAAAATTTGTTTCTTTAAAAAAATCAAGGTCTGCTGTAGTTTTCTGTTCATTTGCTTTTTTTGAACAACTACGAGTAATTATTCAAATAGAAATATGATACTTCAAAAATCTTAAAAAGGAGATTGGAAGGATTATATTTCTTTTGAACGAGTGTGTCTCTGTGTACGGACTTACCTCACAGAGTACTTTTTAGGGTTCTGAACCCAAAGGGTACCAACGGAACCCTATTACTGAGACTTCGCTGTCCGTTAGACGGTTGAAATTTTCACAGATGATGTATTTCTGTTGCCGCTATAACAACAAATACTAAGAACAGAACAAAGTTAAAAATTAATGTATTCAAAAAAACGTGTTTCTTACGATAGCGCCATCTATTTACGATTCATAGATGGCGCTATCGTGTTTACCTTAATCTCGGAATCTAAATCTGTGACTGTCTCTAAAATGTTGTTTTATTCGAGTTTTCAATAATCAATTTTATTGATAATCAACTTAAAATATGACTCTTCCCGACATCTATTGGCGAGTAGAAGTAGCTTTAGTGTTATTGTGTAGTTCAAGCAGTTAATTGCTCTCAATTAAAAAAAAAAGTATTATTATTCGCCAATAGATGTCGGGAAGTGTCATATTTTTCTGTTTAAGTGGCAAAAAATACCGGGCAAAGCTCGGTCTTCCAGATATTTGATAATATTAATTACTAACACCTTTGTGTTGTTAACGTTTACTTAGATATTGTTAGAAGTTCGTTAGATGTTCGTTAGATGGCGTTCGGAACCCTCCGTGTGCGAGACAAAAGTCTGACTCGCACTTGGCCAGTTTTATTTTCTCATAAGGTACGGAAACCTAAAAGTAATTTCAACATTTGAAAATTGGTAGCAAGTCACGTGAAACATTGAAATATTGCTCCTACCACCTGTGGGATTACTAGGGCTCCATACCCAAAAAGTGAAACGGGACCCTATTACTAAAACTCCGCAATCCGTCTATCTGTCTGTCCGTCTGTCACTAGGCTGTATCTCATGAACAGTGAAAGTTAGACGGTTAAAATTTTGACAAATGATGTATTTCTGTTGCCGCTATAACAACAAATACTAAAAACATAATAAAGTTAAAAATAATAGGGGGTCCCCATACAAGAAACGTGTTTTTTTCGGCATTTCAATATAGCGCCATTTATGAACGCTTTGGTAAACGTCCATAGATGGCGTTATATTGAAATGCCGATCCCTAACAACTTTGTTAGATGTTAGATGGCATTATAAAAAATAAAATGTTTTTAATTATTATTTTATGCTGGCGAATAATTATAGTGGTAGGTATTTATTGCTCTATCTTAAAAAATACTGTAGTGTGGTACGGAACCCTACAAGTACGAGTCCGACTTGCACTTGGCCAGTTTATTTATATAGTACCAGTAGTCAGTTTCAGGCGATAAGACCCGCGGCAAAAAGTCGAACTTACAATGCTATGTTACTAAAATTTTGTGTTTGAAATTAGGCAATATACATCAATTTTAACTACTAATTAGCCAGCAGTGGACCAGCAACAGCTATAATTAATAATTTAATTACTAAAACGAAATTGAAATGAAATCAATACGTTGTTTAGTCGCAAGATTGCAGCGCCGCGTCTGCGAAACATCTTTTATGAAACGGACTCTATATGCTGCGTGATACGAAACGTTGTCACATAGGGATTGCCACAATAGTTTTAAGTTCAATAATCGAACAAAAAATCGAATGAAAAAACATATTCCGTGTTTAATGATTGTAAAATGTACAGTGCCACAAGTATAACTTGGCGGTGGTGGTTTTTGGAACTAATTCCGCTCTCTTGAAACTGTGAGTTTGACGTTTGAGAAATTACCGCGACATTATTGTTGATAAATCTGCTACATTAAAATAGTTCAATAATGCCAAAAGTAATTAAAAGTGGTTTAAGAGAATCTGTTATCAAAGTACAAAGTAATAGCACAGTGGCGCACAGCCGCGCCAAGTTATACTTGCCGGACTGTACGGTGTACTATATTAAGTATTCTGTGGTAAATGTTATTGTTTCATACCTTGTATTGATTGCAATTAGTATTGTTACGTGCGGGGTATATAATAATGCCAATACGATGATGTACATGTCTACGTATACGTCATATGTATCTGTCTGTCTGTCCGTCCTTATGTCACAGCCATTTTATTCCGAAACTATTGGGCCTACACAGTAGAAACTTGGTAGGTGTATTCTGTGAACCGCTTTCCAATTTATATACAAAGATAAAAAATATAAAAGTTTAAGGTGGGATTAAAATCCCATACCTGGAACTGAAACAAAAAAAAAATTCTTCAAACCTATACGTGTGGGGATAATGGATGGGTCTTTAAAAATGACATTGAAGTTCCTAAATTTTTTTCTCAAAGTCAATCATTTGAAAGATAGGCGCGTCTAAAGTGAGGGCCCGCTGGCGCAATCGGGAGAACGCTTGCCTTTGATGCCAGAGGTACCGAGTTCAAACCGCCGTGCACCAATGGATTTTTCCATCGAAAAATTTATGTGCGCTCTTCACAGTGGCCCTCCGGTGAAGGAAAAACATCGTTAAAAAACCAACAACCCCCGCATGGTGGTAGGACACTATCTGGTGTCCGCCTGGCCAGCTACCACCCTCAAGTTAGAAAAATCTGTCACGAAACATCTAATGTGTTCCGGCAGCTATCCTTGAGAGCCAGTTCCCATTCTAGGCCTAGCGTGCTTACCATCTTCGACCGCATCATCACTTACCAACAGATGAGATAGTGGTCAAACGCTAGCCTATAACGTATAAAAATAAAAAATAAAAAAAAAAGTGGTAAAATGTGTGTCCCCCCCCCCCCCCCCCTCTAACTTTTAAAGTATGGGAGTGAAAAACTAAAAAAAATGCTGTAGATGTCAATAAAAACTAAGAACGAAAAATGGTTTGAACGAGATACAGTCAGCAGTTTTTGAGATATGGCGACCGCAAAGATAGCTTTGTTTTTCATACAAACACTATGAAAAACAAAGTTATTTTTTTAGTTGCGAAAAATCATATTAATACAATACTCTACTGTGTTACGGGACCCTACGAGTGCAAGTCCGACTTGCACTTGGCCAGTTTATTATTAAAGACCTATCTATAGACGCGGTCTCTATAGGAATAAAGGAAAAGGTACCATTTTATCTATAGAGCTTTTACCTTGCTTTCTGCCTGTCTGTTTATCAAGATTCTTTTTAGGGTTTCGTAGCCTAATGGCAAAAAATGGAACCCTTATAGATTCGTCATGCCTGTCTGTCTGTCCGTATATCACAGCCACTTTATTCCGAAGCTATTAAGACTAAACAGTTGAAACTTTGTAGGTAAACCGCTTTACATTTTTTATACAAATATAACATAAATTATAATTAAAAAACATTTTTAAAAACAAGCTTTAATCTGGGACAATGAACTAAAATGTTAAAAATAAATTCAAGTAAGTATTTGGCGTATAGGTACTTACCTAATTATTTTTAAAAGCTTGAAGCAAGACCCGTTTTTCAGGCTAGGTAATTACTATACTTCAGTGCCTCTAGTTCATTGTCCCAGATAAAAGCTTGTTTTTAAAAATATTTTTTACCTATAATTTATTACCCGACTGCGCGACGCAAAGGAGAGGTAATGTGTTTATCAGTCTATATATGTATGTATGTATGTATGTTTGTTCCTTTGTGGCACACTAGAGACCAAACGCGTGGGCTGATTTTGATAATTGGCACGTCAATAGATTCGCCATGCTAGCGCGAGTGTCAACGAAAACATAAAAAATTGAAAAATTCAAAATGGTGGATTTCAGGCGCCAAAATTTGGGATTCAAAAAAATTTTTTTTTTCGAAACCTATCGAGTTGGGTATCGAATTAAAGGTCTTAAAATGGAGATTCAAAATATATTTATAACAAATAATTTATGATCGAACAAATCGAAAAAAAAACGAATTTACATGCCGCGTTAGTCACTTTCAGTAACAAGTTTGCGGTACTTATCTCTGAAGTTACTTATCAGATCTCAATAAAATTACAATGAGACCAAACGAAAATCATATTAACTCAAACAAAAAAAGAATTTTCCAAATCGGTTAAGAATTGATGGAGTTCTGAGGTAAATGTTGGGGTGTAACTGTCCATAAATTACAAGGTACTACCTTGGACAAAGCTGTGGTCGACTTAAGTTCACGCATTTTTGCGAAAGGTCAAGCCTATGTAGCATTGAGCTGGGTTAGATCTTTAGATGGACTAGAAATAAGTAGTTTAGATCCCCTGAAACTACTCAATAATCCACATGACATCAACTCTCTAAATGAAATGAGAAGATTACGGAATTTGCCGCCCTTTACTTTACTAAAAAGTGTAAAAATTAAAAAATCAAAAAACCCGACTGCGCAAAAAGTGAAGTGTTAAAAATCGAACTGAAAAGAAAAAAACAAGTAAGTCTAGTAGTTTAGCCTTCGGTTTAGGGATATCAAAAAACTGTACCATTTAAATTCTTTCTCGGTCGATACACTCATAAAATAAATTATACATTGTTATATGGAATATAGAGACTTTAACAGTCGGGACACATTAATGGCTTAATGGGGATTAGCGAGAAAGAATTTAAATGGTATAGTTTTTTGATATCCCTAAACAGAAGTCTAAACTAATAGACTTACTTGTTTTTTCTTTTTAGTTCGTTTTTTAATACTTCACTTTTTGCGCAGTCGGGTTTTTTGATTTTTTAATTTAATGTTTTATTTTTAACTTTTTAGTATGTAGGTATAGATACCGACTACCTACCTACTACCTAAATATTTAAGAGAAGGCGTGATGTTTTAAAATATTCCACGGATATTTGATTTGATTATGGGTAAAGTGCTCTTCAAGGAAAATCAATTGACTCGGTGGGTCTTATAACAGAAATGCCATGGCCACCAAACAGCTTCATCATCAGATCCTGGATATCGTTTAAGTGTAAAGTGCCCTCAAGACGAATCATTTGAGCCAAAATTCGCTAGGGTTACGTTATTTTATCACAGAGATGCCGTGGCCTTCCAGCTTCATCACCAGTCGCTAAATATCATCTAGGTGTAAAATTATCTTCAAGACGAATCAATCGAGCCCAAACTCGGTAGGGTTTTGTTGTTTTATCACAGAGATTTCTTGGCTACCTTCCAGCTTCATAATCAGGCCCTGGATATCATCTAGGTGTAAAGTTATCTGCAAGACTAATCAATCGAGCCCAAACTCAGTAGAGTTACGTTGATTTATCACAGAGATGCCGTGGCCACCTTCCAGCTTCATAATCAGACCCTGGATATCATCTAGGTGTAAAGTTCTCTTCAAGACGAAGCAATCGAGGCCAAACTCGGTAGGGTTAAGTTGATTTATCACAGAGATGCCGTAGCCACCTTCCAGCTTCATCATCAGATCCTGGATATCATCTAGGTGTAAAGTTCTTTTTAAGAAAAATCAATCGAGCCCAAACTCGGTGGGGTTATGTTGTTTTATCACAGAGATGCCGTGGCCACCTTCCGTCTCCATCATCAGACCAGCTCCATGGTACCATATCATTGTATTGTCACCAAAGATACATAAGTACACAAATTTGAGTCCAATCGGACATCGGGAAGTGGGTCTAATTTAGCTTCCAAGATTCTATTCTAACATACATACATACATACATTGCAAGTTAAATAAAAGCTTGTAAAAAATAAAAGATTTAATCTCCCCATACATGGAACTGAAACAAAAAAAAAATCTACAAACCTATACGTGAGGGGTGTATATGGATAGATCTTTAATAAACTTGCCAAGTGCAAGTCAAACTCGTACTCGTAGGGTTCCGTAACACAGTAGAGTATTCTATAACTATGATTTTTCGCAACTACAAAAAAAACTTTGTTTTTCATAGTGTTTGTATGAAAAACAAAGTTATACTTGCGGTCGCTATATCTCAACATCTGCTGACTGTATCTCGTTCAAACCAATTTTCGTTGAAAGTTTTTATTGAGATTTACAGAATATATTTTTTCTAGATTTTTCACTCCCTTACTTTAGAAGTTAGAGTAGAGGGGGGGGGACACACATTTTACCACTTTAGACATATTTTACCACTTTAGCGCATATCTTTAAAATGATTGACTTTGAGAAAACATGATTGTAGGAACCTCAATGTAATTTTAAAAGACCTATCCATAGACACCCCTCACGTATATAGGTTTGAAGAATTTGTTTTTATTGTTTCAGTTCCATGTATGGGATGTCCTTTAAACTTTTATATTTTTTATTTTTGTATAAAAATCGGAAAGCGGTTCACAGAATACATCTACCTACCAAGTTTCAATTCTGTAGTCCTAATAGTTTCGGATTAAAATGGCTGTGGCATACGGACGGACAGACATACAGACAGAGACAGACAGGCATGGCGAATCTATAAGGGTTCCGTTTTTTTCCATTCGGCTACGGAACCCTAAAAAGGGTTATAAAGGGTTGAAAGTGGGGATGAATATGGAAGTATCGTCATTTTTAGAGCTAGAAGCTTGAAATTTATTATTTAGGCTGTTCATTCGATATAAATAAATATGACATTCAAAGTTTGTAAAAGTTTTACCTTCTAGGGTGTAAAATAACAAAAGGTAGAATATTATGTAGTTATGTAGCTTTAGCAATAATAATATTTATTAAGTGTCATAAATATAATGTATGTATATTTAATTGTGCTAACTATTGTATTGTCATTCACTATATTTGAAATAAATAAATTGAAATTGAAATATACGGAGTCAATACAAAATGTGAAACTGAAGTTAACTTGAGGAAGGGAGGGGAGGCACGATACGGCGCGGTGTAGGGGGGGCACGGTGCGGCGCGGTGTAGGTGGAAAAATATACCTAAGTGTACTTATCTGAACGGGCAGACAGACGACGATAGAGTATTTATACGTATGTGTCTTATTTGTAAAATAATTAGCCTAAATAATTTAAAATGCTACCCAAGCACTATTCCACGCAGACGAAGTCGCGGGAACAGCTAGTATGCCATAAATGTACAAATAATTATTTGCATTGCACCTTATGAATGAAACGTCCCAGGCGGCGAGGGACAGAGGCAGTGACGTCCACGAAATATCAATACACTAGCTGTTACCCGCGGCTTCGCCCGCGTTATTTGTGTCTTTATGACCATTGAGTTCTAGATCGATGATCTCTTAGGCCAAGTCACCATAGATGACCCTCAAAGTCGAACTCAATATCCTCTATTGTTAAAGTCATTAATCATTTTGGTTAGGTATACGAAGTTGTGCTGTTTAAATTTTTGACTCAACACAACAACATTCCTTAAACATTTCTTACAAAGAAAATAAGGTGCTGCGCGAGCGTAGCGAGCGCTATTATTGGGCGAGTAAAATTTTTTTATGACTTTTTATAGCCCTGACAGTTTAATGACCTAATAATCAAGTCAATACAGATGACGCTTAGGACGAACTCGATATCGTCTATTGTTAAAATCATTAATCATTACTTGGTACTTGGTAAACCTAACCAAGGTCATTATGATTATTGAAGGTTATACTGTTTCAATTTATAAACTCGTTTTGATGCATGTGGCTATTAAAATACAAAAATTCTGAAATATTACCTACAAAGTAGATATAACAAATGCTTGCGCGACCTGAGCGAGCGCTATTACTGCGCGAGCGTAGCAAGCAATATTCCTGCGCGAGCGAAGCGAGCGCGAAAACTTTTTACGACCTTTTATGACCCTGACAGTTTTTATGACCTACTATGTCAAGACCGATGACACATAGGTTAAACTTGATATCCACTCATTTTAAGGTTCATAATTATTATGATTATTGAAGGTTGTGCTGTTTCAATTTATAAACTCGTTTTGATGCATGTGACTATTAAAATACAAAAATGCTGAAATATGACCTACAAAGTAGACAAAACAAAAGTTTGCGCGAGCATAGCGAGCGCGAAACTTTTTACGTCTTTTTATGACCCTGACAGTTTTTATGACCTTCTAAAACAACACCGATGGCCCTAAGGTTAAACTTGATATCCACTTATTTTAAGGTAAAGAAATATTATGATTATTGAAGGTTGTACTGTTCCAAATATGACTCGTTTTGATGAATGTGGCTATTTAAATACAAAAGTTGCTGAAATGTTTCCTACAAAGTAGATATAACAAATACTTGCGCGACCAGAGCGAGCGCTATTACTGCGCGAGCGTAGCAATCAATATTAATGCGCGAGCGAAGCGAGCGCTCAAAATTTTTACGACCTTTTATGACCCTGACAGTTTTTATGACCTACTAAATCAACACTGATGACACAAAAGTTAAACTTGATATCCACTTATTTTAAGGTTATTAATCATTATGATTATTGAAGGTTGTACTTTTTCAATTTATGGCTTCGATTTGATGCATGTGGCTATAAAATACAAAAATGCTGAAATATTACTTGCAAAGTAGATAAAAGAAATGTTTGCGCGAGCGAAGCGAGCGCGAAAAATTTTTACGTCTTTTTATGATCCTGACAGTTTTTATGACCTTCTAAGTCAAGACCGATGACCCTAAGGTTAAACTTGATATCCACTTATTTTAAGGTAAAAATCATTATGATTATTGAAGGTTGGACTATTTCAATTTATAAATTCGTTTTGATTCATGTGGCTATTAAAATACAAAAAATGCTGAAATATTACCTACAAAGTAGATAAAACAAAGTTTTGCGCGAGCACAGCGAGCGCTATCAATGTGCGAGCGAAGCGAGCTCGAAAATTTTTACGTCATTTTATGACCCTGGCAATATTTATGACCTGCTTATTCAACACCGATGACCCTAAGGTTAAACTTGATATCCACTAATTTTAAGGTAAAAAATCATTATGATTATTGTAAGTTGTACTGTTCCAATTTATGACTCGTTTTGATGATTGTGGCTATTAAAATACAAAAGTTGCTGAAATATTACCTACAAAGTAGATCAAACAAATTATTGCGCGAGCGCAGCGAGCGCTATCACTGCGCGAGCGATGTGAGCGCGAACATTTTTACGTTTTATGACCCTGACAGTTTTTGTAACCTACTAAGTCAACACCGATGACCTTAAGGTTAAATGTGGCTGTTAAAACACGAATGTTTTTGAAATACTTCCCACAAAGCAGATAAAACACGTTGGGCAAGCAAAGCCATCGCGTAAATTTTGATGACTTTTAATGACCCTGACAGTTTTATGGCCTAATTATGGCACTTATTGTTTAATCATTATAGATGAACCTAAGGTCAAACTTTTATGATTATGCAAACTCTATGTAAAGTTAACCAAAAATATAGGCACCCGCACTTAACTGCCGAAAAAAAGTATTCTTTGCCCTTTTATGCCCTATTAAATGTCTTTGTACAAAATTTCATCAGAATCGGTCAAGCCGTTTGGCCGAAAAGAGGCCACACATTAACAAAATTCCATGATAAAAATATAGACAACCGAAATATCCACCCAAAAAAAAAGTATTCGTTGTCCTTCTATGTCTTTTTGACTGTCTGTGCACAAAATTTCAGCTTAAATGGTTAACCCGTTTGACCGAGAGTTGGCCACACATTTACAAAGTTCAATTTAAAAATTCTGGACACCTGGACTCGACTGCCAGAAAAATAGTATCCTATGTGATTCTATGCAATATGAACTGTAATATGTATAAAATTTCAGCTGAATCGGTCAAGCTGTTGAGCTGATAAGAGGCCACACATTCACAAAATTCAATAAAAAAAATCTAAACACTCAGACTCGATAGCTAAAAAAACGTATCCGATATCCTATTCTGCCCTATGAACTGTCTTTATAAAATATTTCAGGCAAATCGGTCCAACCGTTTATTCTAGAAGAGGTCTTATATTTACAAAATTCAATTAAAAATATCTGGACCCCCTGACTCGATTGCCAAAAAAAAGTATTCTATATTTTATTCTGCCTTATGAACTGTCTTTATAGAACATTTCAAGCAAATCGGTCAAGCCGTTTTATTCGAGAAGAGGTCTTATATTTACAAAATTCAATTAAAAATATCTGGACCCCCTGACTCGACAGCCAGAAAAAAAGTATCCTATATCTTATTTTGCCCTATGACATGTATTCATACAAAATTTCAGGCAAATCGGTCAAGCCGTTTATTCGTGAAGAAGTCTTATATTTACAAAATTCAATAAAAATATCTGGACCCCCTGACTCGACAGCCAGAAAAAAGTATCCTATATCCTATTCTGCCCTATGACATGTATTCATACAAAATTTCAGGCAAATCGGTCAAGCCGTTTATTCGAGAAGAAGTCTTATATTAACAAAATTCAATTAAAAATATCTGGACCCCCTGACTTGATAGCCAAAAAAAAAGTATCCTTTATCCTATTCTACCCTATGAACTGTCTTTATACAAAATTTCAGGCAAATCGGTCAAGCCATTTATTCGATAAGAGGTCTTATATTTACTTCATTCAATTAAAAATATTTGGACCCCCTGACTCGATAGCCAGAAAAAAAGTATTCTATATTCTATTCTGCCTTATGACATGTATTCATACAAAATTTCAGGCAAATCGGTCTAACCGTTTATTCTAAAAGAGGTCTTATATTTACAAAATTCAATTAAAAATATCTGGATCCCCTGACTCGATAGCCAAAAAAAAAGTATTCTATATTTTATTCTGCCTTATGAACTGTCTTTATATAACATTTCAAGCAAATCGGTCAAGCCGTTTATTCGAGAAGAGGTCTTATATTTACAAAATTCAATTAAAAATATCTGGATCCCCTGACTCGACAGCCAGAAAAAAATTATCCTATATCTTTTTTTGCCCTATGACATGTATTCATACAAAATTTCAGGCAAATCGGTCAAGCCGTTTATTCGTGAAGAAGTCTTATATTAACAAAATTCAATTAAAAATATCTGGACCCCCTGACATGATAGCCAAAAAAAAAGTATTCTATATCCTATTCTACCCTATGAACTGTCTGTATACAACATTTCAGGCAAATCGGTTAAGCCGTTTGTTCGAGAAGAGGTCTTATATTTACTTAATTCAATTAAAAATATCTGAAGCCCCTGACTCGACAGCCAGAAAAAAGTATCCTATATCCTATTCTGCCCTATGACATGTGTTCATACAAAATTTCAGGCAAATCAGTCAAGCCGTTTATTCGAGAAGAGGTCCTTTATTTACGAAATTCAATTTAAAATATCTGGACCCCCTGACTCGATAGCCAAAAAAAAAGTATCCTATATCCTATTCTGCCTTATGTACTATCTTTGTACAAAATTTCATCCAAATCGGTCAAGCCGTTTGACCGTGAAGAAGTCCCAAACAAACAAACAAACAAACAAACAAATAAACAAACTGACTTTCGCATTTATAATATTGTTGTTGATTACATGGCAAATTTAACCCAATCAGCCACAAAAAAGATCGACTTTTAACAGGAACATATTGTTAGCTTAATCGGTGACGAGTTTCTAGTACTTCCGAGTAGTTCCGACAACGTGTCATGTTTTCGTGACTTTGGGTCAACATTTGCGCAAAGCTGCCTTGAAGAAATGTTTCCATGTTTCATATGCTTTCACTGCAGACCGCAGACCGCAGTTGTCTGTACGAAGCTTAATATCGCATGTTATTAATTATCTCACATTATTATAGGTACGCAAACAAATCGAGATCAAGTACTAACATAATCTCGTAAATCGATTCAAATTGTTCACACCACTATGAATATCTCAACGTTGTGGACAAATACTTACTCTACGTCAATGTCAATCGATCGACCTGTCAAATGCCGACCTTGTTGAAATAAACCAGTGTTTATTATCATCACAGATTACTATATGTATTATCATTTAAAAAGTGTCACAGTTCGGTTTGCACGAAGTGTTTAGATATCAAAGATTTACCTACCTATCAATGTAAAAATCATGAGTAAAAAACGCAAGACATTGTGTGCCCAAGCCCGCGATATAGTCATTAGCGTGCAAAGGTATTTCGAGCTTGAAGCAGAAAATGGCGGCCCTCTACTGTCAGTAGGTCAAATCAACCTGCGCGTCGCTGACGCTCTTGGCATAGGGAAGCGGACTGTTTGTAGAATCAAGAAAGAAAAGTATGGACCTTCCGGTATGGAGGATAATAAACTGCGTACACCAAAGTTAAACGGTAAGCGTAGATGTACTAAAACGGATATCAATGTTTTAGACATGGAAGCTATAAGAAAACATATTACAGCACACCATGATCGAGGAGAGTATCCAACACTAAATCAATTAGTTACGTCTCTAGAAGAAGCCAAATTGTTTAGTGGAAGCGGAATTTCTCTGAGCAGAGTTTTAAGAAAAGCTGGCATAAATATTATAAAACCGAGACAACGAAAAAGTCGAATCCAAGTGACAATGGTTGATATCGATAGAATCGTAGATAGCAATCAGACTACCACTTGCGGTTGTGAAGGAATTCATTTGACAGAATCAGATTGTTCCAGTGATTCTGAAAATTCTACGCAATGTGATAGATCTATGATCGGTAATGGTGAAGATCGAAATGAAGGTGAAGATCAATTTAAAGAAGCTACAACAAAAAATACAGAAAATGAGAGTGAAATTATAAAAGGCAAGGGCAAACATAATCGGGACTCGGAGCCGCCACGCGTGGAACATGTGGAAATTAAAATAGAATCAATTGATGACCAATACAGTGAATAATGAAAGAAGTTGTTAATTATAGTTGTATCGTAAATTATAAGATAAAATTAATGAAACATTCAAGTACCTTACTAAAAAATATACCCGCAGAATTTTATTCCGTTGATTATGCCATACATTAGCATCTAGGAACAAAACACATGATATAGGTTCAAGTAGTAATCACATTAATTTTCTCGTGTAAACTATCCAATATTAAGTCTGTCCTGGCTAGTCCGTCTGGGCGATACCAATTATTCAACTGAATTAGTAGGTATTTAATGTTGTGCTGACTCGATGAACATCAATCATCATCATTCATCAGACATCATCGCTTACCATCAAGCAAGCTTCTTTTCACTTGATATCAAAAAATATACCTACATAATCAACGAATTTGAGAAAATATAGCTAACTAAGCTATGTTAACTTATTTACTTTAATTTGAGCTCCGATATAGAGATAAGACTTATCTAGAACGGTTAGTACTAGTAATGTTATGTCACGGTAATGTTATCTCTCCATTACCGTGGTCATGTCCATGATAAGCTGACGAGGGACGATGAAGCTGAGCTGGGCTGCGTTCACGACCTACGCTCGGAATGCAACCAAACGCTTAAACCCCGTTCACGACCTCAGAGCGTCGCACTCGGTTAGGTTCACGACCTCGGTTGTTTCAATCCGGTTGCAACTTTAATAACCATTAAATTCGATGGTTAAAAAACGTTTTGACGTTTGTGACTGTAAATTTGGCGGGATAAGCTGTAATTTTGTTACAGATTAAGGGAATCGGAAGAAATTTGCATTGTCCAGACCAAGACGTAACATGACGGGACATTAATTGTAAAAACGAACTGAAAATGTTCAGAAAAATAAGAATAAATTGTCATAACCTCAAAATAATTCGAGTCTGCGCAAAATGTCAGTCACAATTTGAGTGAAAAACACCCGTGGTCGTTCCGGACCTTCGAGCCAGTTGCAAAACGACCAAAAATCTTCTCCTGAGGATGTGAACGCAGCCCAGTCAGCTGACTGTGTTGCGGGCACAGATAAATTATCTTAAACTTACTATTGCAGTTTTGGCGGAAACATGAAAAAGTGTGTGTCCTCTTATTGTATTTTTTCCCAAAACTTGTGTTCTTCCGCAACTTACTGTGTAATAAATGTGGATTATTAACAATGGTTAATAATCCAATATATATATATATCCAAATAAGTGCCGGTGAATGTACAGTATCGGTCAAAATTGGAAAAGCAGTTTCAAAAAGCAATAGCATGACAGCAAAATATGCACATACGACCTTTTTCTATAAGACGTTTCGAAAGTAACATAATGAAAGAGAAAGATAGAAGAGATAGAAAGACCCATATATCGCACTCTCTCATTATGAATCCATTAGAAAGAGCGCATGTATTAATTGTAGAATAGCTAGAGCAGTTTCGCTTCTTTTATCAGTTTTACAAATAATGAGGGTAGATTAGAAACAAAATGTATTGATGGCATAAATGTATGAAGATAACATTGTCGGTTGGTGAACTTTGGTGGTGGTTGAAGTTTGGTTAATAAATAACTTAAATAAATCAAAATGCAAGCAAATATAATTATTAAAGACAGCGAATATTGAGGCATTGCATAGAAATGGACTAAATAAATTATATTATCTCAAATGTATAGTGAAAGCGGCATAAGTGTAAGTTATTGCTGAGTGATAAGTGTTGAGAAATCCTAGTTGTGAAAGTAAATTGTAAATAAAGTGTGTTAATAAGATTTGGTGTTTTCAGACGGATTTTATTCGCAATTATAGAATGTTGGCCGCGCACCCCATGGGCATATTATTATTTTCTATGTCATTGGGTTTAATAATGCAAAGATGAGCGCGAGACGAGAGATGTCCTGAGCACTTGTAGCACAGATTATATAATAGCTACTTGGCTGTAGTCCCCCTGGATCTAGTTTGGGGAAAATTTACGTGACAGACATAATATGTGCGAATATAGTGGATTACGAAGGCTTCTTGGTTGAATACTCAAAGGCTTCTTATCTGCATCGAAAACAATATAAGTCACACGAAATATTAATTTAAAAGTATATAAAAACTAGGCGATGTGCCGGCTGTGATAATTTGTAATAAGTAATTGTGTAACTTATGATTATAAAGGATTAAGCTTCAATCCTCTTTTCCTATAGAAAATGAATAATTAAGCTTATAACCTTAAATAATCAATAGGTAAGAGCAATTCTTAGATGCAACCAAACGAGTGTTATTTTGTCAAAGAATAAAATTGTCAATGAAGACGGTTTCAATTTATTATAATATTAAATAAAAATAGTAGTTTATGATATTTCGATATGTCGTAAATCAGTTTATTTAAAAACATTGTTGCTGTGTATTCATTTCCTCAAAAACTTAAGATTACATCACCGTGCTATTTATTTTATTTCACATATAACATGGATCACCAATTTACCTATAATAGCGAAGTTTGTTTAAACAGATATAAAATAATACAAGCTATTAATAATTGTTTTTTATTTTAAATATTTTATAGACTAGCGTTTGACCACTATCTCACTTGTTGGTAAGCGATGTTGCCGTCGAAGATGGTAAGCACGCTATACCTAGAATGGGAACTGGCGCTCAAGGATAGCTGCCGGAACACATTAGATGTTTGACAACAGATTTTCTAACTTGAGGGTGGTAGCTGGCCAGGCGGACACTAGATAGTGTCCTACCACCATGAGGGGGTTGTTGGTTTCTTAACGATGTTTTTCCTTCAAACAAAAAAAAAACTTCAAAAGCGCACGTATATTTTTCGATAGAAAATCCATTGTTGCGCGGCGGTTTGAACTCGGTACCTCTGGCATCAAAGTTCAACCAAACGTTCTCGCGATTACGCCACCGGGCTCTCAAAATTATAACTAAATCATGCAATGCATGGAGATTCGAACCCGGGCCTCATGCTTCCTTATCAGTTCATTTTACCACTCGACCAATCTGCCATTTATATATATCTGCCATATATGACTCATTCGAATTTAAGCATCCGTTACTTGTTGCCTAGCTTTCTCAACGTTATGTTAACTCACCAAAAAGAAAACTAGTATACAGTGGAATATTGTTATCTTTACCAAATGTATCTGACGCTACGTTTCACCTTTTTATTCATCTGTGGTCTGGGTAAGCATGCCATCTATGCCGTACTTACGTGTTATCGTTTGCGTTGGAACATTCGACAGAAATATCGTGCAGGCTACTATGAACATTGAGGTGCTACTGGACTATTGTCCCTCGATAGAACAGTGCGAGTGTAGGGAAACAGCACAATGTTGAAAAACGTGCTATTGGACTAGACAGACTAGACTATGACTTCACTTGACCTGAAATGTGACTTTGACCCAACTTTATGACTGGAATTTACTAAACAACTGTAACATTTGATACTACTGGTTAAACACACTAATCGTATGGTGCCATAATAGAAAAACAAAAAAATAATTAAAGTTACACATACCGATAAGGTTGCGGCCCGGCAAGAACAACGAGCCCCCCCCTCCCCAAACAAACAAAACCAAGCTGTCAGCCGAGGTGCACCGCAGACAGCAACTCGCCCCCTACCACCAATCGACAAACGTCCGCCCGGCCGCACTGCCGCTTCAGCCTGCGCCAGCCAGTGGCGCTGCCTACTTACCTTGTGCCCTATCCCGGGTGGAACTGGCCGGCACCGCAGACTCATTACGGCACACTTTGTCCGTCAAACCCTCCACTCCCGAGAGGAACTTGGCAAGTGGCCCAAGCTCCCAAAAGAAAAAAGAAGAGAGGCGGGAGGAAGAAACAACAAAAACGCACCCGTGGCGTCATCCACACCGGTACCACGCATACCGCCCGCAGGACGCCACCCGCATACGCTTACGGCTCCGCAACAACCCTCAAATTTTCACCGCCGATCTCCGCCACCACCACCACTTTAAGCTGCGGCCCCAAGAGCGGTGAATGGGGAGCGGGTTACTTTGCGCTGTTAGCACCGAACGTACCCCATCCGCACCCACTTCCGCCCCCTCATCCGCTCCATCGTCTCGACCGAGCTCCAGGCGTGGTCAACCACGCCGCCGCCGTTCCAGACCTGACGTAGCCATGGAACCAGGCTAAGGCGGCTAGGGGCATGTTAAGACCGGTCCTTAACTCGATGTTGCCATTTAAAACAAAGATTTGTATATATAAGACGTATGTGCGAACACGTCTCACGTACGCTGCACCATCGTGGTGTGCACCATTATGTTCTAAAAGTAATAAGCACGGATTGCAAGTTGTCCAAAACGTCGCCCTGCGGATGTGCACAATGACGTGATAGCCTAAGACCTCAAGAAGAAGTCCGTCGAGAAATTTGTTGACCGGCTGGCGCGCGGCATGTACGACCGCGCAGACAACGGACCGCACACGCATCTCTGGAACATTGCGCCGCTTCACGCCCGACTTTGGATGACAACGAGGCAGTAGACGGCAACCCTTAGATGAGGCACAGAAACCACAACACCAAGAATGGCCCACAAGACCTCTAAGCCAAGCCATCGATGTACAACCACTACGCCAAGATATGGCCACCGACCATATCGGATACCGAAAGGGTTGCAAACCCACTCCGTTCCCGTAGGGTAATCGCCCCACGCGCCCAGCCTGCCTCGACCCCGTCCCAAAACATTCGTTATAAAGTTTTGTTTGTGGCTTACTGCGTTCACGACCTACGCTCTGGGACAACCAAATGCTCTAAGATTCCGTACATAACCCCGTTCGTCCTAGAATCTGATTGATTATCAGGCTTCGAGCATTTTATCACGTAAACCATGGACACTAGAAGTAGGTAAACTTTTAGTATAACTGTCAGTGTCAATTGTCAAATCAAATCAATCACTCAAAAATCTTCCAGTTTGTTTTGTTGGTTGGTTTGGTATGTACCAGTAGTCCAGTACCAAGTATTTATATTCTCTTTGTCCAGTACGTACTATGTGGTTTGGTACACCACCGTAACGTAGTATTATATTCTCTCTCGGACTAATATACAGTTATCTGTGATATTCTTTTTGTGGTACATGGAGAATAGACCATTTGGGTAAAATTATTTTTTTATTTATTACAATACAATTAACGTAGTATTATATTCTCTTTGAATACAATAACAGACAGAGTAGAGACCTTCTTGAGTACCTTCTTTTCTGTATTGAGTACAACTGTACAATACGGTTCATTGAGAGAAATATCGATACCGGACACGTTTATAAACAATGATACGAAAGCGTAAAATGCCTCTTTGCGCCCAAGCTCGTGAAATGGTTATAAGCCTGTTAAGATACTTCGAGAAAGAAGCCCAACACGGCAACACCCTACTTCCCGTCACGCAAGTGCAGGAACGCCTTATTGATGCACTTGGTATAACTCGAAGAACTTTAATAAAAATCAATAAAGATAGATGCGAAAATTCTGGCATTGAAGTTAACGAACTGCCAACCCCAATACATGCAAAACGAAAATGCACTTTAACAGACATTAGTTCCTTAGACATTGATGCTATCCGTAATCATATTACAGCTTATCATGAACGGGGTGAGTATTTGACCCTCAATATGTTAGTGACATCTTTAGAAGAAGCCAATTTATATAGAGGAAGTGCAGCTTCTCTAAATACTGTTTTATGTAAGGCTGGGATTGAATACAAGAATCCTAGTACACTAAAAAATAGTATGAAGGGAGGAAGCACTAAAATAGTAGACATTAATGATATTGTGAAAGACAATGACAAAAGTGTTCATTGTTTGAAACCGCTTTCACCAGCAATTGATAAGGACCAGAGTTCCAAGGATTATCAATGTAGCAAAAGCAGAAGTTTGGAACTTGCATCATCGACACAACATGATAATCAGCAAGACTCCACAGCAATATATCCTCAATGTTTTGTTGAAATTAAAACGGAACCAAACCTGTCTGACGATGATACTCCTAATGATGATAATAACATCCCACAAATAGAAGTTATTAAAGTTGAACCACTTATGTATGAGGAAAATGATAAGGCAGAAAAAAGTATATTACCAACTACATAAAGTAACAATAAGTTCAATGTTTTTTGTTTAATTTATACTTACGTTTAAAATAAGATAAATTTTAAATTGCTTTACTGAAGTACTTTCTTACTTCCAGCTACCTGTACCCTGTAACGTAATGTAAAGTAACGGAGCCCTGATGGAGGCCTACCGCACGCTACATCCCTAAAGGAACCAGGAAACTAGACAATAAAATATGAAAGACGGGTTCAATTATATTCCTATAGATTCTACCATACTCTACGATACTTATCTAAATGACACTTAGAGTTTATCTCTGCTCTTCTACAAAAATCCTCTATTATATTATAGACCTTGTGACGTATATCAATTCATTAGCCAAAGTCTGCATCTTAGCTTGTCGCAGCTCCTCCCGTATGAACATCATTTGTGACGTATATCAATTGATTAGCCAAAGTCTGCATCTTAGATTATCGCAGCTCCTCCCGTATGAGCATAATTTGTGACGTAGCGGTTGGTGAGCCTTCGGACCCATGCCGATGGTCAGTTGAGGGTCTATGCCCGCTAGCTGCTGGTTGAATCTGGCTCCCACATCGGCTTCCAGGACGGCAGCATCTATCATCATTATATCGTATTCTTAGTTCACGTTGAATTATTTTTCTCCTTTTTGAAACATTTTTCCAGTACATTTCTTTGTCCTGACTGACTTCCTTCTTTTTTCTCCGTTCCCATGGCAACGTGACCCGTCATAAAGAAACAAATCGTTTTAATACAAAAGAGTATATATATGATATATGAAAATGTATGAGGACGTTTAAAGTTATAACACAACCCTAGTATGAGTTTACATCGTATACACCTTTGAGAGATCTCAGATAGTTTTAGACTTATTCCGGCTCCCTGATTGGTCTAAATTTAGTGAAGTGTAGTAACCACTAGGGGCACTACTGTTTTTCATACAATATTTGTTCGATATATGATATCAAGTTTAGTATGAAAACTCATACTAAGGGTACTGAGTGGAAATAAACCAATGCAGCTAATACAATATGTGACTAATATGTTGGTTGACTACTACATGTTATATTGTAAAGCTTACCTACCTGTGATAGTTTTCTAATTAATTTGTTACTACTTTTGTGAATTTTGTAAAACAACTATTTAGCCAGGAGCACTTGAGCCTAACAATAATGAATTATATTAAACACTAGCAGCCCGCCCCGGCTTCGCACGGGTAGAACATGCCTACAAAATTTGCACCAGTTTGTTGCATCAAATATAAAATATTAACATATTTAACAATCATCGTCATATTTTAACCAATTTACACAAAACCTTAACGAATTATGCACCTAAACCTTCCTCATAAGCACTCTGGCTATTGGTGAAAACCGCATGATAGTCCGTTCAGTAGCTATTGAGATTATTGCGAACAGACAGACAGACGCAGTGATGGACTTTGTTTTATAATACTTTCTTAGTGATATTGGACGGCCCTTTGGCGTAAAGGATAGTTACCCTGATTCTGACTCGACGGTCGTTGGTTCTAATCCTAGCTATATACCTACCAATGAAAAATTTATGTGCATTCATGAATCATGGGTTTTCGTACAGAGTTAGTGGGATCATTGAATCAAAATCATTCATATCATGGGATCAAAGAAGGGGTATTATACGTTTAACGTGTGTATCTGTGTCTGTCTGTAGCATCTTAGCACCCAACCGGTTGAACCGATTTTGATTTTATTATTGATTTTTTTTTTTGTTTGATAGATGTCTTCATCGAGAGTGTTCTTAGCTTTGATTCATGAAAATTCGTTCAATCGTTATAAAACTATGAGCTTTATTCTAGTTAATTGCGCTATGAAATCAACTTTCATAGGTCTGATCAATTCGAAAATCTTCTTCTTCAACGATATTGTAAAGGACAATTTTAATCCATAATATGTGGCCAAGCTAATTAACGTAATTATTTGGATAAGGATTAATACTATATACTTGAAAATAGCCTTGGAAGTTATGTAATATTTTTTAACAACAAATTAAAGATTAAAATGGTTACTGTGAGTCAACCTTAAGAGAATTTTTTGTAGGTCTTATTAAGTTGTACAACTCTTCCATAGAAAATATTCTTCCATCTTTTTTCAATTGAGCAGCGTTCGTAAGAAACGTGTTTTTTCGACCGTTTTTTAGTCGACTTAGGTTGCAAATTAGGTCTCCACGAATGTACCTTTGATTTAAACGGGATAATATATAGCCTATTTTCATTCCGAAAGTCCATTCTATATATTAGTGAAAGAATTTTTTAAATCGGTCCAGTAGTTTTTGAGCCAAATCATTACAAACATACAAAAATACAAATGTTCTCTCTTTATAATAGTATAGATTAAAAGCTTAAAATTTCATAACTAATATGGTGTTTACAGACCCAGAACACAGTATTTCTAAAAGATCTATTCCCACTGGGAAAGTAGGTATACCGAGAAGCGCCACTGCTTTGTGGATATAATATATACGCTAACAAAACGAATTGCTTCTTTCATTATATGTACCACCAAAAAATTGAATTCTCTGCCAGATTCTGTGTTTCTGATTGGATATAATTTAGGGGTCTTCAAGTCGTGAGTGAATAGGTAACTTTTGTGTAGATGTGCTACCACATAATAGTTACTACGTAACAGATACTTCACTCCCCTCTAAAAACACAATACCAACGTTTATTCCAGACAATACAAGCAAAAATGTGTCTTAGGCGCTCGACTTAGCGTTGTTATTACTTTGTTCACCGCGCGATGTACCGGCGCGCGCCTGATACAGTAAAGGATTGACTAAATGAAATAAAAAAAAAGTTAACGAATTCTTTTTATTTACCTCACAAAATAACATCAAAATTCCTAACTAAGAGTCGAATTTGAAGTCGAGAAAGTGAATTTTACGCCGTTTTGTCATTTTAGTATCGGTAGCATAAAAAAAAGAAACATATTATGCTTGTTTTTTGTCAAACCCGCAAAATGACTATGAAAAACTTAAATCGAATCTAATATAGAGTACGAATGCGCAGTTATCCCGTCATTTGAACAATAGTATACATTGCGCGCGCGTGAGCAGTGACAACCGACTGGCAGATAGTACCGCCGGAGTTGACGAAAGTTTAGGTTTAAATCGCAGTAGCTATGGGCTTGGCGCTACGTCATAGACCGTATGAAAGTGGTTGAAAAAAAAAATGGATCCGCAGCGTTCAACCACTACTCATTTTACGCATATAAAAAAAGGAATCTGAGCTAAGCTACAAGCAAAAAATTTCCTTAATAAACAATGTTGAACAGGGTCAATTCTCATACCAAATTACCAATGACAAACCATTTAAAAATAGCAAAATACGTATAAATAAACAGAGTAAACACATTTAACATTATAAAGCTTTATTAGATACAATATTTAATTCTTAGAAACAAATATTGTTGTACTTACCTACCTAGTTTCAACATAAGCTAAATGAATTACAGTGAAGTGAACCAATAATATTACAGGGAAATTCCCTTCAAGACCATAACATGGATTTTATGTATTTAAATAGCATACGGGAAAATACATTACGGGTAAGTCACTTCTGTTTTTCAACCGACTTCCAAAAAGAAGGAGGTTCTCAATTCGACTGTATGTTTATTATTTCTTTTTTTTGTGTGTATGTTACGCGATTACTCCGTCAATTATGAACCGATTTGAATGATATTTTTTTTAATCGGTAGGGTACATTTCCGAGGTGGTCCCATTGCAATTTCATCGAGATCTGATTATCTCCAGAGATATGACGATAAACGTCTCAAACTGGCTACTGACTACTGGGGCATGAAAGACGGTTGTTTTAGTTTTTAAACTATCTTTATTATTTAAATCTATGCTTTATGCATATCAGATCAATATAGTTTTACGATTACAATCATTACAGTTTTACCAGATTTGACTCGCCTACTTATCTATATTCGTAACTAGAAGTGCCCCACGTCTTCGCCCGCATTAAAACTTCATTAATTTACTTAAAACTTTTCTTTCGTAAAAACCTTTCTATCATAAAAACACATCAAATAAGCCAAATCGGTCCACCCGTTTTCAAGTTATCGCGTGACTAAGGGAAATAGGTATTCATTTTTATAAAATCCGAAAAAATATATTGATTAAAGTAAAGTGGTTACCGCCGCCTATAAACACCTGCAATACCAGAGGCAATACTGGCAAAATACCTGCTCTTTTGAAAGACAATTCTGTTAACCATCCTTTTGAAGCAACTCAGACTAACCTTCTGTGTGAAAACATCGGGAGGAAGGTCATTCCACATCTCACACGGTCGCGGAATGAACAAACGCTTAAAACGCGCTGTGTGGGACATCGTTTCTTGCGAATACTTACAAATGCAAATGTCAAAAAATATACAAATTCGTAACATCACTAGTAGGAAAAATAATGTCAAAATGGTAGTTTAAATATGCTGTTAATAATAATAATAAATGATTTTGATGGTATGGACAATTTGTATGAAGTCTAGTAAGAGGCAAGCCAAACAGAAAAGACGTTACGTGCGGAAGCGGTATATTTTCAATTGATTTTCATACAAAACGTAAGGAAGTTTCGCGAAACGAAACATAATTTATGGGTGACATGGCAAAGACGCGTCATTGTCATACTACATCTAACGTCTATTATGTCTGGTCACTCTGGCTAGCGTTTAATAACCCTTATCTCTAAATTAATCGAATATATCATCGTAAGTAAGCAGCGTGCGCTTCGGGTCTTTAGCTGGTGGGTTTCTAGGTGAAGCTGATGGTGCCCAGGCGCCTTGTTGTGGTGGTCTTCTGGCTACAGTAACGCGCCAGCCCTCGTCCAACCCGTCGAGCGCTGTGTTAGCGTTTCCGGCAATATCCGGATTGTCAAATGTTAGGAATGCTCTGGAAGTAGATGGATTTTTTCTTATAATTTAATTTCAAAGATCATTAGAAACATACAACATAGGTACAAAGTAATATTTTTGGTATGCTCAACAGCTCATAGCAGATACTATTACATACAGTATAGAGTTTGGCAATCAAAAGTAGAGACTGAAAAAGCGCGGCAAATACAAAATGTCAGTGTGGCAGCTCCAATTGCGAAGGAAACTTCGACTGACTCATTTTGATACTTTACAATTATCACTTAGACTCAGTGTCTAAGTGATAATTGCACAAAAAAGAATCAAAGTATTTGCAGCATACTATAAAACCGCCATCTTGTGATGACTTTGACATGTATGACATCTGCATAATTATTGCCATGTAAAAATGCAAATAATTCGACTCACTAACTCACTAACTTTCACTAGCCAGACTACAGCTTAATAGTGATATAGTATAATCTGAACTGTGTAAATTCGCATCCTATTCGAATAAACATACATTTGGTGAGCAATAAAACAATGGCTGTCCTGGGTTCGATACTCTTATTAAATTAAAATGATTTTATAACGTTTCTAATTGACCTCGTACTTCGTTTAATGCACTTGAAGACTACGGTTACGGATAAACCTGACGCTACCTTGATGGTAAGGACAAGCTAAGTTTGCCTTTAAAATAAACTGTGGTATGCAAACTTGTATTTTGGTCACTGGTCTCTGCACTGGGGCCATTACCTTGAGATAACCAGATGTTGGATCGAACTTTAATTTCACTGAATTCAGTGCTTTTAAAACCGAATAACATTTCTATTTTACGAGTACCGCACCTCAGGAGCTAGCAGTCCTAGATTACTTATAAAAATATTTCTGAAACTACTAATCCAACTTTGAAAACTTTCACTAATAGAAAGCTTATAAACCTAAGAAATCGTCGATTGGCACCATTTTATGACGACCCATATCTCCTCTCTCTCTATCTCTGAGTATACACATACTCAGAGAGATATGTAGAGAATGTTTCTCTCTCTCTCTAACATAGACATAGCTAATAAATTTGCAGTTTGCACTCTAAACAACCTTGTCACGACATAGTCTTTTATTTAAATTTATGAAAGTACTAGCAACCCTAGGTTTTGCACGGGTGTAATTTAGAAATAAACTGGCCAAGTGCAAGTCGGACTCGCACTCGTAGGGTTCCGTAACACAGTTAAGTATTCCATAACTATGATTTTTCGCAACTACAATTATCTTTGCGGACGCTATATCTCTAAAACTGCTGACTGTATCTCGTTCAAACCAATTTTCGTTAAGTTTTTATTGAGATCTACAGCATATCCCATACTTTAAAAGTTAGGGGGGGGGGGGACACACATGTTACCACTTTATACGCGCCTATCTTTCAAATGATTGACTTTGAGAAAAAATGATTTTAGGAACCTCAATGTCATTTTTGAAGACCTATCCATAAACACCCCACACGTATAGGTTTGAAGAAAAAAAATTGTTTTTATTTCATTTCCATGTATGGGATGCCCCCCCTTAAACTTTTATATTTTTTATTTTTGTATAAAAATCGGAAAGCAGTTCACAGAATACATCTACCTACCAAGTTTCAATTCTGTAGTCCTAACAGTTTCGGAATAAAATGGCTGTGACATACGGACGGACAGACAGACAGACATGACAAATCTATAAGGGTTCCGTTTTTTTCCATTCGGCTACGGCACCCTAAAAAAGAGGTGAAAATGTGAAGTTTTGCCTTTGATTATAGAATTTCTTTTATTAGGAAATTCTTGATATAGGTACCTACCAATTTAAAAATCAAATTATGCAGAGGGATTTACTTGTTTTCTTGGTTTCAAGGCAATCGGTGCCTCATCTCAGCTCTCTCTCTCATCTGATATCATCAACAAATTTTAGTTTGAAGTTATGTAAAATGTAACGTAAATTAAGAAATTATTTAGTCCTATGCTGTGTCATTCCGACAGGAATAGGATCTACACAAGTACTATATAGTACTATATACTATACTATAGTACAATACTACATCGAGCTGCTAGCCTGTTATCAACACTAACTCAAGAAAACTAAGTAGGAAATGAGCACGTACTTATCATCGTCGCTTTCTTGTGTGAACTGAAATTCATATGCTGCCAAACGTCTGCGTATAGTCTCCTCACTGATTCTCGGCCCAGTTACTTGCAGTGTGCAGCTGCGGCTGGTGTTTTGTGTTGGAGTCTCACTGCCTGAGCCAGGGTGACGCGGAGTTTCTTGTTTCTCTCTGTAACATTTTAATAAAATGTTGAATGATTCGTCCTTGTTAGGTTCTGAAATAAATACAGTGGGTTCGAAAATGTAGCGTAGCTACGTAGTATTATTATCTGTTCTGTGCTGTAGGACACTGTGAACAGGTGTAGCAACGATATTTGCACTTCTGAATTACGTTGAACTTTTTAGTATGTTCCCTAAAGAGTAAAGACCAATCGCTTAAACTAAAGAGCCAGCATGTGTGGCATACAGCAATGAGTCTTTGGCTTACTATTTTTTACTGATAGATACCTACAAGTTAACAGACCAGTATCACGCAAGAATATTGTAAAATCCTTCGAAGAAAATATAAGTAAAATCCATACCTATCATACTTGCACAAATGGGCAACAATAGAATTGGATTCCTTATTCCAGAGGTTTATCCAATAGAACATGCAAATATTATCTAAACATTATATATACAATTATAAATTAGCTAGTGCTACTCATATTGTCTCATATCACTGTGTGTGATAGGTATGATAGTCACACGGACGCAACGCGACGTGGCGATGCTTGTGGCTTCGCGCCGCGCGCTTGAATCACGTGGCTTCTATGGAAGCCGCGCGGCGCAGATCGTTAAATTATCTCAATGAAAAGTGTATCTTTTTGTGTAGCCCATAAAGTTCAATTGCGTTTGATCAGATCCTTGTAAGCCATAAGCGTCATAGCTGGGTACCACGACCGGGACGCAGACACCTCCACATTATCGATATTACTGCCAGAGGCATTAAGCACAGTAACGCACAGATATCCACCGCTTTCTAAAACGTCATCTACTTCAACATCATCAACATCACCACCATTTTCATCACTGAGAGCTTTATGCCAGCGACCCCAAGCCCACCTTCGCTTTATAAAGGAACTAGGTTTTAACTGAGTTAAGCAGGACGTCAGTGCAGGACCTATTACCCCACTTCAAGTTAGAATAGTGCCACTCACTTTTCTCTAGCAGTAACGAAGGAGTCATAAAGATACTTGACTCTTGGAGCTGGTTTCTCCTCAGGAGGCGGGGGCTCCTGTGAGGCGCTGAACGGTTGATACGAAGCCACACCACCCACTGCTCCTGCTGAACCACTCAGCTTCCTTTCTCTACCTGAAAGTATTGTAATTCAATACTCAACACTCAATATTTTATTGTATTTATATATATGTACAATGTATATAATACAGATATTAGAGTGAAGATTTGGTAACATATGATCCTGTTAGGGTATCGCAACAGGTACTGGTAATTAATTACTAACACCAGTATTACAGAGGGGTAGGAGGGATTACCGTGGCGTGGTATGGTGCGGTGTAGGTGGGATACGCATGTGTCTTATTTGTAAAATAATTAGCCTAAATAATTACAGATGCTACCCACAGACACTATTCCACGTGGACGAAGTCGCGGGTACAGCTAGTTAGGATATAATTCATATTATTTGATAACAACAAATTAAATGAATAATAACAATGTTACCTGCTTTAGCCATTTTGAATTGTTAAGAGTGACACACTTAACTAAAAAGTCCTGGTTCCATCACTAAACCCTCATTACCAACCCTACCAAGTAATGTAATGGGACTAGTCAAAACAAATCATATGAATTTGAAGTTAGGCACTTAACTAGTAAGTAGCCACTCAAGAGTTCCACTATCCACCTGATAAAGCCTGATGACTTCATTATCAGATCAGCTATAAGATATCAACAAATTATAGTAATTGTAATTTGAACTACATACAATATTTAAAAAGTATGAATTCGATATGTACCATTCTATCTTCCGCAAACTAGAATGGTACAACTTCGACCTAAATGTACAAGGTGTAAAACTGAACCACCTAAGATTTGCGGATGATATAGTCCTATCCGAAGAAAACCCGGCAAACTTAAAGACAATGATAAAATAACTGATGGAAGAAAGCATAAAAGTAGGCCTCTTCATTACTTAAATACGAGGAGCCTTCGTATCTCTTCCAGAAGCTTTCATGGTACTCTAGTCGCCAATCAGTCGATGCCCGTCAGTGCGTACCACGGCTCTCCACTCAAGCTCACAGGACGACTACTTTTCGTGGCAGTTTCAAGTATCAGGCTACAAAATGCTGGAACAACATTACGCCACCTATTAGAGACTTGCAAAATGCTCACAGTTATAAATTCAAACTTAAAAAAATGTTGTATGCCCACCATATTGGAGAAGAAATTCTCCTGCACGATACCTGTGCTTTTTAAGATCACATCTATGACTGTATACTCGCTTAGCCTCATTATTGTATTTTATGTTCACTCTTCATTGCAATATTTGTTATTATACTCTTAAATCTATATATTATACTTAAGTCATGTCATGTCATATCATATGTTCGTCATGTTTATAACTAACTAGAAGTGTCCCGCGGCTTCGCCCGCGTTAAAAACTTCTTTTATTAACTTAAAACTTTTCTTTTGTAAAAACGATTCTATCAAAAAAGAATTAGCCAAATTGGTTCACCCGTTTTCATGTTATCGCGTGACTAAGGCAATTCGGGATTCATATTTATAAAACCAGAAAAACTTAAAGTTTCAGACTTTGTTGCCTACCCCATTTCGAAAATCCTACAACACGTACTTTATCTCATCTTGTTTCGCCATACAAACTATGATTCCCCGTTCCGTATCCGGGAGGAATTTTTAGATAATCTTTTCTGAGCGGATACCTACGTCATAATAACTATCTGTATTCTAAATTTCAACGCAATCCGAAACAATATTGATTTTTAGACTTTGTTACCCCAGTTTATCCTGTTAGGGTGGCATTTTGAAAAAGTCTGAAACTCGTATTTACTTATTTATTTACTTGTGTGAAATGTCGAATAAAATGACTATCCAAACTTTGAACCCCCGCTTCATTCCCTTGAAGAGTGAATTTTCAAAAATTATTTCTTAACCTATGTCAAAATAACTATCTGCATGCCAAATTTCAGCGCAATCCGAAACAATATTGATTTCAGACTTTGTTACCCCTCTTCACCCTTTTAGGAGTGGAATTTCGAAAGAGCATGAAACACGTATTTACTTACTAAGTACTTGTTGTGTTAAGTTTCAAATATAAAAGACTATCTAATCTTGTTTCTCCATACAAACTTTGAAGGCCCGTTTCATCCCCTTCAGGGGTGAATTTTGGAAAATACTTTCTCAGAGGGAACTTCGTAATAACTATCTGCATGCCAAATTTCAGCGCAATCCGAAACAATATTGATTTTCATACTTTGTTACCCCCATTTCACCCTCTTAGGGGTGGATTAAAAAAAAACTGAAACACGTATTTACTTATTTTTTACTTGAGCACTTGTATGAAGTTTCGAATAGAAAAGACTATCTAATCTTGTTTCTCCATACAAACTTTGAACCCCCATTTCATCCCCTTAAGGGGTGAATTTTGAAAAATCCTTTCTTAGTACACCCCTACGTACTAAGACAAATATACCCTCCAAATTTCAAGTCTTTACGACCAGCGGTTTAGGCTGTGCGTTGTCTGTCAGTGAGTCAGTCAGTATGTCAGGACAAAGATTCTTATAGTATTAGATTTTGCCTCCGGTTCTATTGCTGTGTTTATGTTTGTCATTTTCAGTATTTAATATAATTAATTAGCATGGTGTTAGCCATAAGGTGACGTCACCGACCGGCCCCACCGAAAGACCAGCGTTAGTTCTGATACTAACATTATGCTGAGTTGGGGCCGATTGGTGACGTAGGTTACCAATAAACATTTTTCATTGTATTTCATTTCATTTCATTAATTAACAAAGACAAAACTAAATTACTTACAAACTCTGAACCAGTAATCATAGATATTGACAACCAGACGCTCGAATATGTGACAGAATACATCTATCTAGGGCAGATAATCTCTCACAAAGACCAAACCTCCAGAGAAATTGATAGGAGAACTGCAAATGGGTGGAAGAGATACTGGTCCCTGAAGAAGTCATGAAATCAAACGAGTTAAGCATGCAAATTAAAAGTAGAGTCTTTGACACATGTACTCTTCCAGTCATCACCTATGGTTGTGAAACTTGGTCACTCACCCAACATCATATTGAAAATCTGAAACGCTGTCAGAGAGCTATGGAGAGAAGCCTTACAGGAATAAAGAAAATAGACAAAGTAAGAAGTAGCACTATAAGGGAAAAAACTAAAGTAGTCGATATAATTACCCAAATTGACAAACAAGTGGAGATGGACAGGCCACATGATCCGAGATCCTCAAGACAAATGGTGCAAAAGGGTCACCGATTGGTACCCCAGAGACGGCAAACGCAATAGAGGGTGTCAACAAACAAGATGGGAGGATGACCTAAAACTTACAGATGGACAGCACTGGAGAAGGGTAGAACAAGACAGAACCCAGTGGAAGGGGTTAGAGGAGACCTATGCCAAGAGGCACACCGAACTGCGGGACATCCTTTAATACTTTATTTATAATATAACATTACAAAAAAACATGTAAATCCATAGTTTGGAATAAATGGCTTATTATATTATAATTCGATATGACAATATAGAAATAAGTAAAAATTTACTTTCAAGATTTCGATTTCAATGTATATTTGTTAGTTTGAAACAAGTGAAGCAAATACAAGTGTATTAAAAATGTTTATAATTATTAACTGTTTGAGGGCCCAGTGGCGTAGTGGGAGAATGGTCGGCATTGACGCCGGAGGTAATGAGTTCAATCTCCAACGTGCACCAATGGATTTCTGTAACGAAAAAATGATGTGAGTTTTCCACAGTGGCCCTACGGTGAAGGAAAAACATCGGAAACCAACTACCCTCGCATGGTGGTAGGACGCTATCTAGTGTCCTACTACCTGGCCAGCTACCACCCTCAAGATAGGAAATCTGTCACAAAACATCTAATATGTTCCAGCAGCTATCCTTGAGAGCCAGTTCCCATTCTAAGCCTAGAGTGCTTACCATCTTCGACCGCAATAGGATAAATAAAAACTCCAATCAACAGAGCGCAAATATCCCAAGTTTCTAACATGTCTTCCATATGCTTCGATAATTAAAATGTTGGCTGGACATTTATTATTCAAACTACAAAAGAAAGGAATGAATTGCCAGCAGCCTTGTTTCCGAGTATCTATAACTAGGTTGTCTACAAGTCAAAAGTTAACAGGTATCTTCTAAGCAAGGATGCTAACCCTAGGTCACAGTTTTACATACAGTTGGAATCGAATGTACTTGTGCAGAGCAACGGCGGGGTACTCGCGGGGAGGCGGGCGGCGCGGACCGCGTCCCACAATATCGCTTAGTTTGTGGGATCGCACGAGGGACGCCGTGAACGTGTAAATGCACGAGCGAGTTTTAATTTTTATTGGTGGACACTTGTTCTATGTATGTATGTTCCAACTACAAAATACAACAAGGACCTACGATTTCATTTATTAAATTAATACGATGTAATATAAATATTTATTTTTTACAAATTAATAATTACCAATAAGTATTTAGTAAAATTGAATTGAGTATAAAGAATCAAGAAGCTTTTTGAAAAAAAAATACTATCAGCATCATTAATAGGTATTTGGTATGAAGGTTTTTCTTCTATATAAACTAAGGTTTGTAAGTACATACATACGCATCACATCGCTATGATCTTGTGTGAACCAGTCACAATTTTACAATCATATAACAATTCAATATGCTATAATAATTTACGCAAAAAGGGCCGACATACGGCCTAGTTGCGGAAAAGAGCCCGCACACCAAGTACCAACAATTCAATAACATTTTTGGTCTCTTAATATTATTACCTTGTAGATTTTTTTGACAACCCTTGCACGTTTGCGGCTGATAGCGTAAGTACTACCTACTCGAGCGGCGGTGTCGTCCAATATCAAAGGCGATTCTCAACTGTATGATTGTAAAACTGTGCCTTGGTCACATTGTAACTTTCTATCAGATGAAATGGTGGCCAAACACTTTTAAGAGTAAATTATGATAAAAAAAATGAAGTATTAAATTATGCTTTTACAAAGTTGGTACTTTCTGTTATTAACTGACTTCAAAAAAAGGAGTTTCTCAATTCGACTGTATATATATATATTTTTTTTTGTTTGTTCACAGATAACTTCGTCATTTATAAACCAATTTTGATGATTCATTTTTTGCAGGAGGTATCCCAAGGGTGCTACCATAGTAATTTAATCGAGATCTGATAAGTATATCCACAGATATGGAGATAAACACTTTCAAACTTGGTACTAAAAAATAATAGCACAGCATTTGAAGTTGGTTGTTTTAGTTCTTAAATTATCTTATTTGTTGTCTTCTTTTGATGTATGGATCTTTAAAAATAGAAAATATTAGAAATATTTGTCATGACATGACATCAGAGTAAAACCTAAGCAAGTTTTAAATATTGTAAACTCAGTACAAAATTAAATAGTTGTACCTGTGAACATGGACAAGTGTAACATTATTTTAACATATGTATAGCCAATATAATATATGTATAACATTTATTTGAAAACATTTACTTATAATTATGCAGTAGTAGAGAGATACATAAAAAATGTAATGAGATAGTAAACCTGCTCTAGGCCTCTTAAATGTTGCATTTTGAGGTTGGGCTGGAGGGCTTTTAATTGCTTGAATAGCGCCACTTTTGATTAACTTTCGAGCGATTTCTCTAGCGTCTCTTGCTTCTGTTGGGCGCTTTGGTAATATTGGCTTTTCTGGTTCTTGTTTTGGTGCTTTCAAAGCCTGTAGTGCTTTCTTTTTCTTCTTGAGTTTTTGATACTTAGCTTGCAGCATCAGTTCTTCTTCGGTTAAATGATTGGGGAAATGTAAGTAGACCATTTTTCAGAAATAACCCTTATTTAGTTTACAGAAACTTTAGCCTTATAGCAGCATCAAAAGCAGCATTAGCAGCTCTCACAGATTACTATATGTGGCAGCTGTAAAGTATGTTATTAATATGTTTTTTTTTCTTTACTTTTATTATTGCTCCACACGATTAATGTATTTAGCCAGTGTCAAGTATTGAAATTTTTCACGTTTTTGTGAATTTTAGTCGTAGTTAAATAGCATGTTTTTTAACATTGTGCTGTTTCCCTACACTCGCACATATTCACTGGTACTTAATGGTTAATAATCCACATTTATTACACATTAATTCGCGGAAGAACACAAGTTTTAGGAAAAAATACAATGAGATCACACACACTTTTCCACGTTCCCGCCAAAACTCGTACTCTATGTTTGACAGCTTTCAGCTTAGCTTTGCAATATGCAAAATTATTTGTAATTTGTTTGTTGCACACAGACCCACTACATATTAAACTTGATCGCATACACCGGCCCCCATGAGACCGACCTTGAACGGAGTTTGTCCCTTTCTTTTGTATGGACAACTTATATATATATATATATATATATATATATATATATACTATACATATACATAGTATCGAACATATATAGGACTAGCAGGTGGTTAGACAAGGACACACTCCCACCCTGGTGTCTCTCAATTGGGCCGTTTTGTTCTACAAAGCAATTAATTCCAACCTTATGGTTAAAATATACGCATTAAATTAAATTTTTCAAAACATCTGCAGTGCATAGACATGTGTAACTCAGGTTAGAGCCGGTTCCAATATTCAGATCACAGAGACTTGAGTCACTGAGCTGCAGCTCAAATGCAAACTAGACGGCTCACGGCTCACACTCACAGTCACGGCTCGCAACGCAATAGCTCAGACAGAACACTAAATACTCGGGTTTCGGGAAGCGCAATAGTAAGTGCTAGGTTGCCAATAAGGTATTTTACTCGAAATGAGAAACAATCTGAAAATATATTATTGAGATAGCTTGGCAAAAAGCAGTCGGAAAACGTTAGTTTTATTTTAGTTCATAAAACAGCAAACTAAATTTCAATATTCAGTACAAAGGTTACAGCTTCTTAAAACTGTTTTATAACTTAACAACATTTAATAATATGTGAACGCAGCTCGCTTGCTCGCTCTGCAATCGAGTCGCGAGTCGCAAATCACGCGACCATGCGTGAGTATAATCTATACTAATATTATAAAGAGAGAACATTGTATTTTTGTATGTTTGTAATGATTTGGCTCAAAAACTACTGAACCGATTTGAAAAATTCTTTCACTAATACATAGAATGGACTTTCGGAATGAAAATAGGCTATATATTATCCAGTTTAAATCAAAGGTACATTCGTGGAGACCTAATTTGCAACCTAAGTCGGCAAAAAAACGGTCGAAAAATCACGTTTCTTACGAACGCTGCTTAATTGAAAATAGATAGAAGAATATTTTCTATGCAAGAGTTGTACAACTTAATAAGACCTACAAAAAAGTCCGCTACAGCATATGTCTATCTCTTAAGATTGACTCACAGTAACCATTTTAATCTTAAATTTTTTGTTAAAAAATATTATATAAATTTCAAGGCTATTTTCAAGTATATAGTATTAATCCTTATCCAAATAATAACGTTAATTAGCTTGGCCACATATTATAGATTAAAATTGTCCTTTACAGTATATAATTAAAATGAAAACTCTAGAAGATATCACGAATTTCACAAACAAGCATCGCAAAATTAATAAATTATTTGCAGTGAAACCATAGATTAAGTCATAGTCAGACGAAAATATTATTATAAGCTTAGCTATGCTGTAGATCCCCACCGATCACAATCAATTTGAAGTCAATATAGTATAATAATATGATCTATTGTATAAAATAATATTTATCTATATATATAATAATATAATATTTTAAACTACCCCGACTGATCTATGTATAATCTTTTCATTAAAAGCATTCCAATGACTCTAAACACGACATTTAAAATCTGAGCTGTAAGTTGGTGAGGATTTAAGTATTCTGTAGATTCCAGGAGATGTCCCAGCATCAGGTGAATGCTTCCATGTTCTTACAATATCGTTGAAGAAGAAGATTTTCGAATTGATCATACCTATGAAAGTTGATTTCATAGCGCAATTAACTAGAAAAAAGCTCATAGTTTTATAACGATTGAACGAATTTTCATGAATCAAAGCTAAGAAAACTCTCGATGAAGAGATGTCTTCATCGAGAGTTTTCTTATAAATCAAACAAAAAATACTATCAATTATAAAAACAAAATCGGTTCATCTGGTTAGGTGCTAAGATGCTATAGACAGACACACACATACACACGTTAAACGTATATTACCCCTACATTTTGCGTCGGGGAACGCCGTAAGGTTACGGCGGCAGATATTCTCCTTGGTGGTAAGCTACTTTTTGGTAGATTTAATGATCCCACTACCACTGTACGAAAACTCATGATTCATGAATGCACATAAAACTTTCATTGGTAGGTATATAGCTAGGATTAGAACCAACGACCGTCGGGTCAGAATCAGGGTAACTATCCTTTACGCCAAAGGGCCGTCCAATATCACTACGTTAGTATTATAAAACAAAGTTCATCACTGCGTCTATCTGTCTGTTCGCAATAATCTCAATAGCTACTGAACGGATTATCATGCGGTTTTCACCAATAGCCAGTGTTTATGAGGAAGGTTTAGGTGCATAATTCGTTAAGGTTTTGTGTAAATTGGATGAAATATGACGATGATTGTTAAATATGTTCATATTTTATATTCGATGCAACAAACTGATGCAAATTTTGTAGGCATATATGTTCTACCCGTGCGAAGCCGGGGCGGGCTGCTAGTAACTAATAAAATATATATATATATTTTTTTAAAACAAGCTTTTATCTGGGACAATGAACTAAAATGTTAAAAATAAATTCTAGTAAGTATTTGGCGTGTAGGTACTTACCTATATTCTTAAGACTGAGACCATTCGTCAAAGTATTCGTCCCATAAGACATTATATTTTTCTTTCACGACATACAAGTACTCTTTATAAGTCGGACGTAATTGCAAAGGCAGCCCAGTACCATAGAAAAGATAATACGTTACCAGCGTTGTAACTAGGTTTAATCACGCATTTTTGCTCTCAGGGAGTGCAATTTCTGTACTTGTACTATTCATTATTCTGTGCCAGTGTCGGGTAGATTCGTTTAATATAAAAAATAAACTGGCCAAGTGCAAGTCGGACTCGCACTCGTAGGTTTCCGTACCACACTACAGTATTTTATAAGATCGAGCAAAAAATACCACTATCATTTTTCGCGAGCAAAAAATAATAATTAATAAACATTTTATTTCTTATAACGCCATCTAACATCTAACACAGGAGTTAGGGATCGACATTTCAATATAACGCCATCTATGGGACTTTTACCTAACTAAGCGTTCATAGATGGCGTGAAATGCCGAAAAAAACACGTTTCTTGTATGGGGACCCTCAATTATTTTTAACTTTATTCTGTTTTTAGTATTTGTTGTTATAGCGGCAACAGAAATACAACATCTGTGAAAATTTCAACTGTCTAACTATCACGGTTAATGAGCTATAGCTTGGTGACAGACGGACAGACAGACAGACAGACAGACAGACGGACAGCGGAGTCTTAGTAATAGGGTCCCGTTTTACCCTTTGGGTACGGAACCCTAAAAAGGAAACATTTTACATAGATTCCATATTTTAAGTTATTTGATAACAAAGCAAGTGTATCAGGTTCCTACATCGCGAAAAATATCGTTTGCGCGATGCAGGATCTCAAACATTTAAGCAATATTTACATTTACAAGGAAAACTATTCCACCGACTCTAGCGCTATCTAGGTGTTTTTATCTATACTAAAATTTTTAAAAGAGATAACATTTGTATATGTGTATGGATGTTTGTATTGATTTGGCTCACATACTACTGGAACGATTTAAAAAATTATTTCACTGATATATAGAATAGACTTTCAGAATAAAAATATATAGTATCCGGTTTAAATAATAAGTAAATTAATGGAGACCTATCTTGCAACCTAAGTCGACAAAAAAACGGTCGAGAAAACACGTTTTTTACGAACCGTGCTTAAGCTGAAATAGCAGTAAGAAAATTGGTAATCGCAAAGTTATAGAAATTCATAAGACCCATAATAAGTCTGCGATAGCATTCTGATTTCTGTCTGGTTGACACACAGTAACCATAATAATACATTTTGACCAGATCGCGCCGCCATTTTCCTCACTGTGAGTAGGTCCCATTGTGTTCCATACATTACAGCTGACCGGCGGCCGCGCACCTCGTTGGTCTGTACCCTTAGTACGAGTTTTCATCGTAATCGCTTTTGACAGATCTTACATAGTTTTCGACTTATTCTGGCTCGCTGATTGGTCTAAATTTAGTTAAGTGTAGTAACCACTAGAGGCGCTGTACTGTTTTTCATACAAAATTTGCTCGATATACTATATCGAATTTGGTATGAAAACTCGTACTAGGGGTACTGGACGAAAAAGTAATATGTGGTTTACTATGACTTTGATAACTAAAAAGCTTTGACATTGACGTTTTGTTTACTAGGTTGAGCTTGACAGCAATAGACGTACTGTGACTTAAGTGTCTGCAGATTGGGGATTTTAATCGCAATTTTGGGTAAAAAAATCATTCTTGGGGAATTTTTGGGGAAATAAAATCCTCAGGGAAATTTTGGGAAAAGAAAATAAACATGAAGAATTTTGGAGTTATTTTCTTGCGAGTCAAAGATTGAAAATATATTTGCGTTTCTAATAAATACTGCAGGCCTATGTCGAAATTTGACAATTGGTTATTGAATGAACGAAATGAACTTAATGACGGGGACGCGGACAGCTATGTAGGCTGTATACTCTACTATGAAGCTATTAAGCTTCATTTTAACATATGCCAAGGTAAATTCTGGTACAGTTTCGAGTGCTGTTAAAATTCCTTCGTATGTTTCAGGCATTGATATTAAGCATAGTTTATTTTTTCTTCCTCATTTAAAGGCGCATCTGTTTCATTTAGTTCATTGAACAATGTTTCAACAACCATGCAACGTTGCGACAAATCTTCACAATCAATACATATTATATCTGATAATTTTCTTCGTGTCATTAATTTGCTTCTTATTTCTTTATTTTTAAAAGTAATTTGTAAGTTTGACAGCATGTCAAATGCTGAAATTTTCTTGATATAATCAATATGGCTATCCACCACACTAGCAATTATAATGGCTTGTGCCCAATTGTTTCATTTTCCGATTTCATATGAAAATCTAGATCTTCGATCGCTTTTATTGCTCCATTTCCTCTTAGAATGCGTTTAATTTGGAATGACTATTTTACAAAATTTTCGCCCGTAAATTGCTCAACAGGGTATTTCTCTCTACTCAATGACATTTTTATTTATTCTTGATTATTCCTTTTAATAATCCGTGTGTTACATACAATTCTCTGCAACCATAATAGATTTGAGAAGAATCTAAACTCTGAATAGGTACTAAAGTTCCTGTGGAATAACTCTATAAATAAAAACTTATTTATTTATATACACTGCAGCTATATTTTACTCTATTACATTATTTAAAACGTTCACATAGAATTCTTTACAATACTGAATAAAAAAAATAATGTATATTTTACCCTATAAATTTTCACAATATTGACTGTCACAGATTAGAACATTTTATTACATTTCAAATCTACATTTCAAAAGGAGGTCTGTTTATAGTAATAAACAGACCTCCTTCACTCGCCCATAGCTGCTGCGATTTATACCTAAACTTTCGAGAAACTCCGGCGGTACTATTTGCCAGTCGGCTGTCACTGCTCACGCGCACGCAACGTATATTCAAATGACGGGATAACTGCGCATTCGTATTCTATATTAGATACGATTTAAGTTTTTCACAGTCATTTTGCGGGTTTGATAAAAAAAAAGCATAATATTTTTCATTTTTTTATACTAACGATACCAAAATGACAAGACAGCGTACAATTCACTTTCTCGACTTCAAATTCGACTCTTAGTAAGGAATTTTGATGCTATTTTGTGAGGTAAATAAAAAGAATTTGTCAACTTTTTTTTATTTCATTGAGTCAACCCTTTACTATATCGGGCGCATGCCAGTACATCGCGCGATCGAAGTTATAACAACGCTAGTTCGAGCGCCTTAGACATCTTTTTGCTTGTATTGTCTGAAATAAACGTTGGTATTGTGTTTTTGTAGATGAGTGAAATATCTGTTACTACCTATTATATAATCTGTGCTATAGACTATAAAATGCAGGTAAACTTATAGAGAAATGACAGCGGTTAAGAGGCAATAGGTGTACTAGAACTTGGTTCCATACAGTGCTGGAACCAGTTTAATCGCATACGCAGAGAAGGATATAAAAAATGGTGTTCATCTCGCTCTCTCATACAAGTGATTGTATAGTTGTATCCTTCTCATATTATTATTGTTATTTAAATGCTACATCCACTTAATACTCCATCCCCGAGGTAAACTCCAGAATCAACCACCAGCCAGTGTTATGTATTGCCACTAACAGTTTTTAAAAATGTATACGAGTCACGTGAAGTATTCACCATAATAAACTTAGTTTCATATCTTCCAATTTGATTTTTTACCTATTTGAAAAAATGGGGAAACAGTTGCAAACATCATTTTGGGAAAAAAATAATTGAATATGGGGAAAATTCAAAAAATTGATCTAGCAACCCTGGACTTAAATGTTGAAATTGAAATAATTGAATTGAAATCGACTCAAGTTCAACTCAACTCAACCAACCAAACTATAAAGGGGTTTTTTGAAAAATAAATTGAAAATTGAAGATTTTACAAATTGTAAAATCTTCAAAAACAATCAAGATGTTTCGTTTTGCAAGAAGTATTATACCTATTTTTTCCAATAAAGTCATAACACAAGTTTTACGACGTAAAGATAACGAATTTTTGGTAATTCTAAACAGCGGCACTCGGTTTTTTTCCGATACAGGTAGGTTAATTCATTTATTGTCTTAAAGTATCGCTTTACCTAATTATCCAGATGCAAACAAATTTAATTTTAATATGTATATTACATGTTTTTATTTTATATTGAATTGTTGCAAGAGCAAATTCTTCATCTTTTTTACCTGATAAACCTAATGTTATCAAGTACCAGGCCAATTTAATAACTTTTTGGCATACGTCTTACATATGTTGAATTTTTTATTAATATCGTCGTCTTCATCAATAGTTATCTAACATACGTATGTAGCAATTTTTTTTTTACAGTGGAAAGTAGCAAATATTCAGTTAAACATGAAGATATTGGTAGACCGTTATATGTTGATGCTCAAGCCACTACACCTGTGGTAAGGACTAATGACATCAGTAGTTTCTCTTAGTACTAGTTGAATTAAAAAATTCTAAGTTGCTATTATTTTAGGACCCACGAGTATTGGATGCAATGTTACCATACCTTGTCAGCTACCATGGCAACCCTCATTCTCGAACACATGCATATGGATGGGAAAGTGAGGCAGCTGTTGAAAAGGCTCGTGAACAAATCGCTCATCTCATAGGAGCGGATCCCAAGGAAATTATATTCACATCTGGAGCTACAGAGTCTAATAATATCTCAGTAAAAGGTGTAGCACGTTTCTATGGACCTAGGAAGAAGCATGTAGTTACTACACAAATTGTAAGTATGGTTAAACAGAGGTATGTATACTGCTAGAATGATGTTTTACTGTCTGCTGTCTTTCACTTCCAGATAAGCTTTAAATCGTCTTAGAATGAAAATGACTATTTTTCAGCATATTTTGTAATGCATGACATGCACCATTGATACATGGTAGATATTCTATTCTGTCACACAAACTGCTTTGCATCTACATTTATCATTCGCACCGCAAAATAATGGAATCCTCTGCCAGAGTCTGTGTTTGCTGTTAAATATCCGGGGGTCTCTAAATTGTGAGTGAACAGGTATCTTCTAGGTAAGCGTGCTACATTGTCAATCACATCTTCACTTAACCTCAGGTGTGATAGTGGTAAAATGCTTGATATCTACTATAAAAAAAAATAACACTTAACTAGCTTTTACTCATCTAGGACCAGAGTATGTATCGAGACAAATTCAATGACAAACACGACATGCTTATAATGTGTAGTTTAAAGTTCCTAACCATCTGGCTCCATCATCAGAAAATATTATCAATAAAAGTAACTAATACTTACAGGAAACCTGTTAGCTTAGATACAAAATCTTAGCAGCAAAAGTTTTTACACTCAAGGATGGTTTATACTTAACTCTATATTTATTAAAACTATGTCTTTGCTCAATTTTATTTCCAGGAACACAAGTGTGTTTTGGATTCATGCCGTGCATTGGAAGGTGAAGGCTTCAAAGTAACATATCTGCCTGTGCAAGCTAATGGTATCATAGACCTGCAGGAACTAGAAAAGTCACTGACACCTGAGACAAGCCTTGTCTCAATTATGACTGTGAATAATGAAATAGGTATGATTTAGTTAGCTAAAGCTGCAATATGGAATATGCATGAAGCTCAGATTTATTGGAAATAATTTTTTTTCGATTCTTTGTTGTCCTGGAGTTATATGTAAAACCTTTTTTTTTAAATTTAATTCCATTTTATTTGGTTAAAATAATAAATTAAAAATGCAATTTAAGCGAGGGAAGTTTAAGTTTGTAAAACAGATCACCATTGGTTGAAACGAAAGTTGACGTCATTATGCACTACTCCACGTGATAGAAACATTGAGCGCGGGAACATAAAAATATATGTGTAGTGTGGTCTTATTGTATTTATTGCCAAATATTGTGTTTGCCGCGTATTATTGTGCAAAAATGTATATTACTAACCATTTAACAATAACATTAGGACTACAGAATTGAAACTTGGTAGGTAGATGTATTCTGTGAACCGCTTTCCGATTTTTATACAAAAATAAAAAATATAAAAGTTGCATCCCATACATGGAACTGAAACAAAAAAATTTTTTTTTCTTCAAACCTATACGTGTGGGGTCTATGGATAGGTCTTTAAAAATGACATTTAAGTTTCTAAAATAATTTTTTCTTAAAGTCAATCATTTGAAAGATAGGCGCGTCTAAAGTGGTAAAATGTGTGTCCCTCTAACTTTTAAAGTATGGGAGTGAAAAATCTAAAAAAAATATATGCTTTAGATCTCAATAAAAACTAACAACGAGCCTAACAAATTAGTTTGAACGAGATACAGTCAGCAGTTTTAGAGATATGGCGACCGCAAAGATAACTTTGTTTTTCATACAATCACTAAGAAAAACAAAGTTAATTTTGTAGTTGCGAAAAATCATAGTTATGGAATACTTAACTGTGTTACGGAACCCTACGAGTGCGAGTCCGACTTGCACTTGGCCAGTTTATTTGTATGTATGATTATTTTGATTATTTTTTAAATCTTTGGCTACACTTCAACTGTGGTGCCATTGTAATTTTATCGAGATCTGATATCAGTCGTCATGTCTCCAGAGATATGACGATAATCATCTCAAACTTGTTACTAAAACAGACTCGCGTGGCATGAAAGTCGGTTGTTTTAGTTTTTAAACTATCTTAATTATTTAACAAGCCATTGAACATGTCACTAATGATGAATGATGTACAAGGTTGCCTTTATGACTTGGAATACAAAAAACAAACCTAACAACACCTTTCAAATCAAAATCATTGCAGCCATTCCAGCAACAAGCAGCCACATAGAAACTAACATATACAAATGAATTAAAAGTAAAACCTTTTTTAAACACGAGCTTCTTGTAAAGTCGTTATCATGTGTAATGGAAAGTACTAGTGATAACAATACATACTAGCCCAAATTCAACTGTCCTACCATTTTTTTTTTATTCAACTTTTATTACAATTATGAAGTTCCAGTCCCTACAAACCTATTATTGGATTATGACTTATCGCGCCTAAAAATATAAATCTTATTTACTCGACGTTTCGACCAAGTTGCATTGATCGTGACCACGATCAATGCAACTTGGTCCCGTATTTTAATATTTATAACTATGTGTTAAAATCGCGAAAGTTTAAAGTTTACTATTATTGGATTGTCACTGAACATATGAAGTATCAAATGTTTAATCCAATCAGGAAAGTGGTTAGATTTGACCCACCTATAAATATACATACACATACTAACATGCCAATATGTGAAATAAAAGCTTGTAAAATAGGTTTACTTTTCAACCGACTTCCAAAAAGGAGGAGGTTATCAATTCATCTGTATGTGTTTTTTTAGGGTTCCGAACCCAAAGGGTACCAACGGAACCCTATTACTGAGACTCCGCTGTCCGTCTGTCTGTCTGTCTGTCTGTCTGTCTGTCCGTCTGTCACCAGGCTGTATCTCATGAACCGTGATAGTTAGACGGTTGAAATTTTGACACAGATGATGTATTTCTGTTGCCGCTATAACAACAAATACTAAGAACAGAACAAAGTTAAAAATTAAATAAAAGTATAAAAAAAGTTTTTTACGATAGCGCAGCGCCACCTATCTAGTTGCTAAGATGGCGCTATCGTCTTTACCTTAATCTGAATCTCGGAAGCGGCTCCAACGATTAAATAAAATTTAGTATACCTACAGGGGATTTCGGGGGCGATAAATAGATCTAGCTAGGAGTCATTTTCAGAAAATGTTGTTTTATTCGTGTTTTCAATAATCAACTTTATTGATAATCAACTTAAAATATGACTCTTCCCGACATCTACTGGCGAGTAGAAGTACTGTATCAGTAAAGCAGTTAATTGCTCTCAATTAAAAAAAATAGTATTATTATTCGTCAATAGATGTCGCGAAGAGTCATATTTGTCTGTTTAAGCGGCAAAAAATACCGAGCAAAGCTCGGTCAACCAGATATTTAATAATATTAATTACTACAATTACTATTACTACAATTACTATTACTACTATTACTATTACTACTATATAATACTATTCTACCTTTGTGTTAACGTTTACTTAGTTGGTGTTAGAAGTTCGTTAGAAACTCGATAGATGGCGTTCGGAACCCTCCGTGTGCGGGACAAAGTCTGACTCGCACTTGGTCAGTTTTATTTTTAATGTATGTAACGCGATTAATCCGTCAATTGTGAACCGATTTGAATGATTATTTTTTTAATCGGTAGGGTACATTTCCGAGGTGGTCCCATTGTAAATTTATCGAGATCTGATTAGTATCTCCAGAGATATGACGATAAACGTCTCAAACTTGCTACTGAAACTAACTCGCAGGTCATGGAAGTCGGTTGTTTTAGTTTTTAGGGTTCCGTACCCAAAGGGTAAAACGGGACCCTATTACTAAGACTCCGCTGTCCGTCTGTCTGTCTGTCTGTCCGTCTGTCACCAGGCTGTATCTCGTGAACCGTGATAGTTAGACAGTAGATTTTTTTACAGATGATGTATTTCTGTTGCCGCTATAACAACAAATACTAAAAACAGAATAAAGTTAAAAATAATAGAGGGTCCCCATACAACGCCATCTATGAACGCTTAGTTAGGCAAACGTCCCATAGATGGCGTTATATTGAAATGTCGATCCCTAACACCTTTGTTAGATTATAAAAACTCACGTTCATTTTAAACTTATAGATTTAAAAACGGGAATTTAACGTGACTTACGCGATGTCGATATAGCGATCGACATATGTTTCGGCCTCATTCGGAGGCCTTCTTCAGGATCTTGAGTGCGGGGCGCTCGTCGACGCGTCGCACCTCGCACTGCGGGCCGCTGCTCGTGCAGCGCGGGCGGACGGAGCGGGCGGCGGCGGTGGCGGTGGTGGTGTTGGTGGGGGGTAATGATGCGGTGTACATAGTGGAGGCGCGGGATTAGGTTGGAGGGCTTCGTCTTCATCACTGCTGTTTACTTCAGACGAGACCTCATCCAACCGGCAGACGGAACTCACGGTGTCCTCCTCACTGTTGCCACTGGTGACGTGCTTTCCATGAAGAACGGTTTTCCACGTATTTGACAGGTACCACCCTCTGTCTCTGTTGAAGTTACGACGACGACTGATCTCAATGGCTTCTCGGATTTTGCGGGGTACAAAGTACTTTTCACGCGCCAAAATCCGTGCCTTGTCAAATCTGATGTAGTGCGTCGTCCCAGATGTGAGAGCGTGCTCTGTAACCGCCGAGCTACCGCTGTCCACGTTCTTCATGGAAGCAATGTGTTCTTTGAGTCTTGTGGACACGTTTCTTCTGGTCTCGCCTACGTAGCTTGCACCACAGTCGCAAGGAACGACGTAGACCCCAGGAGCTCCTAGGGGATCCTTATCCTTTGGAGAGCGCAACAATTGCCTGACACGTGAGGGGGGGCGGAATATCGTCTTGATGCTATATCTTCGGCGTAACAAGTGTCCAATTTTGTCCGTGACCCCCTTGACGTATGGTAGGTACGTTGCTGCTCTCTCAACCGATGTTATTCGGCACTTTGTGGAGTTGTTCGCAATCCGATTACTCTGCTTCCAGCTGTATCCGTTTGCCTCTAACACCGCCTTCACATGCGCGAGTTCCGTGTCTACATGTTGTGGGTCACATAATCTCAGCGCTCTGTTGATAAGTGTCCGAGGCAACGACGCTAGATGGGCGGGATGGTGATGGGAGTCAGCTCTCAAGTACCGGTCTGTATGCGTACTCTTGCGGTACACTGTGTGTGAGAGATGTCCATTCTGTTGTCGCTTGAGTAACACGTCAAGAAACGGCAACGCGCCCTCTATTTCTCGTTCGACAGTGAAAGTGATCGTCGGATGTTTGCTATTTAGATGTTCTAATAAGGGTGTTACATGGTCCTTATGTAAAATAGCAAACACGTCATCCACATATCGCCACCAGTATCTCGGTCTAAAGGATATGTCGTGTAGTGCCGATGTCTCGAACCACTCCATAAAAATATTCGCAACTACTGGAGCTATAGGAGAACCCATGGCCACACCTTCCGTCTGAATATAAAATTCACCGCGCCACTTAAAATACCCACTTGTCAGTATGTACTTTATTATGTTCATGTACTCGATAGGTATAAGAGCTCTCTGGAATAAATCCGTTATAATTTTGAGTGTGTCCTCTATCGGTACGTTCGTGAACAATGACGTGACGTCGAAGCTCACCATCAGTTCGTCTTCACCTAATGTTACTTCATTTAGGAGCTGTATAAAGTGTCGCGAGTCCCTCACAAAACTTGTGGTGTTTCCTGTTAATGGAAGTAGCATGTCAGCCATGTATCGAGCTGTTTTATAAGTGGGTGAGTCGATTTGACTGACTATAGGTCTCAAAGGCCACGACGGCTTGTGAATTTTAGGTAGGCCATAAATTCTCGGTGCAGTTGGGTTCAAAGGGCGTAATCTACTGTACAGATCTTCATTTAATGCACGCAGTAGTGTACTCAGTTTGGTAGTTACTCGAGATGTAGGGTCGTATGTAACACGTTTGTAAGTATTACCGTCACTGAGGAGCTGGTTTATTTTCTGTTCGTACTGTGCTGTGTCCACGACTACTGCTGCATTCCCCTTATCTGCGGGTAAAACCAGCTCCTCAGTGACGGTAATACTTACAAACGTGTTACATACGACCCTACATCTCGAGTAACTACCAAACTGAGTACACTACTGCGTGCATTAAATGAAGATCTGTACAGTAGATTACGCCCTTTGAACCCAACTGCACCGAGAATTTATGGCCTACCTAAAATTCACAAGTCGTCGTGGCCTTTGAGACCTATAGTCAGTCAAATCGACTCACCCACTTATAAAACAGCTCGATACATGGCTGACATGCTACTTCCATTAACAGGAAACACCACAAGTTTTGTGAGGGACTCGCGACACTTTATACAGCTCCTAAATGAAGTAACATTAGGTGAAGACGAACTGATGGTGAGCTTCGACGTCACGTCATTGTTCACGAACGTAACGATAGAGGACACACTCAAAATTATAACGGATTTATTCCAGAGAGCTCTTATACCTATCGAGTACATGAACATAATAAAGTACATACTGACAAGTGGGTATTTTAAGTGGCGCGGTGAATTTTATATTCAGACGGAAGGTGTGGCCATGGGTTCTCCTATAGCTCCAGTAGTTGCGAATATTTTTATGGAGTGGTTCGAGACATCGGCACTACACGACATATCCTTTAGACCGAGATACTGGTGGCGATATGTGGATGACGTGTTTGCTATTTTACATAAGGACCATGTAACACCCTTATTAGAACATCTAAATAGCAAACATCCGACGATCACTTTCACTGTCGAACGAGAAATAGAGGGCGCGTTGCCGTTTCTTGACGTGTTACTCAAGCGACAACAGAATGGACATCTCTCACACACAGTGTACCGCAAGAGTACGCATACAGACCGGTACTTGAGAGCTGACTCCCATCACCATCCCGCCCATCTAGCGTCGTTGCCTCGGACACTTATCAACAGAGCGCTGAGATTATGTGACCCACAACATGTAGACACGGAACTCGCGCATGTGAAGGCGGTGTTAGAGGCAAACGGATACAGCTGGAAGCAGAGTAATCGGATTGCGAACAACTCCACAAAGTGCCGAATAACATCGGTTGAGAGAGCAGCAACGTACCTACCATACGTCAAGGGGGTCACGGACAAAATTGGACACTTGTTACGCCGAAGATATAGCATCAAGACGATATTCCGCCCCCCCTCACGTGTCAGGCAATTGTTGCGCTCTCCAAAGGATAAGGATCCCCTAGGAGCTCCTGGGGTCTACGTCGTTCCTTGCGACTGTGGTGCAAGCTACGTAGGCGAGACCAGAAGAAACGTGTCCACAAGACTCAAAGAACACATTGCTTCCATGAAGAACGTGGACAGCGGTAGCTCGGCGGTTACAGAGCACGCTCTCACATCTGGGACGACGCACTACATCAGATTTGACAAGGCACGGATTTTGGCGCGTGAAAAGTACTTTGTACCCCGCAAAATCCGAGAAGCCATTGAGATCAGTCGTCGTCGTAACTTCAACAGAGACAGAGGGTGGTACCTGTCAAATACGTGGAAAACCGTTCTTCATGGAAAGCACGTCACCAGTGGCAACAGTGAGGAGGACACCGTGAGTTCCGTCTGCCGGTTGGATGAGGTCTCGTCTGAAGTAAACAGCAGTGATGAAGACGAAGCCCTCCAACCTAATCCCGCGCCTCCACTATGTACACCGCATCATTACCCCCCACCAACACCACCACCGCCACCGCCGCCGCCCGCTCCGTCCGCCCGCGCTGCACGAGCAGCGGCCCGCAGTGCGAGGTGCGACGCGTCGACGAGCGCCCCGCACTCAAGATCCTGAAGAAGGCCTCCGAATGAGGCCGAAACATATGTCGATCGCTATATCGACATCGCGTAAGTCACGTTAAATTCCCGTTTTTAAATCTATAACCTTTGTTAGACGTTAGATGACGTTATAAGAAATAAAATGTTTAATTTTTTGCTGGCCAAAAATGATAGTGGTATTTTTTGCTCGATCTTATAAAATACTGTAGTGTGGTACGGAAACCTACGAGTGCGAGTCCGACTTGCACTTGGCCAGTTTATTAAACTATCTTAATTATGAGCAGCCAGGTCATAAGCTATGTATATATTATCCTATCTATTTAATATTATAAATGCGAAAGTAACTCTATCTGTCTGTCTGTCTGTGTCACTTTCACGCCAAAACCACTGAACTGATTTAAATGAAATTTGGTACACAAATAGTCTAGAGCCTGAAAACGGACATAGGCTACTTTTTAATGCGAAACAAGGGTTGTAAGGGAATTTTGAATGGAAATTGTGAAAAGGGGGATGAAATGTTATATGGAAGTATCGTCATTTTTAGAGCTAGAAGCTTGAAACTTATTTCTTAGGCTGTTGATTTGATATAAATAAATATGACATTCAAAGTTTGTAAAAGTTTTACCGTCAAGGCCAAGGGTGTAAAATAAGAATAGGTAATAGGGGATGAAAGTTTGTATGGAAATATGTAAGGTTTATGTAAATGTTCTACTGAACGAATTTAAATGAAATTTGGTACACAGATAGTCTAGAGCCTGAGAAAAGACATATCAAGGCCAAGGGTGTAAAATAAGAATAGGTAATAGGGGATGAAAGTTTGTATGGAAATATGTAAGGTTTAAATAATGATGGGGAGGGGAGTGGGGGAAAGAGAGAGGGGGGAGGGGAAAGGGGAGGGGTGGCGTGGGGGGAAGAGAGAGGGGGAGGGGGATTAGCGCGGCGCGGTACGGTGCGGTGTAGGTGGGATACGCATGTGTCTTATTTGTAAAAAAAATTGCCTAAATAATTTAAAATGCTACCCAAAGACACTATTCCACGCGGACGAAGTCGCGGGCACAACTAGTATTATATATGTATATAAATATCCGTATATCATGATGGCATGCTATCAATTCATGGTTGGCAAAGAGAACCATTATTTTTGAAAAAAAAAAATGTATTTTAACTATCTTACATTTATCAACATAAATATGGGTGTGTTTGCCATATCTGATAATAATAATACGTTCATATTATATCTCTATTTATCATAATAATATTCTCGCTGTGTAATCTATCAACTCTTATCATCTGATCAGATATTTTGAAAGAAGAGGGAAATAAAATATATTTATTTTACATCAAACATAATAGCTAATTACATGTAATCTTATCTTGAGTATTAATTTAAACAGATGTGTTTTGGTGCAAAAAGAACCCATCTCAGCATAATGTTGATCATGACTGGCATGATCAACGCTGGTCTTCCGTTGGGACCCTAAAGTGATGTCACGGATGCTCTCACCTCACACACGCTCGAATGCATGAAGGCATAAATTCAAAGAAAGGCCACTTTTTAAACTGATTTAAAATAAATAAAATAGCAACATTAACAAAAACTAACAGTATATAAACAGTTTTTATTATTACTTTTTCTGTTACGTTACAGTATATATTGTTATATTTCACTAACTTTTAAATATGCTATATCTCAAGTGGCACTTGTGTTGTGCAGTAAAGTTTCCTGTTCTTCTTATACGAATCGATGAAATTCTTAAAATATTTTTGGTACCAGTAATCTGCTGCTTCATGTTTAATAAAAATAGTTATAATTCTTCTTCATTCTCATATTCAATTAGCTTCATAAATAATTAACCTTTATAATAAGTAAATTTGGCTATACGTGATGCTGAATGCGACTGAGCATCAAAAATTTGTCAAAGGGAATGTTGAATAAAACCACAAAAACCAAGATAAATGTACTCAATGGAGGTTGCATGTATTATAAATTCTCTAAGACTAAACTATAATCTTGAATGACGTCAAATCATGTTTTTTCAATAATTTCAAATCATTTGAATAATGGATTTAACTTAAGCTTAAAGCAAAAAATAAAGAGATTAAGAAATTAATCACCACCAATATTATAAATGCGAAAGTCAGTTTGTATATTTGTGTGTTTGGGACTTCTTCACGGTCAAACGGCCGGACCGATTTATCTGAAATTTAGCACAAAGATAGCCAGTATTATGTATTAGGCTAGAGGATACTTTTTAACACATGCGAAGCCTCGGGGCACAGCATCTTTTAGCATCTTGATAATTTCGAACCCAGTCAGGAACCCTTTTCAATTATTTTATTTTATAAGTAAATGTCTATAAATAATAAGTGAATGCTTCCAGGTGTCATGCAACCAGTACAAGAAATAGGAGCACTATGCAAGAGCAAGAAGGTATTTTTCCACACTGATGCTGCTCAAGCGATTGGCAAGATTCCGATGGATGTAAATAAAATGAACATTGATCTAATGTCTATATCGGGGCATAAGTTGTATGGTCCGAAGGGTGTTGGCGCTTTGTATATTAGGAGAAGGCCAAGGGTCAGAGTGGAACCGATCCAAAGTGGTGGTGGCCAGGAAAGAGGTATGAGAAGTGGAACTGTGCCTACGCCACTTGTGGTTGGATTAGGTAAGGCTGACATCTTCCTGTAACTACATTTCTTTGATGCAAGCATTTTGCTTCTCTCAAGACTAGTGTTTCCCAGACTTTGTTCTGCCATGGCCCGGTATATTGATACTGCCCATTCGTGACACACTCAATAGTTTTAACGAAATAAAAACAAGTTTGCTGCAAATGCGTCGATCGATAGTATTATTTTAAAACAAGACAGGAATGGTGCGATCCAGTATTTCATTTTGATGGTCCCGCGGTACCGGGTTGCGACCCACCAAATGGGAAACGTTGCTCTAGACGGTTAGACCATATGGCAGTGTTCATTTACAAATTAAACTTTAGCGGAACAGAAAAATACCCTTGCCTAACTTTGCTTTTAGAGTTCAATATACAATTTTTTAATATTATATTTTTAGGGTCAGTTTCACCGGTTCAAAGTTCTTGATAACGATAATACATGATTAGGATTGAGAATGAAATAAATAAATAATATTATATTAGGAATTTATCTGCCTGATAGATAAACTACAACTTTTAGGGCCAGTTTCACGGGTTCCTGATAACGCTAATATGAAGAAATAGGATAACTATCTAACGCATTATCAGGAACCGGTGAAACTGGCCCTTATATGCATTATATTATGTCATATGCGTTAGAAAATCTTTTTCAAGAATCAGTGAAACTAGGCTTTAGTTTTTAGGGTTCCGTAGTCCTGACAAGGAACCCTTATAGTTTCGTCATGTCATGTCTGTCTGTCTGTGTGTCCGAGGTTTTGCTAATAGTCCGTTAATGCTAGAAAGCTGTAATTTTGTAGGGGTATGTATATAAATTACGTCGACAAAGTGGTGAAATAAAATTTTGAAAAATATTTTTTTTTATGGTAGCTCTCCTACATGAGAAGTGGCGATGATTTTTTTTTCGTCTTCTACCCCATCGTGTGGGGTATCGTTGAATAGGTCTTTTAAAATAACTTAAGGGTTGCTAATATTATTTTTCGATTGAATGCTCCATTTACGAAATACTAAACTTTAAAGTGCAAATTTTTGTTCCAGTAGGGCGTCCCATCCCCTCTAAAAGCTAAACTGCTAGCTTAAAATATCTAAAAAAATTCGAGATAAGAGTGCATTTCATGAACTTTAAAAGAAAACTATAGCGGTTAAGATAACTCTATTAGTTTACCAGTAATTGTCGTTGAACTTGGGTGTTGGATAATTTTGTACCAAATACTAAATCTTTAGAATAAATCCTAAAGACGAAGTACCTAGTTGCTTGTTTATAACGGGTAAAGACTTGCATTGAATAACGGGCTACTACGGAACCCTACACTGCGCGTGCCCCGACACGCACTTGGCCGGTTATTTAAATCTTGTATTATTTATATTAAACTTTTAATGAGATTAAATGTAAATATACAACAATGTTAAATCATCACAAAATATAAAGAATCAACTGAATATTCTTTTTTTATCTCTTGATCTTTTTTATATAGGTGCTGCTTGTGAAATAGCAGAACGAGAAATGGCATATGACCATGCTTGGATGGAGAAATTATCACAAAGATTCCTGGACAAAATATACTCCAAACTCACTCATGTCATAAGGAACGGCGATGTGAAACAGACATACCCTGGCTGTATCAATTTGTCTTTTGCTTATGTAGAAGGTAAACATAAACTGTTACAATAGGGAATATGCATGAAGCTCAGATTTATTGGAAATAATTTTTTTCGATTCTTTGTTGTCCTGGAGTAATATGTAAAACCTTTTTTTTTATTTCATTCCATTTAATTTGCTTAAAATAATAAACTAAAAATGCAATTTAAGCGAGGGAAATTTAAGTTTGTCAAACAGATCACCATTGGTCGAATCGAAAGTTGACGTCATTATGCACAACTCCACGTGATAGAAACATTGAGCGCGGGAACATAAAAATAAATGTATGGTGTGGTCTTATTGTATTTATTTCCATATATTGTGTTTGCCGCGTATTATTGTGCAAAAATGTATATTACTAACCATTTAATATAGATAAAAATGAGTACGAGATTAGAGAAACTGTATAATTTAATAAAAACATGCCATTGGTTAAATACAATAATCGCGCGGAGTCTTAGTTAAAGAAAAAAAAATCTAGTTTGCTTCAAGCGGCGTGTGTCTGACGCAAGTGCGTGACGTCACAATGTATCACCAAAGAGCCCGGGAAATGATGGCGTTTAAACTGCTCAAATTTATTTGTATATTTAAATGTTTATTTAAAAAATAATTAGACTAATTCCAGCAGTATTTTATTTTTTTATTATGTTATATGGATGTAATGAGTGAAATAAAAATATAAAAAAAAACATGCATATTCCCTATTGTAAATCTACTCTAAATTTGTCTTGTTTTTTTGGTTTGGTTCTTAATTTGTATTATTAATTTTGTAATACGCAAAAAATATTTTAGGTACTTGATGTCAACCGTTTTTATAATTTATTATTATATATTATTATATTATATATATATATATTAATATTTTATTAATGAGTAGGTTAGTAGTTACTGCATAATATCTCAAGGTTCTTTAATAAATGTTATCTAGATCTGATGGCTTTATTCGGATATGGAAATAAACACATCAAATAAAGAGTGCTTTACATCCATTTTTACCCTAACGCAAAAAGAGTGAGTTATAAGTTTGACGTGTGTATCTCTGATGGGTGTGTCTGTCTGTGGCATCGTAGCGCCCAAACGGATGAACGAATTTTAATATAGTTTTTATTTGTTACAAAGGTGACTTAACATAACCAAGAGTGTCCTTAACTTTGATTCATAAAAATCTGTTTAGCCGTTTTAAGACTATGACCTATTTTTTAGTTGATATGAGAGCAACTTTTATAGATCTGATCAATTCAAAATTCCTATTTCAATGATATTTTAATAACAATAACCTGATGCTGGGGCATCTTCTGGAATGAAAAGAAGGATAGTTTGAAGTATCGTGCGGCCGCTTTTTAATGTTCACTCGAATTTGGTCGGGTAATCTACCAAAAATATTTCGAATGGTTTTTTATCATTATTGTCTAAAGTAATGGATATAAATACTTGATTTTTTGCATACGTATTCTTAAAATAGCGCTCTAATTATTTGTAGAAGCGTGTAATAAGCCAGCTCACAGAAAACTAGTGTTTTCGTATTCTAAGTAATTTCACTCAAGATAACCTCAAAAAAAAGACAAAATCGTTAAGAACTCGCCAATGATATGTAGTAGGCCGGCAAAACTTTACAGGATCGTGAGAATATATAACGGGTACCAGTTGGCACTAACGCGAAGTGCTTGGTCTTGTTCATTCGAGAGCCAGAACATTTTTCCATTTTCTAGGAAATAAAATAATAGCTCCTGAACCATGCTAGTCATGTTATTGAAAATATGGGTACAAATATGCACAAATTTACTTTATCTGTATACAAAAAATCATAACTGTGCGTTCAGCCGTTTCCGATATATAGCAATCGGCCAAACGTTCGCCCAGCAAAAAACTAAATATCTCTGGAATCTTTAGAGGCACAAATTTGGCTTACTCTCTAATATACTCGTATTTAAGCTATCTTTTTGCATATTTAATATACAGCTAGACCCATCTTTTTAAAAAGTTTTTCTGGGCGAACGTTCGTGCAGCAGAATCCGTTTTTCCTAAATAACTCCGAAGCCGTTGGAGGCACAAATTTAAAATTTCGGGCACATTTACACGATATAAGGCACTAATTATCTGCATCATTCAATTCTTGAAAAGGCGATACTTTTTGCTGGGCGAACGCACACAGTACTCTGTTATTCGTAAACCTATTTGGAAAATTATTTTTTGTTTTAAAAAAGTATGCTTCTCGTTTGGTCTCATTGTAATTTTATCGAGATCTTATAAGTATCTCCAGATATATGGAGATAAACACCCCAAACTTAGTACTGAAAATGACTAGCGCGGCATTTGAAGTCTGTTATTTTTTTAGTTTTGTAAACGATCCTATTTTTTTTTAATGCTGTATAGGCAAGCTTTTGACCACTATCTCACCTGATGTTAAGTGACGATGCGGTCGACGATCTAGCACGCTTACCTAGTTAATACCTGTTCACTTCTAATAATTCCTACATTATGTGTAACTTGTTATATTCATATTCTATGAATAAGTTAAAATTCAATAAAAAATAATGAACTATCTCCTCAGCACGATTAACTGTAGCTACAACAGAAGAGGTCTTGCCCTACTGGTCCCATCTCAAAATTTTACCCTGTATAGACTAGCCGCTAGCGTTCGACCACTATCTCACCTGTAGGTAAGTGACGATACGGTAAAGGATGGTTAGCACTCTAGGCCTAAAATAGGAACTGGCTCTCAAGTATGCACATCTGCCGGAACACATTACATCTTTGGCGACAGATTTTTCAACTTGAGGGTGGGAGCAGGCATGGCATTTTATCATTAATTTTTTTTTAATTAGTATATCATGTACCAATAGAAATCTTATTTTCAACGTATATAACAAAATTGATTTCAAATGTTCTTATTCACAGGTGAATCGCTACTAATGGCTCTAAAAGACATTGCACTGTCAAGCGGATCTGCCTGCACCTCTGCATCTCTGGAACCATCATATGTACTGAGAGCTATTGGAACAGATGAGGATTTGGCGCACAGTTCTATCAGGTGAATTTCATATATATATCTTGTAGTAGGACTTCTGCTAGTCCGCATGAGGCGCTACCACTTTGCTTAATAATTCAGCCGTGAAACAGGAATGTTTTTTGGTTGAAATGGCAAAGTGTCCAGTGAAATTACAGGGCATGTGAGATGTAACATCTTTTCTTAAGGTAACATTGTGTCATACACACAATATTGAACCACTGTCGGCGCTGACAGCCGAAATGTATGAACTCGTCAGCGCTAGTGGTCGGCGTTATTCTAAAACGCTTCTATAGCAACCATACATATTCAACCTATTAGCGCCGACGGTACGCGTCTCTACGCGTGACACTAAAACCAGCAGAGTAAAGTGGATAAAACGTTAGTCAAATAAGATTCCTTGCCGATGTCTGTTTCCTGATAAGAACAATCCTGGAGTTCTCAAATCAGTGAACAGTTATCGTCTATGGTAAATGTAATGTGTTACATCATCAACATAGTGTGATAGAGTGGTCAAACGCTAGGCCATCTGGAATTAATATAAGTTTTTGCATAAATTTATTGTTTATCTAATACTATAAGAATCTTTGTCCTGACATACTGACCGACTCACTGACTCACTGACAGACAACGCACAGCCTAAACCGCTGGTCGTAGAAACTTGAAGTTTGGAGGGTATATTTGTCTTAGTACGTAAGGGTGTACTAAGAAAGGATTTTCCAAAATTCACCCCTTAAGGGGATGAAATGGGGGTTCAAAGTTTGTATGGAGAAACAAGATTAGATCGTCTTTTCTATCCGAAACTTCACATAAGTGCTTCAGTAAAAAAATAAGTAAAGACGTGTTTCAGGTTTTTTTGGAATTCCACCCCTAAGAGGGTGAAATGGGGTAATAAAGTGTAAAATCAATATTGTTTCGGATTGCGCTGAAATTTGGCATGCAAATAGTTATTACGACGTTAGTTCCCACTGAGAAAGGATTTTCCAAAATTAACCCTCGAAGGGGATGAAACGGGGGTTCAAAGTTTGTATGGAGAAACAAAATTAGATAGTCTTTTCTATCTGAAACTCCACACAAGTGCTTCAGTAAAAAAATAAGTAAACACGTGTTACAGGTTTTTTTTTTATTCCACCCCTAAGAGGGTGAAATTGGGTAATAAAGTGTGAAAATCAATATTGTTTCGGATTGCGCTGAAATTTGGCATGCAGATAGTTATTACGACGTTAGTTCCCTCTGAGAAAGGATTTTCCAAAATTAACCCTCGAAGGGGATAAAACGGGGGTTCAAAGTTTGTATGGAGAAACAAGATTAGATAGTCTTCTCTATCTGAAACTTCACACAAGTGCTTCAGTAAAAAGTTAGGTAAACACGTTTCAGGTTTTTTGAAATTCCACCCCTAAGAGGGTGAAATGGGGTAATAAAGTGTAAAACAATATTATTTCGGATTGCGCTGAAATTTGGCACGCAGATAGTTATTAAGACGTTAGTTCCCTCTGAGAAAGGATTTTCCAAATTAACCCTCGCAGGGGATGAAACGGGGGTTCAAAGTTTGTATGGAGAAACAAGATTAGAGTCTTTTCTATCCGAAACTCCACACAAGTGCTTCAGTAAAAAAATAAGTAAACACGTGTTTCAGGTTTTTTTTGAAATTCCACCCTTAAGAGGGTGAAATAGGGTAATAAAGTGTAAAATCAATATTGTTTCGGATTACGCTGAAATTTGGCATGCAGATAGTTATTACGACGTTAATTCCCTCTGAGAAAGGATTTTCCAAAATTAACCCTCTTAGGGGATGAAACGGGGGTTCAAAGTTTATATGGAGAAACAAGATTAGATAGTCTTTTCTATCCGAAACTTCACACAAGTGCTTCAATAAAAAAATAAGTAAACACGTGTTTCAGGTTTTTTTGTAATTCCACCCCTAAGAGGGGGAAATGGGGTAATAAAGTGTAAAATCAATATTGTTTCAGATTGCACTGAAATTTGGCATGCAGATAGTTACTACGGCGTTAGTTCCTTCTAAGAAAGGATTTTCCTAAATTCACTCCAGTAGAACAAGGGCGCTCGATATTCATAAATACTGTCTACCTAACATTAGTTTTTAGCTTTTTATACTCTATAACCTTCATGTTACAACCAGTAACGTTTATATTTTTATAACACAAATTTTTTTATTACAATTGGCTAGGCTAGGCTATTCTGTAAGCTATCTCGACAGCGGAATCCGCGGTGAGATTTGAATTTCGTACTATGAAATTCAACCGTATTACGAACTTGATACGATTGAATTTCGTAGTACGAAATTCGAATCTCACCGCGGATTCCGCTGTCGGGATAGCTTACAGAATAGCCCAGCTGAAGGGGATGAAACGGGGGTTGAAAGTTTGTATGGAGAAACAAGATTAGATAGTCTTTTCTATCCGAAACTTCACACAAGTGCTTCAGTAAAAAAATAAGTAAACACGTGTTTCAGGTTTTTTTGTAATTCCACCCCTAAGAGGGTGAAATGGGGTAATAAAGTGTAAAAATCAATATTGTTTCGGATTGCGCTGAAATTTGGCATGCAGATAGTTATTAATTACGACGTTAGTTCCCTCTGAGAAAGGTTTTCCAAAATTCATCCCTGAAGAGGATGAAACGAGGGTTCAAAGTTTGTATGGAGAAACAAGAATTGATTGTCTCTTATATTCGAAACTTCACACAAGTAGTTTAGTAAATAAATGAGTAAATGCGTGTTTCAGGCTTTTTGAAATTCTATTCCTAAAAGGGTGAAGTGGAGTAACAATGTCTGAAATCAATATTGTTTCGGATTGCGCTGATATTTTGCATCCAGATAGAAATTTTGACTTAGGTATCCGCTGAGAAAGGATTTTTCAAAATTCACTCTTCAAGGGATGAAGGGGGGTTCAAATTTTGGATAGTCATTTTATTCGACATTTCACACAAGTACTTCTGCAAATAAATAAGTAAATACGAGTTTCAGACTTTTTCAAAATGCCACCCTAAATGAGTGAACTGGGGTAAAAAAGTCTGAAAATCAATATAGTTTCGGATTGCGCTTTATTGGGATTTTCGGGTTTTAAAAATATGAATCCTGGTTTGTCTTAGTCACGCGATAACATGAAAACAGGTGAACCAATTTGGCTAATTTTTATTTGATGTCTTGAATGATAGAATCGTTTTTACAAAAGAAAAGTTTTAAGTAAATAAAAGGAGTTTTTAACGCGGGCGTAGCCGCGGGGGACTTCTAGTAATACTATATACCTTGACGACATGCTACTGACTACTGGCACAGATTATATAATAGTTACTACGTCTACTACTTTGACTAGCGCTTGTACTATTCATTATTCTGTGCTAGCGCGACGTTTGAAGTCGGTTCTTTTAGTTTTTTAAACGATCTTAAATCAATTTAGTTTTTAAACTATCTTATTATTTTTTGTTTGATAATTACGATTATACTCAAAAACTTCTGAACCGATTACAAAAATTATTTCAGTAATGGAAAGCTACATTATCAGCGAGTAACATAAACTATATTTTATCCCCGTATTCTCACGGGAACGGGAACCACGCGGGTGAAACCGCGAGGTGCTGCTAGTAACATAATAAAACTATTCTGATGTTCAGTTTATTTCTTAATAAAGAGTAAAAATAGATTTAAATGTTTCTTGAATGTCATGTTACCTTGCTTGCTGTTTGCTGTATAAATTAGCATAATAATGTCATGGTGACTAAATATTATGCAACAAAATATTTTTTTCTAGGAATTCGTACATATTAATTTGATTTGTTTATTATTTGAATGGGGTTTGCATGTTTGAGGTTTTTGTATAGGAAAAGTGCAGCTGCTGATAATTTTACTTTTTTTAAACTATTTCAGATTTGGATTCAGCAGATTTACAACTGTTGAAGAAGTAGATTACACAGCAGAAAAAACAATAAAGCATGTTGTGCGACTCCGTGAAATGAGCCCGCTTTGGGAAATGGTGCAAGAAGGTGTAGACATCAAAACAATCCAGTGGTCGCAACATTAGGATTTGAGTTACGAAAAAATGCATCATTGAAATGTTACATAAGATTCCAAATATGGAATTAGATTGATATCAAAAGATCTGGTTTAGGCAAATAAAATAAATTAAAAGGTATTTTAAACACAAGCTTTTTGTAAAGACGTTATCATGTGTAATGTAAGTACTAATTTTAACAATACATATCTACTACCTAGCCCCAATGAGACTCCCATTTGCCATTATGGAGTTCCAGTCCCAACTCCATCATCAGATCAGCTCAATGGTACCATATTATTCGCAAATAAACCAAATTTAAGAGCAATCAAAGGAAGTTAGAAAGTGGTCAAAAAACATTTATAATCTAGTGTTTGACCATTATCTTGCTTGGTGGTAAGCGATTATGTGGTCGACGATTTGACACAAACTACACATACTAAACACTGCAAGTTACATAAAAGCTTGTAATGAACAGGTGCCTGGTATATTTTTACCAAACTGCATTCTTTTTGGTTTGACCAATTTTGAGGAGATTAGGCTTAGTTAGTGACTGTGGAAAGATGTATTAATTTTATTATAAAACTATATAAATAGTAATAAGTATATTAGTAAGTTTCTGTACTATGCACATAAAATGTTGTATTAATAAAAAAAAAACCAGTTTAATGCAATAATAAATTCATATATTAATACACATTACGGTACAAAATGTTGATAAAACATACACAAATGTATTGGTTGGGCAATCCAGCATTATTCACATTATTAATATTGTCAATTTATTGTTATATTTTAAATTACGAACATTATTTTTGATTAAAACTAGCTGCTTTGTTAAAAAATAAACTATAAAATTATTATTTGATGCTGTTTTTTATTTAGTGCTGTTGTAGCAGGTTAAGATAAATCATAAATATATGTCACAGGAATGTCAGGTATTTGAAGTAGCATGCTGCTTGCAAAACACTGGTATAAAATAAAAGATTTAAAGCTTAAAATGGTCACTTAAAATATGACTTATATAAAATGAGAATTATCTTATTTAATAGAATACTTGTGTCACAAACATTGCAGGTATGATAGTCTATAATCTAGTAGGCCAACAGTTAACCAGAGTCAACATAACAGTAACTTAATGTTAACATTTGACAATGTGACCGAAAAAAACAATGGTAAGCGCACATTTTCTCAGCATAAATGATGCCGTAGCAGCTTTTACTAAAGAGTAATTAGCCTTCTCAATTTTTTACTACGAAAATGGCTGCTGAGATTTAAGTGATTTAATGCTAGTATTCATAAAATTTCTATTAGGTAGGAATCACATGTTTCTTCAAACAAGCATTAAGCTGAAGAAATATAAACAATACAAGCACTTCAGCCTTAGATAAAAAACCTCAAACTTAATCCATTTCATGCATAAATAATTCTAACAATATATCTGTCAGCCTATCTATAGTTTGACCATAAATGCTGTACCGGCACCTTTTTACCGCACCTTGGGAAGGTGAGGCAGAGGACGGAAATTACAGTGGACAGACAACAGAGCACCCTACTTTGCCCCTCATCTTGCCGCTCTCATACCTAAAAGGCTCAATCCAGCAGTTTCAGTCAAACTATATCCCAACAACTATTCAGATCAGCTCATGAATTTTAATTTACATATTTTTACTAGATAATTTATTGAATAAATTAAATAATAAGAATATTTTCTGTGATGGTCTAACAAATGGGCCCTTCAATTTTATTAAGAGTATTTAAATTCTTGAGCTTTGACATCAGATCATTTTGAATTTTAATTCATTGTTACAGAGTGCAAAATCACACAAAAATTAGAATTAGGCAAACAAAGGGGCAGAATGTAAAGCCTATAAAAGTACAAATAATTATGCAATTCAGCAACTACACGATGGTTCTTCAGGAGGATCAGGGTTGGATATCTTGAAGCTATCGTGGTCTAAAGTCTGCAGTTCAATTCTAGACCGATTCGACTCTACGAGTTGTAGAGCAATGTCAGCAAACATCTCATCAACCCCTCTGCCAGATTTGCATGAAGTTTTATATGTGCTGCTGATAAGATTATGGCATTGTTCACTGGAAAAAAGAAGTTGTTTAAAGTCCAAACAAATTTAATTTAATTCTCAATTTTTATCTTATTTATCATTCACATATTTTGTGGTCTGCAAGTCCATAACTTTAAACGGTTTCTTTAGGTAATATAATTTGATAGGTTAATAATTACCAGAACATTTCAATGTCAGCATCAGATACTTGAGGTGCCGATCCCTCTAAGTCAGACTTGTTTCCACAAAGAAATATCTTAGCATTCTCTGCATATGTAACAATATCTAGTAAATGCTGACTCAACACATGAAATGAAGATGAATTATCTAGAGAGAATACTAGAATTGCAGCTTCAGCAAACTTGTAGTAGCTAGATGTGACAGAAGCGATCCTTTCCATGCCACCAGTGTCCCACAACTGTAACTAAAGTACACATAACAGTGAAAACGTGATAATTGGATTAATTAACTACATTTACGTAAGCCATCAAGTACATACAAGTATGATAGGATCAGAAGATCATATATATATATTTGGGCCACTAAGCCTGAAAATTTTCAAACAAACCTTGACGTCTTTGTCAGCAACTTGGAAAATCCTCTCAAAATGATCCAGCCCTAGAGTGGATCTTCTATCTGAATTCGGAACAAAAGTATTATTGATGAAGCGACGGAACAATGAGCTTTTCCCCACGCCATATTCACCACATAATATCACTTTTAACACAGGTGTTTTCACAACAGCCATTGCCTGTAGTTTCAATATTCATACACGAAGGAAAAGATATCAATAATAGTAGCTTTCCATATACATTTTTTGGCGACAACCACAGATTACTACAACCAAAAACCCAAAGAGTAACATAATATATACTAACTCAAAAACCCCCCTCTGTAGTCTGTGGCGATAACGATTTATGTTTCCAGTATTATACAAGGTACTCTGTGGATTTCTGTCACAGATTATGAGATTTCTGCACTACGTATGACTACAGTACCACAAGTATAACTTGGCGGTGGTGGTTTTTGGAACTAATTATTTTAATTGAAACTGTGAGTTTGACGTTTGAGAGATTACCGCGACATTATTGTTGATAAATCTGCTACATTAAAATAGTTCAATAATGCCAAAAGTAATTAAAAGTGGTTTAAGAGAAACTGTTATCAAAGTACAAAGTAAAAGCACAGTGGCGCACAGGCACGCCAAGTTATACTTGCCGGACTGTACGTACGAAGCGAAACCAAAACCACAGATCACTATATGTATCAGACATAGAGTCAGAGAACAAGGGCCTTATTCACGATCCATCCGGCTGTACATCAGGGCTGCGTTCACGACCTACGCTTGGAGTACACCCAAACGCTCTAACCCCGTTCACGACTTCAGAGCGTCACATTCGCTAAACGAGTTAGAGAGAGAGGTAAGACCGTTTGGTTGCACAGGTTGCACTCCGAGCGTAAGTCGTGAACGGAGCCCAGCTCAAGGCCGCGGCGCTGGATGTAGCATACTGACTGTCGTGCGCGCATCTAGCGAGCAGTGTAAATAGAACGAAAAATGTTTTAAATTGTATATGTATATTATACGTATATGTTAAATCTGCTGTACAGCAAGTCTATACACCATCAAGCCGCACGATGCTGGACTGCTCTGACGTACGTCCGCGTTATTCACTGTCCATCTGCACGACGCTCGCGGTGGTGGGGGTGCTCGCTGGATGCAAAATCGGTCGTGCAAGTCCAGCAAACAATTAATAATAATTATCGACGTACGTCAAGCCTATTCACGATACTTTTGCATCGTGCATGTCCTTGAGCTGAGGTACAGCCGGGATGGATCGTGAATAAGGCCTTTAACTTTCTCTATGTCTGTGACACATATAGTAATCTGTGTAGTATATACTTGGTCTATACGAAGTATATATTATGTTACTCTTTGATATACTAACTCATGGGTACTATACTAATGTTTTGTTATTAATTTTTGCCTTGCAGGCATTAGTATTCAGTTAACTCAAATTCGTGTTTTTACTTACTCCACGCTCCACGGTGAGTGATTGTAACGCTCGTTTGGCTGAAACAATGGATTTACAAACTTCTCATTTAGCTGCAGCGTTAATGTCGGGTAGCACATACAATAATCTGAATCCTGAGCCTTCACCGGCCGTAACACCTTCGAACGAAGATAGTAAAATGAGAAAACCTCCCGAACCCATGAAAGAACCAGATGAGGACAAAGAAGAAATAGCAAGCGGTGAAGAGTTTTCTGATGAAGTAAGTATGTCAATATCAAATTGAGTGTGTTACTTCATAGAGAGTTTTCGATTGATAATAATCTTTTAGACCATCAAAAAGAGCTGATGCTAAAGTAGTAAGGTATAAAGGCCGTAATTAATCAATGTCTTATATGTTAATTTTACCGTATTAAAACTATTCTATTCTTGACATACAGGAAGCTGAGGCACAGTCTGGCAGCAAATCAATCCCTGGTCGTGGAGTCACCCTGCAAATGTTATTAGAAGAGAAGATGCTGGAACCTGGGAATGCAGCTATGACTATTGAATACTTGGTATGTTTCCACTATAATTAAATCAACCTTTTACTGACTTCTTTACTGAGTATATTTTTTTTACTATAAAAAGTAACAGGACAAGCATGATGCTTGCCTGATGGTTAGTGATGACATCTATCTATAACAGATACAGCAGCATGCAAAACTTTGCATGTCACTTCACTGCACCTGTTACCTAGAGACATAAAGATGTTCAGTCTCGCACCCTGTAATTTCACTAGATACATTGCCATTCCAACCAAAAAATATTTCTATTTCACGGTTGAATTAATTGGCAAAATGGTGGTACTGCCCCCGGTGGAATAGCAGAAGTCCTACCACTATAAGTAGGTATAGCTATAAGCAACCATATTTTAAATTATTTTTGTTTTAGTGTTATTATGGCTCTACACAATAAGTATATTTAGCCAATGCCAAAGTATAAGAATCATTCATCATGGATTCAAGTCGTAAAGTAGATTCAAAATCACATTAAAGTCTAGATTAAGTCATAGTCTAGTCCAAGTCATACCCTCAGTAAAGACTTTACTGAAGGCTTAAGTGGCTTTTTGGTGAAAATTAAATTGCATGCTTTTCAACATAGCACTGTTTACTGTTTACCTACACTCACACACATTTATTTGTTTTATTACACATTAAATCATGGAAGAACACAAGTTTTAGGAAAAAATACAATGTGAGCACACACTTTCACATTTTAGAGGCATTGAATGGAAATTGGCTCACAAAGATGTTAAATAAGCATATATAATAGGTATAGGTACATATTATGTGTATAATTTGTCATATGTTTGTTCACCAATTACTCGAAGTTGCCTAAACCGATTTAGAAAATTCTTTTTTTTTTGCAAAGGGTACCATTTCCAGGTGTCCCATTTAAATTTTAACGAAATCGGTTGAGCCGTTTTTATTATATCAATATTTGTATTACGATGCATTTGTATACTTCAATGACATGATACGTTGACTAGTACAATGTTTGAAATCAGTTCAGTCGGTCAGTTTTAGTTTTTTTAACGATCTTAAATTATTATTATTATTATATTTAACTTCTAATCATTCATTGGCGTTAATTTAATTTCAGGGTCAAAAGTTTGTAGGCGATCTCCAATCAGATGGGAAAATAAAGTCTCATGAAACTGAAACAATTTTCTGTTCTCCTTCTGCTTGGGCCATCCATTGTAAAAGGATTATCAACCCAGACAAGAGGTCAGGATGTGGATGGGCATCAGTCAAGTATAAGGGAAAGAAATTGGATACAATAAAAGCTACATATCTCCGCAAAAAGCAGATTCAGAGAGAGACTATGCATTCTGATGGTAAAATTTGATTAATTTACTTGTATTCTATTGGACACATTATTTTTTTAGGGTTTTGGTTTTCAGTAGTAGTTCTTTTCATTCTTCTAAAAGTAAATTATTATGTCTATGTAGCTGACATACTGTATTACACAAAACTGCCAGAATGTTTTATGCCACTGTTCCTAAGGTGCCATCTCCACCTGCAAGTGTGCTGCATTCACCAACAAACACCTCTTCTTATCTTAATGTTTGTTACATGAAAGACTGGAGTTTCTTTCTAGACAAAGTGATGTTGTGGTTGACAATGGCAACATGAAGGGTTTAGAATACACAGGCTCATAAGTGTATCCAAATCATTAGTCAAATTGACAGGGTTCGAGGGTAAATATCAATGGATATATATCCATTGATATTTATATATATCTATATATATATATATATATTTTTGATATATATCAAACTGGTTTCGACTATATATATCAAATGTTTTTTTTTTATATATTGCAATACAAAAATGGTTTAAAAAATTAATATTGTTGAATATTTTTTAGCATTTGTTACTGTATTTACTATTTCTACTTTTTATTTTATGTTTTTTAGTTGATTTTGCCTTATCTAAAAGAACATTTTATGTTTTGGTTTAATTTGTCTGCTTTTAAGCACCTTAATAAATAAAATAATTAAATAAAATGTAGTTTTTTTGGTTTGATAATTTTAGTATGTTTATGTAGCACATATGCAAATAGTATTCATAAATAATACAATACAATAATGATATGGCTTTCATACAGAATTGATATATATCAAACTTGATATATATCCGATATATATCATAAATATCCGATATTTTGATATTTATAATAAATATCGGATATTTTCGAACCGTGAAAATTGAAAATGTAACTTATACATATTTAGTAAAGTCTTGGAAGTTTTGGGATGTCCCATTTTTTTCATTGTATTGTATTGTCCCACGACTTTGGCCCTCGGCTGTCACAAGTCGAGACTTTGATATTTCACTGCTCAATTGTTTTACTCACACACATTGCCATTGTATTATTTGCAGAGGAAACTGAGATGGAAGTGGAAAGTCCACCAGAACCACCACCGCAAAGGACTGTTATGAAGCACAACACTGTCCCAAACAGAATGATGCAACAGTAAGTAAATCATTAAGAATAAGTGTACTGTCACAGATTATATAATAGTTACAACGTAACAGATACTTCACTATTATTACTATTAATTTCGGGATATTTACCATGTTTTTCTTTTGTTTTGAGTTTCCGATATTTCGGTGCTGTTACAAGCGCCATGTTCACGGACGAACTGAAGATTGCGGGTGAAGAGGGTATCTAGATACTTCACTCCCCTACTAAAACACAATACCAACGTTAATTCAGACAATACAAGCAAAAATGTGTCTAAGACGTTCGACCTAGCGATGTTATTACTTCGTTCAGCACGTGATGTATCAGCGCGCGCCTGATACAGTAAAGGTTGACTCAATGAAATAAAAAATTCTTTTTATTTACCTGACATAATAACATCATTTTAGTATCGGTAGCATAAAAAAATGAAACATATTATGCTTTGTTTTTTGCCAAACCCACAAAATAACTATGAAAAACATAAATCGTTATAATACGAATGCGCAGTTATCCCGTCATTTGAATATACGTTGCGTGTGCGTGAGCAGTGACAACCGACTGGCAGATAGTACAGCCGGAGTTGACGAAAGTTTAGGTATAAATCTCAGTAGCTATGGGCGAGTTAACATCAGGTGTCATTATCATTAATAATAATAAAATGTGTCTTTATGTGTATCCCAACGTGATTTGCCGCTTCTGTGCATATATAGACACACGAAGGGTTGAAGATGTCAATGGAAATATTGAATAATTATTTATTTTACATAACTGATTACTTCAATATAAATAACACAATAAAAATACAGTAACTGCGTGAAATGTTCAAATGATTTATTTCTAAATAAGTATTTTGATAGGCGTGACATCATGCGCTGTGATTGGTGTTTCAATCAAAATGGCCGATTGCAGTATTTTAATGTTTTATTTTATTGAAAATCTTAATAATCTCAACTTTTTATATAAAACTAAACTAGTATTTTAAATTGTTTTAGTATGTATTATCCCCTAAAATCATCAAATCTTCGATTTTTTGATACTGTCGTTTTTAGATGGCTTTTTTATTTCAGTGATGCCAACATGCTGATAGAAGCAGTATCATTCTCATCAGCTGGTAAAGTGCAACCATTCATGGTGTCTGTAAGTTCCAACGCCAGTTTGGTGCTAGATATTCACTGCCATTTGAAAAAGGAGGAGGTGTATGGATATTTGGCTGGGACTTGGGATTTAAATACACACAGTAAGTATTTTGTATGACTTTATCAACTTTGATCCATACTACTAGTATAAAAACGTTTGTAACTCTGTCAATCTGTCACTGTTAGTTACCTAATCTCGCCTAAACGGGCAATCCAATCGTACTGAAATTTAACAAGAAGATATTTTTTAGCATGAGAATGAACATAAGCTACTATATTCTTGACTAGCAGCCCGCCCCGGCTTCGCACGGGTAGAACATGACATACTACAAAATTTGCATCAGTTTGTTGCATTAAATATAAAATATTTACATATTTAACAATCATTGTCATATTTCAACCAATTTACACAAAACCTTAACGAATTATGCACCTAAACCTTCCTTATAAACACTGGCTACTGGTGAAAACCGCATGATAATCCGTTCAGTAGCTATTGAGATTATTGCGAACAGACAGACAGACGCAGTGATGGACTTTATTTTATAATACTTACTGTAACGAGGTATTTCGACTCGTTACATATTTTTCGCTTGGAAGCACATTTCGGCTTCTAAGACTGACAAAATTACCTTTTGTTTTGAAATATAATATAATATAAATTTTGTAATGAAATAATTTGGAACATTTTCGTATTTAGTCATTTTTAGTCGATTTTAAATAATCGAGTTACTACTTGGTCTGTGGATCATTCAATATCCCATAGACAATCTTTCAAAAAAAAAAATAGATTGGACATCTATGGAGGGTTTTCACTTTTTCTTGCCCCTAGGCATACAAAGGGCTCATTTTTGGTAAATTTTATAAATCGGATTCAACAAGATGAACCGATTTTGATTTTATTATTGATATTTTTTTTTGTTTGATAGATGTCTTTATCGAGAGTGTTCTTAGCTTTGATTCATAAAATTCTTTCAAACGTTATAAAACTATGAGCTTTTTTCTAGTTAATTGCGCTATGAAATCAACTTTCATAGGTCTGATCAATTCGAAAATCTTCTTCTTCAACGATATTGTAAGAACATGGAAGCATTGACCTGATTCTGGGATCCTGTACTCTACAGAATACTCAAATCCACACCAACTTACAGCTCAGATTTTAAATGTCGTGTTTAGAGTCATTGGAATGCTTTTATTGAAAAGATTATACATAGATCAGTCGGGGTGGTTTATATATAGATCGTAACTATATTATACAACAAAATTTTATACAGTAAAAATATATTATTATACTATATTGACTTCAAATTGATTGTGATCGGTGGGGATCTACAGCATCGCTAAGCTTATAATAATATTTTATTAGTAACTATGACCTAATCTGTGGTTTCACTGCATATATTTTATTAATTTTGCGATGCGTGTATGTGAAATCCGTGATATCTTCTAGACTTTTCATTAGAACTATATACTGTAAAGGACAATTTTAATCTATAATATTTGGCCAAGCTAATTAACGTAATTATTTAGATAAGGATTAATACTATATACTTGAAAATAGCCTTGGAAGTTATGTAATATTTTTTAACAACAAATTAAAGATTAAAATGGTTACTGTGAGTCAACCTTAAGAGATAGACATATGCTGTCGCGGACTTTTTTGTAGGTCTTATTAAGTTGTACAACTCTTCCATAGAAAATATTCATCCATCTATTTTCAATTGAGCAGCGTTCGTAAGAAACGTATTTTTTCGACCGCTTTTTAGTCGACTTAGGTTGCAAATTAGGTCTCCACGAATGTACCTTTGATTGAAACGGGATAATATATAGCCTATTTTCATTCCGAAAGTCCATTCTATATATTTGTGAAAGAATTTACTTTAAAGTATTTACTTTTCGATTAAAAGAATAATAATACCATTTGTTAGGTCTATTCTCTACCTACGATAACATAAAAAAATTATCGCCCTAGCGTAAAGGGTTGAGCCGAAAAAAATTGTTTTTTGTGAACCAAAGCGGCGACAGGCAAAAACATTTAAAAAAATGTCATATCTCATAAACTATCCGAAATGGTAGAACATACATGGGAGTTCAATAGATACGCAGTGAGGTCTTCTACCACCCTGCTTCGTTTGATCCATCGGTACTGAATCACCCTGTATATAAAAAACAATTGCTGTTCGTTAGTCTCGCTAAAACTCGAGAACGGCTGGGCCGATTTAACATTTGACGTTCGTCCCTTCGGTACGGTAGGGTAGACTCTGTTCCACTCTCAAATTGAAATCTTGAAGCACGTATTAAATTAAGTGTTTTGAATCGACAACATAATATATCCACATTACTCGGATTATCGCGTAGGTATTTACATTTTAATATTTTGAATTTTGATGATTGTCCCAGGTTGTCATTGTTGGTTCGTTCAGAATTTTTGTCATTGTATTAACATATTTTGATGGTTGTCATTATTGCGCTTCCATACATGGGTATTCGCTATTTGTGTATAAAAACTGATAAAAACAAAATAAAATAAAATAATAAAGGAAATACAAGAAACGTGTTTTTGAGGCTTTTTACGCTCGATCTCGATCTGGGCAGCTCATATCACTGATCTCTGTGGGAAGCTAAGCTCAGCGGCTTATGCCGTAAGAAAAATCAGAGAATTATCAGATGTGCAAACCGCGAAAACTATACTTCAGTTACTTTCATTCTCTGATGTCGTACGGCATAATGCTATGGGGTAATGCAGCTGATTCTAATCATATATTCATCCTGCAAAAGAGAGCAGTGAGAGCCATATATGGCTTAGGTAGTAGATACGCATTGAGGGAGCACTTTAAAACTACTGGCATTCTTACTATGTCTTGTCTCTATATTTTTAAAACTACTGGTATTCTTACTATGTCTTGTCTCTATATTTTTATTGTTATCTTGTATATGCGTAAGCATTTAGAAAAATTTAATGTAAGCTGTGACAATCATAATTATAATACAAGAAACAAATCCAAACTTGTTATACAGAGAACAAGACTCTCAAAAATAAATAAATCTTTTGTAACGAACTGTGTTCGATTTTATAATATTATTCCAGACTGTATGACCAATTTAAATGAAAAGGAATTTAAATTATGTTTCAAGAAAGTTTTAATTAGTAAATCTTATTATACTATCAATGAATTTTTATCTGACAACCAATTTTGGAATAATACAAATTGTAGTAATTTTTTTAGCAGAAGTGGTCCTAAATGAAATAATAATTTAACTGATATACAATTTGAATCTGATTATTGTTATTAATTTTAATGTAAAAGTTTGACATTGATAAGTGTACGATGAACTTAAATTAAAAATAAATAAAATGAAAAAAAATGACATAAAATCTTATAAACCGTAATAGATAAAGACTAGAAATTTAGTCATGGTGTATATTGCAATGGCTGCAAGATCAAATAATAAAATCTAAATTAAATTAAAAATGAAAGGGGGAGACCTCATACAAGAAACGTATTTTTCCGGCAAATTTTGTTCAATCGGAACCCTGCGTGTGCGGGTCTGACTCGCACTTGGACAGTTTATTTATATTCGCGGTACGGTTCGCCGGGTAAGATAGTCTTTATATATAATTTAATCAGGTAGTATTATCTATACTAATATTATAAAGAGAGAACATTTGTATTTTTGTATGTTTGTAATGATTTGGCTCAAAAACTACGGAACCGATTTAAAAAATTATTTCACTAATACATAGAATGGACTTTCGGAATGAAAATAGGCTATATATTATCCCGTTTAAATCAAAGGTACATTCGTGGACACCTAATTTGCAACCTAAGTCGGAAAAAAAACGGTCGAAAAAACACGTTTCTTACGAACGCTGCTTAATTGAAAATAGATAGAAGAATATTTTCTATGCAAGAGTTGTACTACTTAATAAGACCTCCAAAAAAGTCTGCGACAGCATATGTCTATCTCTTAAGGTTGATTGACAGTAACCATTTTAATCTTAAAATTTTTGTTAAAAAATATTACAAAACTTCCAAGGCTATTTTCAAGTATATAGTATCAATCCTTATCCAAATAATTACGTTAATTAGCTTGGCCACATATCATAGATTAAAACTGTCCTTTACAGTATATAATTCAAATGAACTCTAGAAGATATCACGAATTTCACATACACGCATCGCAAAATTAATAAAATATTTGCAGTGAAACCACAGATTAGGTCATAGTTAATATGAACATATTATTATTATAAGCTTAGCTTTTCTGTAGATCCCCACTGATCACAATCAATTTGTAGTCAATATGGTAAGTATAATAATATGATCTATTGTATAAAATAATATTGATCGATATATATAATAATATAATATTTTTAAACCCCCCGGCTGATATATGTATAATCTTTTTACTAAAAGCATTCCAATGACTCAGAACACGACATGTGAAATCTGAGCTGTAAGTTGGTGAGTATTTGAGTATTCTGTAGAGTCCAGGGGATGTCCCAGCATCAGATCAATGCTTCCATGTTCTTACCATATCGTTGAAGAAGAAGATTTTCGAATTGATCAGATCCATGAAAGTTGATTTCATAGCGCAATTAACTAGAAAAAAGCTCATAGTTTTATAACGATTGAACGAATTTTCATGAATCAAAGCTTAGAACACTCTCGATGAAGACATCTATCAAACAAAAAAAAACTATCAATAATAAAAACAAAATCGGTTCATCCGGTTAGGTGCTAAGATGCTACAGACAGACACACAGATACACACGTTAAGCGTATATTACCTCTACTTTTTGCGTCGGGGAACGCCGCAAGGTTAAGGCGGCAGGTGTTCTCCTTGGTGGTAAGCTACTTTTTGGTAGATTTAATGATCCCACTACCACTGTACGAAAACTCATGATTCATGAATGCACATAAAACTTTCATTGGTAGGTATATAGGATTAGAACCAACGACCGTCGGGTCAGAATCAGGGTAACTATCCTTTACGCTAAATATGACGATGATTGTTAAATATGTTCATATTTTATATTTGATGCAACAAACTGATGCAAATTTTGTAGGCATATATGTTCTACCCGTGCGAAGCCGGGGCGGGCTGCTAGTATATAATAAACTAGCCAAGTGCGAATCGGACTCGCACACGTTTTTTGGATGGGGACCCCTTTAATTTTTAATTTTTTTTTGATATTTGATGTTATAGCAACCACTTTAATACACACTATGAGCAAATTTCAAGTCTTTCTTTACCTATTTTATAAGGAACCCTAAAAATGAAACCCTATTTCCTTCGGTCGCGCCATAACTTTAGAATGGGTGGACATTTGCCAATTTTTAGGGTTCCGTAGCCGAATGGCAAAAAACGGAATCCTTATAGATTCGCCATGTCTGTCTGTCTGTCTGTCTGTCCGTCCGTATGTCACAGCCATTTTATTCCGAAACTAACTAGTACTAAAGAATTGAAACTTAGTAGGTAGATGTATTCTGTAAACCACTTTCCGATTTTTATACAAAAATAAGGAATATAAAAGTTTAAGGGGGGGGCATCCCATACCAAACCTATACGTGTGGGGTGTTTATGAATAGGTTTTTAAAAATGACATAGAGATTTCTAGAATCATTTTTTCTCAAAGTCAATCATTTAAAAGATTGGTGCGTCTAAAGTGGTAAAATGTATGCCCCCCCCCCCTCTAACTTTTAAAGAAGGGCAGTGAAAAATCTAGAAAAAATATATTCTGTAGATCTCAATAAAAACTTTCAACGAAAATTGGTTTGAACGAGATACAGTCAGCAGTTTTTGAGATATAGCGACCGCAATGATAACCTTGTTTTTCATACAAACTCTATGAAAAACAAAGTTATTTTTGTAGTTGCGAAAAATCACATTTATAGAATACTCTACTGTGTTACGGAACCCTACGAGTGCGAGTCCAACTTGCACTTGGCCAGTTTATTTTTTGTTCTGTTTGTAATTGTCAAGACAAGGTTTTTATGGGAGAAAAGTTTTAAATAAATGAAAGTAATTTTTAACGCGGGTGAAGCTGCGGGTCACAGTTTGTATTAAAAAGAAATATAGACTTTACATCTCGGGCCGATTTTTCAATCCTCAGAAAAACGGCCAGATAGTTACACATGCGATATATTTATCTGCCCATTTTAACACCCGTATAAAACTTTCGATTTTTCAATGTGCCTTTTACAGTCAGTTAGATATCTGTGGTCTTTATGTAACTGTCTTCACGCTAATAATGTGGGAAAGAGATAATCTTACGCAGTGCTACAGATGTTATAGCGAGAGCGACAATCACGGAGACTAGAGGTAAACAATTTACAACTATTTGACTTTTGATTCGGCCAAGCACGAATTTTTTTTAAAATTATGTTTTATTATGGCTCCACACGTTTAGTGTATTTATCCAGTGCAAGTATTAAAAATCATTTTCATAGTTGACACTGGCTACTAATCACACTAATCGTGTGGAACCATAATAAAATATAAAAAAAATTACATAACGTCAAAATTTGATGTTCACACTTGTAAAAAACATAATTTATACCACAAGTAAGTCGGCTATCTGAGGCACAAAGAGAGAAACTACTCAGGTAAGGAATTTATTCCCTGGATAACCTCTATCTAAATGCGAAAATATGCTACTAGTGGTATATACTCTATCTGATCGTGTAACTGAGGATTGAAAAATCGGCCCCTAGGAATGATAGCGCGGCATTTGAAGTAATTGCTGCATCTTATATTATTGAATGGTCATAATAACAATAACAACATTTCTCAGCATTCTTTAATCAATTTTCAGATTTAGCAATCACAAACGCATATCCCTGTCTTGTGAGTAAGAACGACACAAGGCCTCGAGTCATGGTGGAGTTAGAGATTCAAATGGAGATAGAAAAGCTGGGGCTTTCTTTACTTGGATGGTATCACTCCCACCCAACAAACCCTGCGATGCCAAGCCTGAGGGACTGTGATAACCAGTTGGAGTATCAGATAAAGATGCGGGGCCCATCTGAATTGTCGTACATTCCATGCATTGGTGTTATATGCTGTAAGTATAGTAAAAGTAATAATATTTTACACAAAAACTGACACACATACTTGCCTGAAATTACCCAAAAACCTTTTTATTTATAAGTTTCTGATAGGCTATCGTTTGACCAGTATTTCGCCTGGTGATAATAGATAATGTGGTTGAAGATGGTGAAGATGTTAGGCCTAGAATGGTCGGACTCAAGAGCTGTGTGTTGCGTCTCCTTGATAGTGGCAAGGTACTTTTTTTGGTAGGAAGGCAGGTGAAATATCAAAATAAATTCCTACCTGTGTGAACTTAAAATATATAAAATTTCACATACTGTTTTTGCGATGTTGTAATGTTATAATATAATAGTTAGTTGAAACCATACTCTAAAAATATTTCTCTTTATCAAATTTTTATTTATTTTCTTCTTTCAGCTCCATACAACCCAGAAAGTCCAGTATTAGAGTCATCATTGACCTTCTTTTGGGTGATGCCTCCTCCGGAACAAAGGCCTACAGAATATCCTCGACCCCTACTTCTTCAGTACAACCTATCCCACGACAGTCATCTTTCTCAACATGCAATGGAACAGATAAGGAAAACCATTAAGTATTACTTTTCCTTTGCCGATGATACCTTCGTTAATTTCAAGGAGAGTTTCAAGCCGGATATTACTTACTTAGACAAGTTGAAGTGTACTTTGACGGCTAAGTTTCCGCGCGAACAAAGCGATGGTTTGCTGTGGCATTTCATTAGGGACGAGTTGGGTTGTTCGTCTGAGAACGACGACAAGATGGATTTAGATGCTTTGTTGGCTGTTCCTCAACCGATTCCTGTGGCGAAACCGACGCCTCCGACGTCTGTGCCCAACTTCCCGTCAGTGAGTACTTTGCAGCAGATGGTGAGCCGTCCTGCCGGGGTGCCGCCTATAAACGTGTCTTCTGGCATCGGATCAGGATCTCCCCATAAATTCGAGACGCCTCAACTCAACATTCCAGTGTTGTCATCATCGAAATCCTCGTCGTCTAAGTCGGCGACCCCTACTTTGCCGCCGTCGTATCCTACCGGGTTGGATATGCTGACGAGCATGGCTCTAGGACTCGGGACGGGTAATATGTCTATGCCGCTAGGTGCAAGCGGGCTGGAAAGTCTCGCCGCTGCGAACAGTATGTTGAGCGGCCTCACTCCGGGATTGCCGTCTAGTCTGACGGCTAGCTTGACCGGCGGAAAACTACCCGACCCACCTTCCTACGCCGCCTCGCTTCAGAATTTGACCAACAGCTTAGGCGCGAGTTTTGATAAAACGTCTAGTAGCAGTTCAACCAGTACGTCCTCTACTCCTATTCCAGCCAGTATCGCCTCCAATCTCATGATGAGCTCAGCCGATATCGCCAATGCACTATTTTCGGCTACCAAGTATTCTAATGCTGGAATCCTCGGCATTCCCGACCCCATGTCGAAGTCGACTCTGGCAGCTAACAATATGTTCCTGTCTCCGTCTTTGATGAAAATGCAAGAATCTCTTATGAAACCGCTATCATCCAGCAGTCCTATATCGGCAAAGGTTGGTTTGGATCAGAGCGCGCTTATGAAGTCGCCGCATGATCTGCTGAAGGGTAGCAAAGATTATGGAAAGGATTACGGCAAAGATTATAACAAAGAGTATAGTAAGGATTATAATAAAGAATTTGGCAAAGATTACAGTAAGGAATATGGCAAAGAATATACCAAGGATTATAGTAAAGAATATAGCAAGGACTACGGAAAAGATTATAATAAAGATTATAGCAAAGAATATGGTAAGGACTACAGCAAAGAGTACGGTAAAGACTTTACAAAGGACTATGGCAAAGACTACGCGAAGGAGTACGCCAAGGATTACGGCAAAGATTATGCTAAGGATTACGGCAAAGACTTTGCTAAAGATTACGGCAAAGATTATGCGAAAGACTATGGCAAAGATTACGGCAAAGACTATGGAAAGGATTACAGCAAGGAATATCTGCCGCCAGACTTTGGCAGTATTGGAAAAGGGAAGGCTGACAGTTCGGTGAAACCAATGGAGTTATCCGACCCGGCGGCGCCGAAACTTGATACGTCGAAGGCTGAGCCAATGGATACGCAGGCGACAGATTTCAGCATGCCGCCGCGAGTAGGTGGCGAGTCTTTCCTGAACCAAATGATGGAGCTCACTAAGAAGACCACCATGCCAGATTATATGCCGGACTACAACAGACCGGAACTGCAACCGATTAAGCTCTCCAAGCCAGAAGAGATGGCCACCGCGTTGCCAGCGTCTAGCCATTCGTACATGAATTCGGGCAACATCGTGGATACTATCGCGCAGGTCGCTATGGGCAACTTCTCCAAACAGGACCAACCCCTAGATTACGGCAAGGAACAAGATTATTCCAAGCACAAGCCCAGTGAAAACGACAAATGAGATTCGGCCTTCGATTTCTGGAGTATGGATTATTTTCAACTCTAAACGAAAGTGAATATGCCTCACTTTTGATTGATGGTTGAATATAATGATACTTCAGACGGTCGTAATGCAGTGATTCTGTGTGGAAAACGTACTTTAAAACATTTGTTTCTCAATCGTTTATTGACAGACTTTCTATTTATCTCGTGGAATTGTTTTAGGAAGTTATGACTGAATGAAGTATTTATTAGATTGTAAGAGTATTTTATTCGCCCTTGGTAGCTTATGCCCTAATCGAAACTTTGTGACTTACTTGAATCTGGAAAATCCTTGGAGTGGTAATTTAGTGATGTAGTCATAATATTGATGGTATTTTATATCTGTTAAAGATCTTTGACTTTTCTACTAAATATATTTAATACTTTTTATCTACAACATAACTAAGTAATGTCAAAATTATGATATAAAGTTTTTAGAGCCATACCGAATATACGGTAATAATTTTTGTATTAGACTAAATAGTAGTTACTTATTTATATTTTATACATTCTATGTGTCTCTATATTTTTTATATCTAGACATTTCTTCTGATCTCGACAAACTTCGATGTTAGTTAACATTTTTCCTATCTCTCCTTTATCATAATAATGATGTAGATCTATAAACTTATATTAATAAAACTATAGTACTATCTCAGTGAAATTATAAAGCTAATAAAAAGTACCCACGAATAGTAAACGAAACTATATCCATAAAAATAGCTATTAAAATTAAGTTTTGCTACTGTATCTCTATCACTTAGTTTCTGTATTCATAAAAGTCTTATGTATGTGCTTATATTCATAGTGGTTGTGTGTAGAACTATGTTCCTTTTATATTTTATGTGATTTCTTGACATTGTACTTACCAAAAACGAATACGTATCGACTATGATTGACTACAAACAATATTCGCACAGTGTGACAATGTCCAGTCCATTGCTAATAGTAGCTGAAATAAAACTATTTATTGGAAGATGAGGTTGCGATATCTTGTCATAATAGATGGGTTATGTACACATGTATCTGATGGCTTGCTTGCTTTGCTATTAAGTAAGCTCGCCCATGATCGATGCAGATCCGAGCTAAAAGTTTGTATGGTGTTAAACTCGCAGCTTGTCGTAGATTTGTTGAGTCATTAGTACTATAACTCGGTAGTCTGCCTCCATTATCACTTTTTGGTAATGGTTTGGACTATAAAATCGGGTTGTTGGTACTCAGTTAAATTGCCCGCTAATTATAGTTGTGTGATATTTGCTTGTAGTAGTTTTTGTTTACTATCTACTTTGTTAATACTAATATTAAACCACATCGCCATGCGAATAATGTCCGTAACAATAGCATCTACTGCCATAAATAATACTTATAACGCATAATATTTATATTCAATGAAATAAACTGATTATTAAGTGTCTGATAATGTTTTCTTCAAATTGCAACCTATATACATATTTTGATAAGCAATAATAAGACTTGAAATTAATTCGGGGAACACCCCTAAGCTGATAAGAGTCGTCGCATAGTTTTATTATTATTGTTAATTTTATTTTTTCCGTTGACCATTCTAAGTTGACTAATGATTCAACAGAACGCAATGTTCATGTGTATTTCACAATTTCCTGTATAATACTTTGTGCATAGTGTTTAAAATAACAATAATATGATAACGGCTAGAACAAACAAATGAAACAAATCACAGGTATTGGATCTACATAGATAAGTAAATAATCGAACATTTAATGATAAGCCGTGACGATTGAAAGATAATGTGAATTATTTCAAGCACCCTCTTGAATGTTATTAGTATAATCGGTTTTCCTGTGAAAATACAACGCCGTGACGCAGTGATTGAAATCATAATTGTTTTTTGATTAGTGATGTGTAGCCTGTAAATATGCGTTTAGTGGAATAAAGTGACAATGTAAGTGGCATTTCAGTATTTCCATTTATCTATATAAGTTTCTAGTTTCTGCTTACGGCTTGATATGGGTCTCTAGTTTACGACAGATGTTCTGTTCTGTATTATATGCAAGCATACCCGCACGAATGCACAATATTGGGCTGTCGATCAACCTCGACACTTTTGTCTGTTTCTTGGATACTTACCGTTCGGAGACTGCATTATTATTAATTTGACTGAGCTTATGCACAGTTTCTGAACGGTGTGTAATTATGGCAAATGACGCTTTCAATACTTTTTCGTAGTTTATTGCTCTCATATGTGTACATTAAATTATATAAGAAATTGTTATTTACGGTTGTGAGGACAGCATAGAGTCCTTTATACTATGAAAAAGGCCGCGGTTAATGTTGGTAAGACAGGCCATCAAGAACGACCTATCACATCATTAGTATCTGTGTCGGTCTTTTGTACCTACTGCAATACGGATCAAATGTTTCTCTTAAATATGAGGGTGAGTTTTCAATTTACACCGACTTCTGAAGAGTCTAAGTAATAACGGAACATTATATTTTTGAATAGGCCGTCTATCACCTGCTCTTTTAAAAATTCTGTAACATAAGGGCCCAGTGGTGTAGAGGGAAAATGGTCAGCTTTGAAGCCAGAGGTACCGAGTTCAATCCTCGCCGTGCTGGTGCACCAATAGATTTTTCTATCGAAAAATGTATGTGCGCTTCTCACAGTGGCTCTCCGGTGAAGAAAAACATCGTTAGGAAACCTCCAACCCCCGCATAGTGGTAGAACACTATCTAGTGTCCGCCTAGCCAGCTACCACCCTCAAGTTAGAAAATCTGTCGCCAAACATCTAATGTGTTCCGGCAGCTATCCTCGTGAGCCAGTTCCCATTCTTGGCTTAGCGTTTTACCATCCTCGACTGCATCATCACTTACCAACAGGTGAGATTGTGGCCAAACGCCTATAAGTTATTAAAAAATATATATTCACCGAACACTGTCGAAGTTTTACATCCACGGAATAACCTAGCTTATTTTCCGGTATGTTCTAGAATGGCAACCACAACTCCAGGGTTCAAAGGGTTGCAAGATACGGACGAGTCGGATACTGAGTACACGCCTGCTTACGATGACGATGAACTAGAGTAAGTGCTTTTATATTTGCTATGGTTTCTTAAGTGCGAGATAAATAGCAATAGGTAATACAACAAAAAAAAAAAAGAAAGAGAGAGCATGCCTTAGTTAGCCCTTGTTCTGTCGCGCGCACAAATGTACGCAATTAATTAGCCATTCCTTTATTAAAATTACGTGCACAGTGTACACATGTAAACTCGCACAAATTAGTTTCCATTAACCTTCTTTTCGCGTCGAGGGTTAAAAAAGGACCGGTTTATTAATAAGTCTGCTTTGGGAGTGGAATAGCTAAACGACGTAGTTTATGTATCAGTTACGAGGGTCGTTCAATAAATACTTAGCCTACAAAAGAAAAACGAAAATTTTCGAAAAGTGTCGATTTATTTTTCTACATAATCTCCTTTTAACTCAATACACTTGGCCCAGCGATGCTCCAACTTTTTTAACCCGTCTAAAAAATACGTTTTCCTGAAGTCTGCAAAATAGGCCTCCGTGGCGGTGATGACCTCCTCATTCGACCCAAATCTTTTTCCAGCGAGTGACTTTTTCAGGTTTGGAAACAAAAAGAAGTCACAGGGGGCCAAGTCTGGAGAGTAAGGTGAATGGGGCAGCAATTCGTAGCGCAATTCGAATAATTTGGCCATGGCGACGGCAGAGTTGTGAGCCGGCGCGTTGTCGTGGTTGTTGTCCAGTGTGAGCAAACGCGGCACCCATCGCGCTGACAGCTTTATGCCCAGTTCTTCGTGGAGAATATGATGCACCGTTCCTTCTGCAATGCCCACAGTGTCAGCTATCTCGCGAACCTTCAATCCGCGGTCTGCCAACACGAGATCGTGGATTTTTTTATGTTTTCCTCCGTAGTAGCCGTTTTCGGGGCACCTGGGCGTGGCTCATCAAAAACTGACTTGCGGCCACGAGCAAACTCGTTAAACCCATTCTTGACGGTTGCCATCGAAGGAGAAGAGTCACTGTACACAGCATCCAAGCGATTTTTAATTTCACTGCGCGTTTTCCCTTCCAAAAATAAAAATCGAATCACCGAACGTTACTGCTCTTTTTCCATTTTTGTTAAACTGACCGACACTTTCGCTTTCAAAGGCTATTAAAACAAAACTAATAGAGGTCATTGTTTAAAACTTTGACAATAGGCTTCAAAAACATTGCACTGTACTATGGTAAAATTTTTTTGTAATCGCAGTGCCATTGGGCGATGAAGCTAAGTACTTGTTGAATGACCCTCGTATAAAGCTGTTTTTTAGTAAAAAAAATACGCAATCTAGATCGTAACTTATCAGGTGAAAATGTGGTCAAATGGTTAAACTATTGAACGACATTAACAAATATTTTAATGCTGTTCAACTTGTTATCGTAACTAATATTATAAATGCGAAAGTAACTCTGTCTGTCTGTCTCACTTTCACGCCAAAACCACTGAACCGATTTTGGAAATTTGGTACACAGATAGTCTAGAGCCTGAGAAAGGACATAGGCTACTTTTTAATGTGAAAAAAGGGTTGAAAATAAATATGACATTCAAAGTTTGTAAAAGTTTTACCCTCAAGGGTGTAAAAATAACAATAGGGAATAGGGGATCAAAGTTTGTATGAAAATATGTAAGGTTTATGTGAATGTTTTAGTAAACGGATTTAAATGAAATTTGGTACACAGATAGTTTAGAGCCTGAGAAAGGACAAAGGCTACTTTTTAATGCGAAAAGAGGGTTGTATGGGGTTGAAAAAGGGGATGAAAAGTTGTATGGAAGTATCGTCATTTTTAAAGCTAGAAGCTTGAAACTTATTGTTTAGGTTGTTGATTCGATATAAATAAATAGGACATTCAAAGTTTGTGAAGGGGAAGGGGGGGGAGGGGAAGGGAGAGGAAAGTGAGGGGAAGGTGAGGGGAGGGGAGTGGGGGAATAGAGAGGGCAGGGGAGGGAAGGGCGAAATGGGGGAAAGGGGAGGGGAGAGAAAAGTGAAGGGAAGGTGAGGGGAGGGGAGTGGGGGAATAGAGAGGGCAGGGGAGGGAAGTGAGAAAGGGAAGTGAGGGGAAAGGGTGGGTGGGGGAAGAGAGAGGGAGAGGGGAAGGGAGCGGGAGAGAGGGAGAGGGGATTTGCGCAGCGTGGTATGGTGCAGGGATACGCATGTGTCGTATTTGTAAAATAATTAGCCTATATACAAAAATGCTACCCAAAGACACTATTCCACGTGGACGACGTCGCGGGCACTGCTAGTTAAAACTATAAATAAGGAGTTGGCGGGCCTTTTTTCTTACAGATTATAATCAGTAGCTTGATAAAATCATCAAAAAATTATCTGGTGATATGAAAATAATATCTAAAACGTGATCATATAAATTAGTTAGATGTCTTACACGGCGCAGGTCTTTTTATTGTTAACTGCAAAAAAAAATAATTGAGTGATTAAAATTTACTAGCAGCGCCTCGCGGTTTCATTCGCGTAGTTCCCGTTCACGCTCGCTGATAATGTAGCTTTCCAATAGTAAAAGATATTTTGAAATTGGTCCAGTAGTTTTTTAGTTAAATCGAACAAACAAAAATCTAATTTTTCCTCTTTATAACATTTGTTTAGATATAGGTTTCTATTATAGGTTCTTTTATACATTGAATAAATAATACATTAAGAGCATTAAATTACAGTTATTAGATTTATAAATTTAATTCCTATTAACAGATAAGATTAGATTTGTAAAAGGAAATCATGCATGAATGCATCAACTACAACGTTCTCGTGTCAACTCCATCTACGTCATCGTTATTATCAGTGCTTTCTGACCAACATCCGACATCTTGGTAATCATCTTTTAACGTAACTAGCCGACTTACCTAACACTTTACCTTATGTCATTAGAAGATGTTAAACTTCGCCTGAAAGTATCGATTGGTATAAAGAATATATGCAAATAATGAATATTGCTTGTATATTTTCTCTACTTTGTATGGGCAGAAGCCCATACAAAGTAGAGAAAATATACAAGTAACGTGTCAATACAATCCAACAATACAATCCAACTTTTTAGGTCTAGAAAGACCTAAAAAGTTGGATTTGAATAGCATTGAATGGACACAATACTTAAGGGGTACCATTTTGGCCTCTGGGCCAGCATACACTGTACGCGTACGAAATCACCTTATTGTTTTATAACACGTAATGATATATTTAATGTTGAAAAAGCGGTAAATTTATTTAGAAAGTACCGAAATAAGTACTTACAGATTTTTCTAGCTACACGGATTGAAGCAAATGTTGGCCTTAATTAAAAGCATCTTCACTGAGAGCACAACTGCTATTCATCCTTTCCATGCTGGATTGGTTATTTAATTTAATACAATAGGTTTTTGGATAAACGATCCTTCGGTTCATAATATAATACTTACCAATTTTAACTTTTAGGGACGTATGGCTTGGCGTGTAGTATAACATTTGCATTTCCACCCAACAGCGACTAACCAAATAATCTAGCGCTTTTATAAAGCGTAGGTAGGCTTGAGGTTGCTGGCAAAAATAATGACATATCTTAAACGGTCATGTTGGTCGATGGCTATAGGTTAAAACTAAATTGTAACCATTTCAATCCACAGCCAAAGAACTGCCCAAGAGACAAAAGGATGGAATCTATTCCGAGAAATACCGGTGAAGAAGGAAAGTGGCTCTATGGTCACTTCAGACTGGATAGACACCAGCGTCAAGCTTCTCAAGCTGTTGGCTTACATTGTCATTTTCATATTTGTGCTGGGGTCAGCTGTCATCTCGAAAGGAACACTGCTGTTTATTACATCACAGCTGAAGAAAGGACGGGAGGTCATACACTGCAATAAGGGTTTAGGTGAGTTTATTTATTCCACTCTGTCAATGTGTTCAAACATTGGCTTTAGGTTGACTGCTTGATGTTTCAGTAAAATCAAGCAGTCAACCTGACTTGGTATTCTTGGACTGGCCGATCTTTGATTAGGTGTGTTATGAGTAGTAGAGCCATATAGTAGGGACAACTTAATAGATCACATTTGACATCTGTCAGTCTCAGCTTCATAGTAAGGTGACTTGCTTCAAAACATCGATTCAATTGATGAATCGATACGCATCAACACAAACGAGAATGATGTTAGTTTGATGTTATTCGAAATAACCAATTTTCCGGCAGCTCTAAATAAGAAATACAATTAGTATTGACATTATTCAGTGTTATTTACTTGTTTGTTTTGCGTTAATATGAAATTGATAAGACTCGTTAATACAAATTATACAAATCGGAAATTGTACATATTTAAACGATTTCATATGTATTTATGGATTAGAATGTAGCTCCATAGAAAATGGCCCAATAAAATAAAAAACAAACCCAAATTTACCTATGGATCTAACGTTTAGTAGTTTATCGTTAGTTTTTTAACTGACTTCAAAAAAGGAGGAGGTTTCTCAATTCGACCGTATATATATATTATGTTTGTTCGCGGATAACTTCGTCGTTTATGAACCGATTTCGATTATTCTTTTTTTGTTCGAAAGGAGATATCCCAAGTGTGGTACCATGGTAATTTTATCGAGGTATGATAACTATCTCCAGAGATATTGAGATAAACATCTCAAAATTGGTACTGAAAATGAATAGCGCGGCATTGAAGTCGGTTGTTTTTTAGTTTTTAAACGATATTATTAACCCAAATTATTATTGATTTCAGTTCCTATTCAATTATTTTTGAATTTTTTAGTCAAAGAACAATATTATGTGTTAATTACAATCACAGTGTAGTTATTTTTATCGTTAAACATCCTTCACAAGTAATCATTGCATTCGATTCAACCTATCGACTGATCAATCTTTTGATTTTTTGCGTAGCATCCCTAGTGTTTATAAAGAAAAAGTGTTCACTGACGTAACCTTGTACTGACGTTTAGTTATTTAGAACAAAAATTGTTTATTATGTTTAAAATGAAATATTAGTCAAAGTAAATATTAAAAACGCTTTCTTTTGTAATTAGTAGAATAAATATGTATTTGTACAGTTACAAATACATATTTATTATTATTAAAATTTTAAGTAATTATGCAGTTCTGACTTCGAAATCTATACTTAATATTATAAAGAGAGAACATTTGTATTTTTGTATGTTTGTAATGATTTGGCTCAAAAACTACTGAACTGATTTAAAAAATTCTTTCACTAATATATAGAATGGACTTTAGAAATGAAAAAAGGCTATATATTATCCCGTTTAAATCAAATGTACATTCGTGGGGATCTAATTTGCAACCTAAGTCGACAAAAAAACGGTCGAAAAAAACATGTTTCTTACGAACGCTGCTCAATTGAAAATAGATGGAAGAATATTTTCTATGGAAGAGTTATACAACTTAATAAGACCTACAAAAAAGTCCGCGACAACATATGTCTATCTCTTAAGGTTGACTCACAGTAACCATTTTAATCTTTAATTTTTTGTTAAAAAATATAACATTACTTCCAAGGCTATTTTCAAGTATATAGTATTAATCCTTATCCAAATAATTACGTTAATTAGCTTGGCCACATATTATAGATTAAAATTGTCCTTTACAGTATATAATTAAAATGAAAACTCTAGAAGATATCACGAATTTCACATACACGCATCGCAAAATTAATAAAATATTTGCAGTGAAACCACAGATTAGGTCATAGTCACTACGAAAATATTAGTATAAGCTTAGCTATGCTGTAGATCCCCATCGATCACAATCAATTTGAAGTCAATAGTAATAGTATAGTATAATAATATGATCTATTGTATAAAATAATATTCATCTATATATATATATAATATAATATTTTAAACCACCCCGACTGATCTATGTATAATCTTTTCATTAAAAGCATTCCAATGACTAAACACGACATTTAAAATCTGAGCTGTAAGTTGGTGAGGATTTTAGTATTCTGTAGAGTCCAGGAGATGTCCCAGCATCAGATCAATGTTCCATGTTCTTACAATATCGTTGAAGAAGAAGATTTTCGAATTGATCAGACCTATGAAAGTTGATTTCATAGCGCAATTAACTAGAAAAAAGCTCATAGTTTTATAACGATTGAACGAATTTTCATAAATCAAAGCTAAGAACACTCTCGATGAAGACATTTATCAAACAAAAAAAAACTATCAATAATAAAAACAAAATCGGTTCGTCCGGTTAGGTGCTAAGATGCTACAGACAGACACACAGATACACACGTTAAGCGTATATTACCTCTACTTTTTGCGTCGGGGAAAGCCGTAAGGTTAAGGCGGCAGATGTTCTCCTTGGTGGTAAGCTACTTTTTGGTAGATTTAATGATCCCACTACCACTGTACGAAAACTCATGATTCATGAATGCACATAAAACTTTCATTGTTAGGTATATAGCTAGGATTAGAACCAACGACCGTCGGGTCAGAATCAGGGTAACTATCCTTTACGCCAAAGGGCCGTCCAATATCACTACGTAAGTATTATAAAACAAAGTCCATCACTGCGTCTGTCTGTCTGTTCGCAATAATCTCAATAGCTACTGAACGGATTATCCTGCGGTTTTCACCAATAGCCAGAGTGTTTATGAGGAAGGTTTAGGTGCATAATTCGTTAAGGTTTTGTGTAAATTGGTTGAAATATGACGATGATTGTTAAATATGTTCATATTTTATATTCGATGCAACAAACTGATGCAAATTTTATAGGCATATTTGTTCTACCCGTGCGAAGCCAGGGCGGGCTGCTAGTATGTTAATATTTTATATTCGATGCAACAAACTGATGCAAATTTTGTAGGCATATATGTTGTACCCGTGCGAAGCCGGGGCGGGCTGCTAGTAATTAATAATTTTATGTGCCCTTCATTACAAGGGTACGTTGTTGAATTTTGATGAAGTGTCAAATGTGATCTATTAAATTGACTCTACTATAGCATTTTCCAACAACTTCTTGACAAGGTGAAACATATCTGAAAAAGAAACCGTTGCCGTGTGTTAGGTGCTACTTTGTCCCTTAAACTGGATTCTGACAAACTCAGTTTATTGTTTATCGTCAAATATTTGGCTATGCGAGTTGAAATTCAGAATGCCATTTCCGCAGGTGGTATGAGATTTATATCGATTTTCCGCATCACTTGCTACCAAAAAGTAGTTTACCACCATCAAGAAAAAAAACCTGCCGCCATAACTTAACGTTGTTTCAGCAGTACACAGCCCTTGAGAGGCCATTCAAGCGTGTTCATCATCTTCGATCACATAATCGCTTACCACCAGGTGAGACAATGATCAAAAACTAGCCTGTCAGATATATTAAAAAATGCCATCCATAACACAGAAACATACTTTAAGTATTTAGTAGGTACATTAAACAGTACAGTAAATTTTTTGTTACAGCTTTAGACCAACAGTTCATTACAGTTCACACTTTAGAAGAGCGTATTTCATGGCTATGGGCCGCTTTTCTGGTATTCTCGATACCAGAGCTGGGCATCTTTCTGAGATCCCTGAGGATCTGCTTCTTTAAGTCATTCCGAAAACCCGACGTGTCCACCTTTATAATCGTGAGTTAATACTTGAGTAAAATTTATTTTGAAACAGGAATAATGCTTTACTTATTTGAGTTCGCCGACTATAAAGTATTTACTGCTATTGATATTTAGATTAAATTGATGGACCAAAAAAATTTGAAAAAAAAGTTTACTTGGTAGACTTCAAAATGGCCGCCATAACATGTACGCACTCAAGTGAGTACACAAACTCGTGCCTGTGATGTTGACCATTGAGGAGAGTCCATGTCTGGAGCCAACCCTGGAGAGTTTAACGGAAAACCTGCGTTTAAAATAATTTCCATGCTTATCACAAAAATGCATTGTCTTCGGATATGAACCAACATGTGAAATTTCATCTCCGTACGATAAAGAGGAAGTGGTCCCAATTCTGCTTACAATATTTGACATAAATAAACATACATTCATTCAATAAACAAAGCAATAAAATCAACCTTACAGTATTACTATACCATATCAATTATACTTTTTAATGTTGAGGATATTATACATGTTTACTGTGTTATTAATTTTATTCCAGGCATTTGTAATCGAAACGCTGCAAACAATCGGCATGGGTCTACTTGTAATCTCGATCTTGCCCGAGCTAGATGTAATCAAAGGCGCGATGTTAATGAACGCTATGTGTTTAATGCCTGGTGTTCTGAACGCATTTAGCCGGGATCCTACAGATCCCAGATATTGGATGAAACTGGTCTTCGATGTGATGGCTGTATCAGCGCAAATAACCGCATTTGTTGTGTGGCCCCTAAGGAATGGAACACCGATTTTGTGGACAATACCCATAGCGTGTATTTTTGTGTCGCTCGGTTGGTGGGAGAATTTTGTTAACAGTGTTGATAGACATTCGTCAGGTGAGGTTTACTTTTCATGTATCGACTGTTGGCAAGGATGTGAGGGAATGATTTTTTAAGGGACACATGTAAAAATATATTTGAAAACTTGTTCATTACTTTTTATACCAAATTTAAATATTTTTGAAAAAATTCGTTGTATTTTTAATTGATTAGAAAAAATCGAAATCATTTTTTTAAAATATTTTGATTTAAATATTCCAAAGGATTACAATTTGGACTTTGGGACATAGTGAGGGAATGATTTTCAGGGTACTATATACATATTTATTATTCTTTAAAGGTACCCATATGGTTAAAAAATTATTACCAACACTAGGCTCAGTAAAGTTCTTTACAGGTAAAAAATAATTATCATCATATATCTGTTAGATTTTTGTAAAAACTGAAAGGACGATCGAGATTTCATAAAAATTACCCATACATATACCAAGAAAGAACAAGTCATATTAAAGGTTAAGTAAAATTAATAAATAGTTATTTATTATTGCAGCGCCGATGATATACCTTCAAATAGTGCGTGAAAATTTAAAAAGGACTCGGTATTATACCCAGAGAGTTCTAGCTCTTTGGAAAATATTTGTGTTCATGGTGTTTATTGTAGTTTACTTGCAATACACGGACGGCGATGGGCTTTCATTCTTCACCATGTGCAGTGATGCTTTTAACGACAGAAACTACAACGTTTCAGAGGTAAATTATAATCTGTCTGACAAACTATTTGATTTCATTATAATCCTACTAATATTTTAAATGCCAAAGTTATATTTGAATCATTGTTACACACAATCTAAAATTTCATCGTGTCGACGGGATTCGAACCCGCATCCTTTTGGGAAATATGCCCAGGTGCTCTTACCAATTAAGCCACGGTGCGATCCTATCGATGCTACGAATTTAATGGATTGCATTTTTAACCAACTATGCATTGGTGGCGCCATCTAAAATATCGTTTTCTAGTTAATCATTCGGAAGAAATCATTACAGTTTTTAAATCCGACGTGAGATGTTTCACTGCTTAAATCAAATATTCAATTATATATTGATTTGGATTGTGTGTAACAATGTACAAAAATATAAAGTGTGTAACACTTCAGGAAACATAATATTATATTTGAATGTTTGTTTGTCTGACCCACAATCATCCAAAAAGGCCTGAAAGTGGGATGTTTGGAACATAAATGGTTTGAGTATAATCTAGATTAACTCATACTTTTTGAAGCGGGCAAAGCTGCAGGGCTTTAGTTGAGCCGAAGTTTTTTTTATTTTTTTCATATAGAACTGGGTAGCACTGTTGAGCCGAAGTAAACTAATAAATTAATCATCATGATCAGCCGGTATCAGTCCAGTGCTGGAAATAGGCCCAAGACACGCCACTGAGCCCGACCTTTGGTTCTTGTCTTTCAGTCTCTGCCCACCACCAAAAAAATGCGTGAAGAACTGTAGATAGATATCGATAGATGATAGATATATAGTACAGGTAGATCTATAAAACTTTCGAAATTCATATGTAGTGCTTGAGCGGTAACAACTTGCTCAGAACCTTTACTATTCAGGCTAGTCTATTCCACAGTAAAACCATGACCAATACGTATGTACATGACAAGCCAGGCATTTGTTTTCAATATTTTTCTTTACCGTAGCAACCTTGTAATATGCACATAATTTTTTTTCGATGGATAAATCTTATATCTATTAGCGGCTCGATGAGCGAATGTGAAAAGGCAAAAGCTTTCAATACAGTGTTCAATATTTTAAATGCCTATGTAATTTCAGGTGCAAGTGTTAATAGCAGACGCGCTCAACGGTGAAATCGAGTTTTTGATAACCGGTGAATTACCAGGCATACCGGTATACTGGCCAGCTCCACTGTGGGTCGCTTTAATCCAAGTACTTACTGCCTACATATGCTTCGGTGCGGCAAAGTTCGCCTGCAAAATTCTCATACAAAATTTCTCATTCACCTTCGCTTTGACGTTAGTGGGACCGGTCACCGTGAACCTTTTGCTGGTCTTCTGTGGAATGAAAAATACAGATGCCTGCGCGTTTCATTATGTTATACCGGATTATGTATTTTTTGATATGCCGCCAGGTGAGATTTTTGCTTTAAGTATTACAAACATGCAAATTATTTATATTTACCAAGATCCAACGCATATTTAGCATATTTCAGTGGAGTTCATCTACAAGCTACAAATAAAAATCCAAACAGCACAGCATTTGAGGCTGTCTAAAAGTTCTAAAATTAATTATGATTGTCATGCTGTACAAGTATATTGGCAGTAAAATTTCTTTTCACTCTCTTATTCGCCAGTATACCTTCTTCGCGAGTACGTCCAACGTGAGATGTCGTGGATTTGGATCCTCTGGCTGGTCTCTCAAGCCTGGATCTGCATACATGCGTGGCAACCTCGCTGTGAGCGGCTGGCGTCCACAGATAAGCTTTTCTGCAAACCCTGGTACTGTGGACCCCTCGTCGACCAGTCCTTGCTGCTTAACAGAACGAAGGACGAAGAGATCGATATTGCTATTGAGGTAAGAAAGATCTACGGCACATTATTATGGATGACTCCTATTGGGAGTTATTTTCACCCACGTGATGGTCATTGTTATAACTCTCGGCACGGATTTAAACTTCTGACCATTAGAGGCACGGAAGTAAATTATAGGTTTGTTTTGCGGGGTACGCGGGTCGAGAGCGTGGACGCCCATGCGCTGCTGTATGTTGCCCGTGAGTGCGAGTTTGCTACCCGCAACACTTGTACTATTGAAGATACCTGTTCACTCCCGATTTGAAGATCCGCGTCTTGTAGTTATCGGGAAACACCTGCAAGGAATACCATTCGTTGGCTGTACGTATGATAATAGAAACAAAATTGTGCAATAACTAATCATAGAAACAATCTCATTTTTGAATATGTGTTCATTTTAGGACCTGAAAGTATTCCACGACGACGTTTCTATGAGTTCGGATAAGTCTATGAAAGATATCAAACCGTCCGATACTGTTACCAGGTAAATGAATTGCATCTTTAAAAAAAATATCCTTATACCGAGACGCGACGCAACGCGACGATGCTTGTGGTATGGCGCCGCAGCTAGACACGCGACGCCGCCGGATTATCTCAATGAAATGTGTGTCTTTATGTGTACTTATTTACATAAGTATCTATATTATAAAAGCGCTGCGTCTCGGCTCGGTGTAAGCTAATTTTTAATTTTACTATAGAGTATAATACTATATATAATATAATACTTTAATATAAAGTAAAAAATAAGTTCAGCGCTTCGTCTCACTGTCGTCTTCAATTTCTAGGCAAGCACGATTTCACCTTAGACCGCATTGTCACTTCACCTATCATCAACTAGAGGATAGATGAAGGGGACAAACAGGAATAACCCGTTTTATTGTGATCAAGTGCTTCTCTGTTCGTAATAAAACGATTAATTACACCTTGTTGGGAACGTGAAACGACCCCTCGATCGCCAGGCCGTCGCCTTAGCCATTGGGCTATTGCCGCTTGCGGCAAGGATCGGCAAACATAGTGTAGGAGGTCGTCCAGCTAGGTGAGTGATGATATACGCAAGCTGGCTGGCAGCGGTTGGAAACAGAGATCTGAAGATCGAGTTTAGTGGCGTGCCATAGCACCTATGTCCAGCACTTATTGCTGATAGCATATAGATAGATAGATATTGAAATAGCGTTCCAATTAAGTTGTAAGCCATTTTAAATTAGTGTGTTCTAGTTGGCACTTATTAATTTTTTTAAGGATTTACGTATGCGCAACGATGTGGCACGAGACAAAAGACGAAATGATTGAGTTCTTGAAATCTGTATTACGGCTGGACGAAGACCAAAGCGCACGCAGAGTGGCGCAGAAATACCTCGGCATAGTCGACCCGGATTATTATGAAATTGAATGTATGTATAAAAAATCTCTAAAATAGTTTATTTGTAGATATCACATATAATTATTTGTTCGATTTGTCTTACTAATTTAATCAACGCAGGAAACTTTTTGTATAGATCTTGTTTACGTGTTTTGTTATTGTTATTTATATATATTCTCACTATGTCTTGTATGCCTTGTCAAAATACGCAGTGCGATGAAATTTTATCGGTTATTTACACATATCTCCTATCGTGTCTTCTTTATTAGTGAGCATTGATTGCATCAATTGCTATCGAAATTTGCAAGAAAGAGGGAACATTTTAACACATACAAATAATTCCAGCCCACATCTTCATGGACGATGCATTCGAAATCTCAGACCACAGTTGGGAAGATATGCAAGTGAATCGATTCGTCAATTGCCTAGTGGATACGATCGACCTTGCGTCATCAGAGGTGCATCTGACGAATGTCAGGCTCAGGCCGCCGAAGAAATATCCAACGCCTTACGGTGGCAGGTTGGTTTGGACCATGCCTGGAAAGAACAAGCTGATATGCCACTTGAAGGATAAGGCGAAGATCAGGCATAGGAAACGGTGGTCGCAGGTACAAATATTTGCAATTTTTTAGAGGTTAGAACAATAAGCTTCCACGAACTTGCATCGCTTCTAAATCGTCAGTCTTTTGAATGGGAGCTTTTTTCGGGTTCACTTAAAATCCACTATGAAATTCGGGCAGCTCGAATATTTTTTTACCTATTTTTACCATTACACATGGCAACCCCAGGCATGCAAACCAGCAGATTAACATACCTCCGTCATACATGCTTGCCGGTTAAAGTTACTTTTGAATTGGCCTTTCTTTAATACGTCTCCGCTCTATCTTGACGCTCTGCCCAATATCTTGAACTTTTGTTTGACGGCTAATTTTGTTATTGGGATTGTAAGATCTTGGGATTGGGAATCTGATGCCGAGCATGGCTGTGCAAGGCTTCCTTATTGAGCGGCCATGTCTCGGCACAAAACTTCATAGTGAGGACACATGTATGAATTAATGCAATATATGTCATCATCAGGTGATGTACATGTACTACCTTCTCGGTCACCGTCTCATGGACTTGCCGATATCCGTGGACCGAAAGGAAGTGATAGCCGAGAACACCTACCTACTTGCTTTAGACGGAGACATCGACTTCAAACCTGCGGCCGTCACTTTACTCGTGGATTTAATGAAGAAGGACTCTAATTTGGGAGCGGCTTGTGGACGTATTCATCCCGTTGGCTCTGGTTCGTAATTTTTTTATTAGGTAGTTTCATTATATATAAAACAATTGACAGAATGATATATCCATATAGGTTAGTGTGGGGGAAGTCTGTAACTTTAAGAGAGAGTTTTTTTTATGAATTGAACCAATTCATCTGCTAAGGTTAACGTTACGGTCAAACTGAAAGAGTGTCTGGTTTAATGTAGTAAATATAGTTCAAGAAACAGCCAAAATAGCGCCAGTGTCAGCAGAGGGTATGATATGAACTACAGTTGCAGACATATTGTTGACATTGTCATAAAACAACCAATAATAACAATACCTTCCGGCTATAATGGTGTCACTCTAATAATTTACTTTGACGGCCATTTTTAGGGTTCCGTACCTCAAAAGGTAAAAAAAGGAACCCTTAATTAGATCACTTTCTTGTGCGTCTGTCTGTCTGTCTGTCTGTCCGTCTGTCTGTCCGTCTGTCTGTCCGTCTGTCTGTCCGTCTGTCTGTCCGTGTGTCACCACCAATTTTCTCAGGAACGGGTGGACCTAGCAAGTTGAAATTTATACCAGATACTGAGGTCTATAGTCCCTATTGGGTGTATAAAAATCTGAGCAAGCACGATAAAAAGATATGGGCAAATTTAGATTTTCGCGAAAACTTGTAAGTACCAAAATGGACCTTAATTTTCAACTTTTTATATTTTTAGGAATTTTTCCTTTGCTTGTGTTGTATTGTAAGACCTTTCTTGTGAACAAAATTGACAATTCTACGTCGACCGAAAGTACCCTATAGGTTTTGGGTCGAAAACCTATAGGGTACTACCCGTTGACCTAGAATGATAAAATTTGGCCAAAGGTCTTATAGCACAAATAAAGGAAAAAATGGTGTTTCATACATACATAGTTTTAGCTGATTAAGATAGGCCTCTGAGTTATATGAGCGCTCATACAATTTAGAGGTCTAGCTTAATTGGTTCATACCAACGTTGGTACGGAAGCCTCGGTGGGCGAGTCCAACTCCACTTTGCCGGTTTTATTTCATGTATAGAGATTGTCCTCCTTACCTCTACCCTCCTTTATATAATTATTGACCATCTGCAGGCTTCATGGCATGGTACCAAATGTTCGAGTACGCTATCGGCCATTGGCTGCAAAAGGCGACGGAACACATGATCGGCTGCGTGCTCTGTAGTCCTGGATGTTTCTCACTGTTCAGAGGGAAGGCTCTCATGGATGATAACGTTATGAAGAAATACACGCTCACTTCCAGCGAGGCGAGGCATTATGTTCAGTACGATCAAGGTAACTTGTATTATTATGCATTTATTCAATTAAAATCACGGGTCGTACACGCACGGTCTTTTAGAGGGCATTGATGGAGCCGAAGCCAACATCAAGAGGCCCTTTATAATTTTAACTTAGTTATTACTATGGATGACAAGGAGATATGGGAAACTATGTTATAAAAATATGGTACATTATATTATGAGACTATTGAGTGAGCTGAATAAAGTCGAATTGCTGGTCATTGGGATGAGGTACGGCACCCGCCAATTATGCCTCATTTCAAAATATTAAGGCGGGTGGTGACTCGCTATACACAGAATGGGCCCCCCATAAAGGCGGACCGTTATGTCGGCGCCGAGGGGCAACATTGGCGTGGATAGCTAAGGGTGTTGAGAGGTGTGCTGCACTTTCACTAAACGCTACTAGCGGCTTTATGCCTTTAACACTTCCACCCTGGAGCTTAGGTCTTAGCTCTTGCGATTCCCACCACCGGCCGGCCGGTCGCAAGCCGGTGGTCAGAGGGTAGGGGTACTCAGGGGTAGGGGTACTCAGCCTCAGGGGATAGGGGTACGCGGTGTCGCCACTCACCGTCGGCTCGCCACAAAGCCGCCCCTGCGAACATATTATTATTATACTTTCAGCCACGTATCTAAAGGCGCGAACAAAATGCTTGCGTATTAGAACTGTCATGTGATGACAGCACAGGTAGCAAACTCTCTTTGACGACCCATTCACAGCCGCGTGTGGGCTCTGGGCATATGCGCTCTTTTCGACCCACTTACCCTGTCAAACTGACTTAAAATTTATTTCGAAACATCTAAAGGTTCATATCAGACGTTTAAATCGGTGCCGGAAGTTGTACTCATGCGCCCCGTGGAACGTTCGCACGAATTATAAGAATCAGAATAACTTTATGAGTTATTAACATAATTTGCAATGGACTACTTTTCATTAACATTAAGACCCGTCAGTTCGTCGGGTATTCATAATATGAGTGTGTAAACGTAGATACCTGCATATCAATTCTGTAAAAAAGTTCAGCTAAATCGGTCAAGCTGTTGTGAAAATAGGTTGAAGGAAAGAGGATACAGTGAGTGGAGTATATTCTGATATTACAGTTTTGCATGCCCTACCGTCTGTTACATGACTTTCTGCCAAAAAGTAGCTTACCACCATCAAGGAGAAAATCTGCCGCCATAACCTGTTGCGGACATCCCTTGAGAGTCGGAGTATTCTAGGCCTAGCGTGTTTACCATCTGCGATCACATCATCGCTTATCATCAAACGAGATAGTGGTCTAACGCTGGCCTATAAGATATGAAAAATAACATGTAAATTCGTCCCTTTTAACGATATTATTATTAGATCCCTCAATCGTTGTCTATAGGCGAAGACCGTTGGTTGTGCACATTACTGCTACAGCGAGGCTACAGAGTGGAATATTCCGCCGCGTCCGATGCATACACACATTGTCCTGAGTTGTTCGATGAGTTTTACAACCAGAGACGTCGATGGGTGCCCTCTACTATGGCGAACATATTCGACCTGTTAATGGACTCTAAACGGACCGTGGCTGTTAATGACAATATATCCACTATGTATATTGTTTATCAGGTAATTATTACGTTATGTCTTTAGAGTATGTTCATTACGTTTGTCTTTATTACCTTGACAGTTTGTTGGGATTGTCTGAAAAGACTGAATTTTAGTACCGACACTTTGTCTCTTTATCATCATTATCTCTCTCCACTGGTGGACATAGGCCTCACCTATAGCACGCAACTGAGCTTGATCTTCAGCTCTCTGTCTCTTATTGATTTTGATTATTGATCTCTGATTGATATTACTTATGGGATAATTCGTGAAATATATTCTTTATAAATTTTATTTAAAAAAATTGCTACAAAAATATCCATTATTTGACACGTCAATTCTTTCGAAGAATATAAACTAAACTAAAACATATAAACGAATTCCAAATCCTCGCTATTTTTAGCTGTCTTCACGTAAAATGCCGTGTTTATAAAATAAGTGGTGATATTTGCCAAAAAGCAATAAAATCCTTATTGCTTTCAGATGCTGTTGATGGTTGGTACAATATTGGGTCCCGGTACAATTTTCTTGATGTTGGTGGGTGCGATGAACGCTATAACAGGCCTCAGCATGTTGAACGCCTTGTATATCAACCTTGTTCCAGTGCTAGTGTTTACTGCAGTCTGTATGACCTGCAAATCTAAGATCCAGGCAAGTGAAAACACTGTATCTTATACCCAGTTTTGAGCCAAGCATTTTTGATCCTCGAAGGAATGTGAATTTTGCAATAGTTAAGCTGCATATATGGAGAAGGAATGCAGAAAGATAATGTGCAATGTGTATAATAAATGTGTATGTAAATATAAAATTTGAACAGTTTTCGCCATCAAATATTTACAATAGTGCATATATATATATACATATATATTATGTTTCTTTGAAGTGTTTCACACTTTATATTTTTTGTAAATTGTTAAACACAATCCAAAATTTCTTCGTACCGACGGGACATGAACCCGTAACGTCCGTCCCGTTAAAAAGTTAAGTTAAGTTAAAAATAAATTATGCTAAAAACTATTTTAACTGATAATAAAATGTGTATGTAAATAACTTACAAAATGCAATGATTTTTTTACCTAATGATACAATTATATTTACAGCTGATGCTAGCCAACGTGATAACATGCCTTTATGTGATGATAATGATGATGGTAATAGTCGGCATCGCGCTTCAAATAGCTGAAGACGGTTGGATGGCGCCATCTAGTATTTTCTTCGTTTTGACTATGGCCAGTTTTGTATTAACTGCATTACTACATCCACAAGAACTGATTTGTCTGTTGTATCTGATCATATACTACATAACTATCCCGAGTATGTATATGTTGTTAATTATATACTCGCTGTGCAATCTTAACAATGTCACTTGGGGCACTAGAGAGACTGTGCAAAAGAAAACGCCGAGAGTAAGTTGAATTTTCATTACTTTCCATGATTTCATTTCTATGGTAATAATTCTTGATAAATTACGAGTATGTATCAATTATGAAGAACTTTTTACCAAATATGACATTTTAGCCAACTTTAGATTTCGAAGATATTGTTGGCAAAATTTTCATTTTTACCAATTTCAAAATAGAGGGTTTTCAATTCGTCAGAATATCTCTATTTTGTATTAGAGAAATTGTAATACAAAAATAAATGCGCATATAAATTCTTAAATGAGGATTTGTACATTTATTTAGGGCATAATATGGACTTCTTTTGTTTTTTATTTTTATTATATTCTTTAGTATTGTATTGTGGTCTTAATATCTACATTTTCAAAGTAGCCACTATCTCACCTTGATAAGTGACAATGCGGTCGAAGATGGTATTACGCTAAGCCTTACATTGGGAAATCACTTTCAATAACAGTTACCGGAAAACACCGAAAATGTTCTCATTAATATAGAGCGACAATCGTGTTATAATCCAGGAATTAGAATTGGAACGAAAAGAAGCCGAAGAAGCTAAGAAGACAATGGACAATCAAAGCATTCTGAAGTGGTTCGGTGGTAAATCAGACGAGACCAGTGGAACTACTGAATTTGCTATAGCCGGCCTCTTTAAATGCATGTGCTGCACCAATCCTAAAGACTACAAGGAGGATTTACATTTGATGAAGATTGCTACTTCTATTGAAAAGATTGAGCATAGATTAGAGGCACTGTGAGTATACACACTAGATAGCGCTTTTTAATCTCTATAGTATATATCTCAAAAAAGAAAGAAAGAATATATATTTATTTTGCATAAAACACAATGTTTTTAATTTATGTACTAATTCAAACAGGTGTGTTTTGGCGCAAAATAGGACCCATCTCAGCATAATGTTGGTCATGACTGGCATGATCAACGCTGGTCTTCCGTTGGGACCCTAAAGTGATGTCACGGAGGCTCTCACCTTCGATATACGCTCGATATTCCAAATAACTAAAATTAATATAATCTATATAAATCAATTGCTGTTCGTTAGTCTCGCTAAAACTCGAGAACAGCTAGGCCGATTTTGCTGATTTTGGTTTTGAAATATTTGTCGTAGTTCAGGGAAGGTTTAATCGGTGAGAAAATATGGAAAAATTGCGAGGAAAATAGTAAAAATAACAATTTCAATTTCCCACATAAACTGTTCTACCTACTTTCCTGTGTTTGACAGGACAGATTTGACGTTCGTCCCTTCGGTACGGTAGGGTAGACTTTATCCCACTCTCGAATTGAAATTTGAAGCACGTATTAAATTAAGGGTTTTGAATCGACAACATAATATATCCACATTACTCGGATTATCGCGTAGGTATTTAAATTTATATATTTTCATTGTTGGTTCATTCAAACATTTTTGTCATTGTATTGACATATTTTTATGGTTGTCCTTATGGCGCTTCCATACATGGGTATTCGCTATTTGTGTATAAAAACCGATGAAAACAAAATTTAATTAAATAATAAATTCCCATACTTACAAGAAACGTGTTTTTGAGGCTTTTTATGCTTGATCTTACAAACCTTTGAAATTTACTCATGGTGTGTATTGCAATGGCTGCTATAACATCATATAATAATAACAAAATTAAATAAAAAAAGGGGTAAAAGGGGTGTCCATACGATAAACGTATTTTTCCGGCAAATATTGTTCATTCGGAACCCTGCGTGTGCGGGTCCGACTCGAACTCTGACAGTTTATTTATATTCGCGGTTCGAAGTTCGCCGGGTCAGCTAGTATAATATAAAATAAAAATTCAAAAGCCTTCTAGGCAATTAAATACAAAAAAGGTCACTTTTTACTCTTATTTCAAATTAAAATTAAAATACTCATAATCAAACAATCATAAAAATACTCCAAATACATCAACTAAAAATAATATATATTTTACTGACACGGTCTGACTCCAAGGAAAATATTAAACATCCTATTACTTCAATTTTCACGTTCTACCTTTGATCTAGTCTAGATACCATAATTATATTTCAATGGTGTACTCCATTTATCAGAGGAGCCCCTGCCGACGTTCCTGAGCCGACTATTAATCGTCGACGATCATCGATGGGCCTGCGCCGTGATACGGTACCTCTAATGGATACTTACGAAGATAGTGAAGTCTCCACTGATATACCGAGGGTAAGTCTTTTATGTGATCAGTAATATAAGGTAACAGGTAACCCGATTTTACCATCGCACCTCTCGCCACAGAAAACACGATTATGTGGGTACTGAGTACTGAGGCTTGGAATTCGCAACCCTTAAGTCATTTTAAAATACCTATTCAAAGATACCACACGATGGGGTAGACGACGAAAAAAAAATTCATCCCCACTTCTCATGTAGGGGAGCTACCCTAAAAAAATATTTTTCAATATCTTATTTCACCACTTTGTCGGCGTAACGTATATACATACCCCTACAAAATAACAGCTTTCTAGTATTCACGGTCTCTTAGCAAAACCTCGGACAGACAGACGGACATGACGAAACTATAAGGGTTCCTTGTCAGGACTACGGAACCCTAACAAAGGAGTACTTCAAAAGAGGTGTTAAAAGAATTTTAACAGATTGACAAATGTTGCATGTCACTGCACTGCGCCCGATATTGAGACAAGTAGATATTGAATCTCACATGCCCTGTAATTTTACTGGACACTGTCCTTCAAGCTTAAAAACATTTCTATTTTACGGTTGAATAGCAGACAACTTGTTGGTCCCTCTCCAGACGAAATAGTTAAAATCCTATCATTACAAAAACTTATACTACAAACCAATTTAGACGAACGCTGGGTATATTAACTAGCTTCACTAAATACTCCATTGTAACACTGATATTCAATAGTGTTGATTATTTATGAAATATTATTTTATTTTCAAACAGGAAGAACGGGATGACCTTATCAACCCGTATTGGATAGAAGACCCCAATCTTCAGAAAGGCGAAGTGGATTTCCTAACAACTGCCGAAATCGAATTTTGGAAAGACCTAATCGATATGTACTTGAGGCCCATTGATGAAAATAAAGCGGAATTAGTAAGACCTCTTTAACTATATTTGCTGTTAAAATGTAATTACTTTTTAACCAAGTGTTCATTAATTTTTGGAACACACATACAGATACAGATTTTAAAATCACATCTAAAAAACAAACGGTTGAGATATGTTGTACAGTGTGTACTAGATATATACATTCGACCTACTATTTGGTTGGATATCGGATAGCAAGGCAATTTCCAGCCGAATACTGGATTAAAAAAAAATCTAAAACGTTCATTTTATTAATTTTGTTTTATGCTCATATGTGTGTATGGAGGCTCCAACGTGAAAACTTACTTCTATTTTAATTTACATTTTGTTTTTTTTTAAATCTATATTAATCTATGCTAGCGTTTGACTACTATCTCACATGTTGGTAAATGACGATGTGGTCGAGGATGGTTGCATGATAGCTTGACCAATGTCAAGAATGGAAACTGTTTCTCAAAGACAATAATAAGGCGGCAATAGCCCAATGGATAAGGTGTCGGGCTGGCGATCGAGAGGTCGTGAGTTCGATCCCCACCCCACCCATTGCACTATTGACGTGAACCCACTCTAGACACAAGCATATTTAGCTTAGTTGGAGGGATCAAGAATACTAGTAATGTGCAACCCACATTGCGAGTAATCTTTGATTTAAAAAAAAAGACATACACATACACATCCTAACACATCGTTAGATGTTAGGCGATCGATTTTCCAACTTTAGGGCAGAATCCTTAACTGTGGTTAACTTAAACTTTACTTAACTTAAGTGGCTAGCCTGGCGAGCACTAGACAGTGCCTAACTCTACCACTTGCAGGACGTTATTAGATTTATTTTTAAATATCTTATATAGTAGCATTAGACCACTATCTCGCCTGGTGGTAAGCGATATGATGTGGTCGAAAATGAATGTGGTAGAACACTCTGACTATCAAGCGCTATGTGCTACCGGAGGTTGAGGTGAGAGGAGGGAGGTAGGTTTTGTGAGGGGGAGGGGAGGGCGAAGTGAGGGGAGGGGGAGGGGAGGTGGAAGTGAGGGAAAGGGGAGAGGAGGGGAAGGGGGAGGGGAGGGTAAGTGAGGGGAGGGAGAGGAGGGATTAGCGTGGCGCGGTGCGGTGTATTTGGGATACGTATGTGTCTTATTAGTTAATGCTACCCAAATTCCACGCGGACGAAGTCGCGGGCACAGCTAGTATGGAAATAAAATGATTAAAGTACTTAATATTCAAAATGTTTGAAATTCAGTATTAATGTGTTTTTAGTAAACTTTGAGAAGTTAAATTACGAGTTAAGTTAACAACAAAAAAAAAAGGTAAATTAACTAATACAAACTTATTATTTGTAGTTGGTGCAATACATTTTGTGTGGATCGAAATACACAGTTAAGTTTGTCCTTTAACCTAGTCTGAAAAGTTGGAACGGAAGCCGCGGTGGGCGAGTCCAACTCGACTTCGCCGGTTTTTTCGTAGCAAGTCAAGCGGAACGGACGTAATGTGCTGCTACCATCTGTGGACGAACAGCCACTGCTGTGCTAGGATTTTTAGGATGATTTGATTTGAAACCAGCGACCTCTCGCTTAGAAGTCAAGCCATCTCTTCCAGCAATCCTTCTTTACGCCAACAGAGCTCGAGATTGACACAAGCTTGCCCAGTATCAATATTCTCCCAGCTAACTAAACCAAGGGATTCATCACAAAGATTTATTTTAATACGCTGTGAATATTCTTCCTCAGGAACGTATCTCGACGGATCTGAAGAACCTGCGCAACACGATGGTATTTGCCTTCGTCATGCTGAATGCTCTATGGGTACTCATCATATTCCTGCTGCAGCTGCAACAAGATCTTATCCACTTTAAGTGGCCCATCGGGCAACAAATTACATTGAACTACGACGACGAGGCCAACGTCGTAAGTTTATACCTATAATTTACTTGTTGTACCTACATTATTTTATATAATCAAAAATTTCGCCGTCCAGCGGAACTGGAACCCACGCCTCCTGCGTAACACGCCCAAGAGTAACAAAAAAGGAATTGCAAATAATATATACAAAACAATACAAAAATATAAAGAACCTCAATACAACTTACTCGTTAAAATGAGGCAAAGGTTTTTTTTTTAATATGATGGATAAACATTTGACCACTTCGTCAACTGATATTAAGTGACGATGCGTGATATAATATCGTCGATCACATCGTGACTTAAAATTAGGTGAGATTGTGGTCAAACGCTTGCCTATCAGATATACAATACAATAACTCATTATTGATTACCAGAAAAATAACCTAAAGTAATACAACAATACTATGGTAATACAATCGGCGGTCTTATCGCTAAGAGCGATCTCTTCCAGACAACCTTAGGATGGACAGGAGTAAAAATAAAGGATAGACGGCGGTGCACAATAAAAAAAGACATCTGAAAAAAGATGTATATTTTTTATTTATTTCAGATAACCGTACATCAAGATTACCTAACCCTGGAGCCTATCGGATCTGTGTTCGTGATGTTCTTCGGTTCTATAATGATAATTCAGTTCACGGCTATGTTGTTCCATCGAATGGGCACCCTCACTCACTTGCTGTCCACCACACCTCTCAATTGGTACTTCACGAGACGAGTGAGTATATCATTTGACAATATTACACAAAAACTTGATTGATGCTAATTCGACTGTTACCTACTTATATGGTTCAAAACATTATCTCGGACAGACCGAGTTAAGGGTACTAGAAAAGTCTTTTTCCATACCTACATTTTGTAGGAGAATTTGAATTTGAAGAAACTGGCGTAGAGATCGAATATACACTTGAAATAAATATATAGGAGACAAAAAGAATTCATATTCATATTCATTTATTTCATATAGGTACTACAGTACACTTATATTCATTACTTAAGTAATTTCTATAAGTCTGAAAAAAAAAACATTTGTCATATTTCAAACTTCCAGCCAGATGATATGTCAGGAGACGCTTTGCTGGAAAAACACGCGGTGGAAATAGCAAAAGACCTCCAACGTCTAAACACAGATGACCTCGAGAGTCGCGGGTTGAACAACGACCATGTGTCCAAGAGGAAGACTCTACATACCTTGGAGAAGATGCGGGACACCAGGCAGAGTGTGATCAACCTTGATGCTAACTTTAAGAGGAGGCTAACTATACTGCAGAATGAGGATCCTGGTATGTTAAATGACAACTGTACTTTTTAAATAAATTCAAACCTTTTGTCAAACTAAAGGCTTTCCTAATGGAATGTGAGTTTGCGTTTAGGCACCAATGCCTTTGCTAAATTGCCAAAATGCAGCGTAAAGGAAAATGCAAAAAAGTTTAACCTTTCTAAAAGAAGGAAGGCTTTATGTTTTGCTAAGCCTAAAAAGTGGATTTTTATTAACGCCATTTACTACCCATCGTTTTTAAAAACACAACATGCGTGTCTTATTGATGACCTCATTTTTGAAGTTTGTTAAAAAATAAACTACGTACAATACTACGCATGGATACTGTCAGCTGGAGAGCTTTAGCGAAACACCTCAAAGCTCTGTCTCAAATGGCAAAAACGTTATTGTCATATAATCTTGGTAACCTTTAATGTGGGATCCACCCAGCAATCATCATTTATCGAACAAAAACAAAGCACTACTATTCCACCATCTCTATTCATCACCTACTATATCTATACATGCCTATACGTAAAAAAATAATCTATTTGATTTTCTCCGCCATTTGTGAAGCCAGTCATTAACTCTCTTCATGTTCTGTATAAGTACTGTAAACCTGCGTCCATTAGCGTCGACGACTCGTCTCAGAAGAATGTCTGACTTGTGATACCAGTCCTGTATATTATAAGTAAGCTACAGGCTACAAGGCTCTCAATCATACTTCCTGCTAATAGTATAAAAGTCGAAAGTTTATGTGTATTATATTTGTTACTTCTTCACCCTAAAACTACTCAACCCATTAAGCTGAATTGGTATGCAGATAGCCTAGACGCCCTAGATCCTGGAATAACACATAGGGTACTTTTTATCCAGATATTCCCACTCTCTCTCTCTCTCTATCTCTAGTCTCTACGCGGGTAAAACCGCGGGACACAGCTAGTACATCTTTATATATATATATATATATATATATACATATATATATATATATATATATATATATAATTCTACTGTACGTGTGTATGTCACTGAACTCCTCCTACACGGCTAGATTTAGAGGAATTTTGGTGTGTATGTTTGAGTTTGTCCGTAGATGGTTTAGATTCACAATTGGACCCGATAGGTGGCACTGCGATCGGGCAGGACAACGTCTGCCGGATCTGCTAGTCTATGTATAATATGTGTAGTACATAAAAGGCTCATAATAATGCAACAAATTGACATTATTTCTTTGTATCTACAGCCATAATAAACCGGCTACCGTCTCTAGGCGGTAACGTAGCTGCCCGTCGCGCTACGTTACGTGCCATCCAAACTCGACGAGACTCGGTGATAGCTGAGAAACGACGCTCACAAATGCAGGCCGGTAGAGTCTCTGCCAGCGGCTACCTTTACGACCTGCCTAATACTACGGTAAGAGAAATAATCTGCGTTAACTGATAATGCGTTAGATAGTTATCTGACAGATGACGCCATATAAAAGCTGTCAAAAATCTGTCAGATTTCTTCATTTTAGTGCTATCAGGAACCGGTGAAACTGGCCCTTAGTCTCGTAATTGGCTATTAGTACCTGTATAGTAATATCCAACACACAATAAGTAATAAAAAAATGGTAATAAATTAAAGTTTAAAAAAATTATCGGCTTTTTGAGTATTAGTGTGTTAAAAGTTACCGTTAAAATATTCGCCTTGAAAATTATAAAGATTGAATAAAATCTGTGTCAGTAAGTTTAAGTCATTCTCCTATACTATAGTATCGGAAAAGTCGCAACTTTTGAGAATGCTATTGAAGACTTCGCCGACATGGATGACACATCGCACTTGTATATTTAATTTTTCGTTTCGATATTTTCTCTAGCTTATGATAAATGGCAACCACTGGTGGTTGGTTGTTCCAAAACATATATCTAACAGTGTGCACAGCAATCGCGGAATGTAATATATAGCTCATGGTATAATATACATTATATCCCATAGTCCAAAGCCGGCTTTAACCTCGTTTAACTCTTATCGTGTTAAGACCCATTTTATTTTATCTCTGTTTCCCAACAGATGGAACTATCAGGGCGTCCATCAGGCGTATACATGAACAAAGGCTACGAGCCAGCTTTCGACAGCGACGTGGAAGATACACCTCGACCCAGACGTAGCACTGTCAGATTCAGAGAAAACTACGCGTGAACTATGACGTCACTGATGTCTTACCGATGTACCTACCTTGTTACGTCATCGCTTATCAGGCGAGCGTCGTGGTTGTTGTCCTTTTATATTATGAAATATAAATATAAAAAATACTTACTTACCATTTATATCTACGTAATAAATATATATTAGTCTGTAAATGTTGTTTAATTTTGTTTATTTCTTAAACTACTTCATACAGAAAAGCGTTTCAATATTTTAATATTATTTAAATGTGTTGGTATGTTAAAAATGCATTATTTTTAATCGACTTCAATAAAGGAGGTTATAGAAGAGGAAGAGTTAGTTTGCATATTTTTAATGTTTTTACATAGGTAAGAAACACAAAAACTAAAACTTGGTAGAACGAAGCCTTAGGTAAGAAACACAGTAAATAGACAACTTAAGTCACGAGTTTCGTATATTATTTTATAGCTGTCACATTGTGCTATAAAGATTAATAAATAAGGGAATGTATAGGCACTCCGTTATTTATTAATCGGTTTGGAAAATACCTTTTTTGTTTAAGCGGGGTATTTTTCCGGTCTGGTCCCATTATACAATTTATCGAGATCTGATGACAGAGATAAAGAGATAAATACCTCAAACTTGTTACTGAATGAAAATGAACCGAATTTGAATTATCCTTGAGTAGTTATGGCCAGGCGGACTAGCAGAAGTCCTAACACCACACAAAACTTAAAAGGGTACTTTCTGTTGACCTAGATTTATTAAATGTGGCACGTAAATATGTAGTTTAATAACAAAAAAAAAGTGAATTTACTATTACAAACTTATTATATGGGGTTGGTGCAGTACATTTTCTATGGATCTCGAATTGCAAAGTTGGGTTTAACCTAGTTTGAGAAGTTGGTACGGAAGCCTCTGTGGGCGAGTCCAACTCGACTTGGCCGGTTTTTTCATAATGAAAACACGAGTTTACCGATAACTAAATATTACTTTATTTTATTACAAATAGTAAAAATAGCGACAATATATACAGCTAGTGATAGTAGATACTGTACTTTGAGTATTTATAACATAAATACTCCATAAAATTAGAATAAATATTGCAATAACTGCACGCTTACAGAGTTCAGATGTAACGTTCTATTGAGTCTAATTAAACTATTTTAATCAGCAGGAAAGAAAACGTAATATTACCTAATACTCATTTCTTGTTAGTTCTTTTCACAATTTGGGTTGCTAATGAAACCAATATTAGGTACCTATTTACAAATGGTGTTTTGGCACGCCACAACGAAGCGCCTGAATAAATAATACGAATTCATTTTACACTGTTTATTATCTGCTATTGAATATACAAGTAGTGTAAACGAAAGTATAACGAACTATATGAAATATACATCACAATGTGTTTCATAAGTAATACATGAAAAAATTAAAAAGAACCGATTTCACACTTCGCGCGTGTCTTTTCTAGTAGCAAGTTCGTGCTGTTTACTACATCTCTGAATATACACAACAGAACTTGACAACATTCATAAAACTTATTAAAAGTAATAAAGGACCACGCTTGATATACTATTATCTATTATTTTTTTTAATGACTTCTATTAAAAAAAATTAGAATCGCTCGATAATTGGCGGCATAAGCGAGTAACAGTAACATTAAATAAAAGAAAACAGACGATGTCAAATTATCTCCCTTTTTGAAGTCAGTTAAAAATACAGTTTGATAAACTAGGTTTCATAGATTTATCCTATTCCTGGTAACTGACGTTAAGTAAATACTAAACTTAATTAATAAACCGGTAGTAGTAATTGGAATATATTCTATAATTGTTGGATACCTATACTATAAGTTCCTGTTAAATATATAAACGAGTGTACGATATTACCTAAGCGTTTGAATATATTTGAAAACCAATAATTATCCTTTTAAAAGTTTCAAACTCCTAATAAGAATATAAAGCACTATTACATTAGTTGGCAACTAATTCGAATAAATGTAAAGAAATGAACCATTACATTATTTTGAAACTGTAATATGTTATTCAAAGTGAAAACTCGAGTATAATGCTAACATAATGTAACATTTCAAATACAATAAAAACTTCCACAGACCTCGACGCAACTCCAATGTGTAGCAGTTTATTCGGGATTAGTCTCAATCTCAAGAGATATTCTCAGAAACGCCAAAAAAAGTTCAGCAACATTGAGTCAGTGAAGTGGTGTGGGGTCGAGAGTCGATCGCGGCGAACTTGGGGCAGGCAGTAAGCGCGCGACCGTCGATCGAGGCACCGACCATGCTGGCCTATCTCGCGAGTGCATTGTACGCTACAACATAAACAGTGAAGTGATTACAGGATTACAGGACCATTCACTCCTACATCACAAAACAGGTAACTAAGATTTACACCAATCAAGAAATAACGGTGTCCATATGTGTCTCGTTCTCCCTTCCCTTCTATTTTAGCAAATCTGACCTTTTACAGCTTCCGAGGCTTTGTATGATCAGCTGCGAAAGTATGCGAGAGTGTAATAAGACTTGCATAATACGTATGTAACCGTTAATTGTGCGTTAGTCAACAATTAAATCGTCTGATATTCCTGACAGCTCGCCTAATTTCGAAAATAGCTAACCTTCATTATGATTTATTAGTAGGTAGTGTTAGTGCGTCTTTTGTTTCATAAGATTCATATTTAAGTCTGTTGTTGCGGTGTTAGTTATTTGCGAAATGTCTCACAAAGTTTCTCTTTCGAAAGTTTCTTAACCGCATTTATGTAAAGTACGACTCACGGCCGCTAACTAAATCCGTTCAAAGTTTTCTTAACGCACGATTGTAGTCGTATTAAATCATCGTATTTCAATCGTAAACAAAAGTGAAGGTGGGCGGCGTATGGGAGAGTTAATGGGAAACAAAGAACGCGTCATATCCTTCTTGCTACTACATGCTGACCTTACACGCCGACGTAACAGAGGCTAGATCTACAGGATCCGATAACGTCTTACGAGATATCATTGAAATTATAAAGTTTTTATTGTAATCAAAGACAAATCCTAATTGTATACATTTTTGGATACATTCACTCTGTACCATATTGATCCTTTCTATTTATCACGAGCTTTACTGTCATTTATATTACATAATATTAATGTCAATTCATAACTGTATCCAAATATCACAACTTATAAATGGACAATTACAAATTATTTGTTATATGTATTTATTGTTAACTACACTACAAACGGACTTTCTTGTCATCCACATCACCGCCTTTTATCATTAATTCACATGGGAAATACCGCGTGTCGCAATAAGTAATATTATCCATTAAAATAACTGAATACCTAATTATGGTGGGTCTTTTGAAAGAGGTCGCTCTACATCCATGACAGTACAGTTTGCCACATAAGGGTGACACATTGGTATCCCTTAATATAGTATAGTATAATTGTATCATCATCATAATTATCAGCCCACGTCAGTCCACTGCTGGACATAGGCCTCTCCCAATGCATACCACTGAGCTCTGTCTTTAGCTCTTCTCTTCCATTCACTGCTAGCTACCCTGCGTATATCGTCGCTCAATATATAATTATAAATGGTACCTTAATTTCAATTTGTTTTGTATTAGTCAAATTACTTCTAACCAAAACAAAAATCTACAGACTTATATTAAAATGGAATAATGACACACCAACACTTAAAATAAAAGATTTCTAAATTCAATTTAGACTAAAACAATTATCTTTCGCCACAAATTAATAGCTAGAACAATTAAGACAATCGCCTTATGTATTTGGTAATAGATTGTTCATATTATATCTATTTCTTAACAGGCAAAGTACAGGTTTACTTTTAATATCAGTTACGAAACGATCACAGCCCTAAGGCCTCGAATATATCCGGTTCCGGCAGAGGGTCGTTCTCACTATACAAGTATTTTTGTGATTTCCGCGACTCCACGGCTTTTAATTGTTTTTACCTAATTAATAATAATCTTCGTTGCGCAGTCGGCCGACTTGTTCACGTGCAATAGTATAACAATGCATAATTAGATGCTAAGAATTTTCGCTTACAAATGTTGACACTCGAAACACTTAACGAACCGTACGTTGGTATGTACAAACTTGTTTTGTTTGGATTCTCTGCTTTATTTTTTTGTAACCTCATGAATATATGAACTTCTTGCATACGTAATAATCTATAGGTGTTCAAAATCTATAGTTTGCTGTTGTTTTTAAACAAGTTCGAGTTATTTGTAGACTGTTACGACAGCTAGCCCTTTATACAGGACTCGAATACAATGTTGCAGACTTTAAAGTAACTAAGGAGTTAACCGTGTATCCAATCCTAATAAATGCCAAAGCAAGCATATTTGTCTACCTTAATAGGAAAGTCGTTTTTAGATAGGTAAAGAACTAATAGCCCTCGGGATGGTTTACCACTTCTTTGTTACTTATTCAGGTGTAGAGCAAAACTAATTCGGTTTAAAAAAGCAAACGTTAATGTATTTTCAGATCCTCTGACTCGGGGTGATGAGCTGAAGTAGTGATTGCTTTCAGTTATCTGGTAAAAGCATGATTTGCATGACACAAACGATAGACACTTTTATAATAGACATCATAGTTGACCATACGTGCTGCTTGTGCCATAACTAATTGATAAAATCATACAGGAGATAACTCAAATAGACCACTTATAAAAAAAAAAAACTCAAACAAAAATGATTCTGCGTACTATATCTTGGACGATTTCGATTACATTCAAACAAGCTTAAAAACTAAATAACTGAACTGCTGGCAACTCCCAACAAAACTTAATTCACTGTCGAGTCAACTAAACGTTGTGTAGGCAGTCATGATACTAAGTATATATTACGTTTAATAATCATGCAGCGAGCCCTGGCAGCCTTGAAAGTTTGTCCGGAAGAAAGTGGATTGAGAATAACATGTGCTTCGCGTTACGATGCATTAAAAAACTCAAGTACACTATTTGTAAAGCAAATAAAAACTGAGCGGAAATACTGCCACGAAAACAACCTAGATATATTAAAATATTAATCTTCACGGACACGGGTAATTTGAATCTGTGCTTTGAATACAGTAATTTGTTACACTTTAATCGTTTATGATCGGTATCTATGTAATCGTAATGCACTGAAAACCAATAAACTAAGTAAGTTTAATTAAATATCAGCAAATTCGGAGTTGAATTAATTCAACGCCGTTATTATTTGTATAATGCAAACGCGTTAAAGAGCGTAAAATACACTTACTAAAAACGACTTACGAAACCTAAGTATGTATATACATTTATTCAAATGTGTTATATATCTTACTGAAAATACGGAGATAAATTCTAATTTAATAAAATAAATAAAAGAATAGTAAACCAGTGATGCGTAGGCGCAATGTAGTGCAATCTACGATGCAGATTTCGCCCTACAAAAGACATCAACGCACGCCCACCGCTCTACGACCGACTGCTTACGGACATGCGCTTATTTTACTATAAATCTATAATAAACGAGATATTTACTTTATATTAATATAGCTATTTAAGGTATAATGTAGTATTATTTATTTACTCACACATTATAATTTACTAAACATTGATGTACAGTCAGCAACAAAACTTACCGTACCAGTCTGACACAGCTTGGATAATAAACACGCGAATAATTTGTAACCACACTTTTAATATTATTTAATTAATTGAAATCATAGTTAAAATTTTTGGCACTTCTTAGCAACTAGCTGTGCCCCGCGGCTTCGCTCTTTTAATAACCATCTCCTGACGATAAAAAAACAACAAAAAAGAATTAGCGAAATCGGTCCAGCCGTTCACGCGTGATGCTGTGACCAAGGGCAATTGAGATTCATTTTTATATATAAGAAGATGATTAGCGTTTTATCCTGTCTGTATACGTCAGACAAACAGAACACATGAAGTTGTATATTCCGTAATCAAAAACAATGGGAAGTAAAGGATTTCGTATCTCAGCGGTTAAAGTTTACTTACTGACTTTTCGAATCGTAAAAGCTTATTAACTTCCAGTTTGATGTATAAAAATATACAATACAATATTATAAATGCGAAAATATGTGACCTTTTCGCGGCTAGATGGCTTGGTTTGGTTGAAATGTATCTCAGGAATACATTGTATGGCGAAATAAGACAAAATATACGGTTTTCGTATCAGATTAATTTCGGAGAGTGTTTTGAAGAACTGCACGAATTCGTATATACCCTTTCTTCTATCAGATATATCAGTGCAGATGTGAGCCATCGCACACAACATGTATCTTCCAGTAAGCGTTAAATTAAGTACAAAAAAAAAGTAGTCAAACACTTGCCTATCTGGTATAAAACAAATACTTTATAACGAGGGCAAAGCCGCGGGCGTAAATAGAAAATAAATATGAAGCTAAACAAATTGAGAGTCAGAGTATTCTAGGCTCTCCGACCGCATCATCGCTCACCACTAGGCGAGATAGTGGTCAAACGCTAGCCTATAAAATATAAAAATAAAAATATAAAACAATAAGTACAATATTCACTAAGTGCATTAATCAATGTGTTATAGTTATTGAGGTCAGTACTAGTTTGTAATAATTTCAGTATTGTCATGTACAATAGGCGTTTCACAGCCATATAAAAGCCAAGTTCAAGTCGCTGGGTAGAGTAGTATAGAAATTGCGTTATAAGACCCACTTTCTCATTTTTGTTAAGATTGTCTCACTGGTCTCATGATCTGTCAAACATGTAATACTATTATCAGTTTAATAGCAACATAACACGTAAATTAAGGGGCCCGGTGGCGTAATCGGGAGAACGGTCGGTTTTGACGCCAGAAGTACCTACCGAGTTCAAACCCCGCGTGCACCAATGGATTTTGCTATCGAAAAATTTATGTGCGCTTTTCACAGTGGCCCTCCGGTGAAGGAAAAACATCGTTAAGAAACCAACAACCCCCGCATGGTAGTAGGACACTATTTAGTGTACGCCTGGCCAGCTACCACCCTCAAGTTAGAAAATCTGTCGCCATAAACATCTAATGTGTTCCGGCAGCTATCCTTGAGAGCCAGTTCCCATTCTAGGCCTAGCGTGCTTACCATCTTCGACCGCATCATCACTTAACAACAGGTGAGATAGTGGCCAAACGCCAGCCTATAAGATATAAAAAATAATAATTAAACAACATATAATGTGTATATGTAAATTTACACTAACTTGACATTATGCTATATTTTCTCTTGTTATTTCTACAGGAAATAAACTTATTTCAGCAAGATTATATATAAGATGGCGTGTTTTAATAAAAAATCGTTATTAACGTCACATTGATATAAATCTATGTAGATAAGTGAATATCTCCTATATCAGAAAATCGGATTTGATATTCTGTAAATACATTTAGCTTATGTACGCGATCCTCTGTAGGTAAGTAATATACTCATACATTTAAGCAGATGGTATATGTATGTATGTATAAACAAAAGACGATAAAATGAGGTTCATTTGATAGAAAAACTGAATAAAATCAGCTAACGAAGTAGTATGCTAAAGTTGCCCTATAGATCGATATTGAATCAACGCAAAGCATCGCGATCGTGACGAACATATCGATGAAAATATTTTACAAGCAAAACTTTGAATGCTAGCTTCAAGTTACTAATGACATAGGCTCTTGAATCACGATACTAAAAGCTTTAAATCTCTATGACTAACCAAAGAAACTCAATGTTAAGACTCGCGGGAGCCTATTCACCTCGATTAATGCACAGTAAAATTCTCAATGCATATATAACTGAAGGGCTATAAAACAATAAGATACTCGTATGTACAAAAGCCATATGAATCGTTCTTGGCATACGTTTTTATATCGACACGAGTACAGTCGAACCGAGGTCGTTGTAAGCGGCCCGGTCCGCCCAGTGTCCATGCACTAGTGTTGTTATAAAATGTGAACTATATTTCCGTCAAAAAAAAACTTTACAGGAAGTTCGACTTTTAATTAAACCGACATCTAGACGGATTTGTAGAAATCTAAAAAAAATAAAATCGCTAGGGATTTGTTCTAAAGTTAATTGAAGCGATCTAAGATAACGTTGCAATACAGGATGTTGATTTATTTTCGACTTTAATAAGTACTAAACGAACCACAGGAATATTCGAACGTTAAGTCAGTACTAAACATTTTTATTATACGACTACCATTATATACGATATTTTACCAACTGACATTCATTTTGTTTTCAAGAAACTTGAAGCTGGCTGGAGCTTCAATAAATATAAATAACATTTGCTCATTTCTAATGGACATGTCAGGGTTACCATTACTAACTTTAATTAAACTCACAATTTAGCACCTGAAGATATCTTACTGCAATAATAATAAAATAGTCGTAGTATTATTATGTATATGAAGCTTTTAAAAATTAGGTTCATTCTATAACACATGTACGTCATTTCAAATGGTTGAAATTTTTTTTATTTCTTATTATTGAAAAAAAATAGGTGAACACGCTAGGCATAGAAAAAGGGCCGTGTGCTGCCGGAACACCGTTATGGCGGCAGATTTTCTCCTTTATGGTGGTAAGTTACTTTTTGGTAGCAAGTCAGGGGATCATCGATATATTATGCTCGTACCACCCGTAGACACATATTCATTATGTACATTAAAATAAAAATCTAGCTTTACTTGTTTTTCTGGACTTCATAATCAGATCACATTATATACACACAGTATTATTCACATGTACTTGCTTTTTGGGGTACTTAAACGATATGTTAAATTCAGAGTTTTGAAGTAACTAACATGAAACATGAAGCGGCTTGGACATCACTACGGCCACGCTCGGGCGACTTTCTGGCGCGCTGTTTTGTTACATTTGTAATATTACGTCTCGATTTATTGACGTGCAATATTTGCATTATTATACATACGAGTAGTAATACTATTATTGAAAACTTTTCATATTTAAACACCTTAAAAATAAAGTCTCTGTTTCTTTTATACAATTCTATTATCATCATCATCATCATTATCAGCCGGTATCAGTCTACTGCTGGACATAGGCCTCCCCCAAGACACGCCACTGAGCCCGATCTTCGGCTCTTTGTTTCCAGTCACACATAATTACATAATACATTTCATTAAAATGTCTTAAATATATATATAAGGTAAGGTGTATAAGTATTTATTTTAGTTCGAAATTATGAAATGTCATGAAGTTATGTCAGAAAAAATAAAAAAAAGTTGCATGTCAGATAATTAAATCATTTGTTGCTTCTATACTGCACTTTTTGGAAAGTGTTCCTGCGAAATTTGTTTTTGTATTTAGTAGAGCTACTCATACCTAGTCCGAAAACTTGTTTACACCAAATTAGCGTTAAATAGCTGGTAATTTGCTGTCCAATTAGCAAAACAGAAATTTACTCTATACAAATTGAGGTATAATTTCTTATATAATTACTGGTTTTACTCGATTGCGTAAAATACTTGCAATAACTGAATCTTCCCACAAAGAGAGCTAGGTACTAAATATAAAGATGAACGCAATTGCAAATCCTATCAAGTACCAACTCTATAATAAAGATTTCCAAATATTGTCAATTGTTGAATTGAGGCAACGAGCAACAAAGTTCTTACAATATGCTTGCACATTACAATTACATTAGGAGTAGATCGTCAAAGTGAAGGAGGTATTCACGTTAGTATAGTATACCAACCACTATCAATGCAAGACAGTGTTGCGCTGCTTGAGGGGAGAAGGTACATTGTAGAGGGGGAAGGGAGGGGGAAGCCAGCTGGCGGCCGTCAATAGTGAAAGTAAGCCTGTGCCAGTGGTGGCCCTCGCGGTCCGGCTCTACTTTATAGATCACGATTTGATATATCGATATTTTCCGTTTATAGACAAGCAGCATTTCAAATTAGGCAATGACACGCAGTCCAGTGATATGAAAATATTTATATTACGACAGCCGTCATAACAAAGTTACACATTCATAAGTATTGAATAAAGTCGCTCTAGGAAGTGTCATTATTTCGGATTAGGACAACTCACTTTGAAAAACCAGACCAGAGACCAGAGATGAATGAATTACAAACCTGTAGCGAGTTTTGATTAGACAATTCTTATGTTACTGTCTTAACTTAAACGATGTTGAAAAATTTCGCCATTAAACTCATAAAACACACAGCTTTGGCAACATGGTAATTATCATATTACTCAAAAGCATTGGCTTTTATTTGCAGAGCTCAATAGCTTGCCCTGCATCAAAAAATTACCCGCCTAGTTAAGTATAAAGTTCCGTCAAAATTGTATTAATGAATATTGCTATTTCGGCATTTAGTAGTAGGTACTATAACTACGATCTGCCACGTCCAGACGAGTAGACTGTGAATAATCTATAGGTATTATGCCATTCGAGATTAAGTGGTATCCAGATAGTAGATAAACTATCTTCCATTTTGAGACAAGTAGGTTTGATTCAAGGACGCATCATCTCTGACCATCAGTTGAAATTATGGTCAAGACGCTCTTAAATAATAAAACATACATCTCTCGAAGATTTATATCTGTAAATAAACTTGACTGTAAATCTTATTCATAGTGTAGCTTGGATAGCTAAAGTGCAATATTAGCAAGCAAGGGTGAGTTCTTTGTCCAGCGGCGGCTGTGGTGGGAGTCGCTGACCTTGCGATGCCGACCACTGCTCGATGGACAATACAATAAATTGAACTCTACTTTATTCTTATTGCTCTCTCGTTGAAGGAGACAAAGTGCCAAAGTTATGTGCAGATCTGTAGACTTTAATTCAATCTGAGTAGATAGTGCCTGACAGCTAGATAGATAGGCCCTGTAGGTATGGAACATTTTCTTAATTTCATCTGGCCATTTGGCGTGTAATTTTGCTCGTGGAAGCTCGAAACCTTACATAAATAAGATCATGCTTTTAATGCACCTAATATGTGTACGTATGCATGTGATCAAGTACCTAAGACGATAATTGCAATCAAATTACAATGATGCTCTAAGTTACCATTAGGTGGAGAATCTACTCTTTTGTTTCTTACCTCTCCTAATTACCTATTGTCAAAGAAAAAGTTTTCCGTTTGAATACGCATATTCTTGAAACCTTTGTCACACTTTAAAGCAAGAATATGGAGGTAACATTTTAAACTTAACCACAAAAATGCTATAAATCTGAGACATTATGATTCATTGTTAAATTCCTGCATAAAAACTATGTATTACTTTAAGCAAACTTTTTTAGGGTATTTGATCTTATCCACATTCATTATTTTAACATTTTCTACTTCGCAGGTGATAGAAGCATAGTTATTATAAATAAAAAAATATATAAATATTTTCATCATATTCGATCATCTCATCGTTGACCTACTACCAGGAGAGATAGTGATAAAATGCTAGCCTATCAGAAATAAAAAAAGCAAATATATATTACTAATATAATGCCTAAATACCTAATGTAACGAATTAGAATAGTGCTCGCTATTAACAACGAACTATTTGAAATTGAACTGGTAGTCTGGTACTGATTTATCAAGTTAATTTGCTCATTTTAAATACGACTTGAATCGCAACTTGTATAACAACTTTGTTCCAAAATAGCATGAATATTTTACTCAAGGTGACGCCATGTTTAGATTCGACTTTGCCAAAGATAGCTAGTGATTAAGTAAATTGACGTTGGAATTAACCTGTTTTATTGATTTTGAATGAATGCAATTGATTATATTCAACTTAGAATATCTTTCATGCAACAAGCATGACTTTAAATGGTTAAACATTTCAAATTTATATTTAAACTTAATGCAAAACCAGCCGTTTCGTTACATCTCATGTTGAAAATGGACCGTTAAGTCAATATTTCCCACATTTTTTTATTTATGTATAAGGCATCGCAAGGGACCATTACTCTTTCTTTAAGGATGAATGACCGGCAAGGCCGAGCGAGCGGAATGTGCAAGTCTGCTGGTTCCATGATTCACGTGCCAGATAGGTGCTCTGGGCGTTGGGCGTAAATAATTATGTATATATAAACTTATTGGGAACTGTAACTATCCATCACGAACTATACATTTTTTAACTTGTTACAAAGTTAAAAGAACAAATTAGTTGTATGTAATTGAAATAATTTCGTACAAGCTGAGCCCTTCTGTCAGTTTGGGCGTCTGACATGCTCAATAATAACAAATTATTTTTATCATTTATATAAATTACCGATGAATATTTTTATAATAGAGTGTAAAATTAATCCGCTCACTCCCAGTATTAGCATATGCCTGCCCTATCAGAGCCATAATTTTGACATTCAATCACATCTTATTTTACCGTTCTACATTATAATAGTAAATACTGTAAAGGTCTCATAAATAAAGATTACTTACAACTCATTTAAGAATATGTTGTTAAAATGCAATCCATGTGTTTAATCGTATTGATAGGATCGTACTTTGGATTAGTGGGTTGAGCGCCAGGGCATGTTACCCAGGCGCGTGTTCCAATCTTGTCGGTACGATGACATTTTGGACTGTGTGTAATAATGCACAAAAATATAAAGTGTGTAACACTTAAAAGAAACATAATATTACATTTAAGAATTTTATATTACGTAGGTAGGTTAAGTACCTATTAGGTAGCCGTTTGTTGACGAATTTTAAACGTTGAAATTGTTCGTTCTTTAAATGAGACTATAATTATACGTTGAAAGTAAATAAGGTGTTCAAAAACTCATCTGAGATAACAATTTTAGATGTTTCGTGAGAAAATTCGTTGAACTAGTTCTCTACTCTAGAAACGAATTGTTTCCATTGTTGTGAACGCAGCGTTACAATATAAAATTTTTGGAAAGTGCTTGTACGATCGATATAAACGTTGATTTTTTGCGCTTTTGCATTATGGGCAGACAAGCACGATGATGATTATGTTGAGATTAGGCGCTAGACAGCTGACTTCAGTCCAATCCACATTGCAACTATAAAATCAGTAAAAATATAATTTACGATACAAATTATATTATAATGGTAGAGAGCTGTAGCTGTAGATTTTTCAAAATTCAATGGAGGGTGAACATAGTCTGAAAATCAATATTGTTTCGGATTGCGCTAAAATTTGGCATGCAGTTACTTATTATTATGTACGTATCCGCTAAGAAAGGTTTTTTTTTTATTCGCCCCTTAATCGGGGATGAATCGGAGGTTCAAAGTTTGTATGGAGAAATAAAATTAGATAGTTTTTTATTCGAAACTTTACATAAGTACTTCTGTAAGTAAATTAAGTAAATAAAAGAGTGAAATGATTTTTTTTCGGTGTGTTTTTATGATAGAAAGGACTTTACGAAAGAAAAGCTTAAGCAAATAAAAGAAGTTTTAACGCGGGCGAAGCCGCGGGGCACTTCTAATATATCATAAATAGTAATTAGTAATAACACTAATTTTTGAATGAATTTTATATTGTTATTCCAGAAGTAACCAAAAATGGCGACGTCCGGAGGGAAGCGGCGGGATGACGCCAGCGACAATTCCGATGACGAACTTACACCCCTAGCCAACGAAATCTATGGAGGAAGGTGAGCCTATATTACTCGTACATACCTTATGAGACTGGACTACTGGAGTGATTCTAACTAATTGGATCGTATCTATAATAAAACTACTCTCTTGTCCGTTTTCGGTCAAGGCGATCTTGCTTTGTTCTTGTCAAAAGCTAATAAGAAGTCTAGCTCAGAGGTGATTCGTGTACCCAATTTTCTTATATAATGTGGACATGCTCGGTAGAGATCCACCAAGGTACCTTTCATACCGTGATAGTAGATAGATATATATATATTGGAAGGCGGTGACTACCTATATTGAAACATTTGGCCGGTGGTACAGTAAAAAAGTCATGGCTCACTAGATAGCGCGCCGCGGTCTCTGTCCTGACACCATAAGTTGACTTACCTCCTTTTAGATATCGACTGATTTGCCTATCTGCAGCGTTAAGCAGATCTAGCATGACCTAGGTATGTACATTTCACGACACTTTCCTAAGATACCCGTTACATCTTGATAAAACGTATATATAAAACTATATGGAGCAGCCGGTAGAGGCCGATCTAGGCGAACGTATTACGACCAGATCGGAGACGTTTTAAAGAAAGGCCAAGTCAAAAGTACCTAAATCCGGCGAGCATTAATGAAGACGCTCATGAAAGTGGAAGAAGCGAAAGAGGTACGTCAGAATCGTAGCATGAGAAAAGAAGTAGTCTCTGCCTACACCGAAGGGAAAAAGGCGTGACTGTATGTATGTATAAAACTATCCAATTTCGTAGCTATACTTTTTTGAACAAAAATATTTATCAAAAATAGATTGGTATCCAAATTTGGACGGCCCGTTGGCGTAAAGGATAGATAGCTTGAGTTCTAAGCGGGAGGTCGCCGGTTCAAATCTTAGCACGAGTTTATTCTCTATTCTGAGGTCCCACCATCAAAAAACTGCCACCATACCATGCCCTTACGGTGTTCCGGCAGTACACAGTCCTTTACAGTCTCCAGCTTGGCCTAGCATGTTCACCATATTCGACCACATCATCGCTTACTACTAGGTGAGATAGGGGTCAAACGCTACCCTATCATATATTAAATAAATAAAACCGGCTAAGTCGAGTTGAACTCGCCCACCGAGGCTTCCGTACTAACCAATTAAGCTAGACCTCTAGATTGTATCAGCGCTAATATAACTCAGAGGTCTTCCTTAATTGGCGCTAACTATGTATGTATGGGAGACATGTTTCCTTAATTTGTGCTGTAAGACCTTGCTTCTTGCCAAATGTCATGATTCTAGGTCAACGGGAAGTACCCTATAGGTTTTCGACCCAAAGCCTATAGGGTACTTTCGGTTTACCTATTATTGTCAATTTTGGTTATAAGCAAGGTCTTAGAGCACGAGTAAAGGAAAAATTCCGAAAAATAAAAAATGTTGAAAATTAAGGTACATTTTGGTACTAACAAGTTTTCGCGAAAATCTAAATTTGCCCATATCTTTTTATTGTGTTATACACCCAACAGGGACTGTAGACCTCAGTATCAAGTATAAATTTCAACTTGCTAGGTCTACCCGTTCCTGAGAAAATCAGTGGTGACACACGGACAGACAGACGGACAGACAGACAGACAGTCGGACAAGAAAGTGATCTTATAAGCGTTTCTTTTTTACCTTTTGAGGTACGGAACCCTAAAAAAAAATAGTCGCCGGATGCCAGAGTTCTGAGTAAACATACATCATACGAATTGATTATCTCCTCATGTTATAAAGTCAATCAGTTGGTAAAAGAAAGCATGGTCAAGTAGGTCGTATGGCATTACATTTTCCAAATAAAATTGACTCTAGAGGTCTAATGAGAGAGAGCAAAACAAATGTACATTGCTAGTTTTCGGACTATCACTTATACTGCTTATAGGCTTCTATCTTCCTAATGTTTATATTTGCATAGTGAAAAAGTAAACATATCCTACAGCATTTAGCACCCAGGCACAAGATTAGCTCTCAGTTTGTGGCACTGAAATAATACGTGCAGGCTGCAAAGTACTCGTGTGTAGGATGTCAGTTAGATCGCTAATAAAACATTGACACTTTTTTACTTTTCCGTATATTTAGTAATATATTTTTTAATATATCAGGATACTCAATAAAAGTATTATATTGCCTAATTAATGAATTACTAGATGATAGATAGATTAACACTTTATTGCACATAATAATACATAGGTAGGTATTTACTAGGTACATATCAAATATAATATATATATATATATATAAACCTTATCTATTTATAAGTTTTAAGGTTTTCATGGTCACTGACAATACGGCGTGATCATGGCGCTTGCAACAGAGCCGAAATATCGGAAACTCATAATTAATAAAAAACATGGTAAATATCCCGTGAGTAGTTCTAATAATACTTATCTATTTAATTCGTTTAGGGTAGAGTATGCCCGCTTGCACCATGCGGTATCATTTGATTTATTAACGATGTTTTTCTTCACCGTAGGGCCATTATGAAATGCGCACATTAATTTTAGTATAAATAGTTTTCGTCTTATATCTTGCATGTCATCACTTTTAGTTTCATATACATAAATACCAAATCTGCTACGAAAGTGTTGTTCGTAGATTTCACTTTCTAGCAAGTAAGATTTAAGAATTTTAAATGTTTTATTACGCGTAATTTTAAATTTACTTTCCATTTACCTGAATTGTAGGCTTAGCTTATGGATAGATACTTACACTTTTTGTTTTAGTAAGCGATGATTATTTAAGAATTTATAATGCAATGGTAATATTCACTAAAATATCTTGTGGTAGTACAGTTTTGCAAGGGTCCAGATAAGAGTGACTGATATAGGTAAAGTGGCTTATAAAGCTCAATAACTGCGAATAGGGACAGATCATCGAATGCATAAATGTTGATGGATTTAGATATATATATGTTAATATATAACATCATCTATTTAATTTCTTTCTTTTTGCAAAAGAAACCTATGTGCAGTATGTTTTCCAAATAGGCTGCGTGTTGTGATGCAGGCCACTGACTGTAAAATGTATAGTCATTGATAATATTATTTGCCATAGTTAACTATTTGAATGTAAATTTTATTCAACTTGTTTAGCTCGTAAAGGTAAGGAGAATGATGAGCACTGTATAACAATAGTCAAAATGAAGTAGCTAGGTACTGCAGTACTTACACCTAAAATATACCCTATATTGAAAGAAAATTGACAACTGACCTCGGGACTGCACTCGCGTTATATCATTCTCAAGCCAGTGCATGGTTGAGTTATGGCGTCATATTGTGGGGAGCTTGTTCATCTTCGCCTACCCTTTTTATCCTTAAACGGATAGCTGCAAACCGAATTTTCAAAATTACAAAATCCTCACCCTACCATGCATCTACATACACGAAATTTGTAAATTTGTTCGAAACCATCCAAACTTCTACACAACACGATCAGCTGCATCTAGGCATAGCAGTGTACGGCATGCCAACAGATTAATGATAATACCTACATCTCACCTTCAAATGTATTCAAAAGGTCTTCTAGTAATGTCAATAAAAATATACAATAATTTGCCGGAATATATAAAAAGTCAATCCCAAAATCGAAACTTTGTAATAAATTTAAAGGAATTTCTAGTAAAAAAAAGCTATTATACAATTGACGAATATTTTGCCTGTTATTTTCATTATTATTTGAATAACTTTACTATTTTCCTTTTAAACAAAATTTAATAAAATATATACACATTAACTGACATAAATAAATAATAATAATAATAATAATTATATGGAATTATATGTGATTAGATCGAAACTAATATTCCTCCTCTCTCCTAATTAATTACTTAGTTAAGTAACATTGCTGTGCCCTTCCAGGATCTATAAAGAACTGTACATTTCTAATAAAATCTTTGTAAATACTTTTATAGATGCAATAAATACTGAATACTGAAAATATTTCTGTTCGTCATCAGACGTAAAGCTTTAATATTAAGGAAATATAAAGAACAGTTAGTCTTCAGAATGTCTGGTGTAACCTTCGTGATGACATCACCCGACGAGCCCAATATTCGAGTTCGCGTCATCGCACTCGCAAACTTTGAGCGGTCATTGTCAGGGGAAAAGCTTTAAGACAATGGTACCGTTTTCCTGATTACTTGACTGCGACAAAAAGTAATCGAGTTTTTTCTGCACTGATACCATTTTAATTATACTTTAGAAATGGAGCTGTAAATAGAAGAGGTGAAGGTGACTATAAAGTTGTTTTCTACGACTTTAAATGTTATTTTCAACCGACTTAAAAAAAGAAGGAAGTTCTCAATTCGTCTGTATGTTGTTTTTTGTGTGTATGTTACGCGATTACTTCGTCGATTGTGAACCGATTTGAATGATTATTTTTTTAATCGGTTGGGTATGTTTTCGAGGTGGTTCTATTGTAATTTTATCGAGATCTGATCAGTATCTCTAGAGATATGACGATAAACGTCTCAAACTTGCTACTGAAAATGACTCGCGGAGCATGGACGTCAGTTGTTTTAGTTTTTAAACTATCACAATTATGTAGCTTACTATTAGCTTACATATATAAGATATAGTTTTACGTTGGTCCATATATATTTATCAAAATGTAACTGCAGATATATGGAGAAAAACACCTCGTAACTACTTCGAATAATTTCCAGTTGGAAATGACTCGCGCGGAGAGTATATTTGTAGTAGGCTCATTTTCAAATTCGTTAAACAATATTATTACAAGCGTGTCTTATGAAAGTTGTGTGAGAATAAAACGAAGGAAGCTAATGACACAATAATGCAATTTGAACAGAATGCAATTAATGATATCATTAGAGTTGCTGGTAACTGCAGTCAACGCATAACAATGTCGTTATGTCCATGTCGAGTCACTAAGATATTACTGCTTTTCCATTGTAGAGCAGGAGTGCGTTCTGTATCTAGTTACAAACGATCGTGGAGATTGTAACTTAGCTTTAAAAAAAATATATAACTGAAAACTGTATATCTATTGTATATTGTATATATCTATATTGTATATAGATAGATGAGAAAGATAAACTTTAAAATCTAACATAAGAAAATAAAGTTACAAACACTTTAAATTACAAACGATTCTTATCGCTAAACAGCGATCTCTTCGAGGTAACTACGATTCCTATATTCACGATATCTTCGTAAAACCTTCAATAGGAACAAATCTCAATTTTATTTCTATGATAAAATATAGTTTAATTGTGCATTGGCTACGCTGGGGATAATATATAAACTAGGCTGGCAGGCTGTTCCAGATGTTTCAGTAAATTTGTGTATTGTCAACTTAATATATTTCTTTGTCCAAGATCTAGGTAACAAATGACTCACGCGTGATTAAATAAAGCAGCTGTTACCACACTAACAGGCCAATGTTGGGTAATGTTAGTGAGATGAGATGTCAGCGCGGTTCCGCTTACGACCAGTGATTCAACTCTCACTCACGATTTTCCCCACCTTATGACGCGTAGACTGTTTTGTTAACGTTAATTTTGAAGGACATATCTTACTGCAGAGACATATGCTGATTTGTAGTTAGTCACTGGGTTTTAAGGTAGGTGGTTAGACAGACAAACTTTGGGTATAGGATTGTCCCAGCTTAACAATGTTATGTAAGGATTTGTTTTAGTAACTTATTGAATACAAGTTCATATTGTATTGTTTCGATGTTTGTCCATCAAAAAGTTATTGAGAAGACATCCTTTAGTGACAAATCTACATAAACTTATCTAGCTAATAGATAAAGAAATATGTAGTATAAATTATAACTTGGATAAGTAAATGTATCTTGAAATATTTCGTGGTTAAGTGTTTTCATATCATATCATCATAGCTAATTATATTCACTTAAAATGAATCAAAGCAAGTAATTCGACTATCTCCCACTCAATAAAATAGTAACATAGTTTAGTAATCTAAGAAACAAAGTAACAAATAACACCCAAGATATTTTAAAAATGGGGCACGCAAGTTTTTATCGAGTATAATTTACATATAGGTACTATGCATTTAATATTTTTAGGGTTCCGTACCCAAAGCATACCAAAGGAACCCTATTACTGAGACTTCGCAGTCCGTGCGTCTGTCTGTCCGCTTCTTACAGGGATGTATCTCCTTAACCAAAATAGATAGATACCTGAAATGTTTACGGAGTATATATTACTGTGGAGGATTTAACAACAAATACTAAAAGCAAACAAAAAATATCAAATAGTAAATAGAGGATACGTGTTTTTTCGGCGTTTTTGCTTGAACTTATGAACTATAATAGACTTGAAATCTTCACAAAGTATGTATTCCTTGCTGTGCCATGCGGCTTCGCTCGCGTTAAAAAGTATTCTATAGCCTAATCCATAATATTGGCTATCCCTTAACTAAATTCCAAGTTAATCGGTCCAGCCGTTCGACCATGAAGAAGTCCCAAACAAACAAACAAATATACTAACTAACTTTCGCATTTATAATATTGGTGTTGATTATGGCCGCTATAACAACAAACACTAATAATTAAGTTAGTTTAGACACTAAACCAACCGACTTCCATGCCCCGCGAGTCAGTTTCAGTAGCAGGTTTGAGACGTTTATCGTCATATCTCTGGAGATATTTATCAGATCTCAATGAAATTGCAATGGGACTACCTCGAAAACGTACACTACCGATTAAAAAAAGAATCATTCAAATCGGATCACAATTGACTGAGTAATCGCGTAACAAACACACAAAAAAAAAGAAAAAAAAACATACAGTCGAATTGAGAACCTCCTTATTTTTCCTTTTGGAAGTCGGTGGAAACAATAAAAAATTAAAAATAATAAAAGGTCCCCCATACAAGAATAGGTGTTTTTCCAGGCTTTTTGTGCTTGATCTTACAAATATTATTATTGTTATTATTTGTATTGTCGTTATAGATAGAGACTTGAATTTGCTCATAGTTTGCATTACAGTAGTTGATAGATCATTAATTAATAAAACCTACATTAAATATATTAAAAAAATGAAGGCCCCATACAAAAATCTTATTTTCTAGCAAATTTTGTCCAATCGGAATTATTTTTTATTTAAAGCCATCAAGCTTTGCGTTTGATACTGCCGCTATCACGTGTTTTAATCAAAATTTTAATAACAGGTGACCAACGTCAGTTGTCATTAAACTTTTTTGATATGAGCTTTATTATATGAAAGAAAAAAAGAAAATACTTGTAGTGTACTTAAATATAGGTAAGTGTGATAACTGATAACAGTGTAGACATTTATTTTCACATAACAATTACATCTAAGAAATTCTACAATAATGTCTAAACAATAAAGTTTAGTCTCATAAGTTTTTTATGTTAATCCTCTAATAATGTTAATGTTTAGAGATTTTTATTGTAAAAATAATATGTAATAAAAATAAAACGTCCTAATCGCAACTTTAGCTCGCATGACCCCATCACGTGCACAAATAAATGCTAAAGAATAATAAATACGCCAAGCTAGTTCACAACTTTGTTTTAAGTACATATTTTATTATATCCAGCTAGAGGTCTCGTTGGATCGGTCACCGCGGCCCGGAACCCGCTCAAATGCCAAGGTTGTCAACTCTGACGACACAACTTTCGATACGACGACAACGCACCACATTTTTGCGCCCCACTTTGCTCGCGGCCTCGGCTGACGGCTGATCGATTGAGATTTAGAAAACGGTGTAGACATAGACAATAGGCAGTTTTCTTGCACTTGCTAGTTTTAGATCATAACGTTTTTGTTCAAGATTTGATATGCTACTAATATTATTATTATAAAATTAATTTTAATGTGAAAGTTTTTATGAATGTATGAATCTCAATCACGGAAAAATAGCTGAACGAATTTGAATTAAAATTGGAACAGATATAAATTCACATACTTAGATCTTTTTTAGAAGTATTTTTAAACGCGGGAAACGCAAACACGCGGTGCACACGTGGTCCTAATAATAACTGATAAAATGGCACACATATTGTCTATAACTTAAATTAACACACAGATAGTATTAAAGTACCTATTTTTGCGCAGGGGTAGCCGCGGGGCATATATACCTCACGAAGAAAATTATAATTCGAGACAATTTGCTTATTTGTTTTTAACCACATCACATCTCGGCTTAAAAGTTTCATCCACGTACATTGATATAGTATAGATAAGAATATTATTTTTCTATCAGGGTAAAACATGATTATGTTCTATGGAAGGCCGATAAAGAATAAGAATACATTAAAAATTGTATAAATTTCGAGTTGCAACATAAGGTATTCCCGCAATCCCGCACGTCCCCATTGACGTATCATGTAGTATTTTAATAAATAAGATACATAACATTTAGTTTTCACCTTGGTATTTATTTAGAAATGCTAAGGTTAATTCCGACTGACTAGCATTTGCATATCAACTATGTGTCAAAAAGTAAGGTGCATTTATTGCACTAGCTCCGCTCCGCAGCTTACTCCGCGTCTAAGAATTTCATGTCTATGTCCATGTTTTCTATTACATCGGCTATCCCTGTGCAAAATTTCAGCCAAATTCGTTTGTCCGTGAAGAGGTAACAAACAAATTGATTTCGCATTAGTAGTATTGGTGTTGACGTTTATAATATTGGTGTTAATTAAATTGAAAGCATACTACGAGATTGTTAATAATTTGTACTCATATAATTTTGTGTACCTGGGTTCTAAGTTTACGAGAGATGGTAAGTATGAAAGTGATATTGAGCGAAGAGTTTTGGCTGGAAACCAAGTGAGTGGGGCACTACATAACTTTTTGAGAAGTCAGAATGTGTCTAAAAAAGCACGACTGGCTGTACATAGGGGAGTGTTGGTTCCCACACTCATGTATGGTAGTGAATGCTGGGTATGGCAGAAGAAACATGAAAGTAAAATTAATGCTGTAGAAATGAGAAGTTTGAGAAGTATAATCGGAGTGACTCTGATGGATAAGTTGGAGAACAGCGTGATAAGTGAATGTTGTGGTGTGGTAGAAGATGTAGTGACTAAGATAGAGAAAGGGATGCTTAGATGGTTTGGACATCTAGAGAGGATGGATGAAGAAAGATTAACGAAACAGATTTATGAGACGTGTGTGAATGGGCCAGTTGGTAGAGGCCGACCTAGGCGAACGTATCACGACCAGATCACCAATAACCGGCGAGCATGTATGAAGACGCTCATGAAAGTGGAAGAAGCGAAGGAGGTATGTCAGGATCGTAGCATGTGGAAAGAAGTAGTCTCTGCCTACCCCAACGGGAAAAAGGCGTGATTGTATGTATGTATAATTTTTTTTTAGATATTATGAGCTTACATAAAGCAGAATTTTATTAATAACTAAATAAACGTTTTGACCAATTATATTGTTTTTAAAGTATATTTTGAATACACACATTTAAAAACAAATCTAGTATAAACATCATGTTAAAGTGCTAGCGTATAAAGACGCATAAAAAATAAACGTGTCTTACAAACAAGTTCCAAATCTTTTGCTTAACAACTTCAAACTAGTGTATAGACCAAAATACTTATCTAAAGTAAATAAAGTACTGTTTAATTTGGTCAAGTACCATACAAAACGGTATCTAGACGGTAGCGCTTTCGTGTGGTAAGTACTCGGCCACCGGACGGGGTCGGGCGTGCACAGAATGTTTTATCAAACAGACCTAGAATTTGGTATGACTTTACCGGTTTTATCAATCCCCACTACCATAGAAATGTTTATAGCAAACAACTAGGCATGATGTGGCCGCAACATTGTTGCGACTCACGATTTTTTTTTGTAATTGATAGGATAGGCTCTAACATCCAAATGCTTACGTACCTACAGTTAAGTAACGGGTATAAATTTATGAGTATTGGATGATGAACTTTTCTTTAGAATTGCTGGTAATTTTATCAAATTCTATAGGTAGATATTATCGTTACTGCATAATTTGAAAGGGGTTTTTACGTATGGGTTTCGTTATCTACAGGTATTCAAATCACAAGTGAACAGACACGCCTTCAACAATCATTGTCAAATTTCAATCAATTTACACAAAACCTTAATAAATTATACACAATTAACTTTCGCATAAACGCAGTATAAAACAAAGTCCTCCGCCGCGTCTGACTGTCTGTTCGACAAACTTGAAACTACTGAACGATAAATGGATACATCAATAGATAGAGTGATTTATGAGAAAGGTACCTATTATATGTTTAGATATTATATTATAAGAAACGAACTCAAACCTTAAAGGTAGTATATATCCGATATTCCGTACAACGTTCATTAAGTTCAAATAGTTTTTTAGTGTTCCGTACCTCAAAAGGAAAAAGGAACCCTTATGGGATTAGATAGTTAAGATAGTGTCAAACGCTAGCCTATAAGATATAAAATGAAAATATAAAATAAAAATACTTTGTTGTCCGTCTGTCAACACCCATTTTCTCGGAAAGATATCAAGTTGAAGCTTATATCAAATACTCGGGTCTATGGTTTCTATTGGCTGTGAAAAAATCAAACCTGTAAGTCAACGTGATCAAAAGATATGATCGTAATTCGTAATACTGTTCATTTCGCATATTTTGCGATTTCACAAGGGAATCAGGACGGGGTACTTTCCGTTGACCTAGAATCATGAAATTTGGCAAAAAGCAAGATCTTGAAGCACTTATATAGAAATAAATCTGGAAAACTGTATTAATGTCGTGTAATAACTAAAAAAAGGTAATTTACTATGACTGAATTATTATTTGTAGTTGGTGCAATACATTTTCTATGGATCGAATTACAAAGTTATGTTTGTCCTTTAACCTAGTCTGAGAAGTTGGTACGGAAGCCTTGGTGGGCGACTCCAACTCGACTTGGCCGGTTTATTTTTAATAATATTTTATAGGCTAGCGTTCCACCATTACCTCGCCTGGTAATAAGCGATTATATGGTCAAAGATGGTAAACACGCTAGGACTAGGAATACTCTGACTCTCAAGGGCTGTGTGCTGCTGGAACACCGTAAGCACGGAAGATTATATTTTCTCCTTGAAGGTGGTTAATCTACTTTTTGGTAACAATAGCAAGTCATGCGGAACATCGATATAATATGCTCCTAGCACCTTTAGGTTCTATTAAATTATTATTTCCTCTGTAATAAAATTCACTTTGATATTAGATCGTATTCAAGTTCCAAAGCTTTTGTTCTGAGCAGAGATGCAAAGCATTCCTGAATCCTGGCTATGTAAATGTGATGAAGGTCGAAGCCACGCTGACTTTAATGTTATTTTATAGTAGAACCAGATATAGAATTATGTTAGGATGATGTCACAGTCTGGACAAATTGATAAATTAATTAACTACAGCCTGAGTTTCAGAGTTAGCAGAGTTTCACACCTCTATGTTACCTATGTTTCGACTTTCGACCTATAAAATATAAGAACAAACATTTATATATTTGATATAAATAAAACATATCATAAACAATTTGAAAATTGCATTTGAGCAATTGAATAATTACTACCTACAGCTGTATTTTACTACCTTTTGATACTGGCACAAAGTCTATAAATAAAAGAGAAACATTAGGTAATACCCAAAAACGTTGCACCCTAAATGGACTTTGCACGGTAGAACATTGATTTGGAGATAAATTAATTCATTTATATATAAATTAATTAATCTTTATTTCTATCTCGCTCACACTTATCGTAAGAACATCTGTCAAACACTAAAATCAACGCGTAGAAAATAATAAAAGCATGATTCAAGGTCCGATTTTTAGTCTTCAAAAGTTTATTTCAAATAAATCTTCTTGGTAATGTCTAATGTACACCGAGTTTTATGGTATAATGTATGACATGTATGGTAAGTTGTTTTGCCCCAGCATGTCTATGGTCATTGACCTCTGCTGTGGACATTGGGCATGGACCTGGAAGTGGCGTTTCGCATAACAAACTAAATTTTACGTTACCGAGACATTTCCTTGTTATGTAAGGTATTACTGCTAAAACTGCTGCTATTTTTGCATCCCATGCACATTGTTTGCATTTAAAACTCATATGATAATGTTTGAACATTGCTTGAGGAAAGCTTACAAATATCGAGTAGGTATAAAAAAAAATCTGTTCCAAAATATAACTATTTGAAGGAGTACCTACATATTACGATTAGTGTTATTGATGCCAATTCTGTTAATGCTTTTACTAAACTAAATTTGACAGCTCTAACAATATTGCTATCCTTATCTTCCCTCTAAAGTAAAACAAGTTTTAGCGCTGCGCTGTCAAATTTTAGTTTAGACAAGCAACAACAATATCAAATATTATGTTTCTTTGAAGTGTTACACACTTTATATTTTTGTAAATTGTTAAACACAATCCAAAATTTCATCGTACCGACGGGACTTGAACCCGCAACCTCTTGCTTAATTGGTAAAGCACCGGAACATGTTATTCCGGAGGTTGCGGGTTCAAGTCCCGTCGGTACGATGAAATTTTGGATTGTGTTTAACAATAGCAATATCGGTATCACTACTTCCCACTATTCAATTCCTTTTTCAAAATTGTATAATTTTCAAAATATTGTAACGTGCATTGGAATTTGTAGCTGCTATTTCATCTCATGAACTCGGTACCTAACTGAGTTATGACACTAAATATGGTGCCGAGCGAGTTACGGTTCCGCTCAGGCGCAGGCTTTCGTAAGTTTTCGTGAGTTCGAGCGACATTGAGTGATCTATTGTTCTGTAGAGCTTTGTAAGCTATACGAAATATATGTATCGACTTATATAGGTTCAGGCTACGCCAGCCTCAGTGAATGCCTATTTAGACTGGCCTGCCTGGATCGTGTGCGGTGGAAGGTCATAGCAATTCATAAATTTAGACAACCTCCACCCACAAATTTTCTTCAAGCAATTATAGACTCTACTTTCTTACTACAAAGTTAGTAATAGTCTGTAAGGCCAAATACTGGTTTATAGCCATTTTAGATAAAACGCAACCCAATGCACGGTCTGATTTGAATTCTGACCTCGGATTTGCAAATGTTAGCGAAGTTGTGTTTGGCTACGGTGGTTTTATTATTTAATTTAAGCGTGCAAATATATTTAACGTTTCAATTGAGTAGACACTGCATTTCTGTGCGTTTTCGTCGTGGCGTGAAGTTGTTTGAAGTGGAGTAATGTTTTCTAAAATATACTAATTCCAAGCTAAATTAAATGCGCTATGCTAGAGCTACGAGTATGCCTGCGCGGAAAACATCGGGACTTTACTTTTAAGTACTGAACTTCTGTACCAGCAGTTATTGTATAGTTCATAATAGGAAGGTATAGTAAGTATTTTTTTATAAAGAAGAGTAGCAGACAAGCACATGACCGTTCCCAGTCTTATTATTCACACTGTAATTTCACAGGACACTTTTAGTTCGTCAAACCGAAACGTATTTTCAAGTCAACGCGTATATATTTTTAACCGACTTCACAAAATAGGAGGAGGTTCTTTTTTTTTGTGTATATGTTACGCGATTACTCCGTCAATTGCGAAAGGATTCAAATGACTCTTTTTTTAATAGGTAGGGTACGTTTCCGAGGTGATCCCATTTTAATTTTATCGAGATCTGATTAGTATCTCCAGAGATATGGAGATAAATACCTCAAACATAGGAGAATGTACTGGTTTTAGAAGAAGATTCCCAAGAAGATTACACAGTGGAGGTTGCTATTGCATATACTTTTTTGGAGACTAAATAAAGACCGGCAAAGTCGAGTTGGACTCGCCCACCGAGGCTTCCGTACCAACGTTGGTTGGTACCAATTAGGCTAGACCTCTAAATTGAATGAACGCCCATATAACTCAGAGGCCTACCTTGATTGGCGTCAACTATGTATGTGACAACTATGTATGGGGACACCCTTTAATTGTCAACATTTTTTATTTTTTGGAATTTTTCCTTTATTTGTGCTATAAGACCTTGCTTCTTGCCAAATTTCATGATTCTAGGTCAACGGGAAGTACCTTATAGGTTTTCGACCCAAAACCTATAGGGTACTTCCGGTTGACCTAGAATTGTCAATTTTGGTCAAAAGCAAGGTCTTACAGCACAAGTAAAGGAAAAATTCCGAAAAATAAAAAAAGTTGAAAATTAAGGTAAATTTTGGTACTTACAAGTTTTCGCGAAAATCTAAATTTCGATAAAATCTAAATGTCGACTCAGGACCTCGATTTTTATACACCTAATAGGGACTATAGACTTCTGTATCTGGTATAAATTTCAACTTGCTAAGTCCACCCGTTCCTGAGAAAATCGGTGGTGACACACGGACAGACAGACAGATAGACGGAGAAGAAAAAGATCTTATAAGGGTTCCTTTTTTTTACCTTTTGAGGTACGGAACCCTAAAAATATGACCTTGAATAATGTTTTTACTTCTTTCTTCACGTTGATTTTGGTTTTTGACAGATATTCTTACGGTGTGTACTGTGAGCGAGATAGAAAGGTGGGGAGAATTAATTTGTCTTCACAGGAATGTTCTACCGGGCAAAGTCTTTTAGGGTGCAATGTTAGTTAATATTTTTTGACATGACATGACGTTTGGCGAAGATGGCAGTCATATCAGTCCCGCGACACTGCATACATAATTAAATAACTCAGAATTATGAACTTACTTTGTACCAACCAACACTGCAAAAAATAAAATTATAAGCATAATACCACAGATTATATAATAGTTACTAAGTAAATAATACTTTCCGTTGTTAGGTTGGCTACACAGTGCTTTCATAATTCGGGTAGGTATCAACAATGTAGGGAAGTGCCAACTCTTATAACGTAGTAGAGTGATTCAGTAGTATCTGTCGGCCATATGGCGGCAATTAATGTTAATAATCGCAAATAATACTTTTTAACCGACTTCACAAAAAAGGAGGAGGTTCTCAATTCGTCTGTATGTTTTTTTTTTTTTTTTGTGTGTATGTTACGCGATTTCTCCATCAATTGTGAACGGATTCAAATGATTCTTTTTTTAATAGGCAAGATACGTTTCCGAGGTGGTCCCATTTTAATTTTAACGAGATCTGATTAGTATCACCAGAGATATGGAGATAAATACCTCAAACATAGGAGAATGTACTAGTTTTAGTAGAAGAGTCCCAAGAAGATTATACACAATGGAGGTTGCTATTGCATATAAGATATTCTTACGGTAACTGTGAGCGAGATAGAAATAAAGGTGGGGATAATTTTTTGTTATATCTTATAGGCAAGCGTTTGACCACTATCTCACCTGTTGCTAAGTGATGATGCGGTCGAAGATAGAGAAATGGACTAAAATGGGGACTGGCTCTCAAGGATAGCTGCCGGAACACATTAGATGTTTGGCGACAGATTTTCTGACTTGAGGGTGGTAGCTGGCCAGGCGGACACTAGATATGTTCTACCACCATGCGGGGGTTATTGGTTTCTTAACGATGTTTTCCTTCACCGCAGGGCCACTGTGAGAAGCGCATATATATTTTTCGATAGAAAAATTCATTGGTGCACGGCGGTTTGAACTCGGTACCACGGCATCAAAGCCGACCGTTCTCCCAATTACGCCATCGGGCCCTCAATAAATAATTATATATTAATAATTATAATAAATAATTATATATAAATATAAATAATTTGTCTTCACAGGAATGTTCTACCGGGCAATGTCTTGTTAGGGTGCAAACTTTTTTAAACATACCTAATATTTTTTGACATGACATGACATTTGGCGAAGATGGCGGCCATTTCAGTCCCGCGACACTGCATACATAGTTATTAACTCAGAATTATGAACGTACTTTGTACCAATCAATACAGCAAAAAAAATATATAAGCATAAAACCACATATTATATAATAGTTACTACGTAAATAATACTTTCCGTTGTTAGGTTGGCTACACAGTGCTTTCATAATTCGGGTATACACACTGTAGGGAAGTGCCTCTTATAACGTAGTAGAGTGATTCAGTACTCTGTTGGCCATATGGCGGCAATTAATGTTAATAATCGCAAATAATACTTTTTAATTTTCATTTTGGAATACAACTAGTCCGTGTTATAAAAGTATTTGGAATTATTGTAATAAAATAGACAATTAATTATCGTGTGTGTCAGATGCTTTAATTGTACAGGGCCATTTTGGACATTGTCCTTTGATACCTTGATGACATCATTATTACTAGTGAATATTTTCACTTTAGCGCGGCATTTAAAGTCAATTTTTTTAGGTTTCCGAACCCAAAGGCTACCAAATGAACACTTTCTGAGACTTTGTTGTCTGTTCGTCCGTCCGTCCGTGTATCTATATGTGCGCACTTTACAGATCTGTATCTTCTTAACTGTTATAGGTACATACTGGACATTTTCACAAAGTATATATCCGTCAGTGTATAACGGCCCAGACACGAAATTTAATAGATGCATGTAATTTCATTAAAACTTTTTTGCACTAAAAAGGGTAAAATAAGTTATGTTTCAAAAAAAATTAAACTGACTTCATAACCACAAAAAGGCACTCAAAAGCGAAAAATAATTTACTTAAAATTATTATAAGCGTTACCCACTTCTCTATTTGAAGTCGGTGCCAGCCAAGTCTATTGGATATTAGATAGATACTATGTATGTAGTAGTAGTAAGTAGGTACATGTAGGTTAGTAAGTAGGTAGATACATGTAGGTATTATCTATCTACTACCTATTAGACTTGGCTGGCACCGACTTCAAATAGAGAAGTGGGTAACGCTTATAATAATTTTAAGTAAATTATTTTTCGCTTTTGAGTGCCTTTTTGTGGTTATGAAGTCGGTTTAATTTTTTTTGAAAAATAACTTATTATAATTCATTTTGGAATACATCTAGTCCGTGTTACAAAAGTATTTGGAATTATTGTAATAAAGTAGACAATTAATTATCGTGTGTGTCAGATGCTTTTATTGCACAGGGCCATTTTGGACATTGTCCTTTGATACCTTGATGATATCATTATGACTAGTGAATATTTTCACTAGCGCGGCATTTTAGGGTTCCGAACCCAAAGGGTACCAAATGAACACTTTTTGAGACTTTGTTGTCCGTTCGTCCGTCCGTCCGTCCGTGTGTCTATATGTGCGCACTTTACAGATCTGTATCTTCTTAACCATAATAGGTACATACTTAAAATTTTCACAAAGTATATGTCCGTCAGTGTATAACGGCCCAGATACGACATTTTATAGATACATGTAATTTAATTAAAACTTGTTTTGCACTAAAAAGGGTAAAATAAATTATTTAAAAAAAACCGACTTCATAACCACAAACAGGCACTCAAAAGCGAAAAATAAATTACTTAATATAATTATTATACGCGCTACCCACTTATGTATTTGAAGTCGAGTCTAATAGGTAGTAGATAGATGCTACCTACTTACTACTGCTACTACTACATACATAGTATCTGTGGGGAACCCTAAGCCCAGCGGTGGAGCAGTGGACTGTATTTCTTCGGGATGAGGCTTTCGGATTCCCACACTTATACTGTGAAGCTTTGGAGCTGGGATTTAAACACGTCTTCAAGCCTTCAAACGTTAATTTATTCTTTCTTCACAATCTTCTTATAGCTACTGAGCTATTCACTAGGCACTATCACTATTTACTATTCTTCCTAGTTTTCCTTTCTTCTTTCTTCTAGAGCCGCCGTTGGTGAACTGAACAATTTGGCACGGTAGCGACGCTCTATTTATACTGTTGTTGGTACTTGCAAAAGAGCGAGAGGTCGATAGTCTGGGAGCGCCCGCACTCTGTCTCGCGGGGCGCGTCCTTGTGTGGGCGCACGCACGAGATGCCGACTTTTCGGAGATATACTCTCCCAAGATGCTGTTTAGTCGAGCGCTAACCATTAGAGAGTGCGGAGCTCTCCCAGACCTATGCTATTTGCAAGTACCAACCCTATTCCTAAACCTAACCTGGTCTAGGTTGACTATCTGTTTCATCTAATAAAGCCGAACACGCTTTATTTTAACTATTACCTATCTACTTAGGTTGTACGAATGACCTGTCTTTAGTCCTATAAGACCTATTTTACTATTACAAACCTTATACGAGTTATATTCCTATGTTCTAATAAGAATCTAACAAAATCTACCTATAATAAGGCTGTTTACGAATGCGATACAATTACAAACTATATGTCTATCTATACGAAGCTATAACGAAATGCGAACTCTATACATGACAAAGTACCCTACCTATCCTAGAGTACTAAGCTAAAACTTATCTTTATTATATACATCTTATAACTATATATCTATCTCTATATGCTGTCGGAGTACGAAGCTGTCCGGAACAGTATCTATCTACTATCCAATAGACTCAATGGCGCATCTTGGGACAGGCCTACGTCCAGCAGTGGACTGATACAGGCTGATGATGATGATGATCCAATAGACTTGGCTGGCACCGACTTCAAATAGATAAGTGGGTAGCGCTTATAATAATTATATTAAGTAATTTATTTTTCGCTTTTGAGTGCCTGTTTGAGGTCGGTTTAATTTTTTTTGAAAAATAGTTTATTTTTTATGTGTCCCCACGCATAACTTTTTATTTCACGGTTGAATAGCAGACAAAGCAGTGGTACCGCTCCAGGCGGACTAGCATAAGTCCAACCACTACAAAACCTACAGCTGCATCTATACTTATACATCCAATAAAATACCCTATCTAAGTTTCTGAGAATTAGAAATTATGATGTAAGGAAAAGTGACTTTCATTTGTGAAGACGGTAAGTCGCAATGGTGCACTGGTATCACACCAACAATTACGGCGACTTCATTTCACATGCTCGCTCCTGCAGAACGAAGAACTCGCCGCACAGTGGGTCCATCAACACTTCTTGATTGCAGACTCAAAAGCATTTATTTTCTTTTTTCAAAACTAGCTGTGATCTAATTATTCTATGTCTATAAACAATCAATGTACTAACACAAACATTGCAACAAAAAATAACAAATACAAACATTGATATTTCCTATCATATTAATAAAATATGGACAGTGTACATATATTATACACTCACACGTATAAAAAGTAATTAAAAGAATAAAAAGTAATAAAAAAACGTATGAAAAGATTATCAATCAAATCAAATCAAAGCATTTATCTAGCATGTAGGCAGTATTAATATACGCACATATACACGTCAAAATCATAAAATAAATCATAATCAATTATCAAGTAAACATAGCAAAAGCAGAATTTAACGCTATGAATTTAAAATAATCGGCCAAGTGCGTGTCGGGACACGCGCAGTGTAGGGTTCCGTAGTAGCCTGTTATTCAATGCAAGTTTTTACCCGTTATAAACAAGCAACTAAGTACTCAGTCTTTATTACTTTAAAGGATTTATTCTAAGAATTTTGTATTTGGTACAAAATTATCCAACACCCAAGTTCAACGACTATTACTGCTAAACTAGTAAAGTTATCTTAACCGCTATAATTTTCCTTTAAAATTCATGAAATGCGCTATTATCACGAATTTTTCCAGATTTTTCAAGCCAGCAGTTTAGCATTTAGAGGGGGGGGGACATATTATGATCCGAATGGAACTGGATTGTCCGTCATTGTCAATTGAACGTTAAATAAAAATAAAAAGCTTTGAATTAAGACATAAAAATATTAAGATAATTTCTGCATCCATTAGTTGTAGTCGGACTACATCGTCGACCGCATCGTCACTCAACGATGAGATAGTGTCATGTGAGATAGTGGTCAAACGCTTGACTATAATTAAATAAAAAAAATGCTTTCTTCCTTATGAGTGAATGTAGTTATGGTAAATTTATATCGGAAATATGGAAAGCAACTCTTGAAAGGTTTAGTACAGAACTACTCGTAGTTGCAGCTCGCGACTTTATCCGCGTAAAATGTGTTATATTGACCATCTCAGTCCAGCCAAATTGGTAGAGTCGTAGATAAAGAGACAGTAGTACTTGTACTAGTTATTATTCTGTGGTGAAGGTTTGATATTTGGGAATACAAAGATCACTCGACTAGCAATTTTAAAAAATAGTCTGCGAATTTGTTAATGTGTGAGGCCAATAGAAGCACAATACTTTTATACCTACTTATAGGTATAACGTATATCTAGCTAGATAAACAACAAGCGTTTTGTTTCACTATGAATAATTGTACTTGCCGGACCTTCAATGTCAAAAAGTTGCACACGTTTTCTTTGTCACACGATATGTTACCAAACTAGATCATTAATGAACATGTAGCTTTTGAGATTCACTAGGAGTGGCGTAGCCAAATGCTTCATTATGCTATGGTCGATGACCACACTGCAGAAGAGAGTGAAAAATAGATATTAATATATGCTCACATAAAGCTCCCATTTCTAATTTCTCTCACTGCCTATCTCTTAATTTGCATCGTTAAATATTCATGGGAACTCCAAATATCCATAACTTGTACGTGCAAACTGATCGAAGAATTAATATTCAGATTTTGTCCAGTGTTAGACAATGGCGAACCAGTGGGCAGTCGATAGACGTGTGCCGTCCCGCAGCAGTCTTTATTACGATCGCACCGTTCGCTGTCCTCATAACTCACAATGAATTATTGAACAATATTGCTTTTGTCAAGGCTTCTTTAAAATTTCTCTTACTTTCTTTGAGTTTTTGGGAGTTGAAGTGAGGCGTAATAACAGTGTGTCTACGATGATGAGAGTTTAGTGATAGTGTTACCGGTGACTATGAGTGAACATGATCGAAGAAGTCATTACGAGAAGGAGGAGTTGGAGTCCCTCTACGCGCCGAACAACAACAATTCGATCTACAGCAATGGAACTTTGCACTACTGTAGTATTTACAGGTACCTAGTTTGAGTTCTGATTCCAAGGATGATGATTCTGATTCACGGTGGTTTGGTAACCGTTAACTTTAAACTGCTACGGATATTATTTTTAGTTTTTTTTGTATCTTAAATGCTAGCTAGTATAACGATGATGTGGTCGAAGATGGTGAACACGTTATACCTAGAATACTCTGACTCTCAAGGACTGTGTGCTGCCGGACCACCGTAAAGGCTATGGCGGCAGATTTTCTCCTTGATGGTGGTAAGCTACTTTTCGGAACACCCATATAATATGCTCGTACCACCATTGGAAATTATCATACAATTTTATTGGATTGTTTTAAAGGATGTATTCATTATTGTTTATACTTTTTATTATCAGCAAATAAAAGATTATTTGCCAACTTATTATTCTGAGAGAACTGACTGGACTCTCTTACATTGTTAAATTATGAATATTATTATCGGACTGTAAAATACACATCTGTTGTAATAACTTGTAATATCAAAAAGTTATGCATTATTGTATCTTCTGTGCATAACATCAGCGTTACGCGTAATTAAATTGTATACAATCAGTAACTTTCTAATCACTCGCCATACTAGCTGTTACCTACAGTCACATACAGTTACATTATACAAGATTTCGTTTTAATCCATTGACGAAATAAACTGGCCAAGTGCAAGTTGGACTCACACTAGTAGGGTTCCGTTACACAGTGGAGTATTTTACAAGTGTCATTTTTCTCCAACAAAAATTTTTCGTTATGTGTTTATTGGATCTACAGTATATATTTTTTTTAAGTTGCGGTGGGGGTTGACATACATGTTACCAATTTAAAACTGTCTATCTGACTGTAAGAAAAAGTAGTTTTAGAAACCTCAGTGTCATTTTTAAAGACCTATCCACAGACGTATAGGTATGATGATTTTTTTTTAATAGTTTTAGTTTCATGTAGCCCCCCCTTTATTATTTTATTTATAACAGAATAAAAAACGAAACCCTTTCAGATTCATCATGTCTGTCTGTCCGTCCGTATGCCACAGCCACATTATTCCGAAACTATAACGACTACACAGTTGAAACTTAGTAGGTAGATGTAGTATTCTGTGAGACGCTTTACGATTCATAGTTTCCAAATAACTCACTGTACCTGCATAATAATTTTATACTAATCTTGGGAATCCCGTGTTTTTCTAGCGTTCCTTTTGTTTTATTCAAACCGCATATTTTATAGGGTTCTACAATACGCACCTACGTATTTACTTATATATTTTTGCATTGGGTCATCTATCTAGAAATAAATACATTATTATGTGAGGCATAGTTTTTGATAACGAGTAGGTAAGTGATACGATTTTTCTTTTATTACGAACAGACAAGTAGACATACAATTATTACACTATCTAACCTGATCGTATCGTCGCTGGCACCAAACATAATGCTGGAATCCGGCGAACCGATTTGTGACATGCCTGTGTTCAGATGTGATACGATGCCAAACCTTAACAACATTGCTTACCCATTTTTAGCACGATCCAGGGATCACAGGTAGTATTAAGATCTAAGTTTGCGGATGCAGGAAGGTAACAATTACCAACCTGTGGTGACATTTACCTTCTATGTAGCTATTTCGGAAGCTAAGAGACAAAATTAAGCATGTTATATTCAAACCGCATATTTTATAGGCTTCTATAGTAGATAGGTAACCTATGTTTTATATCGTGCTACTTACTTTAAGGGCCAATTTGACCAGTTCCTGATAATGCGTTAGATAGTTATCTGACACATGACGCCATATAAAAGCTGTCAAAAATCTGTCAGATTTCTTCATATTATCAGCGCTATCAGGAACCGGTGAAACTGGCCCTAAGACAACTAGACTAATCGCAGAAATATAATAGTCAATCATATGATGATCGGTATGGTCAATGGGCACGCGGCCTACGTTTAATTAGGTTACCACCGATCACCGACTACTGACCACCGTATAAATTGGCCTTACGTAAAGACTGTCACAACACCTCAAGTACGAGCAATGCAATGTTGAAACTTTATACAGCGTTTTCTATCCGCATTAGATATACGGTACGCGGGCACGTATATGTGAAGGTCGCAAATCGCTATACATTGTTGTGGTGTATTGTATTGTAGTCTTCTTCTTAGTATTCTTATTGGAGTTTGAGAATCGAATTTTCATTTTCATGTGAGCCCCCCCCCCCCTCTTTACAGAAATTTTAGATGATGAGGAGTGAAATAACACGCACACAAAACGTCAAACGAAAATGCGGCAATTCTTGAAGTCAAAGTTAAATGTATTTATTCTTATAACCTAGATTCTATTAAAGCATCAACGACTGAAATTAGCAGATTATGATGCTTTTATAATTAATTGAATTCAAAAGCTGAGGAAGCGTCCGTTACTTCGCATTAATTTAGGGTTAGACATGTGTATTTCCATATTGTGTTAAATATTAGTGTGTTTTAAGAGTTTTACAACCCCATCTGCCACGTGATGTAAGTCGGAACCAATGCTGATGCTGTTTGTAGGTTGGCTACATGTTTCTTACTCTTTCACGGCTGTGGCTTTTTTGTGACTGTCTTTCACGGTGGCTTTTCATTCCTTTACTTTTCAATATTTTTTAAAACAAAAACTAACAGTATTTATCTACTCAATAAGCTCTAAACAACGATACCCCACTTGATAAGGTTTGTTATTTTTTTTTGACTTGATAGACGCGCCGTTTAATTTAGGTGGCATTAGATACTTATATAAAAACTGGCCAAGTCGAGTTGGACTCACCCACCGAGGCTTCCGTACCAACGTTGGTTGGTACCGATTAAGCTAGATCCTAAATGCAACAGGCCAGTGTCGGGCAGCAGCGACACCTAAATGAAACAGGCAGACAATAGTAAGCTGAAGTGGCAATGGGCCGGCCACATTAGCCGTAGAACCGACAACCGCTGGGGTAAACGAGTTCTTGAGTGGAGACCGCGAATCGGCAAACGTAGCGTAGGACGCCCTCAGACTAGGTGGAGCGATGATGTTCGCAAGATGGCTGGCAAGAGCTGGATGAGAGTAGCCGAGGATCGTGCTCAGTGGCGTGCAGTTGGAGAGGCCTATGTCCAGCAGTGGACAAGTATAGGCTGATGATGATGATAGGCTAGATCTCTAAATTGTATAACTCATAGGCCTATCTTTATTGGCGTTAACTATGTATGTATGGGGACACCCTTTAATATTCAACTTTTTTTTATTTTTTGGAACTTTTTCTTTATCTGTGCTGTAAGACCTTGCTTCTTGCCAAATTTCATGATTCTAGGTCAACGGGAAGTACCTTATAGCTTATAAACAGGAACCTTACCGAAAAATAAATATTTGAAATTGTGTAAATATTTGAAAATTAAGGTATATTTTGGAACTTATAAGTTTTTGCGAATATCTAAATTTGGCCATATCTTTTTATCGCGTTGACTCAGGACCTTCATTTTTATACAGCTAATAGGGACTATAGACCTCAGTATCTGGTATAAATGTCATCTTGCTAGGTCCACCCGTTCCTGAAAAAATCGGTGGTGTCACCCGGACAGACAGACAGACAGACAGACGGACAAGAAAGTGATCTTATAAGGTTCCTTTTTTACCTTTTGAGGTACGGACTAACTAATAACTGCACCGAATTACTAAACAGGGTGTAATGTACGAGTATCTCTGCCGCGCATGAGCCAATCCCAGAATCCCCCATTGAGCTCTCCTACTATTTACGTTTTATTGACGTTATTTATTAATAGAACATCTAATACCGTACGACTATTTTATTAACAAATCGGAAGGAAGTAGTAGCGTATGTGAACGCGTAAGATTTCTCTGCGCAAGAGGCGTGTGAAAGTTGTTTTCCACGCAATGTTGACGATATTTTTTGCGGTGCGCGATTCGATTGAGCAATTCCGCACTGATATATGATTTAGCTTAGAAGTTTTACTGAACTAGGTTGGAGGTTTAGTGTATGATTTACTGGAGCAAATTATGACACAAAAATTGTTTTACGACTCAATGTCACGCACGAATCATGGTCGATTTTAATAAGCATCTAGATAGGTGATGGAACTTTTATTTTAGTATCGGTATTTATTATTTCGAGCAACTATTTCTTTTCTACAGTTCTCTGATTACGCTGTAGTCTGCAATTACAGACTTCTAATGCATGACGATGACGCCTGTCTATAACAAAATCCTTACCTACTGTGGCACACCAAATTATGGACACAAAATATTGCCTACTGGTCAATTGGCCAATTGGCGTCACTGCACTAACTACTTAGTTAGTTAGTGCACTAACTAAGTAGTTAGTGCAGTGACGCCAATTTACATAATTATTTCACTTTATAAATACACTTTGCGTATGTTATCGCTCTACGTTCTCACAGCATACACAAAGCGGTGGGCATGACTGGAAAAGAAGAGCCGAAGATCGGGCTCAGTCTTGTCTTGGAAGATGCCTACGTCCAGCAGTGGACTGACACCGGTTGATTATGATGATGATACAAATAAACTAATTTCCTTCTTGTTTTTAATTTCAGCCAAAGAACGGTACAAGAAACGAAAGGATGGGACGTGTTCCGGGAATTTCCACCAAAGCAGGACGGTGGGTCGATGGAGAGTCAGAGATGCTTAGAGATCACAGTGCGGCTGCTGAAGATCATGGCCTACGCTATCGTCTTTATTGCAGTGCTTGGATCAGGTGTCATCGCGAAAGGAACCACACTATTCATGACCTCACAACTTAGGAAAGACAGAAGGCTAGCATATTGTAATAGGAATTTAGGTAAGTTGTACAATATGGATACTGCTACTTTATTAATATTTTTTTCGTATTTTTACGGGATATTTAGCGTGTTTTTCATTATTTATGAGCTGCCGATTTCTTGGTATTTGTTTTTTATTATATTATAATAATATTTTAATGTAAAATACTCAAAGTCAAAGCATTTATTCTGTTTAAAGGCAATATAAATATAAGCACTTATACAAGTTAACAATAAGTAAATATATTTTTCTTTCGTCTTTGCTATATGTTCACGGATTAATCATGAAACGTTAAAACAAAATCCTAAAAACAAAAAGAAACCCTCGACCCCTTGAAGTTTATCGGATGAAAAAGATGATCGAACAAAAAGGTGCGACTTAATATTAATAAAAAAGTTCTGAGACAATTTTGATTTTTTTTTGAATTGGCTGATATATAGGTATACATATTTTTTCGTTTACAACCACCCATAGAAATATTAATAATAAGGTTGTTAATATTTCTGTACAACCACCATAACTCCGCTATTTTTAGAACTGTCGCAAAACTGAATGGACGCAAAATTCATTGCATTTTATCGTACTTTGTGAGCACAACATTTCACGAGAATTGGTTGACTGTAGAGGAGAACAGCCCAATATCCGGACATACGACATTATATATATATATATATATATATATGTATAGACAGACGCTTCGTGCTTTATCGGGCAATATAGATAAATACTGTAAATAATTTAAGGCTTTGAATTTACAACGACAAGTTGACCATTTAGTTTTAGTATGACAACAATAACTCAGTTTGGATCATAGTTTCGATTAGCACGGTCCAAATGCTCCCAACCGGTGCTGGATGACTGTAAAAAAGGCTTTTAGATAATCTAAATAGATTATTTATTGGATACGCCTGACGGAAGCGACGACGTCTGCCTATAACAGAAACAATGGCATGCAAAATTCTGAATTAAGAATATTTTGCGCGTAACTACACTGCGCTTGTTACCATGTGACATCTAAGTTCTCAGTCTTAGGTGCTGGCCAGACAGAAGAGACGTAAGAGATATCGCGAGAACGCTCTACATTTTGTATGAAAGTCAATTTATATGATGCTAGGTCCGCGCCTTGTCCTCCTCTCACGTATCTTCCTACTACTGGCTTTCGCCTAACAAGCCCGGAATTTTTACAAAAAACACTTATATGCTAAGAACCCTTAACCTAACCTTAGTTACCCTTTATTAGACCTTATTTTTTCCATATTTCAGGTAGAGATAAACAATTCGTAGTAGCATTACCGGACGAGGAGCGAGTGGCGTGGATGTGGGCGGTACTCGCAGCTTTTGCCATCCCTGAGCTGGGCACCTTTATCAGAGCGGTCAGAATCTGCTTCTTCAAGTCCTCTAAAAGGCCTAGTAGCGCACAGTTCATTGTGGTAAGTTTTATCTTATGTTAATGTGATAGGTCACTTAACTAATTGAGGAAACATTTAGCACTTCTTTGGAAGATTCTGAAGCTATGAGAATATTATCCTTTTTGTTTAGTATATTTATGAGCGAAACCTTAATAAGTAGAAGTGTCCGTTACTGTCTAATATTCAATTGTAATTAAATATTGTTAATTCAACAATGTTATTAACCATATTTCAGGTGTTCATAGCGGAATCCCTTCACACGATCGGCATGGGCCTGCTTTTCTTCATGATCTTACCCGAGCTGGATGTAGTCAAAGGCGCGATGGTAACAAACTGCCTCTGCATCATCCCGGCCATTCTAGGCCTCCTGTCGAGAAACTCGCGAGAGTCGAAGCGCTTCGTCAAAGTGATCGTGGATATGGCAGCTATAGTTGCGCAAGTCACAGGTTTTATAGTCTGGCCTTTGCTGGAGAACAAGCCAGTACTTTGGCTAATACCTGTTTCTTCTTTATGCATCTCACTCGGTTGGTGGGAGAACTACGTAACCCGTCGCAGTCCGATAGGTAAGACATACGTGTATAAGACACAATCCACTTTACTTACAGGTAAGTTACATTAGGAATATTTATTTAAGGTTTTATTAGAGGAGTGTCAAATACTTGATGATGAATCGCTTAAACAGTACTTGGTTTGAAAGTGATGGTGGCAAGATAGGATCTGTTTTGCTTTAAGTATTGGGTGGGTCATGCTACCTAAGGGAGAGTTATTGTTGCCATCCTGCGTCAGTACGCTTAGTCCTTAATTTATCCTACACGTAATCTCCGGGTAGTACTAGATGGGTGACCAATGGGTAGGCTTCTTGTCGCCAATCGTTTCATCGAGTTCCGGCATGATGTCCGGTTCCAGCTAGTATGGAAGACGGGGTGGGAAAGTTAGATATCTGTTCACTACTGATAGGAAAGTTGCGCTCTGTGAATTAGACTAAAGTCAGTTGTCCAACGCCTCATATCACTGCTAACTTACAATTACGATAGGCTCGATTCTTACGGTCTAAGACTGATTTTTTTACTTAACATCAGATGAGACAGCGGTCAAGTGCTTGTCTGTCGGGAAAAAAATATGTTTGAAAAGCGGAGCTCGCGATTTTTTGGTCCAACAAACACAATGTTCTTACTCAGAGCCGCTATTCAATTGGCAACAGTATTTCATTCAGTAGATATAAATCGTACAATTACACACTAAAAACATCCAAGACCGTTGCATGCCCATGTTCAACATGTATTGTTTAGCGATTTCTCTCATGTGCATTATTCATGATCGGTGGGCGATAATCTCGATTGCTGTGTGATAGATGATCGACGTTTTTTTACCCTATTATGTTCATCTTATGGTGCAAATTGGATTGTCATGGTACCGGCTGCGATGTAGCAAAATCGAAAGTTCTTTTCTAAAATAAGCTTTTATTACAAAGAATTAAAAATTATTACTGAGTATGGGAGATAAAAAGGGCGTCAGAACTCGATGCAAGATAGAATCATGGTTGTTTAGTTGTGGAAAACGGGACAACTTATTGAATACCGTTTCACCACTATCTCGCCTGGTGGTAAGCGATGATGTGGTCGAAGATGGCGATCACACCAAGCCTAGAATACTTTGACTCTCAAGGGCTGTGTGCTGCCCGAACACCGTAGGGTTATAGCGGCAGATTTTCTCCTTGATGGTGGTAAGCTACTTTTTGGTAGCAAGTCAGGTGGAACATCGATATAATATGCTCCTACCACTTGTGGAAATATCAAGCATGAAAGTATGAAAGCATCACCCAGTTATCACTTGCAAGATTATGATTTAGTAGGTATACAGCAAGCAGGTGACATGGTCACCTGAAATTAAACTTACCTACAATTAATTTTCTTCTTTCAGGTGTAATAAAAAGTTTAGCTCGTATGAAGGAAGAACTGAACAACACTCGGTACTTTACTTACCGCTTCATGTCGCTATGGAAGATATTGCTGTTCCTGATGTGCATTTTGTTCACTATTTGGATCGACGGCGACGACCCAGCGATGTTCTTCCAGCTTTTCAATGCAGGGTTCGGACCGCATAACATCGTTGTTGAAGAGGTAATACTTGAAAAAACATTGTTTAGGCTAACATTGAATTAAGTTAGGTAATATGTATGTATATGTCGCAGGCAGATAGCTTAATTAGCCGTTTAATTAACTGCCTAGCCTCTAAACTAAACAGCGCTGTTCAACTATATTCCTGAATAATATCCAGCCGTAAATTGTTACAACATTTAATAAACTGGCTGGCTAATGCTTAGGCCAATCATATAATGTCTTAGTCTGACACTAAGGCAACACACTAGGAACAGTGACCACCGCGTGACACCAGAAATATATACCCATATATACCCACCTACTACCAAGCATATTACATAAGACTATTTTCTTTTATTCAAAGCACACCTCGAATCCTGCTACGCAGCAAACTGTTCTTTAAAAATAAGTCTCAATTATGTAGGACCCTCAACCACCGTAGCAAAAATCCAGCCGTAGAACTTCTACAAACTTACTGCTTTAACATGACACGCGTATTTCATTGCCCTGCAACGAGCCCCTGTGGCCTAATGGATAAGGCATCGGCCTCCTAAGCCGGGGATTGTGGGTTCGAGTCCCACCAGGCGTAGTTTAGTTTTTGCACCACATATTTTGGAGAGATAAGAACGTTAATAAACATTTTAAAAAGCAACAATTTTGTATACTGTACGAGGTGTTTTTTATGTTCAATATTGAGATGTTTCGCTCCATATATCTTAAGTGGCTCATAGCACCTTGTTGATAAAACATATAGCATTGCTGGAGGTATATTTTTCGAATAAAAAAATGTATGCATCACGGCGTTAACCTTTTGTATTATAAGAGTGATAGCTTATGTACCTACCTAAATATACTTAATAAAAAACCTAAGCACACACTTTTAGAGATAGTCAACAGCTCACTTCTATGTCACTACGTGCGCCTCGCGGCGTCACCCGCGTTTATAAGCATCCCCATTACTGGCTCGACCGTGAAGAGATCACAAAAAAAAATGTTTTTCGTTTTTAATATTGATTGATTGATTTATGTCACTAGCAAGTGCATAAGTTAAATCTTATAATAACGATATGATTGATAATAACTATTTCGATGTATATAACTATTTCTAATCGATTTAAGCAGTGACACATCTCTCGTCGGTTCTGAAAACTGTGATGATTTTTTCCGAATGATTAACTTCGAAATAGTTATCATAGATGGCGCCACCAATGCATAATTTCTTAAATGCATTTTTAATGTCAAAAAATCAAATAATCCATGAATTTCGTCGTATTGATAGGATAGTTGGTCAGAGCACCTGGCCATGTTTAACAGGAGGTTCAGGTTCGAATACCGTCGGTACGATGAAATTTTGGATTGTGTGTAACAATGTATAAAGTGTAACTCTATAGTGAAATTTATTTCCAGGTTCAAATCCACTTAGGCGGTACGGTGATTCCAGACCTCGCTAACGTGACATTAACAGGGGATTCTGTAGAAGTAGCGGCCGCATATAAATCCGCATTTTACGTGATGCTGATTCAAATATTCGCTGCATACATTTGCTACATTTTCGGCAAGTTCGCCTGCAAGATCCTCATCCAAGGGTTCAGTTACGCCTTCCCGATAAACCTCGTCATTCCATTGGTGGTGAATTTGCTGATAGCTGCTTGCGGGATCAGAAATGGCGACAATTGCTTCTTCCACGGAACCGTGCCGGATTATCTCTATTTTGAAAGCCCTCCAGGTTAGTAAGCTTAGTGTAATACAGACATCTCACTTTTTAAGAATACTAGTCGCTGACCGCGGCGTCGCCCACATTTAAAAGTCAGGGAGTCACTTTCAATTTCATTAAATCTGTCGTCAATCAATAGTTACAGATTTTATTTAGTGTAATTCAAGAAATGAGAGTCAAGACAATACCTTTACTTTTTACCTAACTAGATTATCTGCTGTAAATCGAAAGCGAAACACTTTGCACTTCACGAACATAATGTCGTATTTGTTTGTTTGCAGTTTTTACTTTAAGCGATTTCATCTCCCGACAAATGGCATGGGTGTGGCTCCTATGGTTGCTATCCCAAACTTGGATTACGATACACATCTGGACACCAAAGGCAGAACGTTTGGCTTCCACTGAGAAGCTGTATGTGTTGCCCATGTACAACGGACTTCTGATAGACCAGAGCATGGCTTTAAATAGGAAGAGAGATGACCAGAAGGATGTGAAGACTGAGGTATGATTCAAAGTATATAATAATTATATTAATCCATTATCAGTCCACTATTGAACATAGTCCTCTCCTAAGACATGCCATTGAGCCCGATCTTCGTATCCCTTTTGCCAGGCAGTGGATACCGCTTTGCGTATTTCGTTGTTCTACTAAAAATGTACTTAATTTGAAATATTGAATAAGTGATTAAATTGTATCTAAATATGATACTTTTACAGTATTTAGCTTCACTTTTCGAAAGCTTCTCTGAATTCCTAAATCTCATATATCGAGATTAAATCTACTTGTCTCGCCTGTTATTAGGAAAAAGTACCTCTACCGCCTCGGTAGATTGTCTTGAATAGAATTAATTGAATGTTTTGTATTTATCGCACTTACGCTTTATATTTACAATCGCTAAAGTTTATCTGGCCATCTCTAGGTACTAACGTACCTTTATTTTTCGGTCCAACTCTATTATACAAAATGACAAAGTGGGTGGGTTGTTATTTACAAATATGAAGTAGTAGTACCTATCGTTGAATATTCAAGAACTTAAAACACATTAATTAACTTGTACATTCATTATTTTAGGATCTAGCCGAAATCGAGAAGGAAAAAGGCGACGAATATTACGAAACCATATCAGTCCATACAGACAACACTAGCTCTTCACCAAAGACTGTAAAATCTTCCGATCAGATCACCAGAATCTACGCATGCGCTACTATGTGGCACGAAACTAAAGACGAGATGATGGAGTTCTTGAAGTCGATCCTACGATTGGATGAAGATCAGTGTGCGAGGCGAGTCGCTCAGAAATATCTAAGGGTGGTCGATCCTGATTACTATGAATTCGAAAGTGAGTCTGTTTTGTTTTACACTCATAAAACGGTGTTATTATAATGTATCTACATGCAAATCTAAATTAGGTTTTTTAGCTTAGTGCCCTAAACGTTTTATAATTTTATAATTTTTCCGAAGTGATTCGGCTCGAAGGGCCATAAACAAAGCACTTCTATCATTAGCTGTATCGTCCGGATTGACTATTTACTCTATCCAGATTTTCTCCAATTAGATTGAATTATGACATTTCTTCTGTGAAGCTTTAATTTATTTTTTACCGCCGTAAGCCGATATTAATACATAACCTAATATTGTTCTTTACATTGCAGCTCACATCTTCTTGGACGACGCTTTCGAAATTGCCGATCATAGTGACGACGATTCACAAGTGAATCGCTTCGTAAAACTTCTTGTAGACACGATCGACGAAGCGGCTTCGGAAGTGCATCAGACAAACATCCGTATCAAGCCACCGAAGAAATATCCTGCGCCGTATGGAGGAAGACTGACTTGGGTGTTGCCAGGAAAAACGAAGATGATTTGTCATTTGAAAGACAAGGCAAAGATTCGTCATAGGAAGCGTTGGTCTCAGGTACTAATAGAAAATTACAACTCGTCTATAATAAAGGTATATTTACACTAAATATCATATTGCGTAAACTTCGGACTAACCAATTTCCAAAGAACTTACTCGTGCATTCGGAGATTTCAAATAGCTTGTGTATGTGCGTTCATATTAAAAGCTTTTCCAATGACTTCCTCATCTACAGATTGATATTCACTGTAGTAATTGGAATAGGTGGAATTGGTATTCATTTAGGTGAGATTGTATTCAACACTTCACGCTGCCCTATCAAGGTGATGGTGCTTTGGTAATGCGATCTAATTAAAAGTAGATCAAGACTTATTATTTCATATCTGGTCACAGGTGATGTATATGTACTACCTTCTCGGACATCGTCTAATGGAACTGCCGATATCAGTGGACCGTAAAGAAGTGATGGCTGAGAACACTTACCTGCTAACTCTTGACGGGGACATTGATTTCCAACCGCACGCCGTCCGACTGCTGATCGATTTGATGAAGAAGAACAAGAATCTGGGCGCTGCTTGTGGACGTATTCATCCTGTTGGTTCAGGTGAGGAAGTCCTATTAACCTTGAAGCACTATCCACCAATCAATGGGAGCTTGAAGAAACGTATTCATTTATTAACTATTTCAATTCACACTTTTTAGTAAAGCTGTAATAACGTTCGACACATTTTTGATAGGATGAGTTTAGAGCAATATCACTGTTTAGGTCACATAACATTTTTTTAAATTTTATTTCACTTAAATTAATAGAAAACTTACGGTACTTATCTGTGGTAATTGTCTCGGCAGGAAATGAGAACAAAATATTGTGTGCTGCAAATTGCATTTGCTAAAGTTTCTTCAAATATAATCTACCTTTCTTGTATTTAGAACTCAAGGATTGAACTCACAAGTAGCATTAAATATATTGCATCTTTATTTCAGGTCCCATGGTGTGGTATCAAATGTTCGAGTACGCTATCGGCCATTGGCTGCAAAAGGCGACGGAACACATGATCGGCTGCGTGCTCTGTAGTCCTGGATGTTTCTCACTGTTCAGAGGGAAAGCTCTAATGGATGATAACGTTATGAAGAAATACACGCTCACATCACACGACGCTAGGCATTACGTGCAGTACGATCAAGGTAACGTTTTATTTTCAAAAGACATAACAACGAAGACATATAGCCATAATTATAAGGATCAAATTACATCAGAGCATTGAAAGGCACTGAATTTTCTTAAGTTTTGTCTGGTTGATTATATTAAATTTGATAGATTTCTATGAATCACGCGAAAAACTCAAGAACCGGGTCCAACCTGTGACTTTTTCCATTTTTGTCATTAGAGACAAGATTCGCTCTCGCACAAGCAACAACACAAGTACAAGCAAACAAACGCCATAAAATAGCCATCTAAAACTTTTAGAAGTCTAACTAATAATTTATTTCTCAGGGGAGGATCGTTGGCTGTGCACATTACTTCTGCAACGAGGTTACCGAGTAGAGTACTCAGCTGCCTCAGACGCGTACACGCACTGTCCGGAAGGTTTCAACGAGTTCTACAACCAGAGACGTCGCTGGGTGCCCTCCACCATCGCCAACATCATGGACTTGCTCGCTGACTATAAGCACACCATCAAGATCAACGATAACATCTCGACTCCGTATATTGCTTACCAGGTAAACCAATCTAACACAATAATAAGTTTTTACTTTCTTTTCAATTTTGATGCAATAAAACTGTCAGGTTTTTTTTATTATTATTATTTTTAATAAAGATTACTCGCAATGTGGTTAGCACATTACTAGTATTCTTGTTAACCCTTCCAACTAGTTTAAATGTGTTAAGTGTCAGAGAGATTTGCTTGAGTATTTTCGAAAGCAAAGACATATGGATGAAAGAAGGGGAGATTTGGTGTTAAAGTAACAGCATATAAGCAACAGTTCTGAAGTATATCTACAAACCCACAGCAATTTATTAATATTCATAGATGCTTTAATTGACAACGTACTTTCTAATATCTATGGAATATCTATATCATACGACATAGAAAAAATGCGTAAAGGTGACCTTTACGCATTCTTTACTTTTCTAGTTACTTATTTTAACATTGATTTGTAAACGGTATCAAAAATGTGGTTCGTATGTTCGTCTATACTCTTCCATACTGCTATAGTTATGTATATAGGTTCAAATGAATTTTATTTACTCATAAAGAATTGAACAATTCGCTTAATATGAGCTTACATACTAATTTTTAGGGTTTTGAAGCCAAAGGGTACCAACGGAACCCTGTTACTGAGACTCCGCTGTCCGTCTGTCTGTCTGTCTGTCACCAGGCTCTCTCATGAACCGTGATAGTTAGACGGTAGACATTTTCACAGACGATGTATTTCTGTTGCCGCTATAACAACAAATACTAAGAACAGAACAAAGTTAAAAATTAAGGGGTTTAAAACAAAAAACGTGTTTTTTACGATAGCGCCATCTAGCATCACAGATGGCGCGCTATCGTGTTTACCTTAATCTCGGAATCTGAATCTGAATCTCGGAAACGGCTCCAACGATTAAATAAAATTTAGTATACAGGGGATTTTAGGGGGCGAAATCGATCTAGCTAGGATTCATTTTCAGAAAATGTTTTATTCGTGTTTTCAATAATCAACTTTATAGATAATCAACTTAAAATATGACTCTTCCCGACATCTATTGGCGAGTAGAAGTAGCTTTAGTGTTACTGTGTCGGTAAAGCAGTTAGTTGCTCTCAATTAAAAAAATAGTATTATTATTCGTCAATAGATGTGGGGAAGAGTCATATTTTTCTGTTTAAGTGTCAAATCTCGGTCAACTAGATATTTTTTAATATTAATTACTACTATATAATACTATTCTACCTATGTGTTAATGTTTACTTAGTTGGTGTTAGAAGTTCGTTAGATATTCATTAGATGGCGTTCAGAACCCGCCGTGTGCGGGACAAAAGTCTGACTCGCACTTGGCCAGTTTTATTACCATTGGGGTTTGGCTCATAACTGGTTTAAGTCATACTTATCAAATCGCAAACAACTCGTTGAGATTGAACATTTCGATTACAATACAAAAACTATCTATTGTGTTAAATCAGATATAAAAACCACAAACGCATCTATACGTCAAAGTAGCGTATTGGGATGTCTGTTGTTTCTAATTTACATTCACGACCTGCCTAAAATAACTCATGAATCTTGTGTTTGTTTCGCAGACGACATCTCTATATAACTGATTGCCAAAATGGTTTAAATATAAAATCAATATTACAAAACATATTAATAAAAACCTCCAACTGGATGAATTTACATAACCTAGAAATAAATTATAATAAAACAAAACTCATTAATTTTCATCCATATCAGAAAGAACCTTTAAATATAGAATATTCATTTCAAAACATTAAATTAAAAGTAGTTAACAATTTTAATGTATTAGGCTTAACAATAGATGAAAATGTAAATTGGAAACAACACATCCAGCACTTACGAAATAAGATTTCTAGCTTCTCGTATGCCTTCAGCGAAGTAAAATAAAACCGGCCAAGTGCGAGTCAGCATCGCGTCTCTTATCGCACACTTAGGGAGGGTTCCGTACAATACGAAACAACAGAGTTTCAACCTCATATATTTGATTAATTGATATTACCAAGAATATTTGGTTTGGTCGCGATCTAGAAAGACGGGGCTCGTTTACTAGCGCCATCTATGTCATTTTGCCGGAACTAATTAGATGGCGTTTAAAAACACGTTTTTGTATGGGGTACCCCCTTTAATTTTTAACTTTATTTTGTTTTTAGTATTTGTTGTTCTAGCGGCAACAGAAATACACCGTCTGTGAAAATTTCAACTGTCTAACTATCACGGTTAATGAGCTATAGCCTGGTGACAGACGGAAAGACAGACAGACAGACAGACAGACAGACAGACGGACAGCGGAGTCTTAGTAATAGGGTCCCGTTTTACCCTTTGGGTACGGAACCCTAAAAAACAACAAATTTTGAAACAGCTTTGGCCACCTATTACGCTTTTGCATATGCTTGGTTTAATTATGGAATAATCCTCTGGGGAAACAGTGTCGATGCGCCAGATCTTTTTACATTACAGAAAAAACTAATACGAATTCTAACAAACATAGACGAGACAGAAGGCTGCAAACCATTTTTTCAAAAAATACCAACTTCTCACCCTGCCTTGCATATACATTCTAGAACTTTGTAAACTCGTCCGCAAACATCCCCATAGCTATGTCAACCGGAATGATATTCTAACTTAACATAACTTAAGACAAAGAAACAAGAAAGCACTTCCAAATACAGTATTAGTTCTTCACTCAAATAGTCCTCATGTAATGTCCATAAAAATATTCAATAAATTACCTAACTCAATAAAAAACATAACAAACAACAAACAATTTATTAAACAATCAAAACAACTACTATCATTAAAATCATATTACACCGTTAAAGAACATTTAGACGACACATCAATATAATTCATTTCTATTAAACGCTCCTTTATAACTTTGCATGAAAGCACTTCCAAATCCAGTAAATATATAAATTATATTTAATAATAATAACAATAACTTACGTCAAATAATGTGTTTAAAACAAACAAAAAAATTATAAACATAAAATAAAAATATATACAAAAATAAAACAGTTAAATAAAACAACTACAAGTAAAATTAAAAACGTATTACAAAAATATTTAAACAATACAACAATATTATAATTCATTTCAATTTTATATTCTGCTTCTTTTTTTCAGCTTCTCTCAATTAGTCTTATAATTTTGCATGTGCCCAACAGGGTCCATAATGATCTCATGTACCTAGATATCTAGATATAAGAACTTTATGTACAACAATTATGGAAGCAATAAAGTATTGAGTATTAACTAATTTCTATCACTAGCTATATTTAATATTGAAATTTCCGGAGTTAGATTTTGATGTTTGCATATATCCATTTTTAACCGACTTCAAAAAAAGGAGGAGGTTTCTCAATTCGACCGTATATATTTTTTTTTTTTTTTTTATGTTTGTTCGCGGATAACTTCGTCGTTTATCAACCGATTTCGATTATTCTTTTTTTGTTCGAAAGGAGATATCCCAAGTGTGGTACCATGGTAATTTTATCGAGGTATGATAAGTATCTCCAGAGATATTGAGATAAACATCTCAAAATTGGTACTGAAAATGAATAGCGCGGCATTGAAGTCGGTTGTTTTTTAGTTTTTAAACGATATTATTTTAAATTTAGTTTTAAATATCATAATACTTTCATTTTTAACCGACTTCAAAAAAAGGAGGAGGTTTCTCAATTCGACCGTATATTTTTTTTTTTTTTTTTTTTTATGTTTGTTCGCGGATAACTTCGTCGTTA